>CAJQZP010000220.1:3407500-4607500 GCA_907164705.1 Parnassius apollo | reverse complement strand
AGCTCCCACCACGGCCGCCTCCTCTGATCCTTTTAGCCGTCAACAGTCTACTTGTTAAACTGTTCTATTGCCGACGGCCTCAGTGAAGGTGTACAAACCGAGTGGCGACTGTTTAACGGTTCGCGTTCTATTGGATTCGGGTTCACATCGCTGTGTGGCCTCCACATGGTTGGTGGGGAGACTAGGGCTCCCCTGGAGCTTTGAATCACGTCAAATGGAAGGTATAGGCGGTGCCGAGCCTCCTGCACCTCGGGGACAAGCGGAATTGGTGTTTGGCTCTGCCAACGAACGCCTTCAGATTCTAGTTAAGGTAAATGTCCTCGATGACATTGTAGGTTTTCTCCCTAACGTCCGTATAAATGACAGCGCGGTTCGTTGTGCGTCGAGTTTGAGACCGGCAGACCCTCAATGGTCATAACCTGGGCCTATAGATTTGTTGCTGGGGGCCGACGCGCTTTGGCTCATCTTGTTAGGCGAGATACGAGCCCTACAGCCCGATGGCTTGTCTGCCATGTCCACTGTATTTGGGCACAGTTTCTTTGGACCGGTTCTGTGGTCTCCACCTCCTCAGACGGCCGACCCGCTCTCTGTGGTGGGCGTGTCCCTTTCGGACGTCGTCCAGCGGTTCTGGGAAATTGAGGAGCCACCACACGCGCCTCGAGTCAACCCTCTGGACCGTGAGTGCGAGTTGTTCTACCAGTACAACACCGGTCGCCGTGTCGACGGTCGTTTTGTCACCCGCTTACCCTTTCTTGACTCACGGCCCTCTTTGGGCCAATCTCGTACTCTGGCCAAGATGAGGTTGCTTTCGATGGAGCGCCGTATGCGGTGCGACCCAGCCTTTCGCGACAAGTATGTCGAGTTCATGGGCGAGTATCAAGAGCTGGGTCACATGTCACCGTCCCACTTCGACTGGCGGTCACAGGAGCACTACTTCCTCCCCCACCATGCGGTCTTGAGGACCCCTGGGAGTAAGATTCGGGTAGTTTTTGACGGCTCCGCCCACTCGTCAAATGGTGTGTCCATGAACCAGTATCTCCACTCTGATCCTAAATTGATCAAGGACATATCCGACATTTTTACCCACTTCCGTCGGCTCCAAGTTGTTTTTGTAGCCGACATTCGGATGATGATTTGAAAATCAGTGGTCCATCGTGATGACCGTCGATATCAACTGATATTGTGGCGCGAGAAGCCCAGCGATCCGACACAGGTGTTTGAGTTGAACACCACCACCTATGGACTCTGGTCCAGCCCGTATAGCGCCATGCGAACCCTCCTCGAACTCGCTGTGAGAGAGCGTCTAAAATACGCTCGGGGGGGCTTCTATTTTGGAGACTTCGGTCTACATGGACGACATTTGCACGGGCGCCTCCACCGTCGAGAAGGCTCTTGTATTGCGAGACGAATTGATTGCCATCCTGAAGTCCGGTGGTTATGAGTTGCGCAAATGGTTGTCGAACTCCCCTCGTATTTTGAAGGACCTCCCAGGAGAGGATCAGCAAGAGCCTCATCTATTCGAGCACCCTGAAAACCCTAATTTGTTGACTGTGCTGGGCATTCAATATCAGCCTGTTCAGGATACTTTCACGTATCGAGTCAAACTCGATCCCCCTCCTAAACCATGGACCAAGCGCTCCGTGCTGTCGTACGTAGTCCGCATCTTCGATTCTAATGGGTGGATCACTCCGGTCATTTTTTAGGCTAAGTGCTTTCTTCAAAAGCTCTGGATATCCGGGTTGGGTTGGGACGACTTTATAAGCGGTGCTCTCTTGCGAGAGTGGCTCTCCATTGTGTCCTCCCTTCCGGACATCAACCGGGTCTCCATGCCAAGGTGCTTACTCCCTCCAGGGAAATGCAGGGCTACCCTGCGTGGATTTTGCGACGCCTCTAAGAAAGGCTATGCTGCTGTCGTATATTTGCGGATTGTGAGCTCTTCTGGCCATACTTCCGTCCATCTCGTACTTGCTAAAAGCAAGGTTGCTCCCATTAGGTCCCGCTTAACTATCCCTAAATTGGAACTGTCCGAAGCCGCTCTTTTCACTCGACTCCTCAACCACTTTCACTCGTCTTTGAAGTCTGTAAGCGACATTACGGACGTCTACGCTTGGTCGGACAGTGAGATAGTACTTTGTTGGCTCAGAGCTGCACCTCACATTCTTGAGGTCTTTGTGACGAACCGCGTGTCTCAAATCCAGAATTCTGGCACGTTTCTAAACTGGAGACATGTCCCAGGTGAGTTGAATCCCGCAGACTGCGCTTCTCGCGGCTGTGAAGCCCCCTCTTTAGTTGACCACCCGCTGTGGTGGGGTCCCAGTTGGTTGACTGAGTCTCAGTCATTCTGGCCCCAGAATAAATACTCCGGACCGATTGAATTGCCTGGCCCACGAGCCCGAGTAGGAGTGGGCAAGGATAAGCCCACTCGGGATTTCTCCCTGCTAGAACGGTACAGCTCTCTCGATAAGCTCTTAGGAGTGACTGCTTGGTTGTGTCGATTTGTCCGCAATTCGAGAGACCCGTCCAACCGATTCTCTGATTTGTCCCCTAGCGAGCGTCGCGAAGCCTTGATGCATTGGACCCGTATGGTCCAAGCGGAGCATTTTGAGCCCGTGATTGAAACCTTGAAGCGGGGCTCCGTTGTCAAGGGCGCTCTGGCCCGCCTGAACCTCTTCCTGGACGACGCTGGCATGCTGCGCGTTGGCGGACGTTTGAAAAATTCTCAACTGCCGTACGGGGCTCGACACCCGTTACTGCTCCCTAAGGACGGCGCCTTTGTTCGGTTGCTGGTAACTCACCACTATGTTCAGAATGACCACGATGGGTGTAACGCTCTTTGAGCTATTTTGCAGCGGGAGTTTTGGATTTCGGCTGGCCGACGCACCATTCGAAGCGTCATTTTTAAGTGCATACCTTGTTATAAGTTGAAGGCCACCATATCGCAGCCGATGATGGGTGACTTACCACCCGACCGCGTCAGGACCGACTTTTCTGGCCCCTTCCTCGTCAAGTCCTCCAACCTTCGTAACGCGTGTTCATATAAGGCCTATCTGTGCGTTTTCGTGTGGCTCGCCACTAAGGCCGTTCACTTAGAACTTGTAAGTGCCCTCAGCACCAGAAGCCTTTGTGGCCACGCTGGACCGCTTCGTATCGCGTCGCGGTTTTCCGGACCTGATCCGGTCTGATTGCGGAACATTTTTGCATTGCATCTCTGGGTCGGGGCTCGCCAGTGCCAGCTCCTTCCATTTGATCGCATCCAGCGCAGAGGAGTTCGAATCGTCGGCGACCGAGCTCTTTCCGATCGACTTGACTCACTGGCACTGCGAAGAGAAGTTTTCTTTCTCGCATAACTTCCTTGTAGAATCGACTACTACCAGAGATTTTCCGGACCGATACAACTTAGGGACCTTCAAGAAAAGAGCCTACGCCTCATTATAAGGCCGGCAACGCACCTGCAATTCCCCTGGTGTTGCAGTGTTCGGGCAATCACTTACCATCAGGTGAGCCGTATGCTTGTTTGTCTCCTCTCCTATAAAAAAATAGTTTTTATAGGAGATTGTCTCAAGAACATTTTTAAATAATAAATAGTCCTGTATAAAAATATACAGTTGCACAGTGCTTAACAGCAATATTCCCTGTAGTCAACCAAATCAAAGAAATACATTTTGACAGCTGTCAGACTTATTGGCTTATTGCACCAAGCATGCCAACCAAAAAATGGGAACGTAAAATATTCGATTATTAAAAAATCGATATCGGTTATTTAGAGTTGGTAATCATTTACAGTTTGGTTTGAATAATACCAGAATAAATTAAAAAAGGATAATTTAAAACACAAGATTTATCAGTTTCTTCGTATTTGTTGTTACTGCTTATTTCTAGAGGCACAGTTATAAAAATTTAAGATTGAAACTAGATTCAAAATAAATTTATTCAATCACTTTCAGTACAGCTAGTAGGGGTGTCGTTGTTTATATTAATTAAGTATTATTATTTGATTTTTGAGATTTCAATAATGCAGTCAAAATTAATGTCTCTTTCAAAGTTATCCATAATTCCACTTTTGGCCAATCATCCTTTGTGACATGGGCACATGCTTCAACTAATTTTTTTATAGCATTGGGTGACAAACGAGCACACAGTCCACCTGATGGTGAGTGGATACTATGGCCCATAGACATACACATTTATCCTCAATTAAGAATCAAAATGCAAATGCGTTGTCACCCCTGAGGACTAAGATGGAATGCCTCGATTCCAGTAAATAGGGTCTCCAGTTCTCTACACTCACCATATGAAACACATCATCATTACGCTGCTATTTTACGCTGGTATTTATTCTGTGAGAGCGTGGTGGTGCCCTGGTTGAGCCGACCCATTCGTGCTACAACTATATATAGATGTAGCGTGGCTCTACCACGTACAAAAAGTTATTATAGAAGAAACAGTCCAAAAAGTTAAAGCCGAGTCAGAAAATAAGAAAACAAACATAAAATCACAAAATTACGCACAGCAAGCTCTCGAAACAGAAACAGAAACTTTTTTTTTTTAATATAGATTATGAATAATACTTATTGAAAATCACTTTTTTCCTTTACCAAGCAAGAAACCCAACGGGACTATGTTTTTTTTTTTAAATAAGAGCTTACAATCATGCGTGTTACAATTAACAACACAAAGCAAATTATAAATATCTTGGTAGCGCTCACCCTTCTCAGGGCTTATTATCATCCATAAATTCCTTCATATTAAAATAACCCTTTTTATACAAACTTAAATAAAGTTTTTAAACTATGTGTACTTACGTCAAATTGTGTATATTTTCTGGCATTTTGTTATAAAAGCGTATACATCGCCTCAAAAATGAATCACTGATTCTGTGGAGTCGAGTAACTGGTATCAAAATGGCGGGATATTGAAATTATGTAGTGGTTACTTTAGCACGGCCTTGTATATGAGTTTTTTGCCTACAAAAATTTACTTTAACAAAGTGAAAAAAATAAACTTTATTCATGATTCATGTAATTAAAGAATTTTTACATTTAAGAATTTAATAATTCGATTATTAGAATATTTTTACCGATTATTTAATTATTTTGCCGATTATTCGCTCAACAATGAATTTTAATCATCCAAACACTACGGTATTAAACATAGCGACATGTCATTGAAACGACGTCAAGTAAAAAAAGTTAATACTGGTTATTTTTTAATATTTTGCTTTGTTTGAAAAATTCAAATTTTAATTAGTGATAAAAAACCATACACGTTGTAATGAAATGTAGATTACTTCATAATTCTTCGGATTTACGTAAAAGGTTATTTTAAATCGTGTGAGTACGCTTGTGCAAAGTTATTGCGGAATGATTAATGTGAAACGTCAAAAGGTATTTCTTAGATTTGGTTGACTATAAACCATCTTTATTAATATGTTCTGCTTTTGTAGGTGGTGAGATTATTTTTGATAAAGAATAATTTTTGTATAACGTGCAGTCAATATGTGCAGGCAATGACCTCTGTGCACCTTCAATTAAGTACAAACTTTAGTCACGGTAATATTATCTATACTTTAGTTAAATAACATTAGTTCATTACTATAATGACGATTAACATAGGTGTTTGCGCATTATTGCTGGCGACTGCACCTAACTACGTACTTCGTACGTCGTACGATCAGCTGTTGTTGCTTAGCATGGAATCGCGTCCGATAATATATGGATAGTGTATTTGACTACATATTTACCTTTATTATTACATAAAGCCACCATTATTTTGTGTAACATTATACTATGTAGTTGTTTGCTATTCCTAATAAAGAGAAAAAAAACGACGGGTTGCACTCCGAGACTGCCGGGAGAAGTGAAAACTTGAATATTAACGTTGTGCTTTTTGATATTTTGGAATGATTAGGGAATAATTTTGCACGAGTTGCTTTAATTATCACACACAAACATTCGCGCAAGCGCCCTGCGCCGACTAAACGAAGCAACAGGCGCAGGGATACATTTTCGCCCCGCCGTAGAAAGAGAGGGGGATACTTCCTCTCCCACGCCGCGCCGGCTGTCTCTCTCTCTCCATCCGTCTTACGAATTTTCGATCAGGGTCACGTGCCCTGACGCGAGTTTAACATTTTTTACCCCTTACAAAAAAGTGTACAACGCCGCTAAAGAAGTTTTCACTTCAAAAAACATACAACCAATTAGAAAGGTTCTCGACTGGCAATCTTGTACCGGCAAGCGTAGTTTATGGCGTCCCTAAAATGGATGAAGAGATACAGAAGGTCGACGACAGCAGGTCCTTCATTACCATCCTTTGTGGCATTCCTTGGGGGAGTCCTGTATTCAGCAGGGGATTTGTGAAGGGCTGTAATGATGGTGATTATTTTCCGACATGGGCAATTTAGGTGATGGCAGCATCAGGCCATAAAACAGGTTCCGTGTGTGGTTCGAACCCGCGGCCTGCAGCACCGCAGCCAAATGCTTAGGCACTGCGCTAACGAGCCGTAAAACTACTACCACTCCTAAAAATCCTCGGTTTCAGACCCATTACTGTAAATTCACCCAATTTTATATACATGCACGCACGAATGCTTGCACGCAACACGCACTCATTTACGCACGCACCCTCGGGACGTCTAACGAGTGACACTGACTTTAGGAAACTATTACGTGAAAATTAATTTATTCTTTTTAGTACTTGAAAGTCTGCTTTTACTTTTTAAACCAAGTTTAACGGAAATCTCTGTTATTGGCTAGCTGGGCAAACAATTTTTTTCTTATGTCGAAATAGGAGGACAAGCAAGCTCACGCCCCACCTGATGGTAAGTGGATACTATGGCCCATAGACATCTACATCTATCCTCGATTAAGAACGAAAATACACATTGTTACACTCGATTAAGAATGAAATTACACATACACACCGTTTTCACACTTGAGTACAAAGATGAAATGCCACGTTTCCAGTAAAAAGCGTCACCGGTTCTCTACGCTCACCATACGAAACACAGCAGCATTAAGCTACTATTTCACGCTGGTATTCTGTGAGAGCTTGGTACTACCCCGCTCGAGCCGACCCGCCCATGCTACACCCATTATTATAGCTGCAGCGTGGTTCAACCACGTATGATCATTGTTTGAACTGGGTTACAAATTAATGTTGTTTGTTGTAAAAAAAACTTACATGGTAGGTACATGATACGTATGAACTGATTTTGACTATGAATACATTTTGTACACATAATGTGCTATATCTATAATTTATTTTTTTAATAATTAATATATTTTGATACTAGCACACAGTCCATCTGATAGTAATAAGTGGATGCTGTAGCCCATAGACATCTGTATTTATCCTCGATTAGGAATCAGAATGCAGATGCGGGGACTGGGATGCATCGTTTCCAGTAATGAAAATCTCCCGTTCTCTACACTTACTACTAAATCTTCCTTGTGAGATAGTGATGATGACTGAAAATTTCAATGGTGCCAGCGAGTAAAAACATATCTACTGTCTCACTATAATGTGCTTTTAGAAGCTGTAGCCTGTGTGTTAGTGGTTAACGGTAAGGACCGCAAGACGTGTGATTAAATTACACCATTTGACTACTGCTGTGAAGTACTTACTACAACTATTCCTAATACAAGCATTTTAAAATAACTTGGTGTAGTTAAAGGGAATATTGATGATGTTGCCGTATTGCTAGTATCTATACATACATATAATAAAACAGTAACGAAAGAAAAACTGTACATTGAGTATTTTCGAGAAAAAATAAGTGGCTTTTGTTAGAAAAACGTAACTGATGATAAAAGTGACTTTTTAGAATTTTTGTCTGTTTGTCTGTGTGTATGGTACGGCTTCACGCCAAAACTACTGGATAGATTGAATTGAAATTCAGCAAAAATGTTCTTTGTAAACCAAGGAAGGCTTTAGGCTACATATTATCACGCCATATGTTATAGGAGGTAAGCAGTATTGATTTTAAAAGGTTTTTCTTCGTAATTGAATGCACAAAATAATTTGAAGCACAAAATGACATGTTATTAGTTAAAATAAAAATAAAAATTTAACTCTGGGAACATAATAATTACGCTATTTTTATAAAGGAGCTAGGCAGTCATATTATAAATTGGAAGGGAACAGCTGTTTAACAATATTTGGCGCGGCGCGTTGGCGTCGAGTTAGATCGCGCTATGGTTTCGTTCCCAAAAAATGATGTTATAGGTGCCGATGGGCCGCTCTCATTCTATAGAAACGGGGGTTACCTTTGTTGTCTGTGTGGGTTGATGTGTTTAATTTTCCTGCGAATAATTATTATTTTTCTACTTACTAGCAATTCTTACGTACTTATTCGATTACTTTTCATTGTTTTGAATATCGTTAGTATCGGATTAAGAAGGAATTTTAGCTATGCCTTTTAGAAAAAGATCAAATCTGTCTCGAAACTCAAGGGTTTCTAAGATGCGCAGGTTAGTTAGTAGTAGCAGTAGTTTCTCTCGAACCCACGCAGAGCGTGAACAACGGCTAGGTGCTAACCGTGAGCGTAATGCACTAAGTTTGTCCGCAGAAACTAGCACGCAGCGCCAATTACGACTAGAATTTAAACGAGTCCGCACTACTGCTTCTCGATCTCAGGAAAGTGTGGAACAACGAGAATTATGCTTTTAGCTATCGACCGGGATCGTCATTCTTTGTCTCGCGCATCCGAAACGGTTACACAGAGGGATCAGAGGTTGAGTTTTCAGAATATCCGCTCTAAGACTACTCGATCACTTGAGAGCAGTCACGAGCGTGCGATACGACTCGCGCGTGACCGAGAACGTGGACAAAGCCAAGGGTACAGCTATAGTTTATAAAGAATTTTTTTTAAAGTGATTTGCAATGTTATTGTTAATTCAGTGAACCCTTGGGATCCGGTGCATTCCGCACCGGATCGGTGAAATATACGGAATGAAAAGTGTTTTGTTGTATAGGTGTTAAGTCTAGGTAACATTATAGGCTATAATTTATTTTGGAAAATGGAACACTTGATGCAGAACCGCAACAGACCAGTTAAAGTATAAGAGATATAAAAATGGTGTCATAGCAAAAAATATTCCAGGTGAAGAGTTTTTTCTGCTGTGAGAATAAATTTGAAGATCTGGAACACCTGTTGTAGAACTCCAAAGCCCAGCGAAATTATAACATATATAGGAATGACGTCTTAGCAAAAGTTGTTTAGTCTGATGGGCATTTCGTGTTGACTTACAAAAATGAAAGATCTGGAACGTCTCGACTCGTCTCGCGCATCTCGTTGTTTTCCCGTCCCCGGGCTCTTAGAATTCGACATCAAACGTTTTAGATCTTCGAATTTGACGACAGGACGCTTTGTACGCGGAAGACGTTGTCGCTGGCAAAAGCAAAATCATCCGCGTACGAAGTCGTGGGCAGCAGCTAGTTTTCATATAAATTGATTTCATATGAATTGAGATCTCATATATTATAATATTAACTTATGGAAGCGGATTTGTTATTGACTTATTGCGATCGCGAAGACTAATTTAGTATCTGATTTGGTAATTATGGACCAAGGTTTGAATGCAGAACGAGTACAGGTTTTTTTTTACTTTCACTGACAAGCAGTTGGTAAAATTAATACTTATTACCACAGACCACAGACAACCAGTAATATAATATACTTAGGTAATGTGTTCACAATCATTATTTTTCATAGACATCGCAACATATACTTATCGTAGCTAGCGATGGACAGCTGAAGTTTCGGCTTCTTGGCGGATAATCTTCAAAAATACTTAAACATAAAAACTACAACAAAAATATTATAACTCCCAAAAAAACTGTACAATGCCTAGCTCATTGATTTATTGTATAACTCAATGGCCTAGCTACGCGAAGCGACAACCTACGCAAGGCAGCTGGCTACAGCATGTTGTGTAAAGCCCAAGATTGGACTAAGTGGCGTGCCTTGCTGCCTTGGCAGATTCAATGTCAACCTAATAATATTAAAAAATTTATTTATGAATATCATTGCGTCCAACTTAGGATTGCGAAACTTATGATTATGGTGATGGGCTCACTAAAATATTGTTTATCTTCTTATCTTATGTTCATTAAAATGTAATCTTGTTATTGGCATATACCTAAATATGTTAATGTATAATAATCATTAAGCATGCAAATCATTCATTAAAAGCAGTTTTCGTATGTGTATGAATATAAATTAAAATTATACCACTTGCACATTCGCATTTGCAATGCTTAATTAAAAGTAAGGCTTTAATTTTACTTTTCCAATGTTCGCTTTAGAAACATTAAATATTGCTAAAACACCGGTTAAATTGTTATTTAACTGTGCAAATCATTTGTCGCTATAATAAAATAATAATAGGCTATAAGCAACAGCTATAATCGTAAGCAATCATAATATTATCAATAGTTCATAGGGATCATACGATAATGTTTCATAACAATGCAGCTAAAAGCGCTCAATATATTCCAGTACGTTTGTTATACGTCTAGACGTCTAATTATATAGCAAGGACAGGTTTGCTTGTAGCTTGTGCTTGCGGTGTGAACGTGATACAAAACGTTAGTCGCATGAAAGAAGCATGTTGCTCCTCGTGTTCGCACTCGCTTATATATTCGCATATAATAGAACGGAATCTTCTTGAGTTTTGTGAAAATGTTATATGTAACTTGTTATGTTAACCGTATTGTACAATGTACAATGTGATTTTAGCGCTGATATGGTTTGATCGCGATTTAATATTGGATTGTTTTGACATTCGTCGTTGCAGTCGCTTGACAGTACATTGGCGGGAAGTCGTTCCGTTTTTGATTTTTTTAAATTGAATGTGAATAGTGTTGTGATGTGTTACGATCTAAATCGTATTTAATAATTTGATGTTATTTTTTGCGTCATTTGTGGGAATAGTTTTGATTTATTTTTTTAGGTCTCTGATTAATCAACAACCCGAAAAGGATTTTGAGCAGGGTAAGTTCAGCTTTTGTAAATTTAATTTAATTGAAGCATTATAAAGAAATTTATTTTTTTACAAAAGCTTGTTTTAAAATATATAGGTATTGCATATTATCTAAAATACACTTAATACATTATGCAGTAAATTTTCAGTTTTTTATTGTATATGTAGTAAGTATATATTTTTAATTGTATTGCATTATTTAGTGTAAAAAGGCAAAAGTAAAATGAAGTAATGAATAACTATTGATGCTATTACCAGTTTTGCTTGATTTTCATCCTACATCTAATATAGTATATTAAAAAATAGATATAGGTGACATTTTTTAAACATTTGTGACTGACTTAGCAAAAGTTTTTGATTCCAAGGCAGTAATTTACATTGAATTGTACATTAATTAAACTTACGTGGAAGTATCATTATTTTACATAATTTTATTTAAAGTCGTGAACTTTATAGAAGCGTGACATTGTAATGAAAACTGAAAATACATGAATACCTACTTATGAGCGATAACTTTTACGATTTATTTTGGCATAATGTCTTTTATACAATAAATAATATTTATCTTAGGTATATTATATACATGTGTGTGTTAGACTACAGGCAATGATATTATAAGTAAATCTTATAATATCATTGGCTACAGGACATTTTATTTTATAAAAAATAGTAAATACATTTTTACCACTGTCGTTATCAAAATGCTTTGCAAAACAGGTCGTCATTTTCATAATTTGGAGGATTTCTCGTTTGTAAGACGATTATCCGTATCTCAGACACAGTGTTTTTTTTGTTAAAAAAAAGTTTACTTTAACACTAGAAATTTCATCTGTTTCGTGGGGTCGTTTACATACATAAATTTCACAAGGACATACATCCCAACCTGGAACATCCATAACTTTTTCTGCCACCAGGCCGGTACCACCTTGGAATAGGTAATATTTGACTAATAATTTGATTTGCCGTGTAGAGTGGCGGTTAAGAATATCCACTACCCCATATCTTCCCGTGGGTGTCGTAAAAGGCAACAGAGGGAAACAGGCAGGAGATGGACAGCAGCATCTGCCTGATAACAGCAACTGTACGACAAAAAAACTGCAGTTGCCAACCCGCTCGCCAAGCGTGGCAACTATGGCAATATACCCCCCATGATCAACGATGCAAATAGACGGCCCCCAGTCCCAGCGGCCTTGCTATTCCTGGCTACGGTGACGACCATGGTATCAGCGGTGCAGGGGGTGCTAAAAATCTCCTAGGAGGTTCGGTTGCCACCTAAAACGACTCGTAACATATAACGCACGCACCCTAAGGGCTGACTAGAAGATCCTGGAGCTGGTAGAATAGAGAGACAAATTGCGCTGGAATATTATAGGATTATCCGAAGTCCGATAAGAGTGGAATGACACGGTGATTCTCGAAACCAGCAACTTGTTCTATCACCGGGAGGGCGACCATTTGTCCCAAGGAGGTCTTAGATTTATCGTCCTCAAGTCTTTCGCTTACAACGTTGTAAAGATTGGGAGTGTGTCGACGAGGGTTAGGGATAGGGCGACGTTATACTCAGAATCACCAACAGGTTTTCGCTGAAGGTCATACAGGTTTACGCGCCAACGTCGGAACATCCCGATGAGGAGGTGGAGAAAATGTATGAGGACATTTCTAGAGCCATGCGTTCCTCCAAAACTCACTATACGGTGTTAATTGGAGACTTTAACGCAAAGCTAGGCACAAGAAATAACGGTGAGCTGAAGGGAGGGAAATTTGGGATAGGGCAACGGAACCCAAGGGGCCAGCAGCTGGCCGAGTTCATGGAGAAAGAGGGACTCTTTCTTCCAGAAGCGGCCCCACAGAAAGTGGACCTGGTCAAGCCCCGAAATGTCTCGGTGATCGCAAGGGTGAAAACTGGCAGCGATTACCGAATGGTTTAAGGCACACTGAGCTTAAACGTTAAGTTTGAGAAGTACTCTTCACCGTTGTATTTGGATGACGTATTCAAGCTACTGGACTGGAAAGGATACGATATTAAGATCAATGGCGAATACATCACTCACCTTTGATTTGCCCGCGATATAGTCCTTATGGCAGAATCTCTGAAGGACTTAAGCAACTCGATGCCGTAAATAGTGTCTCCCAACGGATAGGTCTTAAGATGAACATGGACAAAACAAAGATCATGTTTACTGTCCATGTCACCCCTATGGCGGTAGTTGTTGGGAGCACTAAGCTCGAATTTGTTGACAACAACTTCGAGCTGGGACACATACTCCGACTAGGCAAGTCCAACTTCGACCGAGAGGTCAATTGACGGATTCGAGTTGGCTGGGCAGTGTTCGAGAAACTACGACACATCTTCTCGTCAGGTATATCTCGAAACCTGAAAACTAGATTGTACCATCAGTGCGTGTTACCAGTGATGACTTATGGATCTGAGACGTGGTCTTTCACTGCTGGCCATATTAGAACACTCAAGGTCACTCAGCGAGCTATGGAGAGGGGGCTATGCTCGGGGTTTCTTTGCGTTGATATACTTAGAAATGAGAATATCCGCAGTAGAACCAGAGTGACCGACATAGCCCTACGTATTGGTGAGCTGAAGTGGCAATGAGTCGGCCATATAGATCGGAAAACCGACAACCGATGAGGAAAAAAGGTTCTCGAGTGGCAATATCTATAATATAGTGTAGGGCGACCCCCCCACTAGATGGAGTCACGACCTGGTAAGACATGCGGGAAGTCGATGGATGCAGGTGGCTTAGGACCGCGCCTTGTGGCATTCCTTGGGGAAGCCTATGTTCAGCAGTGGACTTGTGAAGGGCTGTAATGATGATGGTGATGATTTGACTAATGTCATAGCGGGGGATGTTAATTTTATAGAAAATTGTGAAGATCAATACATCTTTATGAAATATAAAATCGGGGAAAAGTTTCTTTGTATTTTATATACAAATGCAATAATTGTTTTTCAAAATTTATTATAATATATTATATATATATATATATATATATATATATATATATATATATATATATATATATATATATATATATATATATATATATATATATATATATACTTATAAATTTTTACTGAAAACTAGGCATTTTATCTTAGTCTACAGGGGTGACAAAGCATTTGTATTTTGATTATCCGGGTATCTCGACCGGGGTAGGACCGCGCTCTCACAGAATACCAGCGTAAAATAGCTGCTTAATGCTGCTGTGCTTCGTATGGTGAGTGTAGAGAACCGGAGACTTTATTTACTGGAAACGAAACATTCCATTTCAGTCCTCAGAGCTGACAACGCATCTGCATTTTGATTCGTAATTGAAGATAAATGTAGACGTCTATGCGCCACAGCATCCACTTACCATCAGGTGGACTGTGTGCTCGTTTGTCACCCTTATTTTATAAAAAAATTGGTTGACTCTGCAGGCCATCCCTGGAACTTCCCGCTAATTGCAAATGCAAAGCGTCCCAAATTTCACCAAATTATGTTACGAAATCTCGAAGTAATGTTAAACACCAAATCTATTCCACATTGAGATCTTTAGAACGCCGCAAACTGCATCTCAATCGATCAAGATGTGCAAAAGTTATGAAAGGTTTACATACTTATACATACGTACAAACATACATCCGTACCGACGTCCACGGGAAATTAGTCGGAATAGCTTCCTGGGATCTCAAAACGGCGAGATCTGATGAAAACTCGATTTTCGAAAATCGGGGTGAAACCAATAACTTTCCTATTTTTGAAAATTTTCAATTTTCTTAGCGGGAAGTTAAAAATGTTGTAGCGTAGCTCTACCACGTGTATGTTTTATTTACTTTGCGAGTTTTCTTAGATAGGTGTTACTGTAATCCCTCAGTAAAGCTTATTTAGTTTCTAACGCAAGCAAAGCTCTGTTTAATAGATAATATACTATATAGGGTAATCTGTCTTCCAGGTACTTACTGTATGTGAAACACCTCAACGGTACAAGAGTAAATGCTAATGTTTTTAGAAAATAAGAAATCGCGTTTTATTGGTACATTATGATCATGAAAGGGAAGAACAGTTTATAGAGGGCAATTTTGCTTATTATTATGTGAATAGATGTTGAAGTAATTGACAACAACGATACGTTCATAATAATCAATTCAAATGGTTCTATTTCGCTTTTATTACACCGTAATGGAACCTTTAGATACTCGCCGAACGAATAGGCACGAGCGAGCATCTAAACGTTTAACACACACATAATGCAAAGTAAATAAATAAACAACGACTTGTTCGAGTGTGCTCGCTACTCTGCCCGAGCATTCGCTTGTTCTTCACTCGATGTCAGTTTTTAGCAAGAGTACAAGGAATGTTCGTGTATATTCGTATCGGTGTTTACATACCCTCCACGAAAATGATAGTTCACGGGTCAACTGAATAAGTTGACCCGTGAACTATCATTTTCTCTATCAATTGCAGTCCGTTAGTCTCTGATATATATGATTTTGGTAAATTTTTTGTGTCTTTGAGTGGGTTCCTGGATAGTGCAGATTCACGATTGGACCCGGAACCCGGAAGGTGCTGCTGTCAAGATCCAGTAATCACCCGTTCGAAGCTGGGACGGATAGCTGGTTCGTTACTTATTCTTAAACAAATTACGAGTACATGAAAAAATATAAGTATGTATATACTCGATTCAGTTGCAATTAAATATTTCACAAGAAATTACTTATGCTACTTATACTACTAATGCCGTGTTTTCTTCTTGTTTTATTTGAAAGATTTGTGAGTCTATAAAACTAAGCAGACATAGTCCTAAATTCGTAGCAACAAGACGCAAGTAATCCATGTTTAAAAGATCTACGTTGAATGAATAGTGAATACAGATGAATATGTAAACGCGTTGTACTCATCCACGAATAACTAGGCGAGTTGTTTGGCGACTTGTTCGTACGCTTATCTAAACGTGCCATAATAAATTATTTAAACACCTCAGTTATTTTTAGGCTGTAATTATTATAAATATAAAAGGTGAATTTCTAGAAATATTTTACCAAAAATTCTAATGTAATTCCAAAGTTATGGGCGCAGTATTACAAATATTGTTTATTTTGTTATGATACATGATCATTGTTACTGTTAAAGATGAGCCACGTTGTTGAAAGGGCGCTTTTATTTTAAGGCTAAATGTTGAAGTAATCAACGGCAGCAATACTTTTGCAACAACTACGCAAAAAGTTGTTTACCGTGGAACGTGCCAACTTTGCCCGTTTTTTCCATAAATTTTAATTTAAGTCAAAAATTTTTTTTAGGAAATTAAGTATTCTTTTCTTACAACTCGTGTATTTGTTTCATTAAATTTATTGTAATTTAACAAAATCGCAAAATGATCTGAACTTTTTGCCATTATGGGCAATATATATAATATTACCCTGTTTTTTTTATGCAAATACAGTTCGTAATAGACCTGCAATAAGCATCACTACCTAGATGTAAGAAATCTAGGAGTTGTTTTTAAAAATTTAATAATACCTAAATTTAATTAAGCTAAAACTTTTACAAAAAAAAAATTGTGGGCAATGTTAACTAGCTATTTTCGCTCTTTTCCTTAGAATCCGTATCGAGCGATTTAAAACTGTTAGGGTTATCACATTCGAGTAAGTAGTCCATCATCTTACTAAATTTCTAAAGAGGGCGTTAGATATTAAAAAATCGTGCTAAAATTTAAGTTTTGTTCTCTCTTACTTCTAATTTTTATATAAAAAAATTGAGATCAATAAAGGTTCATTTAGTGAATAAAAATCAACGATTAAATTAATCAAAAAGTAAATGAGGCAATGAACATGTAGCTGATGTGATGACCTAATGTGATAAAAATCAAAATAATATTAAATTATCGTTGAGACAGTGAATGCTGGGATACCTTTCAATGTTCTGCTTAAATTTTCGAAATAGCTATTTCTTGTGGACCCTTTTCGGCTCTTGCTTTAGAAATATTTTGTGAAGTTCTTAAGCTTAGTTTATGCCTAGCCCAAAATCCTTGCACCCATGTATCACCAGGATGTTTATTCTTGAACATTTATTCTCGATATTTTTTTTAAATATTAACCAACGCAACAGCTTGATCTAATTTAGTTAGCGGAGGCCAAAATCATTAGAAGCTTGCAAAACCTTCCTTATCTTTTTCTCTTTTACGATTGAAAAGGCTGTGGCCTGTGGGATACCCAAGAAATTTTAAATATATTTTATTTATTTACATTAGTACCTCGTGGGATTCCATTGCCGTTCTGCGTCTTTTGATGTAATTTGGTTAGATACAACAATTTTTAGATATTCGGGACCCATTTTCACGTCTTGATTTTCTGAATTCTAGACTTGTGTTTTTTTTTCTGAAATTTTAAATAGAAATTAAAGTAGAATCGGAATGGATTATTAATACATACAAATGTGTTTATTATATTTTTATTTTACGTTCAATACAAGTATATATTTAATTTTAAAGTTCCAAGTTCATAGGAAGGTATATCTTTAGCATTTTGGGTCTTTACTCACGTGCACTTAAGGAAGGTTAGCGAATTAGTTTCGAGTTCGACGGGACTCCTTAATCATGAACTCGTTTCGCCGCGGTATCGTGACCTCATGATTAAGGACTTTGCTCTAGTTCAATAAAACGCACGTGAGAAAAGCCGCTGAAGTACTTATGAGCGGTTTTTCACAACTAGAATATGGAAATGGATTTATTATAGAAAAAATTATATCAGCACATCTATTATGAAAGTACCTAGTTAAAAAACGACTTCAATTCTCGATAAGTTAAAAAAACGTAAAAGGCACAAATAATTTTTAAATGAAAAAATCGATCTAAAAACATAAAACCAAGATATATATTTCTTATTCTTGTATTTCTCTTGTAGTATATTTGAAAATGTAAATATGTGCCATGCGTTAGGGTGAGGGCCTGGTGATCTATAACACAGGAACCTAGTATGGACGCCAGTCTCTCACAAGGATCAAAATTGTCTCCAACGGTATTATTTAAGTAATATTGTGAAATTTTATACATCTGTGAAGAGAAAATAAATAAATAAAACAAGATAAGTAACAACCCAAGCAGTATGCAAACTGTATACGAGCTGTAAAAAGGCTGTGTATGCGCGTCTACAGTTCTTAAAAGTAAAAAATTGGCACAAATTATACAGCTTGTTGCGTTAGTAGCGCTGTACAGTAGCTGTACAAGCATAAAAGAGGCCGTATAGAAGCTGTATTACAACCGTTATTTGGTGTTTTTTTTCATTCATTACAGCCCTTTACAAGTCCACTGCTGAACATAGGCCTCCCCCAAGGTATGCGACAAAGCACGATCCTGAGCCACCTGCATCCATCGACTTCCTGCATGTTTTACCAGGTCGTTTCTCCATCTAGTGGGGGGTCGCCCTACACTTCGCCTACAGGTACGAGGCTGCCACTCGAAAACCTTTTTTCCCCATCGGTTGTCGGTTCTTCGATCTATATGGCCACTTCAGCTTACTAATCCGTTGGGCTATGTCAGTCACTCTGGGTCTACTGCGGATATTCTTATTTCTATGTTTATCACGCAGAGAAACCCCAAGCATAGCCCTCTCCATAGCTCGATGAGCGACTTTGAGCAACCACGAACGATCAGCAGTGAAGGACCACCTCTCAGTTTCATAGGTCATCACTGGCAACACGCACTGGTTGTACAATTTAGTTTTCAGATTTTGAGGTATACCTGATGAGAAGACGTGCCGTAATTTCCCGAACGCTGCCCAGCCGAGTTGAATCCGTCGATTGACATCTCTGTCGTAGTTTACTTAAGTATTGGTTGGGCTGAAAAGTTCGTATCGTCTCTATGATATGGCGCCACTAGAATAAAATCCATATCATTTTTAGGTAATACCAACCTTCAAAAGAAACGTGTATAAATTTGACAGCTGTCTGATTATTAGTTTGTGAGTATGTGTTATACAGCATTTTGAGTGAAGCAACTTTTGTTATTTTGAAAAAAATGGATAAAAAGGAATTTCGTGTTTTAATGAAACACTATTTTTTGATGAAAAAAAGTGCTGCTGATACCAAAAAGTGGCTTGATGAGTGTTAGGACTCTGCGCCGGGCGAAGCAACCATTCGTAAGTGGTTTGCCAAATTCCGTACAGGCCATATGAGCACCGAAGACGATGAACGCAGTGGACGTCCAAAAGAGGCTGTTACGGACGAAAACATAAAAAAAATCCACAAAATGATTTTGGAAGATCGTAAATTGAGGTTGATTTGTATATCTGGCACTTTAAAGATATCAAAGGAACGTGTTGGACATATCGTTCATGAATATTTGGGTATGCGAAAGCTATGTGCAAAGTGGGTGCCGCGCGAGTTCACAATCGACCAAAAACAAGAACGTGTCGATGCTTCAGAGCAATGTTTGGAGCTGTTCAACCGCAATAAAAGTGAATTTTTGCGTCGATATATGACAATCGATGAAACATGGATCCACCACTACACTCCGGAGTCCAGTCGGCGGTCATCTGAATGGACTGCACGCGATGAACCGAATCCAAAGCGTGGAAAAACTCAACAGTCGGCCGGTAAGGTTATGGCGTCCGTATTTTGGGATGCAAATGGAATAATTTTCATCAACTATTTTGGAAAGGGAAAAACCATCAACAGCGACTATTATATAGCGTTATTGGAGCGTTTGAAGGACGAAATCGCGAAAAAACGGCCCCATTTGAAGAAGAAGAAAGTGTTGTTTCATCAAGACAATGCGCCGTGTCACAAATCGATGAAAACGATGGCAAAATTGCATGAATTGGGCTTCGAATTGCTTCCGCATCCACCGTATTCTCCAGATTTGGCCCCCAGCGACTTTTTCCTGTTCTCAGATCTCAAGAGAATGCTCGCTGGAAAGAAATTTAAAGCCGATGAGGAAGTAATCGCCGAAACAGAGGCCTATTTTGAGGCTAAACACAAATCGTACTACAAAAATGTATGCCCGTAGTTGTTGGGAGCACTAAGCTCGAAGTTGTTGACGAGTACGTTTACCTGGGACAAATAGTCGGACTAGGTAAGTCCAACTTATTTGGTGTGAAAGGAAACTATTACAATACTACTACTATTATATGTATAATAATCATTGACTTATATATTACTAGCGTAATAATAATACTATTGAATCATGGTGACATATAATGTCAGAGTAAAAAATATATTATAGGTTAAAAGAATTCCCAGAGGCGCGAGGATGCAACTTGCTAAAGCATTATCATTAACTATTCAAAATTGTCTAATGAATTGTGAAAAAAGTTGGCAAAATTATTTACATTCGCGTATTCCCACTTTTATTTTAGTAAAACAATAAATAAATCAATTACGTCTCAACTAAAAGAATTTTTTTTCAAAATTTGAATTACCCGATTAATACTCATTTCTCTCGACCTTATCCTAAATTTGATTTAAAAAAAGTAGTTGAATCAAAAGTAATGGACGGCGACTTTAAAAATGCATCCCGTATTTTATTCTCAGACGACATCCTCGCTCCTCGTAATGTCGAAACTCTTGGAGGCCTTCGTCAGAAACATCCTTCGGTCAATCCTTCCCAGAATTTACCGCTGCCTCCCAATACAGGTACAAGTTCCCGAAAAAACACAAGTTTCCGAAAAAGATACTTTAGACGCAATTTTGTCATTTTCGAATGGTTCTGCCGGCTGCATTGACGGGATTACGCCTCAGCATCTCAAAGACCTTGTAAGCGTATCTGCCGGTGACGCCGGTCGGGTACTTCTTAATGACATATCAAAATTATGTAATTTTATGCTTTCTGGTAATGTCAATCCCAATTTCATTCCCTACTTATATGGGGCAAGATTGTGTGCCTTCAAAAAAAAAGGATAACGGTATCCGTCCTATTGCTGTTGGTTCTACATTTCGACGCTTAACTTCAAAATTAGCTTGCAGGCACATAATCTCAAACCTTAAGACAAAATTTCAATCTACTCAACTAGGCTTTGGCACCAAAGGGGGCTGTGAGGCGGCGATACATTCGGTGCGTACTTTCTTAACTAATTCCAATGCAGATGTTCTTCTGAAGGTTGATCTTAGAAATGCTTTTAACTCTATTGATAGGATAACGCTGCTGAAAGAAGTGGCTAACAATACCCCCGAAATATATCATTACGTTTGGCAATGTTACAGTCAAAATTCAAACTTGTTTTATCAAAACCATATTATTGAGTCTGCTGTCGGTGTTCAACAAGGTGATCCATTAGGTCCAGCTCTTTTCAGTTGGGGAATTCAACCTATTATTTCAAATTTATAATCCAAGCTGAATGTCTGGTATCTGGACGACGGTACACTGGGAGGTAAAGCAGATGACGTCCTCAATGATCTTACTCATATTTTTCAAAATTTTTAAAATATTGGTCTTGAACCAAATACAAATAAATGTTAAATATTTATTTCTAGTAATTTATCTAAATCTAACAGAGATACCTTAATTCAAAATTTCAATCAGATTTCTTCCAGGAATAAAAACTGTCAATTCGCAATTGAATTCGAATCGCTTTACCTGCTTGGTGCTCCGTTGTTTTTCGATAGTATTAAGCCTGTTTTAAAAACAAAATTTGATCAATTTTTAAATCACGTTGATAAATTTATATTTTAAACGCCCATATTGCCTTATTTAAAATATTGTCTCCTTGTACCTAAATTTCTTTGTACGCTCAAGTCCAGTCTGGAAATGTTCGGATATTTTAAAAGATATTGATAGTAATCATAAAATTGCTTTAGAAAACATTCTAAATTTGAGATTAAATACAATAGCCTGGAATCAAGCCACTTTACCTATCAAATTTGGTGGAATTGGTGTAAAAAATATTTCTAGCGTCGCATTGCCTGCTTTCCTTGCTTCCGTGCATAGTGTCAATGACCTATGTAACACAATTTTAAATAATAAAGTAGACCTGTGCTTTGCTGCGGAGGCAAAGCAAATATGGCTAACGCTCTGTCCCCGGCGAAAATGTCCCACTGGAAGTTAACCAACAAAAACAGTGGGATATTCCGTTGGTACGGAGTGTCCAGAAAAATTTATTTCAAAATTTCCATATTCAACAAGATCAGGCTCGCCTTCTAGCTGTTTCGAATAAGGAATCTAGCCACTGGTTACATGCTCTACCATCAAGTAATCTCGGCACATTGCTTGATGGGGAAAGCTTGCGCATCGCCGTAGGAATCCGGCTAGGAGTGGCTATTTGTCAACCTCACCAGTGCCCCTGTGGTAGCAGCGTCGATGAGTTTGGGCTCCACGGACTTTCATGCAAGAAAAGTGCAGGTAGGTTTTCCCGTCACGGTTCTTTGAACGAAATCATCCGAAGGGCTCTTGTCTCTATAAATATCCCCTCGGTTTTAGGGCCTTGCGGGATATTTAGAGACGATGGCAAGAGACCCGACGGTATGACTTTGGTCCCTTGGGAGAGAGGTAAAGCCCTAGTGTAGAGAGGTAAAGCCGATGCTACTTGCGTCGACACTTTGGCGGCCTCTCATCTCAAGGGGATATTTAGAGACGATGGCAAGAGACCCGACGGTATGACTTTGGTCCCTTGGGAGAGGTAAGGTGTAGAGAGGTAAAGCCGTTGTGATTGGCGGCCTCTATCTCGGGTACCTCTTTTAGAGCCGGGGCGGCATCAGAGGCAGCCGAATTTAGTAAATGACGCAAATATGAGTCTTTGAGAAATGACTACATATTTGTGCCATTTGCTGTAGAGAATATCGGTCCGTGGGGTCCACGTGCAATGAAATTTCTAAAGGAACTGTATCCACGACTGGTCGTCGCTGCTGGTGATAAGAGGGCTGGTTCTTTCCTCGCTCAAAGGCTAAGTATAGCTATTCAGCGAGGAAACGCAGCCAGCGTTCTTGGCACTATACCACGGGGAGCAGGTCTTTTTGACGATTTAAATTTTTAGTTTTAGATTTTCTATATTATAGTTTCTTCTTTTATATTGTATATAATTAATATTAATCGTAAATATTATAATTTTAATTATTATTTTAGTTAAGTTCTTTATTATAATTTTTGTAACTTAAATTAAAAATTATACATAATAAAAAATATATATTTGACATATTATTATTATAATATACTTTCATTGGAGTTGAGTATTGACGATGACAATTAGTGAATTGAAAGTGCAGAAGTAGATTTTCGGTAAACATGTACATGTTTTCTATAAAAAAAATTGCCGCGCCGGCAATATAACCAATTTATATAAGAAAAAATACCAAATGCGGTAATTAAATATCGATTGTATAGTTTAAAATAAAAAATATCATATTAAATTAATGGATATGAAGGCACACTGGGACATAGTGATCATTAGCCATACTGAAAATAATGGTATAGGCTAAAAGTAATGTATAATATTCCTAAAATTATATTTTAAATTTTGTTTTTATGGGTCCTAAAAAGGGTGACAATTTGCTAAACAGCCTAAACGGTATTTCGAGGTTCTTATAGTTTTAGTAACTGTACTATGTATGTTATGGATTCTACCATGCAGCCATTGGTTTTTAATCTGTAATATAATAGTAATAATTTTTTTTATTACTTACACCGTTTAACAGTTTTTCAACATAACATACAGACATCAGATCGGAGCAGTAAAGTCATACTACAGCGAGAATAGGTTTTAGCAACGACAACTGATAACTGTCTCTGAATTGCTTTGTGGAGAGTGCAGCAGTGTGTGGATGATGTCAACGTTTATCATTTTTAGGGTTCCGTAGTCAACTAGGAACCCTTATAGTTTCGCCATGTCTGTCTGTCCGTCTGTCCGTTCTCGCTTAATCTCTGTGACCGTTAGCACTAGAAAGCTGAAATTTGGTACCAACATGTGTATCAATCACGCCGACCAAGTGGTAAAATAAAAATTGGAAAAAAAATGTTTTATTAGGGTAGCCATATGTAAAGTGTAATATATGTAAAGTGGGAAGTGATTTTTTTTAAATTTCAACCCTAACGTGTGATATATTGTTGGAAAGGTATTTAAAAATGAAATGTCAATAATTTCGGAAATAATCGCTCCAAAAGTAAAAAACAATGTGTCCCCCCCTCTAACTTTTGAACCATAAGTTTAGAAAATATGAAAAAAATCTGAAAAGTAGAACTTTATAAGGAATTTCTAGGAAAATCATTTTGAACTTGGATGAAAACAACAGTACCAATTACCGAGAGCAGTTGCAGGAGCGCGAAGCGCTGCTGGAGCACGAACATAATGGATACCCACCTTTAAACTCATAAGTGGGAACACTTATTGTGACGGACGGGAAACTACGGAACCCTACACTGAGCGTGGCCCGACAAGCTCTTGGCCGGTTTTTTATACCATTATCTTCATATCATCATCATCATCATTACAGCCCTTCACAAGTCCACTGCTGAACATAGGCCTCCCCCAAGTAATGCCACAAAGCACGGTCCTGAGCCACCTGCATCCATCGACTTCCTGCATGTCTTACCAGGTCGTCACTCCATCTAGTGGGGGGTCGCCCTACACTACGCCTACCGGTACGAGGCTGCCACTCGAGAACCTTTCTTCCCCATCGGTTGTCGATTCTTCGAGCTATATGGCCGGCCCATTGCCACTTCAGCTTACTAATCCGTTGGGCTATGTCGATCACTCTGGTTTTACTGCGGATATCCTCATTTCTGAGTCTATCACGCAGAGAAACTCCAAGCATAGCCCTCTCCATAGCTCGCTGAGCGACCTTAAGCGTCCTCATACGGCCAGCAGTGAAGGACCACGTCTCAGATCCGTAAGTCATCACTGGCAACACGCACTGGTTGTACAATCTAGTTTTTAGAGATTGAGGTATACCTGACGAAAAGATATGTCGTAATTTCCCGAACGCTGCCCAGCCGAGTTGAATCCGTCGATTGACCTCTCGGTCGAAGTTGGACTTACCTAGTCGGACTATTTGTCCCAGGTAAACGTACTCGTCAACAACTTCGAGCATAGTGCTCCCAACAACTACCGGCATAGGTGTGACATGGACATTAAACATGATCTTTGTTTTGTCCATGTTCATCTTAAGACCTATCCGTTGGGAGGCACTATTGAGGTCATTGAGCATAATGCTTAAGTCCTCCAGCGATTCTGCCATAATGACTATATCGTCGGCAAATCGAAGGTGAGTGATGTACTCGCCATTGATGTTAATACCGTATCCTTTCCAGTCCAGTAGCTTGAAAACGTCTTCCAACGCAGCGGTGAAGAGTTTCGGGGATATAACATCACCCTGTCTTACACCTCTCTGCAGTTGGATAGGTTTCGAACTCTGGTTCTGTACTCGGATAGCCATCGTAGCCCTACTGTACAAACACTTCAGCACTTCGATATACCGACAGTCAACTTGGCACCGCTGAAGGGACTGTAGCACCGCCCAAATTTCGACGGAATCAAAGGCTTTCTCATAGTCCACATATGCCAGGCAAAGTGGCAGATTGTACTCTTCGGTCTTCTGTACAATCTGCCGCAGGGTATGTATGTGGTCTATGGTACTGAAGCCTTTTCGGAAACCGGCTTGTTCGGGAGGCTGGAAGTCGTCGAGTCTGCGTGCGAGACGATTCGTAATGACTGCGAGACGATTCGTAATGACTTATCTTCATATGTTATGCATAATTGTTGGTGCAACTGATTGTTGCAACTAGTTTTTTTTTTATACCATTTCAAATAGAAACATTCATCTAATGAAATCAACAACGAAAAGAATCAAAATTATACTGGATCTCCTCTTTTGTTATTTAAAATCGGATCTCAATAGTAGAGTGTAGTGCTGCTTACAACCTTTAAATGTGGAAATAAATTCCTAAAACACGTTTAAGAAATAATGAATATCAAGCAATCTTAATTCGAATGTATGGTTTTTTTTTGTATGATTGTGACGCAATACGTTCGCCAAATGTTTATTAATTATAGGCTATACGAAAGTGAGGCCACGCTAAGGGCCACCAATTAAAGTTGAAGAAAAATTTACTCTAGACCGGGTGGATAATCGGAATTCACTTTTTGATTGTTGTTCCACCTTTCCGCTCCAAGTACAGCTCAACAGAAAATATATTCATACTTTAACCTATTATTGATTAATTTTTGATAACCACAAACTTAAACAAAAATCAATTACATATTGCATTGAAAATAAATTAAACTTCCTTGTTTTAAATAATTGTAAGAAATTTATAAATTATGCAATATGTCCAGGAAATAACCAACACTAATTTTCTTATTGAGTTGACTTAATTGTATCCTGTGTAAATTCGTATCAGAATGAAAGACATTTTAAAATTTGATAAGTACCGTACTATTTCCAATACTGTGTTTATATAAATAATAATATATTTATTTAATTTAAATACCTACTTCAATAAAATATAATGGAAATTATTTGCAGTAAAACGTTTAGATACCTCTAAAATGACGTAAATTATGTCACATCGAATGATATGTAATTGTACAATTAAACGTATTCCAGCTTCGACCTTTAACCAAATGTATGTATGTATTGTTATAAGTATGCTAATGTCTACTACTGTAATCTTGGGCAAGTTTCTATCATGTTTTTATAAATGACTGTACACAGCCGAGGGAGAAAATCGGAAGAAAAATAATAATATACGAATTCCGATTGTCCACCCCATCTGGGATGGACAATCGAACACGCAATTCCGAGTATCCATCCTAGGGTGGATTTCTTAGGGTGGATAAATGGAATAAACCCTCTGGTTGGAAACTAATTAGACAATATTTTAATCATTATTTTGAACTTGTGATATATATGCCATTCCACGTTATAGCTTCTGAGGTAGAGTCTTTAATTCTTCCATAATACACTATTTCTTAGCAATCAAATTTCAGATTGTGTGGAAATTAAAAAAAAATTGTTGACCCTGCAGGCCATCCCTGGAACTTCCCGCTAATTTCAAATGCAAAGAGCTCCAAATTTCACCAAGTTATGGGGTGAAACCAATAACTTGCCTATTTTTGAATATTTTCATTTTTCTTAGCGGGAAGTTAAAAAAAATTCTTTGAAGTCGACGTTTTTGTCAATTTGATTTTAATCTTCTGTTCTCCGTTATCTGGATCTAAGTAAACGGTTTCGTTGTTGCTGGTGGCGAATATGATGGAAATTTGCTGACTTTCGCGATTTCAGTGATATCTGATAAGATTACGAGAATGTGAGATTTAACTAGCGCAATTAAGGTTATAATAGTCATTAGTAAGATATTTGACTGCCTCGTCAGTCTAGTGGTTGTAGTAGTGCGACTGCTGGTCACGAGGTCCTGGGTTCGAATCCCGGATACGGCCAAAAAATCAATTATTGAGTTTTCCGTCAAGAAATTCTCAGTAGCTGCCCGGAGTCAGGACGTTCGCGGTGTCTCACCCCCGTGTCTCGGAAAGCACGTAAAGCCGTTGGTACTGCACCTGATCTCTCTCCGGTCGTGTCAATTTACCGTCCCATCGTATTATGAGAGTGAGGGATAGAGAGTGCACTTGTGCTTACGCATACACTTGGGCACTATAATCCTATCCTGCGTCTATGGCTAGTATCCATTGAGGCTGGCCGCCTTGACCGAAATTCGGTCTGGAGGACATTAGTAAACTGAACAATACTATACTGTAACATACTAATACTAATCATACTGACTTGAATATATTCAGTATATAGTAGTTAATAAGACATTCTTTCATATGTTCTATTAAATATTAGTTATCATAAACGAAATGCAGGAAATCGATGGTTGCAGGTGGCTCAGGAGACTCAGGACCGTTCATAGTGCCATACCTTGGAGGAGTCCTATATTCAGCAGTTTACTTATGAAGGGCTGTAATGATGACGATGATAATGATGGACAAGTTATAATTTTGTTGATGTAACTTGAAATAAAAGGCGATACATGTTTAAATTGCATAAATTCCATTCATATCGCATATAAGGTATTTTAAAAACAGGAATATAGCACAGAAAAGTACAGTTAACTGCTGTTGGCTGCAGAAACCGGTAAACGGGCTGTACCTTAGAGATACGTAATCAAGATGCTTATGTATACTCTAGGGGCGGTATTAAAGAACTCCTAGTCGGAAAAAGAACCTTATCACTTTATAAATAAATATGTATCATAAAAATATTAACAATTTGTTTTTTTTTTTTTATTTTGTATAAATTTTTGAGGGCTGTTTCGAATAGGAGGGTTGCATCAGTAAAGCAAATATAAAAGTAAAAAGTAAAGTTACAGCCTATATACGTCCCACTGCTGGGCACAGGCCTCCTCTCATTTCTGAGACGGTTTTAGGGTAAGGATGTGTCCGCCGCGCTTCCCCATTGCGTGCAGGCGAACATCACATGTCTTTGAATTTTTTTTATTTCTCAGACATGCAGATGTTGTCCTTCATCGCCGAGCACGTGGTAAAAAAGCACTTAAAAAATGTAAATTTAGATATTTTTGAGTCGACTTGTTCTCATTTCAATATTTTTTTTCTAATGTACTCTTTGATTAATACCGGTTTAACGTAAAAAAAAAACTTACTCTCACGTCCTTGGGAGGTTTAACATTCACATAAATTGTGCTATGGCAATTATTTATATCTACGCCTATACATATAAATAAAATTGAAATGTCTATCTGTAATGTGGAAATAACTGTCTTAATATTAAGCTAAGGGGGTTATTTGCATGCTACCAAAACATGAATAACTTGTGGCGGCGCTATCGTCGCACCATAAGCGAAACACACCGAAGCCTAAATCGCACTATCAAAGTTCCGAATTATAAACAGTATATATAGAACAGTTCCAAACGGTCAAACGGAGCGTTGGCCGCTCACCGGGCAGAACACCTTGCTCGGCGAGAGATCTCCCCTTTTCCTTCCACGGCCACAAACTTTTTTCAAAACTTTTGTATGTCTCTTTGTCCAGACTTATCTTCGGAATGGCCGAACCGATTGGAATGAAATTCCACGAATAAATATAGAGCAATGCCAAGCATGATCTATGTTTTAATTAATCCAAAATTTTTGGGACGTATTTAGTACATAAAAAAATTAATAGATCCTACCAATGCGAAGTCCGGGAAAGTCACTAATTATTTAACAAACGTTGTTTATATTCCATACAAATATTTGATCCTTACGGGTATCGAATCCGCGTCACAGCCGAACGCTTAGCTACAACCGAACCCTCGAGCGAGGATGTGAAGAAATTATACAGAGTTTAACAAAAGAAGTGAAATTTTAACTAGATTGCTATTATGACCTCCTTAGATTTTAACCCCAACTTGTGTGCCAATATCATTTACAAAGGATATAATTGAATACAATATAATATTACAAATAATCTTTATGTTCGAGTTGGCAAAAGCAACGAAAGGTCATTTCGACTATTATGTAGAGGTCGCTTAACAGCGTATCTCAAATCTTACAATCGTCATATTGTATTTCCTTAAACTAGTGATGCGCAACGACTGTATTATTGACTGTATTAAATTCAGATCGCGATCAAGATTGACTGTCTACGGTCCATCATCCATTAAAAAAGAATCAACGATTCTAAGTATTATACGTGTGCTAAAACACTATAATTACCTACGCTTATCACGTAAAAAAATTGCGGGAACCTGACCGTTGGCAAAATTCTGTTCCTGTAACAAATATCCAGTAAATATGGAAAGATAGCGCGCTATAATATGGCGCTATGCGCTATATTAACCACAAGGCGCACCGCACCGCCGATTCACACGTCGCCGTCAGTCAGTTCCACAGAGTACTTTTTTAGTTAGTTCGTGCTCCTGCGCGCTTTTTTTTGCGCCCGAAGCAAATATGGGCAACCCTCCGGTAACGGGGGGAGGGAGGTGGTGAATGCTCATACTGCCACGTACCCGGCTGCGTGGTTATGTGGGGACTTTTAGCCACTAAACACCACCTTTTGGGATAGGCTTAATGATCTGCCGTGTAGTGGCGGTTAAGAATATCCACTACCCTATATCTTCCCGTGGGTGTCGTAAAAGGCGACAGAGGGAAACAGGCAGGAGCTGGGCAGTAGCATCTTCCTGATAACAGCAACTGTACAACAAAAAACCTGCGGTTGCCAACCCGCTCGCCAAGCGTGGCAACTATGGCAATATACCCCCCATGAAGAATTACACAATTAGACGGCCCCTAGTCCCCGGCGGCCCCGCTATTCCTGGCTACGGTGGCGATCATGTTAAAGCGGTGCAGGGGGTGCTAAGAATCTCCGGTGGAGGTTCGGTTGCCACCTACGACGACTCGACCTGGCAACATTTAACGCACGCACCCTGAGAACTGACGAGAAGATCCTGGAGCTGGAAGAAGAGATAGACAAGTTGAGCTAGAATATTATAGGATTATCCGAGGTCCGAAGAGAGGGATTTTTTCAACTTGTTCTTTCACCGGGAGGGCGACCATCTGTCCCAATGAGGTGTTGGATTTATCGTCCTCAAGTCTCTCGTTAACAACGTTTTAAGGATTGGGAGTGTATCGACGAGGGTTGCGTACCTTATACTCAGAATCACCAAACGGTATTCACTGAAGGTTATACAGGTTTACGCGCTAAAGTCGGAACATCCCGATGAGGAGGTGGAGAAAATGTATGAGGACATTTCTAGAGCCATGAATTCCTCCAAAACTCACTATACGGTGTTAATGGGAGACTTCAAGAACGGTGAGCTGCAGGTAGGGGATTTTGGGATAGGGCAACGGAACCCAAGGGGCCAACAGCTGACCGACTTCATGGAGAAAGAGGGACTTTATGATGAACTCTTTCTTCCAGAAGCGGCCCCACTGAAAGTGGACCTGGTCGAGCCCCGACGGTTCGACGAAAAACGAGATTGACTTCATTATGACGACCAGACGCCAACTGTTCAGTGATGTCTCAGTAATCGCAAGGGTGAAAACTGGCAGCGATCACCGAATGGTTGGAGGCACACTGAACCTAAACGTTTAGTTGGAGAGGTCTTGTCTAATGAAGTCAACGCTCCGTCCCCCTCGTGCTCTAATCCAGAATCCCGAAACCTTTCAGCTCGAGTTACGTAACCGCTTTCAGTGCCTAGAAGATTCCAATGCAGTGGACGATATGAATGACAAGCTCGTGAAACTATCCATGCGGACGGAGCTAAGTTCTGCAAGACCCGCCGCAGAAGAACACAAAAACTCTCCGATCACACTCTTAATCTCATGGCTGTTAGACGGATGAGGCTGCAGACAGATTTGACAGCATACAGGCAACTGAACAGACATATCTCCAAATGCATGCGGCGAAACTTACGCAACTTTAATACTGCTCGTATTAAGGAAGCGATCGAGCGGAACCAGGGCTCCAAAGTCTTTCCCAGAGATCTGTTTGCCAGAATGAGCCAACTGTCAAAGCTGAAGACTGAGTGTGGCAGCATCGTTTCCGGGACACCTGAGATTTTGAGTGAGATTGAGAGGTTCTATGGGCAGCTGTACACATCATCGTTGGAGCCACACGCAAGTGTGAGTAACGATACAAGAGCAAGTCTTATGCGACACTATTCCGATGATATCCCGGACGTCAGTCTGAGCGAGATTAGAATGGTTCTCCAGCACCTTAAAAACGGCAGGGCCCAAGGGGAGGCTGGAATTACAGCGGAGCTTCTGAAAGCGGGTGGAACAATTCCGTCCTCCATGGTGGCACTACTCGGAGCCGTGGAGCAGAAGTGCGGTGGTCTTGTTCTTTGAGAAAGGCGACAACGCTCTCTTGAAAACTACAGACCGATTTCCCTTCTGAGCCGCGTCAACGTGCAATTTTCGAGAGTCATTGCGAATCGTCTCGCACGCAGACTCGACGACTTCCAGCCTCCCGAACAAGCCGGTTTCAGAAAAGGCTTCAGTACCACAGACAACATACATACCCTGCGGCAGATTGTACAAGACCGAAGAGTACAATCTGCCACTTTGCCTGGCGTATGTGGACTATGAGAAAGCCTTTGATTCCGTCGAAATTTGGGCGGTGCTACAGTCCCTTCAGCGGTGCCAAGTTGACTGTTAGTATATCGAAGTGCTGAAGTGTTTGTACAGTAGGGCTACGATGGCTATCCGAGTACAGAATCGGAGTTCGAAACCTATCTATATGCAGAGAGGTGTAAGACAGGGTGACGTTATATCCCCGAAACTCTTCACCGCTGCATTGGATGACGTTTTCAAGCTACTGGACTGGAAAGGATATGGTATTAACATCAATGGCGAGTACATCACTCACCTTCGATTTGCCGACGATATAGTCCTTATGGCAGAATCGCTGGAGGACCTAAACACTATGCTCAATGACCTCGATGGTGTCTCCCAACGGACAGGTCTTAAGATGAACATGGACAAAACAAAGATCATGTTTAATGTCCATGTCAGATCTATGCCGGTAGTTGTTGGGAGCACTAAGCTCGAAGTTGTTGACGAGTACGTTTACCTGGGACAAATAATTCGACTAGGTAAGTCCAACTTCGACCGAGAGGTCAATCGACGGATTCAACTCGGCTGGGCAGCTTTCGGGAAATTACGACACGTCTTCTCGTCAGGTATACCTCAATCTCTGAAAACTATATTGTACAACCAGTGCGTGTTGCCAGTGATGACTTACGGATCTGAGACGTGGTCCTTCACTGCTGGCCGTATGAGGACGCTCAAGGTCGCTCAGCGAGCTATGGAGAGGGCTATGCTCGGAGTTTCTCTGCGTGATAGACTCAGAAATGAGGATATCCGCAGTAAAATCAGAGTGACCGACATAGCCCAACAGATTAGTAAGCTGAAGTGGCAATGGGCCGGCCATATAGCTCGAAGAACCGATAACCGATGGGGAAGAAAGGTTCTCGAGTGGCAGCCTCGTACCGGTAGGCGTAGTTGTAGGGCGACCTCCCACTAGATGGAGCGACGACCTGGTAAGATCTGCAGGTAGTCGATGGATGCAGGTGGCTCAGGACCGTGCTTTGTGGCATTACTTGGGGGAGGCCTAAGTCCAGCAGTGGACTTGTGAAGAGCTGTAATGATGATGATTATGATAAGGATCTGACGAGAGATCTTTAAGCCGTAAACGGACACGACCCTCCTTGCGAGAAAGGAGGGCGCAATCCTGCGCGCTACACGACACGTGTTTTTAAGCTTCTTTGCACTCTCAAAAATCTCGCGAGATCTCGTTTTATTTCGTGTAGAGATCATTCTCGCTAAATATGGCCGAGATTTCGAAATTTTCGCGAGAACGAGATCGCATTCCCTAGTCAAAAATGTCTACTACTACTGACTATAAAACAGAATCAATACATATATTGAGAACAATAACGTGGGGAAATAACCTATACAATTGACATAATTATGTAAATGAAATTGTGCATGACGTGACGTTTAAAAAAAATCTCACCCTGAGAAGGTCTTGTTTTCTGAACCGAGAAAACAAGACCTGTAGATTTCAAAGTTCATATAAGCTTTAAACAATTCTTAAAAAATAAATAAAAAGTTTTAAATTTTACTTTAGACTCGACATGCGGTGAGTGTCATTAGAGGCGACGGAAAGAAACTGAAACTGTGAATGGACTGCAGCAAATTATTAATAATAATAATATAATATTATTAATAAATATTATTAATATTGATAAAACAACTGCCGTTGCTAGCCCGTCTAGTAAGCGTGGCAACTATGGCAACTATTCTCTCTATGAGGTTATTGATGGGGCGGGGCGGGGGGGGGGGGGCAAGGATAACCTCTACCCTAATTTGATCCCCTGGGTGGCGTAAGAGGCGACAGAGGGAAACAAATCAATTTATGGGGAGGCCTATGTTCAGCAGTGGACTTCAATAGACTGCCTTAATGGTATGTATATAACTTATTAACTTCTCCGTGAAATTATTATTAAAAGTAAAAGTTAAAGTTACAGCCTATATACGTACCACTGCTGGATACAGGCCTCGTCTCTTTTCTGAGAGGGTTTTTTGGGCAACGAAGTGTCCCCCGCTCTGCCCCAATGCGTATTGGCGAACTTCAGAAATGTCTTCGAAATATTTTTTTTATTTCTCAGACATGCAGGAAACTTGCCTCACGATGTTTCCTTCACCGCTGAGCACGTGGTAAATCAGCACTTAAAATTACAATTAACAATTTCACTGATGCCGGCGGGGAACGAACCTGGGTTGCTCGCGTACTGTGAAAATTACAGCGCTAACCATATGAGCTACCACGGCTTCTGCAATAACGAAATTATTATTAATGATGGACTTATTGCGTATTCCTTTTTTTGTACATTTAAATAATCTATTACTATGTCTACTAATTATTATTTATTCTTGCACCCTACTGTCGTAACAAATGACCTCTAATGATTTGTTATATTAAAACTACACATTTAAATAAAACCAGTTTTTACGGATTTTATTGCGTATATTAACGTTTTTATATTCTTATTGCGTAGATTGGAACAAAAATTAATAATTTTAATCTGTGGGTAACCGCGATTAACCATGACATTAGGAACACCTTAGTCCCCTCCGTGACCATGGGTGCTGTAAAGTGCTCGAAACGTCGAGAGTATAAAAAAGTAAATATACGCGATAAAATCCGTAAAAACTAGTTTTATTTAAAAATGACCTCTATTTCACTTCCTAAGTCGTATCGCGTCCTTCTTCACCTTCAAACACACGCGCCTTTCGGATGTTGTTGTTATATGAGCTTTGACACTCGATAACCACAGATAACCTATAATTAATCATAAACTGTGGAAAATAAACCTAGTTTGTTCGGTTAGCCATTTAGGTCTTTTCTTCCAAATATTTTCAGAAAATAATTTATTTAATTATTTATTATTTTAAGAAAAATTCTGCATGCGCCAAAAATTTTTTCGTCCATGCGTCAGGGTGCAACTGTTCGACACCATCTATTCTTTGTTCTGCTTCATTAGCCTTTCAAAGACTACCGCTGGACTTGATATGGGTCTCGCCTATCCCGTCGTAGGGAGGCAAGACAAGGATTGGTGTTAGCAGTAGGTAGCAGACGTCTCGCACCTTTGACTATGCTGTGCATCGCTGGTCTGGATATTTTATGTCTGGCGTATGTCTATGTTTCAGTATCTCAGCAACGCAACGTGACGAAATGGGCTTGTGGATTATACAAAGTCGCTACCCCACGACGACCTATGTTACATTTAAAACTCGTTTTTAGATATAACGCGTATTCCCTAGTTGAAACTAGTTTTTACTAAATGCCTTTCTGAAAACTAGAAATACCTAGTCAAAACTAGAATTCGCCACTGATATATTTGATTTTCAGATAAAACTAGTTGTCACCCCGAGGTTTAGTTAAAGCTATGTAGCACTAGAGAAACTAATTTGGGATTGAAAACAAAACACACTTACTAAATATTTATTTAAAGTTTTATTTTTTACACAGGGATATTGGCACAGTTACTTCTGCAACGACTTTGGCGCTGCGGGAAGTGCAACCTCTTCGTCCTTGCGTACCAAATCACAGGCACCCATGCTCACCTCAGCTACGGCTCGCATAGATGTCTGCGATTTGTTACAGCGAGCGGGGGCTGCTCTCCCTTCGCCCCTACGGCTTTACAAAAACACTCTAGGGGTAGGGCAGACAAGGCTACGTGAAGTCAGGGGGTTCTGATTCGGTTTTTGTACAGATTCGACCTATCTTAACCATAAGGTCCGGTAAGCAAGGCGAAGTGCAAAGTAACGCAATTAAATCAAAATCAGAACCAAGGGCTCGGTCGTTTAACCTCTGTCGCAACCGTTCTAACTGACTCGCTTAGGAAAAACGTGTTTTGTATAGTAAGAACTAGTTTTACCTGATAGTCAATTTTGAGCATTAGTTAACTCTAGTTATAACAAAGCCGCAAGTTTTAACTAGGGAAAACGCGTTCTATCTAAAAACTGATTTTAACTGTAACAGATAACATATTTTACGCGTGGATATATTTCATTTGATTTAGCTGTAGCAATAATAGTCAGAATTCTCCGTTACGTTCCGTTACATCGTATTAAAGTGCACGGCTGAAGATAGCCCTCACCCACAGATTACGACATTGAGGGGATATTTGCCATAGTTGCTACGCTCGGCAAACGGTTCGGCAACTGCAGTTTTTTTATTTTTCGTCGTTATTAGGAAGACGTTGCTGTCCATCTTCTGATATGTTACCATGTAGTGGCTGTGTAGGAATATCCACTGCCCCGTATCATACATTGAGTATCGTGAGAGGCGAAAGGAGGACAAATTGTATCTTCGTTCAGTATTTTTAATATTTGATTAAGTAAAAAAAACTTCGGTTGCCAACTCGTTGGCCAATCATGACGACTATGGCGTATATCCCCAATGAAGAAACCTACAGCATAGGCCTATCTTTAACAGTGGACATGATGATGATGATGAACAGTGTAGAGAACCGAAACCCTTTTGCCTATTTTGGTTCTTAATCGATGATTAGATATCTGACCACAACATTCACATACCATCACGTGAGCTGTGTAGGTACTCGCTTGTAATCCTGACCTAGTCCTATTAAGTAATTAAATCGTAAAAAATTTAAAACGAAGCTTTATCACAAATTAATTAATGGCTTTATGGCAATTCTACGTAAACGAAAAATTCCACCATTGTTCGCTTAGTCTAGTGATAGTTTTCTATAAAGCACATTCTTACAGTTCCCGGGTCTAAAAGGTCAGAAATGTCAGCTGCTTGAATTTTTTAAATATTCTATGGTATAATGAAATACGCCATGGTGCAAGGAATGCAGTTAAAAATACTACAATTACCTACAATTACAATGTTTATAGATATATTGTTAACTAAAGTGTTTATGCCTGTGGTTTAATCGATATTTTGCCATCGTTGTATAACTAAAAGCTTCTTTACTGTTTTGTCAGCCAGTAAGATTTCACTGCTCAGTGCTCATAGACCTTTCCCGTTGTAGGGAAGATGAGTTTTATTTGTTACACGTGCTCGGCGGTGAAGGAACACATTGTGAGGAAACCTGAATGTCTGAGAAATAACAAAAAAAATATATTTCGAGGACATGTGAAGTTCGCCAACACGCATTGGGGCAGCGCGGCGGACAATTTCTTGCCCTAAAACTCTCTCAGAAATGAGCGGAGGCCTGTGCCCGGGGTGGGACGTACATAGACTGTAACTTTAATATATAATTTATTTAGTTCAAAACATACACTCACATTAACAGAATAATTGGATGCAATGGAACTAAATTAATATATTAGCTGGAGCTTATGTTTCTATGTAAATATGTATAAATATAAAGGAAATTTCATATATTCAGGTTTCCAAAACTTCCAGGTGATTTATTTTTCAAAAAATTTGCAAACGTTTAAAAACGTTAAAAACAATTCAATAATTTTATAGTTTTATGACCTTCATCTAGTATTTTCACTAAGATAATCACAGCACATAAACAATCTCCGAAGTCATTCGGTCTAAAAGACATTATTATGATAAAAGATAAAAAAATTGCAGACAGTATGGTAAAATATATAACCTAAGCAGCTAGACCACGCCAGCTAAGCTTGATGGTTAAGTCAAAATGAATGGAACCCTGGGTTCACGTTCCATGCTTATTATTTATACATTTTATTATGTATCTTAATAAAAATGATTACAAAGTGTCTTTTGGCAATCTGTCTCAGTCAACCTGGGACGTGTGGATTATAATGAGCTAGGTTCCAAAATAAAATTAACGTTATAGAAAATCAGAAAAAAAGTGTTCCGTTAGTAAAGACGGTACTAGTTTTTATTTCTCGTTAAATGGAGCCAAAAGCGTTTGCTGTTTCCTCGGTGATTCTCTGTATCCACGGCTCGCTTTTACCGCATGGTACTAATACATAGGTTTTGAGGTCTTTACGTCTTTTAGGTGATGTGGGCGCCAAAAGTAGATTTTTCACGCTTTATAGGTGCGCAGAAAAGCAATTTTTGCCATTAAGAACTACGAAGCCAAATTGTTTTAAATTCATTGTGAAAGTTAAAGATTTTTCTTAGTGAATTATGGTGGCCAAAACACGATTGATACATTTTCGCTTGATGAAAAAGATCGTAAAGTTTCCTCAAAATCTAAAATTTTAGGTACGCCCACTAAGTGAAAAAGCTGTTTCATTCGAATGTAGTGAAATAAATTTCAGTTAAATTCGGGCTATGTGTTCACCAGTAAATACGTTAGTGAAATTTGGGTTTATTTTTCAATAAAAGAGTATATATAGTTTTCAAAAGAAATATCAAATAAATATTGTGCCATTAAATAACGCGCGGGCCGGCCAAACAATTCATATAAAGCGTGAAAAATCTGCTTTTGGCGCCCACTTCACTTTAAAGCGTAATTTGTCAAAACCAGTAGTTGACAGTCTATTACCATTTATACCAAACCGTGTAGTGGGGTGTAAGAATGTTCACTAGCCCATATCGTCCCGTGGGTGTCGTAAGAGGCGACAGAGGGAAACTGAAGTAGGTGATGAGCAGCAGCGTTTTCCTCATAACAACTTAAAATAATAATAAACTGCGGTTGACGCCCCGCTAGCCAAGCGTGGCAACTGGGCCAGATCTCCCCCTATGAGGCAATATATGAGGAAGGCCAATGTTCAGCAATGGACTTTTATAGGCTGTGATGATCATAATGATGATCATCATCATCATTACAGCCCTTCGCAAATCCACTGCTAACCATAGGCCTCCCCCAAGGTATGCCACAAAGCACGGTCCTGAGCCACCTGCATCCAACGACTTCTTGCATGTCTTACCAGGTCGTCACTTCATCTAGTGGGGGTCGCCCTACACTTCGCCTACGAGGCTGCCACTCGAGAACTTTTCTTCCCCATCGGTTATCGGTTCTTCGAGCTATATCGCCGGCCCATTGCCACTTCAGCTTACTAATCCGTTGGGCTATGTCGGTCACTATGGTTCTACAGCGGATATGCTCATTTCTGAGTTTATCACGCAGAGAAACTCCGAGCATAGCCCTCTCCATAGCTCGCTGAGCGACCTTGAGCGTCCTCATACGGCCAGCAGTGAAGGACCACGTCTCAGATCCGTAAGTCATCACTAGCAACACGCACTGGTTGTACAATCTAGTTATCAAAGTTTGATGATACCATTCATAAATAACTTGTTCGGCCACCAAGGTGGCGCCATTTACGCATGAGGTGAATATTTGACAGATTTCATAGCGGGGCAAGTTAATTTGTTAGAAAAATTTAGAGATTTAATGATTGTAAATATGTTAAGTACCTAGTTCAACTTTACCTTCTCAAAATATATAATTAGCTTATGATAGTGATGTACGAGGTACGTATGTACCGGAAAAAGGTGTGTGTAGACTGGTTGGCATCGGGTTTTTTCCATCTTTAAACTTGTTTTACATTACAAAGTTATTTATTATATTTCACAGGATGGATGATATATGATTATTAAACTGATATTCGTACTAAATAGAAAAATTTGCAAGAAATGAACCAAAAGCATTTCATGTTATCAAGTGCAAAGTTAGTCATTATATAACATGTAATAAAAACCTTGTGGTTCCAGTCAAATGCGTTATCAGAATCAGTATTCAAACGTATAGAAATAACTTTACTTCAGTAAACACGACAATAAAAAATTTATTAAATTTAAATAAATTTTATTTGCAAGTTGTATGTGGTTTTATTACCACTGCGTTGGCGGATGGTAAGAGTATTGTCAAACACCAGTTTTCTGAAATAGGTACCTACATAACAAAATGTAATACATCTGCGTTTTGATTCGTATTCGAGGATAGATATCTATATGTAAATAGATGTCAATGGGCCACAGCAACTACTTACTATCAGGTGGACTCTGTGCTCGTATGTCACCCTTATTCTATAAAAAATTAATTAATTTTCTGTAATTATGACCACTAACCCATTAACCATGGATTGCACAAATCGCTCGGGTAACTACAAAATCTATTATTAATTTGTCTATTATTAGTTTGTCGCAATCGTTTTGTCGTTGCCTATGATTTCTATGTTTTATACATGTATTATTTATGTTTTCTGTATACGACAATATGTATATATCTTTATAGGTATATATATGCGTAATACCACTAACTGACTGACTGAGTCATCGCGATATCTCTAAATCTATACACCCGATTGATTTGAAATTTAGTATAAGTTACTCGTAGTTGTAATTAATGAATTTTGAAATTAATAAGGAAACCTATTTCTACGATAACGATATTTCCGTCTTATGAAAACGTTAGTCGTGCTAATGTTTGCGTGATGCCGGCTTTATACCAATTACTCGTCCAACTCATCGGCGATCCATCCAACACTGGATATGTAGAGGCATACATAATTTTTTTTGCTCTTTTGGCAGCTGATAAATACATATAAAAAAAATATAAAAAACCGACGGGTTGCACTCCGGGAGTGCCGGCAGAAGTGAAAACTTGAATATCAACGTTGTGCATTTTTGATATTTTGGAATGGTTAGGGATTAATTTTGCACGAATTGTTTTAATCATCAGTATAAAAGTACTATCATTTATGTGGTAGAATACAATATTTATTTATTGCGCTATCGTACACAAACATAACAATTTATATTACATTAAAAAGTTTATCTCTCAGAAAAATCAACCTACTCTCCATCCGTCTTACGAATTTTCGGTCAGGGTCACGTGTCCTGACGCGAGTTTACCATTTTTTACCCATTACAAAAAAAAGTGTACAACGCCGCTAAAGAAGTTTTCACTTCGAAAATTTCCATTTCACACGACGCCTAATCTAAAAATGTATAAATGTTTATTCAGTTTTTATTTTTTTTATAATGGCATTTAAATAACTCCCTTAGCCCAAAATATTTAGATATAACAGACATACACTTCTATTTTATTTATACGTATAGATACAATGTAGCATATTCGTCTTCTCAGTCAGGTCAGATTTTTTTTAAATATTTTGCATCGCCTATACCACAATGAATATTAAGATAAATTTACTGTGCTTACTGAGCCGCGATTTGGACTTTGGATTTTGATTTGGAGAGTTCGCTCAGGTTTGGACTAAATTTTAGTGTTAGAAAATCGCGATTTTCATTGATTTTACGATAAACTATATAATATGTGCCAATTGTTGTTAGTAATTCTTATAACCATTGTGTAAAGAGGGGGTTTATGGTAATGGTCAACCTGGTAGGTATTGTAGAGTTGGCCCTTACGTTGGCGCGCGTTCCATTTCCATGTGCTGTCGAATGTCATGCCAAAGGGCGCTAGCGGAATGATAACTATCGTGTCCACATACCTATGATAATGCACACTTAACAAAATATAGGGTATTATTATATATTTTCTACAATAGGACGGCAATTACAACCTCGACTATTAGTCGAAGAAACTAGTATTTGTAAAGCTTTTACCAAGCCTCAGCAACCGATTCCGACTCAATATTCATTTTTATTCGCGCCTTGACGATATTGGTATTTTTGATGTGATACTGTAGGTGGGTTAGTTTGTGATCATCTCCTCTCGAGGGATCTCAAGAATTACCGTTAAATGACTTCACTGTCTTATTTTGATAAGGAAGACTTTGCCACAATGATGAACTGATGATGTGTGGTTAGGGTCATCTTCTAACAAGATAACAATGTTAAAGGCAACTGGTTAAATTGATTACACTATTCAGACCAACAAAGAAAGATAAGATGGATTTATGGATCGATAAGTGACTGACGTGATCTGTGGACGTGTATCCTTGATTAACAATAGAATTGCAAATGCGTTATCAGTTGCCACACAAGAGGGCTAAGATGTTTCGCTGCTAGTACAAACAGTCTCCGGTTCTCATCCCTGACGGTACAGTAACCGAAGTTATGGTCCTTTCAAGGTTCAACCGACACATTTTTTTAAATATTAGAAATACTATTAAAATTACTAATATTCTCGTTAACTACTCCAGGTACCGTGTAGTGGCGGTGTAAGAATATCCACGACCCCATATCATCCCGTGGGTGTCGTGAGAGGCGACAGAGGGAAACTAATCAGGAGATGGGCGGCAGCATCATCCCAATAACAACTAAAATTAAAAAAACAAACAGCGGCTGCTAAGCGTGGCACTATGGCAAATATGAGGCAATCTATGGGGGAATCCCATGTTCAGCAGCGGGCTATATTAGGCTGTACAGTAACGGTAATTCTAGGTAAGCTATTTTTTTACAGAATAAGGCACAACGAGCACAAAGTCCACCTGATGGTAAGTGGCTGTGGCCCATAGACATCTACATTAATCCTCAATTAAGAATCAAAACGCAGATACGTTGTCACCCCTGAGGACTAAGGTGGAATGCCTCGTTTCCAGTAAAAAAGGGTCTCTGGACCTCTAAACTCACCATACGAAACACAGCAGTATTAAGCTGCTATTTTACGCTGGTATTCTGTGAGAGCGTGGTCCTTCCCCGGTCAAGCCGACCCATTCGTGCTACAACAGGAGTGGTTCACGACAGTAGCCGAATGGCGGATTCGAACCCACGACGTTTTGAATTAGCTCATTATTTCTGCAGTTATAATCATTTATCAACCATTACAGCTTATGAAATCTGTGTGATGAACATATCAGCCTCCTCCATAGATTGTCTCATAGGGTTGGTGAACGCAGTTTTTTTTATTCTGTTTTTTTTTTCAGCAAGTTGCTACTGCCAGTTTTTTGTTTCAGCTTTTCTGTGTCGTCTAACGACAACCACGGAATGGTATAGAGTAGAGCATATTCTTACACCGCCTCTACACGGTTTCTACACTTTTCCTTAATTGTAAATCTTATATTTTAAATAACAAACACTTAACTTAATTTATTTATATATATGTCTAAACTAATATTAATCAATTACATAAGAATTTTTTATAATAAATTATAATACATTAAACCAGTCAATCGCTTGCTGACGTAATATATTTCCAACCGTACGTCATACCCACAGAAATCCCATACCTTTAAACGAGCAATTCTTGTATATATGTAATCGGAATCTCGGAAACGGCTCCAACGATTTTCATAAAATTTAGTGTCCAGGGAGTTTCGGGGGGCAATAAATCGATTTAGCTAGGATTTAATTTTAGAAAATGTCTTTTTGTCCGTGTTTTCAGGCAATGAAAAACTGCTACAATATAAGAAAGTAAATTTTGACACTGTTAATGATCGTAATAGCTCAAGTGGATATCGAGCGGTCGTGAAATCATAATGCCTTGGTTCGCGTCCTGTCTTCACTCCGACTTTTTTCCTTTTTTTTTCAAGTTCCCATCTTTTGTGAGAAAATCTATTATTTCGAGCCCTTTTTTAGTATTTTTTAAAAATATGAAAATTTTAATTAAATTAATTGCACTCATGATTTTTTATTCAAATAACCAGTTCACTTTTTTCTATTATGTCAATAAGATCAAAAAACATTATTCATGTTTCAACAGTATGTAATTTGTATATAAATGTAATTTCAAAAAAAAAAAAAACGAGCAAAGCTCGGTCATTCAGGTACTAGTAATAGTAAGACAAATTATTACGATTTCTATGAACACTATGAGCCGTGGTAGCTCAGATGGTTAGCGCTCGCTGTAAATTTCACAATACGCGAGCAAACCGGGTTCGATCCCCGCCGGCACCAATGAAATTGTTAATTGCAATTTTAAGCGCTGATTTACCACGTGCTCGACGGTGAAGGAAAACATTGTGAGGAAACCTGCATGTCTGAGAAATAAAATAAAAAATATTTTGAAGAAATGTGAAGTTCGCCAACACGCATTGGGGCAGCGCGGCGGACTATTCCTTGCCCTAAAACCCTCTCAGAAATGAGAGGAGGCCTGTGCCCAGCAGTGGGACGTATATAGGCTGTAACTTTACTTTACTTTACTTTACTTTACTTTACTTTACTATGGTCATACCAGAGTTTCAACTTGTGGTCATACTATACACGTACTACTAATCGGTTCGTTACGATCCGTCCGAACTGTTACTTTTAGTTCTTGAATTATTGGTAAGAGTAATTTAAAAAAAGTGATTATATACTTGATTTTATACAACTAAGTAGTACGCATATCTTCAATCATTGTCTGTGACATGATTTGAACGATCTTGTTACTGTGAAATGTTAAATGTAAATTATCATCACTATCATCATCATCAGTATCACAACCTATCAAAAGTCCAGCTGAACATTGGCCTCCCCCGCAGATTCCCTTAGGGGGGACAGACACTTGTTGTGGGTGTCGTAAGAGACGAAAAAGAGAAACAAGGAGATGGGCAGCTGCGTCTTCTTAATAACATCTTCTCTCTCTCTCTCTCTCTCTCTATCTCTCTCTCTCTAGTTGGTCCCTCATGACTGAGGATCGTGATCACCATCACGGAGAGTAAGCTTATTGTGTATGATCTGTCTCCACCGGGTCCTATCGCTGGCCATACGGAGAGCTTCGTAGAAATTTAGCGCACCGACTTCCTCGACTTGGTCAGACCACCGGGTTGGAGATCTGGGCCTTCTTCCCTCTACGTTTCCAACAACTATCAATTATAATAACATCTAACTATGTTAAATACTCCACCTATGAGGTAATCTATGGGGAGGCCTATATTCAGCAGCTTTTATTGCTTTTAATTTTAATTTTAACCGTTTAATAGACTGTTATGATGATCATTACCGCCTTCACATATGATGGTATACTTTATTTATTTAGAAGTTGCTCTTCTCACTTTTGTTGATTCAATTTTGTTACGTCGTACTACGTTAAGATGTGCAGGCGAGTGTTGGTGAGCAGATAGTTAAATGAATTTAAATTTATTACTTCGACTTAAAGAGATAAAATTTTCTTTTTCTCTTTTTTGTGTGGCGTCACGACGTGATGCCCCGCAAGCGGAGACCTCTAAGCGAGCATGACAGAGTTTGCATTGATAAACTGCTCCCAATCAATCTTCCGTGATATTTGTCTTTTTTTAGTAGGGCTTTCTGCCATCAGGCTGTCAGAACCAGGTCACAAGGAAGCTAGATCTTGGCAAAGGTGTGACGGTATGTGTTTCATCATACCGTCACAGTTATTTGCTAAAAGTCCGGTCGTGCATGGAGTACTACTGATATTTTGCAGCACCAGTCTGTATTCGACATGTATTATTATTATTATTTATTATTTATACATAAACACACTAGCAGCTAAAAAATCTGATGCGTGTGCGTCTTAATGTTTGGTGATTTTATCCAATCTGTTCTTGAAGGCGTTCAATGTAGGAGCATCAATCACATTTTGTGGTAGCTTATTCTACTCGGTGACAACACGATTTGTTATAAAATTCTTCATAGGATTTCGCTTGGCAGTCCTATGGCAAAGTTTAAGTTGATGTCCTCTCAGACGTTTGTGCTATTTAGTAAGTACAAATTCGGCAGAGTAGGAAAATTGTAATATCCTGTCAGTATTTTGTATGTTTCAATCAGACTACTTCTCTGCCTACGGCTCTTTAGTGTTGTGATGTTAAGCTTTCTCATTCGCTGCTCATATGTCATGTTCCGCAGTTGTTTTACCATTTTTGTGGCCCTTTTTTGAACATTTTCCAGTATTATTATATCTTTACGAAAATAGTCACTCTCAACGAGTGATCTTGTTAAATATTTGAGGAGTGAGATACATAAAGCTTCTTCGAATCATATACATCATGGAGTTTGCCTTTTTTACTATGTTAAGGATATGAGTTTCCCATTTGAGGTCACTGGTTATTGTAATGCCAAGGTCTTTTTGTGATTCAACAGAAAACAATGGGTGATCACCTAGATAATATGTATTTCGTGGATTATTTTCCCTATAATATGTAGAACCGTACACTTGTCTGCTTTCAGTGTTAGGAGCCAATCACTAGTCCAATCGCAGATAGCATTTAGATCCTGTTGTATAACTTGATGTTGCGTAATAGGGTTCCCAAAAATTTTTGTGTCATCGGCAAATAATGAGAACGGTAGCTGTAACGTGCTCTTCAAATCCGATAAATATAGGATAAATAATAATGGTCCAAGAACAGATCCCTGCGGAACTCCGCTGAGTACTTCCCTGGGTTTAGGCATTGTACTTCCAACTCTTACGCAGAATGTTCTGTCTGACAGAAAATCACTGGTTCAGGCCAACAATTTCCCGCGTATACCAAAGTGTTTTAATTTGCATATAAGTCGCCGTAATGGCACACGGTCAAAAGCTTTTTCATAGTCAAGATATATCACATCTGTAGGTAATCCATTGTCATGGTTTGAGACCCATTCATTAACACATTGTAACATATTTGTAATGAATGATTGATGATATACAGACTGGTGCTGCAAAATACGAGTATCACCTAGTATCTTTGTAATGGAAGAAGAGGAAATAAGTAATTGATATTTAACTAAATTGCAGCGTAATAAAAAAATTCTAGCTTAACGTAACAATATTTTAAATCATAAAATAGCAAACATAGAGGAATGATTTGGAAACTGTGTATCTTGGCACCCGTTCAGATCTGTACTATTTATCGGCGATGCCGACAACCCCGATCGACATTTGCGCTGAACTTGGCCTCTTTGGCACATTTAAATTTTTTGATCGAGTATCACTAATTTTGGCAGTTTTATTCTTCTTTTTAATCATAAATCAAATTAAGAATATAAGATGATAACGCGCTTCACTGTTTCCTTCTTTATTTAAACTAAAAAATTAAATGTTGACAGAGTTATTTCGATGCTGTTTTTTTATATAGAAGAGGGCGCAAAGGCTGTGCTGCAGCACCAGGGGAATTGCTGTACGTTGCCGGCTTTTAAAAAGGAGTAAGCTCGTTTCTTAAAGGTCCCTAATTCGTATGGTCCGGTAAAATAATGTAATAATAGAGGTACGCAAATTCAACTCAGAAGTCGAAAACTCTTAGAAAATTGCGGTGGTTTACCGCCAAGCATCCGGATGGTGCGAATGGTATCGTGAGTTTTGTCACAATGTTGGAATTTGGCGGCTAAAATTTACCCTAACAAATCTTCTGAGCAGTCCCCGTGGTAAATACAAAGGGATGTCACATCTCTTCACACTTCTGGTGAATCGAGCCGTTCACAAAGAACTCTGTCGTCGATGATTCAGGTCGCTCTTCGCTAGATGCGCTCAAGTGGAAGGCGCCAGCCATATTCCATGCCAGGCCGAGATTGCGCCTTGTAAAGTTGCAAGCTGTATGTCGGCTTGAAATAATGTGGCTCTCTATTGAGCACGCTAAGCTTTTTAGGAGCCAATATTTAGCATTCCTTTCCAAGTGATCGCGGAACTGAAAGTTATTTGATATCTCGACGCCGAGGAATCCGATGCTGGCTGAGGCAATAAGGGAAGTTAACTGAAATTGAGGAGATACGATAAAGAGGTTCCTTTAAACCGTAAATATGGGATTCCTTTTAACGCAAAGCTGTGTCTTCTGAAGGTTAAACTAGACTAGGTTTAGTCGTCTCCAATCCGAGACTTTGTTTAACAAAGACTCGACTTCAGACTTCATACAAATCTTTGCCGGCACTCGACAACGTGTTCCCGAGAAATATTGGCATAACAATGAATTTTCTGATTTGCAACATGTCATTCATATGTAGAAGAAACAGTTTCGGTGACAGCGCGTTTTCTTGTGGAACACCAGCATTAATAGGCTTGTTGTAAAAGCACCTTCTACTACAAAACTACAGTCTACAACCTTAATGCTTCGATCTGTACAAAACTGGTGAGCTGTACTTAAAATTAACTAACTTTGTCGACATTTTTCTTACACTCACTCACTATATTTTCATTGAATTATTCATATCATCCTACCACAATGCTTACTCCCCGCCCCCCAGATTGCCATAAAAACATCTCTTTATCCAGACAGTTGTTTTTATTTCAAATACTTTTTGATGAAGCAGAGGAGAATAGAAAAAGGAATATTGGATACACGACATTTATATGAAAATAAATAACTATGGTGAATTTTATATCCAGATTTCATAAATGCTTTGAGTATTAATAATACTCAAAGGATAAAGGGGTCCTGTTAAATTTTTTTTCAGTACTGTTATTTATTCTATGAAAAAGTTCTTTATTCATTTTTATCTAAACAAAAAATTTTTATGAAAACTAAAAGGAAATTAATAAAAACACGTTGGCGCGCATACATTTCTCCGCGTCGACTGAGGCGGAGCGGAGGCGCGCCGAATTGAATCGAATCTCATCGGCGAAGAAATTCGCCCGTCAAGCAATTCGTGCGGCTTTGATTATATACCTGTCTATATAATCAAAGTCGTGCGGTCTACGATCTGGTATTGTTGATCGAAGCGTTGGGTCGTTCAAATCGGCGCAACGTGGATCTAAGGATCTCCTAGGTGTGCGTTGTTTGTGTTTAGCAGTGAGCACATACAACCGCCGGTACGACATACTCAGCCGATCGTTGAGTCCGTTGGTTCCGTGAGGCGTCGAGGTCACCGACCCCTAGGTAGATTCTTAGGCGCTCTAAAACGTTCGAGTTTTTTAGTGCCTAGTCGCGTTTTAAAGTGCCGCCACCGCACTTCCCCAACCCCTTTGTTGCAAAAGGGGTAGGCAGTGCCCCAAGTGTGGAAAGTCAACTGTTATCATCCCCACCATCCGCGTCGCGCATTACCATCCGCTGCCGAACGGCTGGTTGTTTAGATAGGCCTTTAGTAGACTACCGCTGACTGTTAGGTAGGGAAACATGTCAGATAAAGATAAGGAGGAGCCTCCTCCCAAATCGAGGAAACCACCAGATCGTCCGGGCGTATTGGAGATGCCTATCGCCTATCGAGACATCTTTAACCCTGAGAGGATGAGAGTAGTATCATCCTACTCTCAAATACCGACCCGTAAGCCTTCGTCGCCGGGTAAGGAGCCCGCATCGAGGGCCGCGCTCTCGCCCATCGTACCTGAGTGTACGACTGGGCGTGAACCGCTGCCCTCCCAACAACAGCGGCCTATGAAGACGCCACGAAGGCACACACCTCCTGAAACCGAAGCCTCCCTCCATGAGAAGAGGCAGCGCATCGGTTCTCAAGACTCATCGGATACACCATCATCAGCATCATCGGATGATGAGGAGCCCCAACCTGCGACTAGGAAGAGGGTCCACACCTCACCTTCTAAATCGCCATCACCACCACAACAACCACCATCCATCTCTCCGGACCGGCGCAGTCATGACTCGGTCCAATATGAGCAAGGAGGGGAGGAATCCTACAGCTGGGGCTCCACAACGTACGCTACCCTAGCTGCATCCGCCGGAAGGTCATCCCCGGTGCAGAATACCAACCCGTCCGGGTTAGCTCAAGATGACGGACAGCGGCCGTCAACGAGCTATGCCCACATGGCTGCGGCCCCTGCAATACCACGACCGCAATCGGCGGAGGAGCCTCAAAGAACTGAGAAAGAGAAGGAGAAAGGAAGATACCCGCCTATTGTCGCTGAATGCCTCCCGGACTGGACGAGGCATTTCGAGGAACTCAATAAAAAATTGGGTCACCCTCCTAATGCCCGTCCGAATAAATTACTGACGGATGAACCAGAGAACCATAATTACGACATCCCTGCATCTAGGGGTTCCCTAATAGAGGAACCGACGCACATTTCTACCGTCCTCTACTGACCCTAGGAAGCGTCCGGATGTATTGGACATCGTGCCCACTAGGAACATCAACTACCCAGTAGTGGTAGGAGTGCTGTATGACCTAAATACATAGCACCTCCCGATTCTGATAACCCTTGGCACTAAGGCAGTGACTTCGCCGCCCAGAGCTGTTAAGACCAAGATCGACTGGAGGCTCTACCACCAACACCTGCAGGAGAGACCTCCAGCCCACATACCGATCCACTCAGCGGACGACGTAGAGGCCGCTGCAACCAGAATAACCACGAGCATCCAGGAGGCCCTCAACGCGGCCTCTACGATCGTCTCTCTCTCGGGGAGAAAGGAGGAGCTGCCGCTGAATATACGCGTGCAGCTAAATCATAAAAGAGCGTTGAGAAAGCTCTGGGCGCGCACTCGCTGCCCCAGAGTAAAAGCAAAATTGAACACCCTATCAGACGAACTGTCGGTTGCAATACAGGCCTACAGAGGAGAGGCCTGGGAGCGGCGCATTTGAAAGGCTGATGAACATCACGGTTAAATGAAGTTAACGAAAACCCGACCACCTGTTTGCCCGCTGACCAACAACGCGGGCGAACAACGTTACGATGCCAAGGGCGGAGCGGATATCCTAGCTGAGTACTTCGAGGAGCAGTTTATGCCGAACCCAGCAAGTGCGGAGTTCATGGAAATCAACACCCGGAAGGGAGCCGCGTGCAGGAATCCTGTCGTCGCCCGCGCCACCGCTTGCAGGAGAGTGGTTCATCTCCCCCGCTGAACTGCGGAGGACAGTAACCCGCCTGCAACCGAGGAAGGCGCCGGGGCACGACGGGATTACGAACGCTGCGATGGTGACTGCGACAGCTGCCCAATAGAGTCCTTGTAGTGATAGGTCGACTCTACAATAGCATATTGCGGACATCCCACTTCCCGGAGGACTGGAAGAAAGGAAAAATTATCGTCTTGCCGAAACCCGGGAAGGACAGGCGTAGAGCTGCCAACTACAGGCCGATCATGCTGCTACCGCATATAGCTAAACTGTGCGAAAGATTATTGCTAAGACGTCTCCGCCCGTGCATCTAACTTCGGGCGGAGCAGCATGGATTCAGGAGGGATCACTCAACAGCAACACAGCTGACCAGAGTGCTGCAACTGCTTGCGGCCTAGCACAACCGCGGCCGCATATCGTTGGGCGTCTTTCTCGATATTCGAGAAGGCGTTCGACCGGGTGTTCCTGCTATATTGCGGCTAGTGGCGTCCTTCCTCGTAGACAGGAAGTTCTACGTCTGTGTAGAGGACGCCGAGTCCGCAATAAAACCGATAAGAGCTGGTGTGCCACAGGGCAGCTGTTTGTCTCCAGTCCTGTACGCGGCTTACACCAATGACATACCTACCCTGGCAAGGCATCTGCACGAATGGGAGGACGACGTCGAGGTAGCGCTGTTTGCGGATGACAGCGCATACTTCACGTCGTCCAGAAGAGCCCATATCGCCGCTGCCAGGATGCAACGTCTGCTGGACCTGCTGCCACCATGGTTGGATGATTGGAGGATGGCCGTCAATGTTAGCAAGACGACCGCTCTACTCACTCGCCGCTATTACCGCTCTCAGAGGCCAGGAGATCGCATATGAGAAGGCCGTGACCTACTTTGGATGCCGGATCGACAGGATGTTGCGCATGACTGCGCACGTCGACCTTGTTATCCGCAAGGATCGATGTGCGCGGGCGATGCTCCGTCCTGTCCTGACACCCAAGTTACCGACAAAGTCGAAGTTGACCATTTACAAAACGTACATAAGACCCCTGCTAACATACGCTGCTCCGGCCTGATATGCACTCCTGAGCGATCATCAGAAGCGGCAACTTCAGGCCCAGCAGAATTTGTCACTACGAACCATAGTCGGTGCGGGTCGCTACGTCCGAAACGACGTCATAGCGGCGAACCTGAAGATAGAGAGCCTACATGAATTCGTGGTCCGGTTGGCGCGCGGTATGTTCGACCGCGCCGACAACAGGCCACATGAACATCTCAACGGCTTCGCGCCGTTGCACTCACGGCCGCCGGACGGGCGACCCTATCCAAGAGAACTCCTCCCTATATAGATTAGAGAGTCGAGTAAACCCCACAATGCCGTAGAAAGGCCAACTTCGATAAAATAATTGTGTTTAAACACAATTGTTAGGACAACCTCCTTTAATGACAAATTTACCCGACAGCGACAAAAGTCGCTAATATAATACGCCTTTTACCATCAAGGCGTCCAGGACCAGCACATTGTAGTGTGCCGTGACGAATGTCCGGGTAAAGGGGTATACCCCGAGGCCCGAGACCTGCATGGCATTATGCATTGCAGAAGACAACAACGACGCGCCGCGGCTCGTTGCTAATGGACGCAGCTTCTTAGTAAATATATAGGAGGCGACTTTCTGCGATTCGAATCGACTCGGCTCGGCGAGCCTAGTGGACGCGGGCCTTTATGAAGATAGAAGTCATAGTTGCCACGCTTGGCCGGCGGGTTGGCGGTCGTAGTTTTTTATTTTCCAGTTGTTATAAAAACGCCGTCGGTCACCTTTTGGTTAGTTTCCATTCACCGCCTTTAACTACACCTACCGAGGTAGTGGATATTCTTACCAATATTGCATATTACGCTATTATTTGCCTGCAAACAATTGCTTACTTTAGACAAAGCCTGTGTAAAAAAGGAATAAATGAAGGGGATCGATTTTAATAAGGAAATTCCATCCGAAGAATGCCTCCGCAGAGTCGGGGATCGCATCAATATAATGTATAATAGCGTGGATGGCTTTATTAATATTTGCAGCTGAGAAATAAAGGCCATTATATTTTTTTGATCTAATACTTTTAAACGAACAATTCTTGTATATATATAATCGGAATCTCGGAAACGGTTCCAACGATTTTCATAAAATTTAGTCCTAAATAAGATATTTTAATAAATATCAACAGTTCTAGTTTGAACTGATCAGTTGGAATGATCAGTTGAACTGACCGTGTGTGTCGTCCACAACATTAGCGCTCGAGGTGCGTAGTACTGTTATTTATTCTGTGCCCGAGGTCCAACATCTTCAATCATGGTCGGCAGTTGGCACTATTAATGTGGTTTGGCTATCTTATACAACACTATCATCTATCAGGAAAATTTCATCGTAGCCGTATTTAACCGACAGGACACAATCATCAAGAAAAACGAAACTTAATAATAAATTTAAAAGAAGTAATACAAGTTTAATTAATGTCTCAAATATTTTATAACTAACGACAACTCACTAGAAATTAAAATTGCTGTTAAAATAATTGTAGGCGCTTTAGATTCTTGACAAATTATGATGCGTCCGAGCTTTAGATTCAATATTTGTATATTTTCATTAACTATATATTATGTGTTTCTAAAAAGGGCTACACACATATATTTTACAGCCTTTTCTTCAACAGCCTATATTACATCACAACGTGACGTCGGTCATTCTCATTTGCGAAAGGATTGACTATCGCAGCTCCAGACATCTCACCTTCCACTTTTATACCGCCATATATCAGCCGCCATCAGGTTTTTTTATAGAATAAGGGTGACAACCGAGCTCATAGTTCACGTGATGGTAAGTGGTTGCTGTGGTCCATAAATATCTACATCTATCCTCGATTAAGAATCAAAATGCTGATGCGTTGTCACCCGTGAGGACTAAGATGGAATGCCTCATTTCCAGTAAAAATTGTCTCCGGTTCTCTAAACTCACCATACGAGACACAGCAGCGTTAAGCTGCTATTTTACGCTGGTATTCTGTGAGAGCGTGGTCCTTCTTCGGTCGAGGCGACCCATTCGTGCTACAACTATACTACTAATATAACTGCAGCACTACCACGTATAATAAAAATAAAATAAAAAAATAAAAATAAAAAAGCCTTTTATTCCATGCTAAATAGGTTTTACAATATAGCTTTTTTGTACGTAATTTGATTTTATAAGAAAATTATTATTTTTGATTTTATTGTTGTATACCACATCTATACTCTTCAGACCAGAATACAGTAGTGGAAGCACCACTATTTGGCGTCAGAAATAGCTACCATCTTGAACAGGAACGAAGGTGTTTTGAACGTCCACTCGGTCAATCCGACGATGAAGGACCCTTGAATAGGACGGCGCGTTTTCTGAACCCAGTAATCTTTCATTCAACTTAAAATAACCCAATTAATAAGAAGCGGAGTGTGTCCTGAGCCTCTGTTGTGATGAGGCGAGTCTTCCAGTTCCTAACTCTTCGACCTAATCCCTTGCCTAAGCCACACTACGTTGGGTTATCATCAACGCAATGGGCGTATCCCGCGATAACGTTTTATTCAGATATACACCCGTAATCTTAGGCATCCCCCCCCCCCCCCCCCCCCCCTTAAAAGAGAGGTGGTTGATTGAAAGATATTTAGTCCCGGTCATCAGAATATGTGGACTGTAAATTAAATTTACTTTCCTTAACTTATAGGGTTGACACTGGGAATAAAACAGCAATTACTTTTAAATGCTTGAGAAATGTAATATTATTTTTTATTTTTCTTCACTATTTTCGTTCTTGAAAGTAAGCTAACTGTGGCTAAACCGGTGATATCGACCAAATTGCGAGTGGTGTGCTGCTCCTTTTCGTCCTAGGAGGTCCTACAGGTACCAAGGCATCCCTCTCTCCCTGAGCGTCATCGCGGAGCAAGGCTCCCCCGGTCCTGGGTGCTGCGCAGCGGGTGTGCTGCAGTTTTTCTGATTTATGCACCTGAATCCATCAACTTCCTGCATATCTTACCAGGTCGTCACTCCATCTAGTGGTGGGTCGCCCTACACTACGCCTACCGGTACGAGGCTGCCACTCGAGAACCTTTCTTCCCCATCGGTTATAGGTTCTTCGAGCTATATGGCCGGTCCATTGCCACTTAAGCTTACTAATCCATTGGGCTATGTCGGTCACTCTAGTTCTACTGCGGATATGCTAATTTCTGAGTTTATCACGCAGAGAATCATCATCACTGGCAACACGCACTGGTTGTACAACTTAGTTTTCAGGGTTTGAGGTATACCTAAAGAGAAGATGTGTCGTAATTTTCCGAACGCTGCCCAGCCGAGTGGAATCCGTCGATTGACCTCTCGGTCGAAGTTGGACTTAACTAGTCGGATTGTTGGTCCCAGGTAAACGTACTCGTTAACAACTTCGAGCATAGTGTTCCCAACAACTACCGGCATAGGTGTGACATGGACATTAAACATGATCTTTGTTTTGTCCATTTTCATCTTAAGACCTATCCGTTGGGAGACACCATTGAGGTCATTGAGCATAGCGATTCTGGCAAAAGGACTATATCGTTGGCAAATCGAAGGTGAGTGATGTACTCGCCATTGATGTTAATACCGTATCCTTTCCAGTACAGTGGCTTGAAAACGTCTTCCAATGCAGCGGTGAAGAGATTCGGGGATATAACGTCACCTGTCTTACACCTCTCTGCAGTTGGATAGGTTTCGTGCTCTCGTTCTGTACTCGGATAGCCATCGTAGCCCTACTGTACAAACACTTCAGCACTTCGATATACCGACTGCCAACTTGGCACCGCTGATAGGACTGTAGCACCACCCAAATTTCGACGGAATCGAAGGCTTTCCCACATCTCACTATATAGTCCACATACGCCAGGCAAAGTGCCATATTGTACTCTTCGGTCTTCTGTACAATCTGCCGCAGGGTATTTATGTGGTCTATGGTACTGAAGCGTTTTCGGAAACCGGCTTGTTCGGGAGACTGGAAGTCATCGAGTCTGCGTGCGAGACGATTCGTAATGACTCTCTAAAACAGCACACAGTAGACGCGGCTCAGAAAAGAAATCGGTCTGTAGTTCTTCAAGAGAGCGTTGTCGCCTTTTTTGAAGAAAGAGAACACCACACTTTTGTTCCACGCCTCCGAAGTAGTGCCACCATGAAGGACGGAATCGAAGAGCTTCTGAAGGACTAAGTGCCGGTGTTCCACCCGCTCTCAGAAGCTCCGCTGTAATTCCATCTTCGCCGTTTCTAAGGTGCTGGAGAGCTATTCTAATCTTGCTCAGACTGACGTCCGAGATATCATCGGAATAGTGTCGGATAAGACTTGCTCTTGGATCGTTACTCACACTTGCGTGTGGCTCCAACGATGATGTTTGTACAGCTGCCCATAGAACCTCTCAAACTCACTCAAAATCTCAGGTGTCCCGGAAACGATGCTGCCATACTCAGTCTTCAACTTTGACAGTTGACTCTTTCTGGCAGACCGATTACTGGCAAAGACTTTGGAGCCCTGGTTCCGCTCGATCGCTTCTTCAATACGAGCAGTATTAAAGTTGCGTAAGTCTCGCCGCATGCATTTGGAGATCTGTCTGTTCAGTTGCTTGTGTGCTGTCAAATCTGTTGACGACTGCAGTCTCATCTCCCGTCTAACAGCCATGAGATTAAGAGTGTAATCGGAGAGTTTTTGTGTTCTTCTGCGGCGGGTCTTGCAAAACTTAGCTCCGACCGCATGACAGTTTCCACGAGCTTTTCATTCATATCGTCCACTGCATTGCAATCTTCTAGGCACTGAAAGCGGTTACGTAACTCGAGCTGAAACGTTTCGGGAATCTGGATTAGAGCACGAGGGGGACGGAGCGTTGACTTCATTAGACGAGACCTCTCCAACTTAACGTTTAGGTTCAGTGTGCATCTAACCATTCGGTGATCGCTGTCAGTTTTCACCCTTGCGATCACAGAGACATCACTGAACAGTTGGTGTCTGGTCATCATAATGAAGTCAATGTCATTTTTTGTCGAATCGTCGGGGCTCGACCAGGTCCAGTTTCTGTGGGGCCGCTTCTGGAAGAAAGAGTTCATCATAAAAAGTCCCTTTTTCTCCATGAAGTCGGGTAGCTGCTGGCCCCTTGGGTTCCGTTGCCCTATCCCAAATTTCCCTAAATTCAGCCCACCGTTCTTTCTTGTGCCCAGTTTTGCGTTGAAGTCTCCCATTAACACCGTATAGTGAGTTTTGAAGGAATGCATGGCTCTAGAAATATCTTCATACATTTCCTCTACTTTCGTGTGACCGTATGACCTTCAGCGAATATCGTTTGGTGATTCTGAGTATAAGGTAAGCAACCCTCGTCGATACACTCCCAATCTTTACAACGTTGTTAACGAGAGACTTGTGGACAATAAATCCAACACCTCCTTGGGACAGATGGTCGCCCTCCCGATCATAGAACAAGTTGCCGGATTCGAGAATCACCGCATCCTGCCCCTCTCTTCGGACCTCGGATAATCCTATAATATTCTAGCGCAACTTGTCTATCTCTTCTTCCAGCTCCAGGATCTTCTCGTCAGTCCTCAGGGTGCATGTATTATATGTTGCCAGGTCGAGTCGTCGTAGGTGGCAACCGAACCTCCACCGGAGATTCTTAGCACCCCCTGCCCCGCCGTTACCATGTCCGCCACCGTATGGAGATGGGCAGCAGCATCTTCCTGATAGCAGCAACTGTACAAGAAAAAAACCTGCGGTTGCCAACCCGCTCGCCAAGCGTTGCAACTATGGCAATATACCCCCATGAGAAAAGTATCACAGTTGAATCGACTCGATGTTAAGGTCCCTGGCAATGATGTCATTTCTGACGTAGTTCTCAAAAAGAATAAACAAGATTACACAATAAAAATAATAGAACATACACATTTTACAATGCATTAACAAAATACAAATCATTATTACGTAATTTACCTTACAATCTTACACGTTAAAATCTCAAATATAAAACTTTATTATGTCTTAAAATGCTAAATACAACTTTAATTACACAGGTCTTATCATTGTTTTAATTTATCTCAAATAGTTAAACAGTATAATGTAGGAAATAAATTCTTAAACGTATTCTTATACAAAGTTTTAAGCAAAAACGTTTCTTTAAAATGACATTAAAATTCACAATAACTAGCTAATTTGCAATTAAAACAAGAACAATAACATTTTCTTTATCACACATTATTATAGCATATAAACATATACACATAAACATTTATAAGTGTTAAGTCATTTATAGTTTTAGAAAACATAAATATTTAATGCTATTATTATTTTACAAGGCGCTTTGCACTTTACTAAGAAATAAGTATTTATACTCCTACGAGTTTCCTACGAGACTTCTGGGACTATATAAGAGGTTCTTATTCTCTCTCTCTCTAACATAATATAGCTATCCTTGTCTTTCCTGTCATATATACTTTCCTGCTCTAGCATCAAACTGTCTCTCTTTAAATGTGGTAGAATGTGTTATCACATTATTATAACAAACCATCTTTTCTTAATTGTTTTCAATCTTTCAGCTGGTGTTACGTAATCGATTATTACGTAACACATGACTAAATTAAGTAAAAAAGAACCATTTATACCCATCTTTAATCATACATCATTTGCAACATTCACACACTGTCTCATGATTCAGGGATATTAGCCTTTTTACATAAAATAAGAAGTTAATTCAATTTATTCTTGCGACGCTAACACATCTTGTAAAAGTATTACGGAGTATATATTATGTAAATGTTTTTTTAACCCCCGACGATAAAAAGAGGGGTGCTCCGATTTGGGTGCGCGTTTTTTAATTTAAAATCAGGTTTTCTAGCGGTGGTTCTTAGACATGTTTTATCAAAATCTGTTAAGCCGTTTGAAGATCATCAGCTTTTTTATTTCGAATTTTTTTTTTAAATTTTCAATTTAAGTTATTATTTATCTAATATTTCACCAAACTCATAATGTATTTAGGCATATTTTCATCTTTATCATAGTTAAATAAAACTAGTTTCGTTAATTTTTTTGTCATTAAATATACAATAATTACTTACGCGATTAAAATATGGTTAAGCGATCGGCGGTAGTGATTATCATTACTATCTTTATAAATATTTACTCTTATTTATCATCGATATATTATATTATGTACCTACTACCATAGACCTAGGATTACGCTTACGCTATCTAAATCTATGTTCCAAACTGCAGGCCGCCATTTTTATTGACTAATTTGTTTGTATCTCCAATTAAAAAAAAGGTTATATTCGTGTGTCAGTCAGATTAAGGCTGAGATCTATAGACCGTACTTTGATTTTGATCAACTTTCGAGCTAAGACAATGTCGATATTTATAGGGCTAGTTTCGAAGTCATACTGAATGCGCGCTCAAAGCCGAAGTCAACAAAATTGACGCCTTACGAAAAACTCAGGATTATGGAGTGTAAAAGTAAGGAGTACAGACTGTGAAAGTGTCCATAGAAAACCGTTAAACAAGGGTGGCGCCACTATAACTACGGGGTAAATTTTAAAGTACGCGCCGAAAAATATTAGTGGGATAGACGACTTTTCGAGGTTATATTTACTGAATAAAATTGTTTTATATTTTAGAGCTACTGAGCAGTTTAGCAGCACACTTAAACCGTCTACAACTGCTAAGTTCATTTCAGCCCAGTAGCTACTCCAGCGCTGTTGTGGAGAGTTTTTGAGCTGTTATTTACTGCTTACAGATGCCCACTTTTTCAACTTTTCTACTATGGGAGTTGGTACTCCTTGCTTCTACACTCAATAATCAGGATATTTAACCGAAACCATCGTATTAGTTTTAAGTTATTGTTGTTACTCTAATTATTTATTACAATAAATAGGTAGTTTTAAGTTGTCTTCTAGTTTTATAGGTAGGATTGGGATTGGGAGCCCAATATAAAATTTTTGGAATTTCATAAGCTTAGGTTAATCTGAGCCCGATACAACTATAAATTCGGAGTCAAAGATTATGCTAAGCATATACTCAACAAAATTTTTTGTAAGTAAATTCTGAGCAACGTCGAAGTACGGTCTATACTTAGATTAGACTTTTTGGCCGTTTCTGGAAGCTGACATAATTTGTCCTTACTCTGCATCAGCTTCTACTTCCTACCTCGTAGAAGTTTTATGGGATATGGAAATGTGAATTCGTATCGGTATCGTGTCGAATCGGGATCGCATCGATTTCAAATATTGTATTGTAGCCGCGCTGTCGTCGCGCCACTAGCACACCGAAACACACCGAAGCCTAAATCGCGCTATTAACATTCCGAAGCATAAACAGTATATATAGAACTTCTCCGAATTTCACACGGAGCATTGGCCGCTCCCCGGGCAGAACACCTTGCCCGGCGGGAGATCTTCCCTTTTCCTTCTACAGCCACAGTATTTATTACTTGTAAAAATATATTATCTGGCGAAAAAATCTGAATCATGAAATAGAGTGACGACCTGTTTACGACCTCCAGGATATCGATGGATGCAAGCTATTCAGGACCATTCTTTTTGTGTCATTTTTTTGGTGACACGATTGTTCGGTTGTGGACTTGTGAAGGGCTGTAATGATGATGATGATAATGGTGATTTAATGAATATTTTATTTTTAAAGAAATATAATTATTTATTAACAGACTTTTTCTGCTTTATAGCCTTTATCGACAGCCTTATACGATTCGGCGATATTAAAATATAGTAGTTGGATCCTTATTATTTATCTCTAAGGTTCGGCGATTTTTTTTACCAAAAACTGAACATTATTTTAATAAGTATTTATTTAGTTAAATAAAGAGTATTCGTTATTAAAGTGATCACCTTCTGAATACAATCACCTATAAGTTTCTACTTTTGTAGTATTGGTGAATAAATATGTTAGTTTTAACCTTCACAAACTCACTTCACTTTGCCGTGTAGTGGCGGTTAAGAATATCCACTACCGCAAATTTTCCCGTGGGTGTCGTAAAAGGCGACAGAGGGAGACAGGCAGGAGATGGGCAGCAGCATCTTCCTGATAACAGCAACTGTACGACAAAAAAACTGCAGTTACCAACCCGCTCGCCAAGCGTGGCAACTATGGCAATATACCCCCCATGAACAATCACACAAATAGACGGCCCCCAGTCCCCGGCGGCCCCGCTATTCCTGGCTACGGTGGCGACCATGGTAACGGGTGGGCTGGGGGTGCTAAGAATCTCCAGTGGAGGTTCGGTTGCCACCTACGACGACTCGACCTGGCAACATTTAACCCTGAGGACTGACGAGAAGATCCTGGAGCTGGAAGAAGAGATAGACAAGTTGCGCTGGAATATTATAGGATTATCCGAGGTCCGAAGAGAGGGGGAGGACACGGTGATTCTCGAATCCGGCAACTTGTTCTATCACCGGGAGGGCAACCATCTGTCCCAAGGAAGTGTCGGATTTATCGTCCACAAGTCTCTCGTCAACAACGTTGTAAAGATTGGGAGTGTGTCGACGAGGGTCGCGTACCTGATACTCAGAATCACCAAACGGTATTCGCTGAAGGTCATACAGGTTTACGCACCAACCTCGGCACATCCCGATGAGGAGATGGAGGAAATGTATGAGGATATTTCCAAAGCCATGCATTCCTCCAAAACCCACTACACGGTGTTGATGGGAGACTTCAACGCAAAACTAGGCACAAGAGAAAACGGTGAGCTGAAGTTAGGGAAATTTGGAGTAGGGCAACGGAACCGAAGGGGCCAGCAGCTGGCCGACTTTATGGAGAAAGGTCCCTCTTTCTCGGAGAAAGAGGGACTTTTTATGATGAAATCTTTCTTCCAGAAGCGGCCCCACAGGAAGTGGACCTGGTCGAGCCCCGACGGTTCGACAAAAAATGAGATTGACTTCATTATGACGACCAGACGCCAACTGTTCAGTGATGTCTCAGTGATCGCAAGGGTGAAAACTGGCAGCGATCACCGAATGGTTAGAGGCACACTGAACCTAAACGTTAAGTTGGAGAGGTCTCGTCTAATGGAGTCAACGCTCCGTCCCCCTCGTGCTCTAATCCAGAATCCCGAAAACTTTCAGCTCGAGTTACGTAACCGCTTTCAGTGCCTACAAGATTGCAATGCAGTGGACGATATGAATGACAAGCTCGTGGAAACTGTCCATGCGGTCGGAGCTAAGTTCTGCAAGACCCGCCGCAGAAGAACACAGAAACTCTCCGATCACACTCTTAATCTCATGGCTGTTAGACGGGAGATGAGGCTGCAATCGTCAACAGATTTGACAGCATACAGGCAACTGAATAGACAGATCTCCAAATGCATGCGGCGAGACTTACACAACTTTAATACTGCTCGTATTAAAGAAGCGATCGAGCGGAACCAGGGCTCCAAAGTCTTTGCCAGAGATCTGTCTGCTAGTAAGAGCCAACTGTCAAAGCTGAAGACTGAGTGTGGCAGCATCGTTTCCGGGACACCTGAGATTTTGAGTGAGATTGAGAGGTTCTATGGGCAGCTGTACACATCATCGTTGGAGCCACACGCAAGTGTGAGAAACGATCCAAGAGCAAGTCTTATCCGACACTATTCCGATGATATCCCGGACGTCAGTCTAAGCGAGATTAGAATGGCTCTTCAGCACCTTAAAAACGGCAGGGCCCCAGGCGAGGATGGAATTACAGCGGAGCTTCTGAGAGCGGGTGGAACACCGGTACTTGAAGTCCTTCAGAAGCTCTTCATTCTATTCCGTCCTCCATGGTGGCACTGCTCCAGAGGCGTGGAGCAGTAGTGCGGTGGTCTTGTTCTTTAAGAAAGGCGACAACGCTCTCTTGAAGAACTACAGACCGATTTCCCTTCTGAGCCGTGTCTACGTGCTGTTTTCGAGTCATTACGAATCGTCTCGCACGCGGACTCGACGACTTCCAGCCTCCCGAACAAGCCGGTTTCCGAAAAGGCTTCAATACCATAGACCACATACATACCCTGCGTCAGATTGTACAACAGACTGAAGAGTACAATCTGCCACTTTGACTGGCGTATGTGGACTATGAGAAAGCCTTTGATTCCGTCGAAATTTGGGCGGTGCTACAGTCCCTTCAGCGGTGCCAAGTTGACTGTCGGTATATCGAAGTGCTGAAGTGTTTATACAGTAGGGCTACGATGGCTATCCGAGTACAGAACCAGAGCTCGAAACCTATCCAACTGCAGAGAGTTGTAAGACAGGGTGACGTTATATACCCGAAACTCTTCACCGCTGCATTGGAAGACGTTTTCAAGCTACTGGACTGGAAAGGATAGGGTATTAACATCAATGGCGAGTACATCACTCACCTTCGATTTGCCGACGATATAGTCCTTATGGCAGAATCACTGGAGGACTTAAGCACTATGCTCAATGACCTCAATAGTGCCTCCCAACGGATAGATCTTAAGATGAACATGGACAAAACAAAGATTATGTTTAATGTCCATGTCACACCTATGCCGGTAGTTGTTGGGAGCACTATGCTCGAAGTTGTTGACGAGTACGTTTACCTGGGACAAGTAGTCCGACTAGGTAAGTCCAACTTCGACGGAGAGGTCAATCGACGGATTCGACTCAGCTCGTAGCGTACGGGAAATTACGACATATCTTCTCGTCAGGTATACCTCAATCTCTAAAAACTAGATTGTACAACCAGTGCGTGTTGCCAGTGATGACTTACGGATCTGAGACGTGTTCTTTCACTGCTGGCCGTATGAGGACGCTCAAGGTCGCTCAGCGAGGTATGGAGAGGGCTATATGGCTCGGAGTTTCTCTGCGTGATAGACTCAGAAATGAGGATATCCGCAGTAAAACCAGAGTGACCGACATAGCCCAACGGATTAGTAAGCTGAAGTGGCAATAGGCCGGCCATATAGCTCGAAGAACCGATAACCGATGGGGAAGAAAGGTTCTCGAGTGGCAGCCTCGTACCGGTAGGCGTAGTGTAGGGCGACCCCCCACTAGATGGAGTGACGACCTGGTCAGATATGCAGGAAGTCGATGGATGCAGGTGGCTCAGGACCGTGCTTTGTGGCATTACTTGGGGGAGGCCTATGTTCAGCAGTGGACTTGTGAAGGGCCGTAATGATGATGATGATGAACCTTCACAAAAGAGGACGTATTTAATTCGACTGTACGATTTTTTATGTGTGTTATCTCAGAACTTTTTTGTAGGTGAACTGATTTTGATGATTCTTTTTATATTTGAAAGCTGGTACTTCTCGTGTTCCATATAAAGATCAATATCAATCAATCAATCTCCTACGAGAAGTTTTTGAGTTATCATTTATAATGCCTATTTAATTGACCTCGAATACATTGGTGATGTATTCATTTTATTTATATTGAAGTCGGTTGTACAAAATTTTTAATTTGACCACTTGTATTTCAGAGGCAGACGCAATGGCGGAGCAAGAGCAGCAAGTGCGCTGCTCGTCCAGCGAGAGCGAGAATTTCGAGAAGATTGACTCGGAAGACATAGTAGTCTCTAATGTAAGAATAAGAAGCATTTTTATAACTCTTTTATCTGAGACATTTACTAGGCAGAAGGACTTTTTTATTTTACGACACTCACGGGATGATATGGTAGCCTTAGAGTATACACGCAACATTACTCGGCACTTATTAAAACAATAAACGGAAGTACCCATCACTTTTTTTATCAATTATAATTTTTTACTAAACTTGACGGCTGGGTGTAAAGTATAAAATAAAGTTACAGCCTATATACGTCCCACTGCTGGGCACAGGCCTCCCCCTCATTTCTGAGAGGGTTTAAGGGCAAGGTAGTGTCCGCCGCGCTGCCCCAATGCGTGTTGGCGAACTTCACATGTCTTCGAAATATTCTTTTTCTTATTCCTCAGACATGCAGGTTTCCTCGCGATGTTTTCCTTCACCGTTGAGCACGTGGTAAATCAGCACTTAAAATTGCAATTAACAATTTCATTGGTGCCGGCGGGGATCGAACCCGGGTTTCTCCCGTTCTGTTATATTTACAGCGAGCGTTAACCATCTGAGCTACCACGGCTCACATGGCTGGGTGGTCAAACAATATTTTCTCTGGTTTCTTACTCTCGCACGATACAAGTGTTTGGATATGGACAGTTTGCAGTCCGTCTTGGCTGAGCTCAAAGTAGCACCTTCTTACTTAGTTCTGCTGCGGAACAGTTTATCCACAGCATATTTGGTAATTTTCTCAAAAACATTCCTAAACTTATCTGGTGTTCAATACGCGGCTAATAAAACGACTATGTCTCAATATTAACATAGGCTCTCAAAGATAAGAAAGAGGAAACAAAATCAATAAGGTACGAACCTAAACGCACGAATTCGTATAATACGTAAACTAAATCCCAGTACAATGTGGGGCTTCATCGCCGCTTACTACCGTAGGATTGTAGTTAAGGGCTGGCTGATAATAAGTAAAAAATTGGAAGTGGAAAAGCTATGGATTCCCAGTTTCATGCCAGATTTCACGTATTCGAAGTTTTTTTTATAAAATAAGGGTGAGTAACGAGCACACAGTCCACCTGATTGTAAGTGAATACTGTGACCCATAGAAATCTATATCTACCTCGATTAAAAATCAAAATGTAGATGCGTTTCCACCCCTGAGGACTAAGATGAGATGCCTATTTTCCAGGAAAAAGGGTCTCCGGTTCTCTACACTCATCATACGAAACACAGCAGTATTCACTAGTATTCTGTGAGAGCGTGGTCCTTTCCCGGTCGAGTCGACCCATTCGTGCTATAACCATAATATAGCCGCAGCCTAGCTTAAGCTAAGCGGTTAACCACGTAAAATTTATAAAAACTTAGTGTATGCTAAAATTTAATGAAATATTTTTGATCGTTACATCAAATATTTGTCATGACCTCACGTTTCTTCGATATAACTCGTGAATATCCAAAGACACACCAGATAAGACGCGTTCAGCCTAATAAATGACAATAATAAACTTTTGAAATGGCCTTTGTCGTATGGCATTATACTGAAAATGGAAATTTCGAGGTGATACAGATTAAATAGTCGTACTATTTGCATTTACTAGCGCTGGCAGAGAATGCGTTTTCAATAAAAGATGCAGTTTCATTTAGTGGTGCTGATATATCCAGAACCGTAGCCGTGTGGTGGCGCTGTGGCGGTGTAAAAATATCCACTAGTCCAAATAGACCCGTCGGTGTCGCCAGATGCGACAGAGGTAAAAGGCCAGCAGCATCTTCCCAAATTGAACTAAAAAAGGTGCAGTTACCAAACCGCCTGCTAAGCGTGGCAACTATGGCAAATATCCCCCTTATAAGGCAATATTGGGGAGGCCCATGCTCAACACTTGACTTTAAATAGCCCATTAAATAATAATATATAATGAATGAAACAATGATTTTACCACGTTCTCGGCGGTGAAGAAACTCGACATTAATAAATTGTAAAAATGCATATCTGATAAATTATAGAGATATTCTGAATACGAGCGTAAAAATGCAGCGTAGTCAGTTCTCCTTACTGGAAACGAGACGTTCCATCTTAGTCCTCAGAGGTGACAACGCATCCGCGCTTTGATTCTTAGTCGAGAATAAATATAGAAGTCTATGACCCACAGCATCCACTTGCTTGTGCTTATTATTGGGACGTACTTTATCTTACAAAGTACTTTACAGTGCTGGTCAAAAACCTACTTTCAAACTGTTTTATAAAGTTGTGTCCGATTTAAACTATTTTCTGTAGGGTAAAAATCCTAACTTCATCGTCGGAGACGAGAGTCCTGAAGATGTGGAAGACGACGGCCCTTCTCACGAGGGGAGGGACTCCTTCCCGAACGCGCCCCCTACTAACATCAGGAGGATGATGACGCCGGCTCAGCAGCTTGCCCTGGCAGAGAAGAGGAGCACGCTCAGGTAGATCTGATAAACCTTCGATTATATATATATACAGGGTTATTTTGCATTAGCTGGCCAAATTTGCAGAGAAGATTCCGAACAAAGGGTGAAGACTAGAAAACTCAAACATTCTATCCTTTTTATATTTTTAATTCAAAATGCGCGGTAATGCTTAATAATATAATGTTTTATCTGATTTTACTGCGCACGCACACATTCGTAAGGGTCGATCGGTAGGTAGGCAAAACGTTGTTGCCCTCAATTGGGATAATTTCAAATAAAAGTAGAAGCCTTATTTGCTCGTATTTTCAAAAACTACAGTAACGGTATATCATGATTTATATATGGGGTATTTCAATCGGCGCGAGTAGGTTTTGGCGGCCCGTGCCGTTTCCGTTTTATTTCTACTAAACCCTTTATTTGAACTAAGTTTAAAATTTGGCTACTTTGAATAATAATCCTGTATATGCAATCAAAAAAAAATATATATAATATATATATATATATATATATATATATATATAAAATCCCGGGTCACAATGTTCGTGCATGCTAATCTCCGAAACCGATTTTAATTAAATTTTATAAATGTGTTACGTGTGTATTAACAATAATTGCTTGCTCCAAATTGACACATAGGATAGTTTAGATCCCGATAAATGACGCTCAATAATTTTTATTGCGATTTTAAGGATTTCTATATGACAAAGGTCATCCATCGAAAAGGACAGTAAAACGTCTGCCTGGCCAGCTAGTACCTATATTATGCCGGTGTTATTATTCTATGCCAGTAACAGTGACGCTCGCTCTATCTTCTGGGTGGAATATTTTTGCGATCCTGATAACTCCTAACTAGTGATTCAAAAACCAACAAACTTATATACTTCTTCCCCACTAATTTCACCCATTCATAATTACACGCTTTGGTAACATGTTTTATTATATAATCTATCTTCTATCTTCTTCTTCTATACATATAAGAAAAATATAATTTTCAGGTTTCTGTACATTATATATTTCTGTGACAATAATGATTGAGAGGGATTAAAAATAAGTAATTAAATACATTTCTATCATTTTTAGAATTGTCTGCCTGTCTGTTTGTTTATGAACGTATCACGTTTAAAGTACTTCAAAATCATAAACTTATCGTGTAACATTTAGTCTTTGTTTTATTAAAATCAATTCATTTTATCAAAGGTTTATATTAACGATTATCATTTTGAAATGTAGGTATGAAATTTTCAATGGTGAGTTGAGTTATTAATGCATTTTATCTAATGTCAGAAATCGTTATTAAATACCACAAATACTGTAATAAAAAACAATGTTTCCTCACAAAGATTAATGTAATACCATCTCAGTTAGATAAATGCAATAGTAAACCCGTGTCATCGATAAATTGTATAGTGCAAATGTAATGCAAGAGGGCGAATTTAGTTTTTATTTCCTGTACATGTGTCTTCAATAACTGCTGCTGACTTATATTTTAGTTATAGGCAGAATAACGCAGAATAAATATTTTTAAACGGGTTCTTTTTTGGGACGAGGACGAATTCGTCGCTCTGCCCTATTGCATGTTGACAAACTATAATTTAATTTAAAAGCTTTTCTTTAACTTCACTTGGTATGTATGTCCTGGAATTTTGCAATCGATATTTCACCAACGTCCACTGAAGCTATCGGGCTAAAATATGGCACACTAGTTTGGTTCTCGAGAAAATGCACGACTACTTATATAAACGCCGTCATTTTTAATCCAATGTGGCGGACTTTAGTAAGTAGCGATTTATAATTTCCACAGCAACACCTATGATATGGGTATTAAATAAAATGGCTTAATGAGAGAAACACAATAAGTAAGTAAATAACGCATAAATAACTAAGTAACGCCCAACACGCCGAATGACTCGGTTCACCTTTAACAGATCATGCGGGGGGAGATCTGTTCATGACTTTGCCTTGGCATATGGTCTGACACAACTGTTTACTTCGCCTACGCGGATTTCAGATGTGGAGGATCATGCATCTTCCCTGTAGGACCTTCTGCTGACTCTCATACAGACAGATACCAGGTATCTGACGACGCCCCTCTTGGCTCGAACTATTGTCTAGTCCGGACGTGGTGCTACTCACGCTGAAATCGCGGTTGCATTCTGCAGGCTTCCGCCGTGTTTGGCACTATAGGTCAGCCGATTGGGATAGGATGTGGTCTTTCTTTGCATCCTACCCTTGGTCATTTATGGGTTTGCTTCTTGCTGAACGACCCCAACGTTGTTGCTAATTCTGTCGCTGATGTGGTACTTCAGAGTATGAAACTTTTTATTCCTTCCTATGTGGTGCTCATCAGATCTCAGGTAGGCTTAGCCGCTCCTGTAAAATAGCATCATGCTATAAGCAGGAGTGCTACCGGGCCTGGACTGACGCATCAAAATCCCGGGATGTAAATACCAGCGTCCTTAAAAAGAAGTATAATTCCTCCTGCAGGTCCTTCAAAAGAGTTATTCACAGGCAAAAAAGAGAAAGACGGCAAAGAGTTAAAAGAGTCAGAAGAGTCACTAGGCAAACTAAGAGCACATAAGCAGAATTGGCGAGTGACAAGTTCACCTTCCTTCTGGAACCCGTGCATTCTGGTCTCTCGCCAAGGCTGTCCAAGGGAACTTCTGTCAGTCATCTTACATCTCTGCACAGGGCAGACGCCCCACTGGTCCACGCCGCAAAAGAGAAAGCCGATCTGCTACGTTCTTTCTTTGCGTCTAACTTGACTCTCGATGACACACCACCGACCATCCCACGGTGTGAGTGCTCCAATGCCGGATTTGCGGATCACACAGCGCTCGGTTCGCAAAGCACTCCTCTCCCTGGACATGCACAAGTGAAATGAAATGAATTGAAATTATTTTTCTTCAATATAGATTATACATAATACTTATTGAAAGTCATTTTTATATGTATTTACTACTGGTTCAGAAAAAAACCTCTGTCCTGGGAAGAACCAGCAAGAAATCCAGCAGGACTTTTTTTTAAAACATTCCCTTTAAAATAATTTATTTTCTACAATTTTTTAATGAGTTTTTAAAGAACCAGCATGGTCGCGATCACCTCATTCCCAGGGGTTATTTTCATAATGTTTTTTTAACCTTTTTTTGTACAATTTGTTTTTAATAAAACATTTAAACTTGTTTAATGACAAATTTTGTACATTTTTTGGGATTTTGTTGTAAAAGCATTGCCCCATAAACAAATTACTAATTCTGTGGAGTCTAGTAACTGGTATTACAAGCTTATGGTTGTTCCTAGTGTTTAAAGTATGAACATCTTTATTCTTATGAAACCTATTTATGTTTTTATGTACATATATTACATTTTTATAAATATATTGCGATGCCAAGTTAATATTTATTTCGAATTGCTGAGGACTTGTGCTCCAGACTTGGCACCGGTTCTAACGTGTATTTTCCGCTACTCCTACTCCCTAGGCTTAGTCCCGAAATCATGGAAAACGGCTTTCGTCCACCCGATCCCTAAAAAAGGCGACCGCTCTGCTTCGTCCAACTACAGGCCTATCGCCATCACCTCCTCGTTCTCCAAAATAATGGAATCCATTATAAACTGCCAGCTAATGCGGTAACTTGAGGTTCACCAGCTGATTAGCGACTTCTGGTCTACCTGACTAATAGATGGGCGGAGGTAGTAGAGTCCAAGGGGGGAGGCATTGGCCGTTAGTTTGGAATTTTTTTTTGTTTTTTGGAAACAAGGCATTCCATGGTCCTGAGGGTTGACAACGCATCTGCATTTTGATTCTTAATCTAGGATAGAAATGAAGATATCTATGGACTACAGCATCTACTTACCATCAAAGTACTGCTCCTTTGTCACCCTTATTCTATATAAAAAAAGAAATCAGTAAATTGTATACTTACAAAAAGTTGGTACGAATTCGGAGTGAAACTCATCGCGCCATCTACCGGAAAAGACCGTACAACGGTTCGCGTTTATTTTCATATCTAAATCTGCAAACAAACTGAAATGATTTTTTTAATTGCAGTAACTTAATCGCATCAATTCTCGACGGAAAATCAAAATGAAGGTGTGCTATCACCCCCGGGGGGCTGAGATGGATTGCTTTGTAGCCATAAATGAGATAGGATGACTTATTATAATTCTTCCATTAGATCTCAAGTTCTATTATTGTTCCATTGAGTTCGGCAAAAAGCTTTAACAATCATTTAAATATTACTTATTTTAGACCGACCCGTGTTCGAACTCAGTACCTCATGTTCAGTAGTCGAGCTTACGAACACTAGAAGAACGAGGTAGTCAATTAGTTTCACTGAGAGCCTGAGCGTAGGTACAATTATTACAACTTACTTGTTCATACACTATACACTATAATATATATTATATATATATATATATATATATATATATATATATATATATATATATATATATATATATATATATATATATAAATAAAACAAAGGAATTTCTTTTTCTGTTTTACTACCGCTTCACGCGGTCGTAAAAAGTTACAACGTGCTATGAATCATTTTTATTTTTTAGTGATAAGGACAACGGCCATGTGTATTATGTTGCTGGTTCTATAAACCTGTATTTAATACGTCATTGGATACTAATAAAAATATATAAACTGCGGCGTGATGCAGCCACTGACCTCTATATATACAAGTACGCTGGACTGGCTATACGCCGTGACATGGTGAAGCGATTTGATTTCCGCCATTTTGGCGCTTACAGCAGAAGTGCACGTCCACGGAACTAATACTAGGGATAAGACAGTGTACCAAATTATATCGATAAAAATTCTATACCCTACCTATACCTAAATAAATAGAATGGACTCTATGGATAGATGGACTCTACCCGTAACGCCCATTCTATTTATGTATCATATTAATATAATGCCATTATCATTCATCATCATTAAAACCTTCACAAATCCACTTCTGAACATAGGCCTCCCCCAAGGAATGCCACAAAGCACGGTCCTGAGCTACCTGCATCCATCAACTTCCTGCATGTCTTACCAGGTTTTGACTCCATCTAGTGGGGGAACGTCCTACACTTCACCTGCCAGTACGAGGCTGCCACTCGAGAACCTTTTTTCCCCATCGGTATTTGGTTCTGCGAGCTAAAAGCTAAGCGTAAGCTGAAGCGGCAATTGACCTTTCGACACTTGGCTATGGCCCTTGAGTTTGGTGGAAAATGAGAAAAGAAGAAATAAAAAAAACATTCGAAATAATAATCTAATACATAGTACTTGGTAGTTGGTAGTGCTTGGTACTGGTACTACCAGAAAATATTGTCGGTATACTGCACTTTTTCAAAGTGGTGCAGTTCTCATGTCTAATAAAACAGTCGTCTGTGAAATATTTGGAACAAATATGATCATTTTGTTTCGGACGCCAATTCACAATATTTATGATTTTAAGCCATAATTTTAGTCTAGGTTCAGTTCAAATGTTTATTAATTAAAAGGTTTCCACCTTTTAATTAATCATCTGTTGTCGGTGACTTTGTTTGTTAACAGATATGGGTAGGAAAGAACATCGATAAGTATTATAGACAAGGAACTCGACAACCCTATTGAATTTTATTGTTTATCAAAACTCAGTAATATACAGCCAAACATGTTTTATATATGATATTAAGATTAGTAACAAGTTTCTAAGTACTTATATTATCAAGTAGTTTTAATTTGTTTAATATTTACTGCAAATTCACTTACTTGTGAAATGTTACACCACTTCGCTTTTGGTAACGAGTTTTACAGATTACGAACCCTTTCATTATTATTAAAATAATTCTTATTATGTAACTAATATTATACACAATCAAACAACATAAAATACTTTCGTTTTTTAGTTTAAAAGTTCAAAATACAGACTTATTAAATATGACAATATGAATAAGACAACATACTTTGGCATTGTGGCCGTATAAGGAAAGAGTGGAGATCTCCCACCGGGCAAGGTGTTCTGCCCGGGGAGCGGCCAACACTCCATGTGATAGATAGATGTTCTATAATATACTGTTTATGATTCGGAATGTTGATAGCGTGATTTAGGCTTCGGTGTGTTTCGGTGTGCTAGTGGCGCGACGACAGCGCCGCTACATCACCCCCTGCTCAGACCGGAGGTCGATAGTGCAGCCTCGTTGCCGACGAATGTGCAAGTGCCAGGAGATTGCCTTGTAGTCTGCAGTGAGTCGAGAAGAAGGCAAATAATCTGCGAGAGTGCCGTGGAGCAGAGGCGAGCAGTAAGGCTCAGAGCCGTGCCGAACACTGTATGGCGCAGAGAGTAGCTTGAAGGAAGCTTGCTTCGATGAACCTTGTGAAGCTAGATGGCTTGCAGGATATGAGGACTGCAGTTTAATATCTGCTCGGGAGCTAATGGGTGGGGTATTCTATGACGATTGATGAAGCTTGAAGTTTCCGAAGGTTGTTTGGTTGCGTGTTCAGATCACGTCGGGGTCACCACTGTGGCCTTATAAGGAAAGAGTGGAGATCTCCCACCGGGCAAGGTGTTCTGCCGGGGAGCGGCCATCGCTCCGTGTGATAGTTTTTTTTTTTTTTGCGCCCGAAGCAATTAAAGGGCTACCCTGTACGTAGGGAGGCGGAAAATGCATTACGCATACCACGATAGCCGGTCTATCGTGGTTATGGGGGACTCACTGTCCTACCGGGGACCCTAAGTGATACCCCCTAAAAAACCGCCTTTGGGGACGGGCAACCGGCTGATTACGCTCTATTGTGCCTTATCATGAGCGACCCTCTTTTGGGAAAAGAGGGCGCAGGCGGCTAAGTGCCGCTGAGGGAGTGCCTACGAAGGCAAATTAATGTCAGATATTACAATAATTTTATTTAATTAGAGTTGGCCTGAGCCGCCAGGAGACAGTTCAGGTCGTTTGAAAGTTTATTAGGCGGGTCCGAGAGAGAGTTTCTCGGCCTGCGGACACGATAGCGAGGGGAGGGGGTGGGGCTGCATAAGAAGCTGCCTCACGAATTAAATGGTTTGGGTGCGACTCTGAGGCTTTGAAGAAGTTCTCAGAGAGTTTTTTAAGAAATTGTTGAATTGTTGGGAGCTCTAAGTCCCGATGAAGGTCGGCATTACGAACGTACCACGGTGCGTTCGCAGCTCGACGACAGAATAGGTTCTGAACTATTTGGAGTTCATTTAAAATGTTAGGGTTTGCGTGGGCAAAGACGGGGCCCGCGTAGGAGACGGGGCCCGCGTAGGAAGACGGGGCCCGCGTAGGAAGACGGGGCCCGCGTAGGAAGACGGGGCCCGCGTAGGAAGACGGGGCCCGCGTAGGAGGGGGCCCGCGTAGGAAGACGGGGCCCGCGTAGGAATGTGATAGTTCGGAGATGTTCTATATATACTGTTTATGATTCGGAATGTTGATAGCGTGATTTAGGCTTCGGTGTGTTTCGGTGTGCTAGTGGCGCGACGACAGCGCCGCTACAGCATATTATGTCAATTTTATTTTTCAAGACATCCTTTAGCGGCGCTTCAAATTGGCACAGTCATTTTGTATGGTATAGTCAGTCCAGCGTACTTGTATTTATAGAGGTCAGTGGATGCAGCTCTTTCGGTTCTTAATTTGAATGAGTCACTCATGAGCATCACTATTTTAAAACAACTTTTGTTCAATACAGACTATAAATGACACAAAGTAAAATCAAACGAACTGTAGAATTTTTCAGTTACTGTTTGCCTATAGAATTAAACAAATTCTGATTTGATTGATTCCTATAGAATATCGTTAATTCTCTAGTTCGTCTATAGAACTTGTTCAATTCTACAGTTCGTATAAACGGCAGCTATGTGGTTGTATATGCAGCTATAATATTATGGTGTGAATAGGTCGGATCGACCGGGGGAAGCGCCACGCGTATTTCGAATCGATTACTTGATACCAGCGTGAAATAGCAGCTACAGCTTCACGTTGCTGCTTTTCGTATGGTAGGTGTAGAGAACTGGAGACTTTTTGACTGGTAACGAGGCTTTTCATTTTAGTCCACAGGGTTGACAACGCATCTGAATTTTGATTCATAATTGACGATAGATGTAGATGTTCGTGGGCCATAGCATCCACTTACCATCAGGTAGACTTTGTCGTTTGTAACTCTTTTTCTAAAATAAAATCTATCAATTTTACAACAAAAAAACTATGAGTGAAAAAAATAAGATGATAAGTCCTTCTTACGTAATATTAAAAGGTCTTCAATTATTTTTTTTCACTATCGCACACAGTTTTCCAGATAATTTAAAAAAAATGAGATGAAATGAAAGTGGCTATTCGATAATTGAACTACGTACCCAAATATCACCATTACAGATTTGCATTTACTTTTTGGTTTAAGTTCTATGCGGACGAAGTTGTGGGTCTCGAAAATATCGCCAGGTTGATCGATAAACTTCTCTCTAGTACATACCTTGCCGCCTCTGCCACTCACTTCTGATGATTTGTCACACTAAATCTTAAATTAACCTGCACTTTTTTATAGAATATGGGTGACAAACGAGCACACAGTCCACATGATGGTAAGTGGATGCTGTGACCCATAGACATCTACATTTATTTTCAATCAAGAATCAAAATGCAGGTGCGTTGCCACCCTAGGGGACTAAGGTGGTATGCCTCGTTTCCAGTAAAAAGGGTCTCCAGATCTCTACACTCACCATACGAAACACAGCAGTATTAGGCTGCTATTTTACGCTGGTATACTGTGAGAGCGTGGTCGTACCCCGGTCGAGCTGACCCGTTCGTGCTGCAACCAAAATATAGCTGCAGCACGGCTCTACCACGTAAAAAAAACTTGACTTTGCATTTGGTAAATCAGCACTTAAAATTGCAAATAACAATTTCATTGGTGAGAATCGAACCCGGGATGCTGCGTACCTATAAAATTTACAGCGAGCGCTTAGATGTAGATGTCTATGGGCCGCAGCAACCACTTCCCATCAGGTGGACTGTGTGCTCGTTTGTCACCCTATCCTATAAAAAATATAGAAAATAAACGTTACAATCCTAATTTTTAGACATATAAAGTCTCAATTTTATAGGTAAATACTAATCAAAACAATATTTTCTTTTCACTAAAAATGCTTTACTTTGTAATAAATAGCGCCATCTAATTCTTTCTGGCTTACAACGGCTCTTAGTTGAGTGTTTATGCGTACGAATTTGAATAATTTCATGGATGCATTTAATATTCGAAGCGACGAAATACCTCATCATGGATTTATAGAACATAATACTTAAGCACTATCCACACTTATCCGCATACGTATGTACGTTGTTGTATGCGTTGTACGGCAGGTGTTTACCGATTTTAAGGAGACAGCTAAACAAATTTGAAATGATTCTTTTTTAAAATATACTGTACCTCAAGGGTGATTCCATTTAAATTTGAAGAAGTAATTCCACCTCTAAAAGATGACATTATTGTATGCCCTGAGCTGTGATATTGATTAGTCTATTCAACACTCAAAAGTGTAAAAATTGAACTCTTAATAAAAACTAAAAGGTGCTTAATTTTTACTATCAGTTCCTATCAAGTGTATGTAAAAAATGTCTAATTTCAATTTCACTTGGACGTGATTTCTCTGCCCTGCTAATCAGTGAACGGGGTTGTAGTGGCTGGCAACCACGTAATAGCGGTACTGAATACCGAATCCAAAGCCCACAGACTGATGGCACGGAACAGCACTAACCAACTCGATGTCTGTATGATGAGTGTTGGGGCTTGGGCAAATCTTTAAAGGCTCTTTAAAATAGGTAAAGGCAAATAATGTGAAAAGCAGATCGCATAAATTCTTACCTATTTATTATCTGTAATGGTTCACCATCGTTAACAAACGCGCTGAACATTATTTTGTCAACTTTTTGCAGCTAATCAAATATTCTTATTTTCTTAAATCTTTCTATTTTCTCTCTAAATTAATATGTTTTAAAATTAAGTGTATGAAATAAAACATCAAAAACTGTATTGATAATTCTTACTGAATCTTACCATAGAAATAACTTCCGAATATTATTGAACTGTATTAAATATCATAATACAAAAAAGATAATATTGCACAAGTCTTTATAATAGGTAGCTGAGTTGCTCTACGCATGTACATGGTATAGAGTGTAATTGCTAAGTTTTGAAATAACAAAACAGCTAAACAAAGCAGATATAATATTTTGCTGAATGCGTTTAAGTGTATGCCGTCTTTAACAGTATATACGTCGTTGATTATAGGCTAGCGGGTGCCAGAAATGGCGGCAAACATTAAGTTCAATAGTTGTCGCACAACCTTCACGCGATATACGTATTCTACGTTTCATTTTTCTTGAGAAAAAAAATTCGTGTCCGTCGTTTTATAATTGTGTAAAAAATTATAAGTGGTAAGGTGAAGTGAAATATGTATATAATTATAATGTGCAGTGGGCAGTGGGTCATTGATTTCAATTAAATTTCGCACTATTTTCAATGTACTATATTTAAATTTTAAAAAATTTTTTTGGGAATCGTTTTTTTTTCAATTATGATTAATATGTTGTCGTGATGAATATTAGGGTTGGTCCCATTAGTTCTACTATTTTATGGTGTAAGTTCCTCATTTATAATTTTTCAGTCATATTTATTTATTTCATATACCTTATGAACGTTATATAATTAAATAAATTAACAACATGAGGAGTTTTATAATCTTTGAATTGTTTATTTATTACATTTTATTTAAAGTATATCATATAAAACTACGATGTTTCTAAAATGATAACGAACTATTGTCGATATCACAAATTATTATCAACTGATTTTAAGGAACTCCGTATTACATAATATTATTTACGATTATAAGCAATAAAGAGCAATATAAGTTTTTAGCGTGTTGTTGTTATCACTTTATATTGTACAATGAATCAATGTCAAAGTCAAAGTCAAAATTTTTTATTCTCAAAAACAAGGACTTCTCGGAAAGGAACCGTCAAGAAACTCTGGAAGTATATCGTAGTTATACTCTAGATAGGGTAATTGCTAATCTAATTGCTTGTAAAATCAAAACAAACAATATATTAAAACGTGATTTTAATATACTCTTTGCAATATCACAGCAGCTAAAGGATGTATGTACAAGGGAACTTGCAATAAGTAGCCAGGAAACTTGCAAGTGCAGAGTGAGACTTATTTCCTCATTCTCAATTTGAAAGTTCCCAGGCTTCTTCCTGTTTGTCTTCAATATATTGTCATATTGTTTAACCCTAACAAGTTTATTTCTCCGTGCGTACAATTTTTTTTAAAATAAGCAACGATGGAAGTGTCAGAAATAATAATCCATGAAGAAATAGCTCAGTAACTTGCGAGTTACTGTGCCCCATGTTATAGATTGCCCGTACCGCTTCCTTCTGCATAGTGAATACTCCAATCTAATCAGATCACCACAGTAATTCACCATAGGGCATGATACTGTGAAAGTAAGTAAAGCAAACTTATTTAGCTATTGCTTCAGTCAGCTTTCTAATCCTTCTAATAGTGAGGATAACAGAACTTCATTTCGTACATACTCCTTGGAGCTTGGAATCAGTAGAAATTCCCAGAAATACGTTCGAACTATCCAAGTCTAAATTATTACTTTTTAAGCTAATTACAACATTCTGGGTCGACTTAGACAGATTATCTCCGTTTAGAAACAAATTTTTTGCTGTACATTTAAAAATATTTTTTTAGTATTTGCTTGTGCCGTTCCAGTGCGTTTCCTTTAACTTTATATCACAATCCGTATCATCAGAAAAGGGAAACATCACAGACAGTTTTTATAACATACAGTGATCATTGAAGAAGATCGTTTATGGAAGTAAATAAGGAAGAAAAAAGGGCCAAGTATTGATCCCTGAGGTACCATTTTTATTACACGTCCCGATGAAGTTACCGTTACTGCAAATTTTGTGATTTTTTGTAAAGAAATTAAGTTTTAGTCTACAAAGTTATATATATATTTTTTTTTTTTTTTTTTTTTTTATATGCTACCCCTGAGGACTAAGATGAAATGCCTCGTTTACAGTAAAAGGGTTTCCGGACCTCTACACTCATCATACGAAACAAACTGCTATTTTCACGCTGATACGTACTATAATGGGAGAATATGACCCTTCCCTGTCAACCTATTCGTGTTACAACCAGAATATAGCTGCAGCGCGGCTCTATCACATATAACCTATACTTATAAGCGTTAAAAGTAGTTAATTTCAATAAGGTAATAAGATTATTATATCTCGTCTACTGCAATAAATTTTTGCATAAGATAATAATAATATCGTATCGAATGCAACAAAATCTTCCAGTTTTATCACGTTTCATGTTCTTATTTTTATATTTCCCACGTTTCGAGTGCTTTGCAGTTGTACGCATGGTCTCGCGGGAAGGAGATGATGAGAGACGCCCTATCAAAGTTACCTCGTGGTCCACTCACGTCGGTTATGTAAATTATTTTTATAATATATGTAATACGTATATTAGATATATAAAATTAACAAACGGGCAACTCATGGACACCTGGAATCAACTGCAAACAAAAGGTCACAGGTGCGTGTTGTTCGTGAATTTTAAAATGTTCTCCGTTTGAACTGAACGCAGCAGTAGTTATAAAGCTCAAGCTAAACGAACTTCCAGTTACGCAAAGAGCGCCCTACCAGCGCCATCATCATCGTCATTACAGCCCTTCACAAGTCCACTGTTTAACATAGGCTGCCCCCAGAAAGTACGATCCCAAGTCACCTACAAGGTCGTAACTGCATCTAGTGGGAGACCGCTCTACGCTTCGATCACCAGTGTGGTGATCTAGTAATTTTGCTTCTAATTTTAGTTTTAATTTGTAGTTAATATCATTGTAAAATAAGACTGAAAAAGTTTGGAAAATCCAAAAGTGCACGCCTCCTCATCTCATTTGATTATATAAAAAGAAAAATATCTCTTTTTCCATATTTGAGACGAAAGAAGAGATCCATGAGAATATTTTTTGTAGAAAAATACCAGTTGTTTTTTTTACATTTTCGTTAATTACAATTAAACGAGGCCAAATTACTCTAAAAATACAGAAAATTATTTTTAAATATAATAGTAAAATGAAAACGAGTGATTATTCTCCATATATGTGTATTTTTATTATTCTAAAAGTGGAATAGTAAAAATAAAGACATTTTTAGCTCAGAAAATTACTGGATTTCCATTAGGTGAGAGTAGAGCACAACCTCAAAGCTTCGCTTATGTGGCGTGCAAAACATAAACAAGACACAATCTGTCAAATTAATATTCTAAAACTAGGTAGCAGTTGATAACTATGACATCGGGACGTAAACACCTCAGGGCGTCCCGTGACCATGTGTGCTGTAAAGCACCCGAAACGTCGGGAATTAAAAAGTCAAAATTAAACCCGATAAAATCCTTAAAATTAGTTTCATTCTTATTTTTCAAGCCAAAATTATTCATAAAGTCGACTTTTAATATGGATAAGTTACCACGAACTTTTCCTATAACCTTGTCGCAAATCAAAACGCTACTCTCAGTGTAGGACGAATCGGTCATCAGAGTGCCTATTACCTATATTGTTATTGCCGTGAGGGCGATAAAAAAAAGTATATTTTAAAGGATTCTATAAAATTATCTGTTCCCATGAATAAAGAATATGAATATAGCAGTATAGAATATAATAAGCTTTGTATAGAATATAATAAGCTTTTAATTGAATATTTTATGCACATTATTTAAAACAGGCGTTGTTGTCAAAGGGTTTTACAAAATTAACAAATACTTGCCTAATCAAGTTTGAAAACGTAACTTTTAATATATTATGTATCTACACAAATACACAATATGTAGCCGCGTTTGCTCTGGGGCTAAGCTACAAGCGCTTACCTTATGTTTCACCCGATTTACCACATGCCCAACTTTGAATAAAAGTATGGTGAGGAAACCTGCATGTTCGAGGAACAAAACATTTCGAGGAAATGATGTGAAGTTCGCCAAAACGCACTGGAGCTTCGCGGCTAACCAATTGCACGACAACTCTTTCAGAAATTAGTGGAAGATTGGGTCTCGTTTGATAATTAATTTTATTTAATATTTAATATCTTTAATAAGGTACATGAAGTTAATATGTTCACTTGAAGCTTTGCCGTCCTATAAAACCAAAACTAGGAGAAGGATAGATACAAAAACACAATGTCGTATACTATACAACTAATATATCAATAAAAAAAATAGCAAATAACCTTTGGCAATAATTAGGAACGCTTCGAAAAATCATTTTAATATAAACTAACTGCATTACGCCATACTAAAATCAACTAAAATACTTAATATTTACAGGTCTGTGAATTCACGATTCACGTTAATAAGTAGTTAGTTACCCGGAGCAACTTATATGATTATGGAACTTTAAAAATGAATGGTTATGTATTTCCTTCTTTTAGAAGTTTTTATAATATTCTGTATATGATTATGTTAGTTATAAGCGGAATCACGTAGCATTCCTTGTTATAAATTTAATTTTTTTCGACAAACGTCAACATCAACTGCACGCTGTGCACCTGCCGATTGGCAATCCGGCGGCTGACGTTTGGTTTCATTGCATTATGTGAATGTAAAAGTGTCGGCTATAGACTGATGTTTTTATAACACTATCTTATTTTAGGTTACAAAATATTACCGTAATGATAAAACCTAACTCACTTACTGAGTGACTCCCATCGGCAAACGATTCCCACCATAGTTACACCTAGCATTGCTGACCCTGATGAGCGAAAACCTATCTAAAAATGCCGTATCCGAATGCTATAAAGTATAAACTAGTAATTCTATAAAAATAGTTTTTTATAGTCTCTGTTTACTTATTCATATTCTTGAAGTGCCTCGTTGTTGGAAGTGGCATTTCCAGTTTTATTGCAATAGAAATAAGGATGACAAATGCACACATAGTACATGGTGGATGGGTGATATAGCCTAAAGACACTAACGTTCATCCTTGATTAGGAAGAATCAAAATGCAAATGCGTTGGCACCCCTGAGAACTAAGATGGAATGCCTCGTTATTAGCAAGAAGGGTAGCCGTTTTTTTATAGTAGTTATAAGGGTGACAAACGAGCACACAGTCTACCTGATGGTAAGTGGATGCTGTAGCCCATAGACATCTACATCTATCCTCGACAACGAATCTAAATGCAGATGCGTTGTCACCCGTGAGGACTAAGATGGAATGCCTCGTTTCCAGTAAAAAGTGTCTCCGGTTCTCTACACTCACAACAACAGAGTTAAGCTGCTATTTGACGCTGTTCTTCTGTGAGAGTCGAGCCGACCCATTCGTGCTACAACTATAGTATAGCTGCAGCGTGACTCTACCACGTAAAAAACAGAGGTTCTCTATATTCACCATAAGAAACACAGCAGCATTATGTATATTGCTATTTTACGCTGGTGATCTATGCGACCGTAGTCCTTCCCCGGTTTAACCGAAATCTTTATACTGTAGCTAAAGTTGTAGCGTGGCTCCATCAAGTACGCGACAAATCATAGTGCTTATTATCAAAAACTGTTATGGCAAAATTATTCAGTAATTCCTTTACTAACCTATTTTTTATTATGTACTATTATGTTGTGTATGTGTTGAAAATACGAGCCAAGATGCGTCGCGAGAGTAATGAAATTTAACGTAAGATATATTGTTAATTGCAGCCGTGGCATGGTAACGATCTGTGGCCGTGGTAGCTCAAAATACCTATGCGGGCAACCTGGGGTCGAACCCCTCCGTCACCAATGTAAATGTTGTGGAAAGTTAAACTTCTAAGAGTAAATTTATAATAAAAGTTAAAGATTTTTTTAATAATGGTCGCCACACACGGTCAGTTGCAACTGATAATTCAAACTAAAATTTTTGATATTTTTTTAAAATATCGGATTTTCGATATATCGATAAATAAATTTATATATAAAACTCTGATATTGATAAATAATAATTATATTTATTATTATCGAATTATAGAAAATTCAATATTTAAAAAAATATCAACAGTTTTAGTTTGAACTGACTGTGTGTGACGACCAAAATAAAGATGACAAATGAAATTAAATCAATTACCATCAAAATTAAATCATGACCAAAAAAGAATAAAAATTGCCTCCTTGCCTAATGAAATTCCTATTAAGTAGGTGTAGGTATAGGTCACAGATCGTAATTTTTTACTTATTATAAGCTGCTACGAATAATGTTTTTGTTTATATGCTGTGGCCGTTAACCCGTCTGTTGCTGTCTATAATTAGTATCAATTTTTAAAATTAAAATAAAATAAAAAATTGCCAGGTATACGCAAGTTTTCCGCCGGCTTTAACCCTGAGAAACCGGTTTAGATGTTTGTTAGCAACTTGAAAACGATTGCTTAATGAACGACGGCATGTAACACCATGTAAAGTTAGGGTTACCAGATGTCCTTTACTTTAAAAGACGACCTCAATTTCATACCCAAAAAATTGATTTTGTCCCGTAAAAAAATAATAAAATTGACATCTTGAATAGAGGTCAAGGCAACCTCGCGCGTATTTGACATTTCAACTGCTAGTTAAGGTCAAAGTTGGTTTTCGTATTAATATTGCTTTTTTGTTTTTTATAAATGTATTTTTATTGAAAACGTTGTCGTTTGTTTAATCTTACCGAATTCTTTAAAACATAAAACGGGAGCTGGCAACCCTATCTAAGGTTGTTACGTCGTCATACTAATTTAAATTTTAAAAGAATAATATTTGAATTTAAACTCTGACGTCTTTAACGCTTGGTTAACTTTTAGTATATACCTATTACACACTGACCAGTTAAAGCTTTCAATCGGAAATTAGGACAAGTTATTTTATTCTTTTTGGTTTTTAATGTCGGTTTTTACTATTTATCTAAGTTAGAGCTGCAGTTATAATACTTAGATGTTGCACGAGTAGGTCGGCTCGACTGGGGCAGGACCACGCTCTCACGGAATGCCAGCGTAAAATAGAACGAAAAATAGCAGCTTAAGGCTGTTATGTTTCGTATGGTGCGTGTAGATAACCGGAGGACCTTTTTTACTGAAAACGAGGCATTCCATCTTAGTCCTCAGCAGTGACAACGCAATCTGCATTTAGATTCTTAATCGAGAGATAAATATAGATGTCTATGGGCCACAGCATCCACTTGCCATCAGGTGGACTTTGTACTCGTTTGGCACCCTTATCCTATAAAATAAGGTTCAATTTTTGTACCCCATATCACATGCTCAAGGTAACTAGCACGTCATCTAAACAGATACATTAATAAAGGGTGGGCCAAATTTTTTTGCAAATAGCAACACTAGATTTTTTTGAAAAATCGTTCGAGGGAGGGCTGCGCGGGTGGCGGGAAACTGCGTCACTTCATGCAATTTTAGTCAAGATGACTTGCGCTTGGCGCTTCATGGGACAACAGCGTGCTTTTTGTGTAAAACAATTTTACAAAAACAATGATTCCTACGTTACTGTACGACGCCTGTTTAGAATTAAATATGGATTACGCCGTATAAGTGAGTGTCCAAGTGTTAATTTGATCAAAGCTTGGGTCGAGAAGTTCGAGCAAACGGGATCAACAACGAATATTAAACAAACAGGGCGGCCACGTTCGAGAAGAAGTGATGAGAACATTCGAGAGGTCGTAATATCCGTACGGAACGATCCAGAATCATCTACGCGTAAGCGTTCGGCGGCTCTGGCAATACCAAGAACTAGTGTACGGCGGATTTTGCATCTGGACCTCAAACTACACCCATATAAGCTTCAAATTGTACAGGAGATGAAACCAAATGATTACATTCAACGTAAGTTATTGGCTGACACTATGCTGGAGCGATTCTCTAGCCTTGAGAATGTATTGTTTACGGACGAGGCCCATTTTCACGGGCACGTGAATAAGCACAATTGTCGATATTGGAGCAGGGACAACCCTCGCCTTAAACACCAAAAGCCACTTCATTCACCTAAAACGACAGTATGGGCTGCCATATCAGCAAAGGTCCGTATTTCTTTGAAAATAATCAAGGAAATAATGTTACTGTGAATTCAATGGAATACGTCAAGATGTTGCAAGACTTTTTGACGCCGCAGTTTCATGAATTTCAAGGGTACAACAACAGGACCTGGATGCAACAAGATGGAGCAACATGCCATACGTCAAATGTGAGTTTACCGGTAGTCAAAGGAATGTTTCCGAACTAATTGATTTCTCGCAGAGGTGATATCCATTGGCCTCCCAGAAGCCCGGACCTTACACAATGCGATTTTTTCTTGTTTATTTTTCTTGTGTTTTTTCTTGGGGTTACCTGAAAAGTGGAGTGTACCTTAATAAACCGACGACAATATCCCAATTAAAACAAAACATCCACGAGGAGATAGCCGCAATCCCCTGCAGCATGTGTCAGCGAGTTTTCCAAAGTTTGCGTAGTCGATTTCAGGAGTGCCAACAACGATACGGCGCGAATTTGGACGATGTCATTTTTAAAAAATAAATTTCATTAAATGATTATTACGATAAATAAATTATCAACAAAATAACATTTGTAGTTTTATTTCTATTCATGTTTCAAAAGTGCAATAATTTTTGGCCCACCCTTTAGAAGCTTCATTCCCTATTTCTTCCACTTTATGGGTGGAATGATTGTTCAACAATGATTTCTTATATTTACGCGAACACTACACATTTAATTAAACTATTTTTACGGATTGTATCGCGTTTGATTTAAACTTTTTAATTTCAGACGTTTCAGGTGCCATCGACCATGGTCCCAGGGGGGGGGGGATTCCCTTAGTACTGTCCATTAGTTCATTTAATATTTCTTCAAATTGAAAAGAGACCACGGATGAGTTATTTTTTGTTACTTAATATAAGTTTATTTCATAAAAATAGAATCGTGTAAATCGGTTAAGCCGGTTCCCGAGATATCGGTCTTTATAATACATAAATCAAAACACACGTCGAATATAGAAACTCCTTTTGACAAAAATAAAGTTTTTAAACTCGGTTATAAATACGCTCTAAATAATTGAGAACCATTCCACTCTTGGATAAAGTATCACAGTATTTATTCAAGATTCTACTATTTGTGTCCGGAGTCACAGATTGAAGTTCTTTAACAGATAAGCTAAGTGGTTAGGTGATTAACAAGCAACAATAATTTTATAACAGATATCATAATTAGGAATGCCTATATATTCAAACTCAACAACATACAATTGTTACGTAAAATAATATTCCCATCTTCTATTTGTGTTAGTGTACAAGGAAATCGTCTCAAATGAGAATACTTAGTTGTTATTTTCCTTATGCTAATTAATATATAAAAACCTGACGAATCTGAAATAAGTACAACCTGACGAATCGTGTCAGCTTCTATTTAAAGGTCTTGGAATACTGCCACTTCCAGCGCTATATATTTCTGAAATTTGTATTTTTGTGCAGAGACACAAACAATTATTTGAGAAAGTTTGTGAGGTACAGTCTACTGCCTCACGTAGTGACCCACACAAGCTAGGGTGTACCTAAATCACAAAAACATGGCATAAGTTGCCTTACCATGTGTGTCCGAATATATAACAAATTCGCTGACGAACTTAAAACCCTAAGCATTACATTGTTCAAAAAGAAATTGTACAAATGACTCCATGAAAATAATTTCTATAGCGTAAAACGATTCTTAAATAGTAAAAATTTGATTATGTATTGGATAATATTTATTATAAAATTTTCATTTAATTATTGTTATAGTTTAGTTACAATACAGATTTAATTAAGTTATGCGAATTTCTACTAGGTATTGAAACTGACGATGCTCAGAATTGACATTTAACTACTTATTAAGTATACCTAATTAGGGTTCCGTAGTCAACTAGGAACCCTTATAGTTTCGCCATGTCTGTCTGTCCGTCTGTCCGTCCTCGCTTAATTTCTGTGACCGTTAGCACTAGAAAGCTGAAATTTGGTACCAATATGTGTATCAATTACGCCGACAAAGTGGTAAAATAAAAATTGGAAAAAAATGTTTTATTAGGGTAGCCCCCCTATATGTAAAGTGGGAAGTGGTTTTTTTTTTAATTTCAACCCTAACGTATGATATATTGTTGGAAAGGTATTTAAAATTGAATAGGGGTTTACTAAAATCATTTTTTGATAATGTCAATAATTTTGGAAATAATCGCTCCAAAAGTAAAAAAATGTGTCCCCTTGAACCATAAGTTTAGAAAATATAAAAAAATCTGAAACGTAGAACTTTATAAGGACTTTCTAGGAAAATCATTTTGAACTTGGATGGAAACAACAGTACCCACTACCGGGAGCAGTTGCAGGAGCGCGGAGCGCTGCTGGAGCGCGAACATAATGGATACCCACCTTTAAACTCATAAGTGGGAACACTTATTGTGACGGACGGGAAACTACGGAACCCTACACTGAGCGTGGCCCGACACGCTCTTGGCCGGTTTTTATATTATTTCTCTAATCATGTGAGTAATTGTATTTCAAATAGCTAAGGAAATATTTGACATTGTTTAAAAATATTTGCATGCTATGTAAAATAAGCAAAACATGAGCGCTCGTTCTTACATGTTAACGACGTTTATAGTTATATCATGTTTTACGCAAATAAACATTTTTATTATTATTAAAAAATTACATAGGTACATATATTATATAGTAATATAAGTCTAAGCGATTTTAGGTAGCTACTGTTATGTTAATATAGTTTGAACATCTAACAGCTATATGTTTAGATTCGTATATTTCAAGTAAAGTAAATTTTTATGATGTAACTTGTGTGAAAAACGAATTAATAACAGTCAGTGGTAAGTTTCTATTTTTATAACGGAACAGCAGTGGGTGCGCTGCTGTTTGTTGAAATAGTTAAGAGGGCAATAATCTAAAATATCAAAAATTTTAGTCACACCCAGCTCCTATTCAAGGACCTAAAAGTAGAAGAATTAAGTGATCAAAAATATGCAGCTTAATAATAAACAAATAGGGGATGTACTGGTCGGGTTTATTTTGAAGGTTGACAGTTTTGTTTCCATTGTGTTGTGTAAACAAGCTAATGGCTTTTTAATATTTTTAAATATCTTATTTTAGGTTACGAAATATTATATTAATGACTACATAACTCAGTTTCCAAGTTATTACCCCCGGTAGACGACACTTTTTAAGTTTATACAATATGGCACTGTTCTTTGAAATTTTTAATTGGAATCATATTCTAACCATAGAATATTATATTATATATGTATTAAAGTATTCTATGATTCTAACAATAAATAAAACTGAATCAGTTAAGCTTTGAGTTATCACAAATAAATAAAAAATCCGAATGATAATCTGCTTCTTTAAAGTCGTTTTAAAAACCATTGTAAACTTTAAAATAATAAGAAATCATAAGAATCGATGTGTTGAAGGTTAAAAAACTGTCAAACGTTCACGTTGGCAACTACGGTACGAGACCCCGTAATGTTATTTTATTACGTGGTAGAGCCAGGCTGCAGCTATATTATGGTTGTAGCACAAATGGATCGGCTTAACCGGGGAAGGACCACGCTCTCACAGCATACCAGCGTAAAATAGCAGCTCAACGCAATGCTGCTGTGTTTCTTATGGTGAGTATAAAGAACGGAGTCCTATTTTACTGGAAACGTAGCCTTCCATCGTAGTCCTCAGGGATGACAACGCATCTGCATTTTTATTCTTAATCGAAGATAACTATGAATGTCTATGGGCCACAGCATCCACTTACCATCAGGTGGACTGTGTGCTCGTTTGTCACGCCGATTCTATAAATAAAAAAAAACTCTTATTTATTTTCCATGCTTACACTGGTTTTTAAAAGTTGTAGTCATTTATTAGAAGTTTGTTTTAAAATATAGAATAAGGGTGACAACGAGGACTATGTGGTTCATCTGATGGTAAGTGGATGCTGTTGCCCATAGAAATCCACATCTATCATCGTTTAAGTTGTGATTCCTGAGGACTACTGCCTCGTTACCAGAAAAAAGGGTCCCCAGTTCTTTACGTTTCAGTTACACAAAAACAAAACAATGAGGTAATATGGGAATACATTCTTCAACACACTCATCGAACTACTGCAGTCGCTACACTATTACCTAAAATATATATTAAACCTAAATGATTACATTTTCTTATTTATTTAACCGTGCCGTGGCCGTGGCTAATGATATAATACATACGTCATTGGTTGCGGCGGTGTAAGAATTTCCACTACTCCAAGTCATTCCGCAGGTGACGTAAGAGGCGACGGAGGAAAATTCAACGGTGGATGAGCAGCAGCATCTTCTTGATAACAACTTAATTATAATTAAAAAAACTGCGGTTGCCAACTCCCCCTCCAAGTGTGGCAACTATGGCAAAATCATCCTATAAATGTGAGAAAGGCTTTGTATGCACTAGACTAGACTTTTTAGGCAATAATGGTTGGATGGATTTACTTAAGGCGACACCGTGAAAAATGCACCTCCTTTCATCGAATAGTATAGGACTATGACACCACTAACGAAAGTGGGATTTTGATATAGATAAATTCATGTCTTAATCTTGAATTTGATTGCTTAAAAACACGATTGTATAATTTTGACTCGATCATAATTATTTGCGAAAACACCTCTAAAAATCACTATAGTTGAAATTACAACGAAATCATTTGATCTATATGCTTGGGAATCACTCAAGTATATTCGTTACATCAATATTCATAATTTACTTGCTCATTATTTTGATAACTTAAATCAATAATTTTAAAAAAATATATTTTAAGATTCTGACAATTTCTAAGCGCTTTTAATCGTCGCGGGCGCTACGCTATTTTAGACCTTATGACGGCGTTTTTCAAGTTTTTATAGAAATTATGTATTCACTCGGATCAGTACGGCGATAGCCTTTTCGATGTGTCGTCTTAAACGACTATTTTGTTTATTTACGTACCTATTACCAAATTTAGCAACTCCTTAGCTCAACCTTCATTATTAGCAAACATAACGAAGGTCATAATATGAAAAACATACGATTAAATATTTCTTTTGTACATACGGATGCTATGAAATCCAAGAGTTCGCATTAGTTCTTCTATATTTTTAATACGAAGTACCTATGAACTGCTTTTAATGTTGTTTATGATATTTTAATCAAAGCGTTAAGGCGTTAATACGCGTCTCGCTATGACATTCTTCATTTTTTGCTTAAACGAAACTAACTAATACAAGACTTGGAAGAAATGATATCGTGGATGACAGCGTAGTGTTTACTTCGCAAGTACACTTCTTAGTCTATAGTGCTTGCCCTTAAAAAATTTCTGTGTATCTGTGCGTGTGAGGGTGCGGGTGCGCGTGCGTGTGCGTGTGCGTGTGCGTGTGTGTGTCTTATACCTTACGATTACATACGATACATTTGTTACACAAATGATTCAATCTCATCGTAACTAAGTTTCGATACAAGTTCTTCTAAAGAAAACTTACATTTATATAAAGTTGTTAATAATTAATTTATTTTGCTGTATAAATAAGGAGCGAGAAAGCAAGATTATCTTCTGAACAAGGCTGTATTGTGTTTCGTAATTTTAATATTATCTATTGTTTCTTCACTTGCTGGCAACAATCTTAGGGTCATAGGTTAATTATTTATACTTGCGCAATGTTAGGTCTAATATGAATAGTTGTGTTACGGTCATAGATTTAATGTCCTTATTACACTAATAATATACAAGTGCCTAACGCATATTTTTTATACGTAGTAGAGCCGCGCTGCTGTTAACAGTTATGTTGTAGTACGAATGGATCGGCTCAACCGGGAAATGACCACGCTCTCACAGAATACCAGCGTAAAATATCAGCTTAATGTTGCTGTGTTTTGTATAGTAAGTGTAGAGAACCGGAGATCCTTTTTACTGGAAACGAGGTATTCCATCGTAGTACTCAGCGGTGACAATGCAAGATAAACGTAGATGTCTATAGACCACAGCAGCCACTTACCATCAGGTGGACTGTGTGCTCGTTTATCATCCCCATTATAGAAAAAGGCTCTAAGAGGAAACATCTATAATCCATAGTTACGTTTTAGAGAATTGTACGGTAATTTCTGAGAAAAAGGGTGAGAAGCCCACTAAATTCAGATACAGAGCGATTATTTTTAGTCTTGTCGCATTTTTGTGTTACCTAATAGTCAATGTTATGATTATACGCCAATTTCGAATCGAGGGTAACACCCAAAATCTTAATATTGCTTCTAACGGGAATAGCTTCATTGTCATAAACAAGAGATATTACAGGAACTCGTTTTTGACGGGAAAAGATTATACTACACTGCTTTTGGCCACAAATATAAAAATGTCATGGTTAATTATGCAATCTACACAAATAAATAAAATTGATCTTATCTATTTGTTATGTAACAATAACAGCTTTTTACTAAATGCATGTGAAAGCATATACGGTAATTATAACAAAAACGCAATTTTTTTAATTTTTGTCTTTTGTCTGTTTGTTCCGGCTGATCTCCGAAACTGCTGCACCGATTTTGACGGGACTTTCACTGGCAGCTAGCTGATGTTATAAGGAGTAACTTAATTTAGAAAAAGAACATTAAGTTTAGAGAAAGAATTAGGGTTACGCACAAAAAATAAAACCCTAAATTACACGCGGGCGAAAACAGCTAGTCTTGTTGATAAATTACTACTCATCTAGAGTATAAACGGGAATATGCCACTGATAATTTGTCTTAAAAATGAAATGTATATGGTCTTGCTAAATCGTCTGCATTTTGAAGGACGTTACATCCTATACCTTTATATATATATATATATATATATATATATATATATATATATATGTGCGTTAATTATGTTACATGTTTATATATATATATATATATATATATATATATATATATATATATATATATATATACAACATGTAACATAATAAAATATATATATATATATGTGCGTTAATTATGTTACATGTTGTATATATATATATATATATATATATATATATATATATATATATATATATATATATATATATATATACAACATGTAACATAATTAACGCACTTTGAGAAAGTAGTTTGTTCAGAATCGTTTACTGAATCGATTCCTATAATTTTTAATATAGGTAATTTTTTATCCCAAAAATAATTAAAACTACGTAAATTACAGTCACATTAGATCTGTACAGTCAAAACAAACTGAAATGGACCCTAACATAAGGCAATAAGACTTTTAAGAGTGCAGTTTTATTTGTATTATTACTAATTCTGTCATTCAATAAAAATAAAGAAAAATGAACTTTAGTATAACTAATTTGATAAATAATCAGTGCATAAAAATGTTTAACTAAAAATTCAGTGTATGTATTATGATTATAACATAATATACTAATTGGGGTGTCTGAGGGTGTGCGTTAATTACGTTACATATTGTATATACAAGAATTGCTCGTTTAAAGGTAGGAAATATTGTAATAATTCTACTTTTTCTTTCTTATATATATATATATATATATATATATATATATATATATATATATATATATATATATATATATATATACATATATATATATATAATCTCGGAAACGGCTCCAACGATTTTCATAAAATTTTGTATGCAGGGAGTTTCGGGGGCAATAAATCGATCTAGCTAGAATTTATTTTTGGAAAATGTCTTTTTGTCCGTATTTTTAGGCAATGAAAAAATGCTACAATATCTTTAGAATAAGAACGTAAATTTTGACAGTTTATTAATGATTACAAATAGCTTAATTGGTATATTGGGCGGTCACAAAATCGTAATATCGTGGTTCGAGCCCAGACCGACCGACTTTTTTTTCAAGTTCCTTTCTTTTTTAGAGAAAATCTTTTTTCGAGCCCTTTTTTTAGTATTTTTAAAAAAAAAATGTAATGTCCGTGTAAATAGGTTACATGGACCAAGTGATTAATAAAATTTATTCACAATGCCCGGGCAATGTGCATAGTACCCAATATGAGTAGGCAATGCGATAAAAACTATTGAAATAAGTAATTAACATGACCGGGCTTTATGAAGACAACCCGTTATTATTGGGCAGAGTAGGTAATAAAAAGATAGGTTAGATTGGGTTAGGTTTTTTGTTGTCACTTAAACACTTAAATATTTACGGTTTTCTACGTGGTAGAGCCAGGCCACGGTAATTTTATCTATACATGATTGTAACTCCGCCGTATCTTTGAAATAAATGCCTACAGCCGTGCGGTACGTATACATGCAATAGGGCTGCCTGCCTCCAGCATTACATTTGCCTACTTTGTGTCTCCATTTAGTTTTGTGATACGTGATACTTTTTTTATATAAACATATAAAATAGGTACTTTGTAAATTGAACAGGAAGTGTTTTTTGATTGGTAGATTTAATTAAAAAACCATGTTTATGTTTGAATAACATATCGGTCTTATAAATTTGCGACCGAAAAATATTTGCACCTCGGCTGAGACGTACGAATTGCTTTATTATTAAATTTTTAAGTTTAAAAAAACCGCATTCTAATTTAAATCTTAATTAGAAATTGTTTTGGGATACATGGACAAGGAGTAAAGGAATATCTTTTACTTGGTTATAGATACCAGCAGCTACTTTATAATTTATATAAAGTAAAAAATGTTTGGTTTTAAATGAAGTTCGGAATATTTCCTCCATTTTTTTAAATATATTGCACAAAATCATCACTGCGGCACAGTCATGACTGCCTGCATGCCGAGCGCATGCCGAGATCGAGGCGCGTAGGCATAGCTCTCGCTTCGTCCGTTTGTATGAAGTTGGAATACTGTATAGATAAAATTACCGTGACCGGGCTTAGTCTCCAATGAGGCAGGCCGCCGTGAGTTACAATACTGTATAGATAAAATTACCGTGGCCCGGTTTACATTTTAAGGGGAAATATAACCTCAAATGGCTCAGCAAGATCCTCCGTTATGCCGAAAGTATTGCAGAATTATTTTTGAAATAAATATATGGTAAAGTTGAGGATTAATGTTAAGGATTATGTTACACGAAAACACGATTCCGTAAAATTTTCTCGATAGAAAAAATCTAAAGTTACCTCCAAACTGAACAATAAACCGCTGTTATTCATAAAATACTTTAAATAAGATCATGAAACTTTGCATACTAACTGAACTAACTATAAAGCAGTGCTTATGTTATCTACTTTTTTTAAAAAATACCATTATTTTCACTGTAAAAAGAAATTACCTAAGCTATCGGCGTCTTGAATCTTGAAGCTTGATTCCTGTCGCCCCGTTAGTATCGCTTAGGCTTTTGAAGGTAGAAGTTGTGTCGCTTACAATCAGAATACACATTACGCAACAGGACGACGTAAAATAAAATGGGAAATAACCGTGATAAAAATAAGAAGCGACTGGCTTGGCATTAAGAAACAGGCATAAATATGATAAACCTAATGAAATAAGTATCTAACGACCTATCTACTTACAGTATTAGTGATTACAAACATGTCGGTACATAGCATACGACGCGCGGGGAAGTGGGGGCGAAATCAGAATTTGAGCTGACTTACTATATCCCCTTAAGAAGTGACAAGTGCGTGTGAACAGATAGTGACAAGTGATAAGTGGGAACAAAATACGCACTTGTCACTTGTCACTTGCTACTTCTCACATGCCACTCGCACTTGTCACTTCTCAAAATGTAAACGGGGCTTTGTCATTTATCAGTTGCACTTGCCACTCGCACTTGTCATTTCTCAAAATGTAAACGGCTCCTAACCATCGGCACAGGACAGGATTATAGTGTCCAAGTTTATGTCCAAGCACGGGTGCACTCACTATTCCCTCACTCTCGTAGTCCGATGGGACGGTAAACCAACAAGTCCGGGAGAGAGATCTGGCGCAGACTAACGCAACGGCTTTACGTGTTTTCCGAGGCACGGGGATGAAATATCGCCAACTTCCCGACTCAGCTACTGAGAATTTATTGACGGAAAAATTCAATAATTGATTCTTATGACCCGAGCCGGGATTCTGACCCAGGAGCTCAGGACCTCATGATCAGCAGTCGCACTACTATAGTAGTGCTGTATACAGCCACTAGACCAACGAGGCAATCATTATATAAATAATATACCTATTATGACATCCTCTAAAAAGTTAACTCGCGGTTTTCGTTTATGTAACCACCTACATCCATATTAATTTACATCATCGTAATTTTCTGGTTGTATTAATTTTACTATACTATTACTAGGAGAGCCCAATATACCCTATATTGGGATTTACTTCAGCATGGCAGAATACCTGGCATCCTGCTGAGTACCTCTATCATATATAAGTCTTTTATATAGGACCGTGCGTCTAGGGTATCTCATCAGATAAGTAAAAAAAATAATCGATCGTCACGGGTTCTTGAATGCAGTGCCGGGTATTCTAAGTCAGTTTTTGCTGCTGCATAGAAATGGAGGAATTGTTCGAATTAATTCTACGCGTCTAATTCCACATTCGCACATTGCGATAAAATTCATGACACCATCTGGATACTTAGCGGTTAACCGCTGTGCAATTTACTAGTAGTTTTTTTTCTCACACGACTTCTTAGATATCGTCTACCGTGATGGACCGACGACTTAGGAACCTTCGAAAAACCAGCTCACTCACTTTTAAAAGGTCGAAATCGCACCTGCAATTCCTCTTACGCTGTTGTCTTCTGCAAGGCATAGTGCCATGCAGGTCTCGGGCCTCGGGGTATACCCCTTTACCCGGACATTCCTCACGGCACACTACAATGTGCCGGTCCTGGGCGCCTTGATAGTAAAAGGCGTATTATATTAGCGACTTTTGTCGCAGTCGGGTAAATTTGTCATTAAAAGAGGTTGTCCTAATAATTGTGTTTAAGCACAATTATTTTGTCGAAGTTGGCCTTTCTGCGGCATTGTGGGGTTTACTCGACTCCCTAATCTATATAGGGAGAAGTTCTCTTGGATAGGGTCGCCCGTCCGGGGGCCGTGAGTGCAACGACGCAAAGCCGTTGAGATGTTAATGTGGCCCGTTGTCAGCGCGGTCGAACATACCGCGCGCCAACCGGACCACGAATTCCTGTAGGCTCTCAATCTTCATGTTGGCCGCTATAACGTTATTCCGGACGTAGCGACCCCCACCGACTATGGTTCGTAGTGACAAATTCTGCTGGGCCTGAAGTCGCCGCTTCTGATGATCGCTCAGGAGTGCATACCAGGCCGGAGCAGCGTATGTTAGCAGGGGTCTTATATACATTTTGTAAATGGTTAACTTCGACTTTGTCGGTAACTTGGATGTTAGGACAGGACGGAGCATCGCCCGCGCACATCGAGCTTTGCGTATAACAAAGTCGACGTGGGCAGTCATGCGAACATCCTGTCGATCCGGCATCCAAGGTAGGTCACGGCCTTCTCATATGCGATCTCCTGGCCAAATTCCTCTTGAGTAGCAGTTGTTAATGGGCGGCAGTCAACACTTACCATCAAGTGAGCCGCACGCTCGTTGGCACCCCCCTGCCCCTCTTTTATAAAGAACTTGGATTTTAGTAATAAGACGCAGCTTAACGATGGTAACCATCATGAGTAATGTAATATCTTGATCTGTATGAGTAAACATAAACATGGAACATGAATACGGTGAAAGCGTAATGTATAAAAAATTTATAGTACCTACTTAGGATACCCCTGACCCAGAAGGGAGCTTAGGAAATCTGGATAAGGATCATGTATCATTTCAGTATTATCTAGGCGTGCTCACATAATATTCAACTAGGTACATACTGTATTGACTCACGGAATATAAAAAAAACCCTGATCAGGCTTAAATGTCAGAAATGGCGATTTTATAAACTAAAAATAAAAAATATAGGCTATTACGGGTCGCAAAAATCAAACGATTCCCAAACGAATGATCATTGTTGACTTTTACAGTAAAATTCGGACATTTGGTGATATTACTTTCATCTTAACACATTACGTGATTATTATAGTGATGTTCCATAAAAGGTAAAGTAATATTATATGAATTTTTTGAATGTCATATCGACATTCGTGACTTTTGTGAACAACGTACGAAATTTCGTAACAATGTTGAAAAGGAGAACTTCTAAACGCTTCGTGCTAGGAGATACAACAGCGGAAGATCCTAGCACGTGGGAGAAGGAGGAAGCTGTGGAAATTATGCCGAATGATATTGTGCAAAAGTTCCAAATGACTTTGCAAGTCGAGCCTTCAATTAGTGAAAAAGAAGATGGAAACCATAGTTCCATCGAGGATAATAGATTACTTCGGCCCCCTAATACAGGAACATTGCAGTAAGTTTCATAACCATATTACTTATAGCAATTTTAATACTATAGAACGTAAGTCTCTTATTACAAATAAACTGCTGTTTGTATACAACAATTTGATTAATTCTCTTAGTTCATTTAATATCTTCGTTACGTACGCTTAGAAACGTACACTTACAAATTGTAACACTTAGTCAATCTGCCACCTTTACCATGCTGTCAAATATAAATATTTTACATTATATGGAATATATTTTTATTATTTATTTAGCTTTTATATAACCATGTAGTAATGACGTAAAATATACATCACCTCATCTCATCCTGTTAGTCTTGGATGTTTAAAACAATTCTTCGTTATATGCTTTGCTTGTAGCTGTGACAAACGGCGGTATAACCATCCCGTGTAGATGCTTATGTTAGTGATGCTATAATATCAAAACCTATAACACGTAGCAGCGTCAAAAGTGTGATACATCTGGTAATTTGATCGACCATCTGGATTACAAAATAACTTTCCTACTATCGAGAAGCTCCGTTTCCAGAAGTGAACGTAAGAGGAAGAGGATAGGTTTTTAATATGATCGAAGTCACATTTGTTTCTGTTATCACAATGTTCCATTTATCTCAAATTAAACCCCCTATTTAAATAAATTATAAAGCAAATTGTATACCAAAATTCTAGATTTACTTCAAGCTTTTTTTTTAATAATTGATTTGCATGATATTAATATCTTGTAACTTTTGATCTCATATTAAACAGGTCTGATCAGGATTCTAAAGACGACGTCGGTAGCTGGTAACGCATAATTTCTAGTTTAATTATTTATATTAGTTTTTAAATATCAATGTTAGAACACCAATTACAATATGTAATTTATCGCTACAATAATAATTCAATATAGTAAATATTTGCATGCATGTTAAAATTTAAAAGTTATATAAATTAAAATGTTCAAATATCTTTTAGAAAAGTTTCTATTTCAATTTTAAATATTTAATTTTATCTCATGGCCATGGCAAAATTGGAATTAACAAGCGTTTTATGTATGACCTTTCATTATAGTACCTAGTAGTCCCTTCATCATAGTATGCGTTTTATACCTATATGCGTTTTATGAGCCTTGTTATAAGCATATTATTTTTAATTATGCGTCTGCGTATTTATTAAGTTACTATATTCTTCTTAATCATTAAACGTTATTAGTCTTTCGTCAGTTTGTAATTGAATTGTGTCATTTCATGATATATCTAATATGACCCTAGATAACACCTAAATGTTAACAGTTTGTCGATTTGACTGGCCGTTGATGATGGAAATATCGTAGTCTGATAAACTTCACTAGGTATAATTGCCTCCTAGGTATAACTCACTCCGGTGTTTAATAAAGACTCGATATCAGCCACCAGTTTATTCCGCTTGCGGCACTCGACAACGTGTTCTCGAGAAATATTGGTTATTGGCAGGACCGATATAAAAAGCATCACCACATCACCAGTGCTGTCATATGCATATCAATGAATTTAATTGGCTTGCAACATATATTTATTTACCATAGCTGTTATTAGTTGTTATTAAAAAGACGTTGCTACCCATCTCATGGTTTAATTAACTTTATCGCCTCTTACAACACCAACGGGACGATATGGGGTAGTGAATATTCATTCGTAGTTGGAGGTTTTAATTAATGAAGCTTATTATATTAATGAAGCTATTTGAAACTGCTGCATTTTGTAACAATGACTGGGCGAAGTTACTGTTTAACTATAAAAGTACGTTATAAACATCTCTAGAGGACAATTTCATTAGTATATTTTATATTTAAATTATATATATATAGCTTTCAGCTTTTGTTTTGAAGTATCTATCGATAATTTGACCTCGTCCATCTCTATTCTCTACGTAAACAATGCGGAAAGAAAAACATTTTCTCAATGTTTGAATGACGGCAACTCTCAATACATTTTCATGTACTTATTTGTCCTTGTCTTACATCGCTTATTGCCCGCGTGGAAGTGAGATACTGCTATCGTATGATTCTGACATGATTAAACTATTGACGAAACAAACGTCAGTCAGTCGTGGTCAGTGTATGAAAACAAAACTTTAGGCCGAGTGATGTTAGATATTAGTTATATTTACAAAAAAAATAATCATATTCCGGCCTCATTATTTGTGAAACATTAATTTTTACAATACTCTTGTGTAGAATGTATTCTACGATGAATGGATTGTATTCTGAAGGCCCTTACAGGTTAGACTTTTCGATCGTATTTTTTTGCAATATTTTCTTTCTTTTTACGTTTCATTTGTACGAAACAGCAACCGAGAAATATTTTCTTAATATGTTACTTATGGCATAGTTTCCATGTAAATTTGATTACCCCACTGTATTACGTTTAATTTTTAGAAGTATGCGGTTGAAGTGATTTCACTTCGATTTCACTAACGGTATTCGATTTCGGTTGTAAGTTTGATATCAATTATTATTATTCAAATTTTGCAATGCTTATAGTAAAATTTTAAATCCGAAATGTGTTTTTAGAATTATTTTTAACTTTTTATGTTAAAGATAATATCATGGATAGTGTTTTTGTAAAAGTAAAAATAAACGATGTATAATCGTCTTCCATTCATATAAAACATGTTTTACATGCCTAAAATTTATTATAATGTGCTCTAAAAATATTTTTTTACAGTTAGTTTTACTCATAAAAGTTATAAAACATTAAATAGCAATTATAAGTAATGTGGCTAACTACACCAGACTCTGGTTGGGTAAAATTTCCTAAACCTGGCCTCTGCCTAAAGCCGGCAGTCTTTTAATTTCCTATAATTATTTTACATTCTATTTTTTACTATAGCTTATGCCCAAAATTATTCTTTTATGCACTTCCTGCTGCAAATAACTTAACTGATAATGATGAGTCAATGCTTTAAATACATTAGCAACCAAAAGATAATAGGGTCCAGAAATATTGAGTCTGAGAGACGAGACGAGATATGGTCCTGTGTCGTTAGCAAAATCAGAACAACCAAATTTCGGAGAAATAATTTTATGCGATTTAGCATATTCTCTGGGTTTTTAATATTTACTGCGGTTGGCTTATAATTAAAAGAGTTAATGCACATTTTGTGTTTTACACAAATTAATTTATATATAAAGGCAAGCCAGAGTTTGACTATAAAATTACTTAACTTAGTAAAATCATAAATAGGCATAGGGGATCGGCTTTTAGGAGATTATCTAATTAGAGTATCATCTGTGTGACAAAATATGTAAAATTATGCAAATACTTAAACTATGACTTTCTACTTTTGTTAAGTACTTTTCTAGGGTTGCATACTCCACAGGGTAAATCGAGTCCTATTAATGTCACTGAGGTATGTCTGTTTGTCGTCCATATGTTTGTCGGTGTGTCCTCAGATCTCTAGCTGTATATGGTACGAGTTAGCCATAAACCAAATATTAAATTTACAATTCAATGAAATTATTTTTCAGGATTGTCTCCAAACATGAAAAACAAGTGAAAAGTTATTTTTTTTCATACCCTAGCTCGTGGGGTGTCACCTCAGTTTCATGACCTTATAGCTGTGAAACGCCTTTAATGTCCGGTGATGTCGCCGCTCACGTAGGTATTAACGCGACAGGGTGTATGTTAGGGGTTTTCACAAAAATGAATATATATTGATTTTGGACATTATAACTCATTATCATTTATTAACATTATGGTATACTTACTTATAAGTTAAAAACATTTATTAAACTAGATCATTTTTTTATTACTACACTTAATACACATTTACAAGTGTTGCACTTCCAAATATTATTATGACACTTTCTTTTTATGGATGTTTTCAGTTTTCGATTTTTAAAATTAATTATGTAATGTATTCGCATTCACATAAACAATTTTATCAACAAAAAATGAGTTAAACATAACATGCTTATGCCATAATTTTAATTCAATTTAACTTAGTAACTCATATAAGTATAACAGTAAGTTTACATTCTAGATGTTATATTTTTCAAAAACGATACTTAAAATTAATTAAATAAGTACTATAAAACATGCCTGAGCTAACTGCATATATTGTCTATCAGATTCAGTGAAGTGCGATAGCACAAGGCCAGCCCGCCCCCTGTCCTGTAATGCCACCACCGTTGCTCTGCACAAGTACAATCATTTCCCAACTGTAAGATCTTTAAACTGTGGTGTCACCCAGTGCTAGTTGTTAAGATTAAAAATTTTGGAATAATGGTAAAATCAAAAATGCTTAAGGTGTGTCAACCTTAGAGCATACTACTTTATTGTCCTACAAAGGAGATTGTATTCTAGCAGTGCAATAATGAATAAAAGAGCATTCTGAACTAAAATTATGAATTAATAACAAGCTTTTGGGAGTTTTATTAATAACACCGATTAGAATTTTAAAGTTCTTTAGATTCCTATTTTCCGCGTATTCCTTTTAGCCATTGTAAAACAGTGTTCATGTATCCTCTTTTGGACTGGGTGGACTGAAGTAATTTGAATGTTACTTTTCTTCCGATTTTCTCCCTCAACTATGTATAGACACAACTTGTCTAAATCCAAACATACAATCTGTTTTAAATGATGATAATATTATAGGGGTTATTTGAAAACACTATATTGACTTTAGGACTAAGATTTTGTGGCTATTTGGAATTCTTGTGCAGTATGTCACAGGACTACAACTTTTTTGGGATTTTGTCATAAAACAATTGTTAATGAAATTAAAGTCAGACATCCATTCTTAGTAAAGTTGAAAAACGCTCTCAGTTTTTCGCTAACACAACTGTATGTAAAAAAGAAATTTAACAAAGGGTTAGAAATATACATTTGTGAAGACGAATTTATCCTTGAAACCCAAATATAATTTACAAAATATTTAACAATCCAGGATGACCTTATATTAGTAAATTTTATGACAAAGAAGAGGAGATTACTTCTGATATGGATGCATTTCTCGTTATTGTGTTTATAATTAAAACTTTTTTTTGTTATGTGATGGTGTTGATGTGAAGCAAAAGAAAGATAAGTGTCAGAAACATTCCAAATGGAAGTTCTTAGTCTGTGCCCACCCCACTGGGCGACAGGCGTGAGAACTTATGTTATGGTCGTTTAACAATGGCAATATAAGTTATAACAATACAATTTATAAAATGTAAAGGTTTATAATTTCATTTCAATATATTGTTAAGGTTTTAGTTTAAGCGCGCCATTTATAAATGTGTAGCTTATGTCTAAATTAATAATAATGTATTACTTAATTAGTATTTAAATACCTTCTGTTTTATTGTACTTAAGGTAAAAAATCTGACAACAGTATTGTATTCCCTTCTGGGTTGGATACTGGACCATATAATTTGGAGAATCCATCTGAAGGTGGATGTTTTGGTTGGTTGAACGGAATAAAGAAATTTAAATTTGCCGACATTTAAATTTCTGCATCTATTGAATATAATCAACCCTCTTCATTAATGAAATGTTTTTGTCTTTTAGGCCATCTATGTCACAGGGTACAGTAGTCCACAGTCATCGTTTTCAAGAGAAGGATTTCACAGTTGCCACACCAGAAGAGTTTGTCAGGAGATTCCAGGGCACCAAACCCATTAATAAGGTGTGTATGTTTTGCAGTAAAAGTTTTAAAACTTAAATATTATAATTTATTTAATACATACATACATACAAGCACTCACGCCTGTCTTTATTCAAATTTAATATTATTTTTATCCAAAAGTGGCATGTAGTGGCGGTTTAAGTATTAACATTTATTTATTTATTTATACTTTCATGGACAAAAAAGTACATATGGCGGACTTAATGCCATAGGGCATTCTCTCCCAGTCAACCATTAGGCTAAACAGAGATTTTTTTTTATAGAAGAGGGGGCAAACGAGCATGTGGCTCACCTGATGGTAAGTGAGATAGACATTATGGAGGCGGTGCAGCAATAATCAAATAGAGAGGATAAAAGAAATAATAATATATATAATAAACAATACATACATATTATATACATACATATATAACATATAATACAATATATATACATACATACATACATACGCTATATGTACGTAAATACATAAATATATATCCATATATGTACATACACAATATGTTCGTATAAATATTATCTATGTCAGAACAAATATGAAATATATACGGAAAAGAGAGCTTAGTCAATTCAAACTTGCAACAATTTAATCATATACTTACGGACTTGATTTTTAAAGACGAATTTGTTGGGAGCTTTTTTTAACGTCAAGAGGGATGTCGTTCCAGAGTCTGATGGCCACGAGGGCGAAAGAGTGAGATAAATAACCAGTACGGTGTAAAGGAGTGAGCAACTTAAGATTGGCCGAGGAATGGAGAGAAAAATTATGAGAATCTCCCATGTATTGAAATTTAGATTTCAGATACTCGGGAGCACATGGATCGATCAAAATTGAGAAAAGGGTGCAGAGTATTCTAACATATCTGCGCTGACGGATAGGCAACCGGTTTAACTGTGTACGAAATTACCATATTGTACCACAGAACGGTGTGGGGTATTGGATATTCCCGAGCGCGTAAGAGGTGACAATGGGAAACAAACCAGGAGATGGGCAGTAGCATCTTTCTGATAAAATTTCAAAATTGTTAAAAATTGGGAGTGCCAACTCACTCGCCAAGCATGGCAACTATAGCAATATTTTGCCTTATGAGTCAATGTATGATTGAGTTCAACGGTGGACTTTTATATGCTGTAATGGAGTCCAAAGCTGAAGGTTACTTATGTTGATTATGACAATAGGATATTGGTGCTGTAGAAAACCTGAAACGAAAGAAAAAAAAGTTGATATTAAACACAATAAAATCTGGAAAATATTCTTTTTATTTAATGTATTATTGTCAATAATTTTCAGGTGCTGATTGCAAACAACGGTATTGGTGCAGTGAAATGTATGCGTTCAATCCGAAGATGGTCTTACGAGATGTTCAAGAACGAACGCGCTGTGCGTTTCGTTGTCATGGTAAGTCATTTTCTTCTAATATAACTTGTAAGCTTCATGAAATAAACTGTGTAGTTGCAGTGTAAGAAAATCTACTGCCACACATCCCAGGGTGTCGTAAGACGCGACTGAAGGATATGAAACATGAAATGGGGAGTAGTATCTTTTTGATATTAATAATCAAAAAATTACGGTTTCTAAACCCGTTTGCCATGCTTGATAACTGTGGTAAATATACCCCTGAACAGGACGGCACGTGTTTCGGAACCGGTGATCCTTCATTCAGCTCAAAAGGACCCAATTGAACGGAAGCGGAGTGTGTCCTGCGCCTCTGTTGTGATCCGGCAAGTCTTACAGTTCCAAACTCGTCGACCTAACTCCTTGCTTAAGCCACACTACGTTGGGTTCGAATCAACGCAATGAGCGTAACCCTCGATAACGTTTAATTCAGAAACACACACCCTAGGTCTAACAGGTGTCCTAATAGCTCGAGCGATGCCGCCGCGCCTTTACCGCAACGGCACTATTTTAACAATGGCTGTTTACAGAGATGCACAGTATTTAAGTCGGGCAATATTGCTTTGAAAATTGTAAATGACATTGAAAAAACCCTCGCTCCTCATTCCTTGCGTTGCTGCGCTCGCGCGATGACGCGTGACCACATAGGACACTCAAAACCGATTTGTATCCTGCCTCCACGATATAGGAGAAAGTCTTAGTGTGGAGGTAACGTTATATTATTTTTTATTACACGATCGTACGATCAAACTCATCGTACGATCGTTATTAAGCATTTGTTGTGCTCGCGCAATGACTTCAGGCATCAATTAAGATACTCAAGAAATGTGTGTGTTTAATATCGTCGTGCGACGAAATTGCATTGTTTGCGTGCGTTCATGCCTGCGTGCGTGCCGCACATCATAGATAAATTCTAGTTTCTTTAATTTTCAAAAAGTGTTAATTTTTGGAATTACTTCTTTTTTTGATCGTTTCAATTCTATAATCTAATTAGCTCTTCTACTCATAAAACGACGTCGATTGCCGTAAACCGCATTAAAGTCAGTTGATCCAGAACCTGTTCTGATGTTTTTAAAGCGTTTTGCATTTGAAATTAGCGGGAAGTTGCAGGGATGGCCTGTACAGTCAACTGTATTTTTTTCTACATTATGGCCTTTGATATTGTGGTTTGGTCACAATAATACTGCCAATGTCCAGTCTATGGTCTGTCACATCTTGTCTTGAGGCTTTTTGGTTTGAGAGGAGTTGGCTGTTTTTGGGTGACAATGTGGCTAAGGACAAATCCCGACTAAATGCAGAGTTATGTGCAACACAATACAGAACAAACATCTAGTTATTAGAGGGGAGTAGCCTGAGCAGGGATTAGAAAATAAGTTTAACTAAAGTAAATATTAATAATTATATTTTTAAAATGTTAGTTTTGTTATTTTTTTTTTATAGGATAGGGTGACAAACTAGCACACAGTCTACCTGATGGTAAGTGGTTGCTGCGGCCCATAGACATCTACATCTATCCTCGATTACAAATCAAAATGCAGATGTGTTGTCACCCGTGAGGACTAAGATGGAATGCCTCGTTTCCAGTAAAAAGGGTCTCCAGTTCTCTACACTCACCATACGAAACACAGCGGCATTAGGCTACTATTTTACGTTGATATTCTGTGAGAGCGTGGTCCTTACAAGGTCGAGCTGACCCATTTTTGCTACAACTATACTACTAATATATGAGATGTCTACCACGTAAAAGTTGTTAAGTGTTATTTGATTCTTTGCAAAAACTTTCCCTACAGGTAACCCCAGAAGACTTGAAAGCAAATGCAGAGTATATAAAGATGGCAGATCACTATGTGCCAGTACCTGGAGGCTCCAACAACAACAATTATGCCAATGTCGAGCTGATTGTGGATATTGCTGTCAGGACTCAAGTACAGGTGAGATTTTCATATGTTAAATGTAAAAGCCTTAAGAGAGATCCATATCTAGCATTGTATTAATTAATTCCTGCTTCGTTGGTTGTAAACTCGACTGCTGTTCATGAGGTCGTGGGTTCGAATCTCAGGTCAGGTCAAAAAATCAGTTATTCAGTTTTTCTCTCAAAAAATTCAGAATAGCGGCCTGGAGTCAGAAAATTGGCGGTGTTTCACCCACATACCTCGGAAAACATGTAAAGCCGTTGGTCCTACGCCTGATCTCCTTCTACTCGTGTCAGATTGCGGTCCCATTGGACTACGACAGTGACGGAACAGAGTGCACATGCCGATGGCTAGTCTACGTTGAGACTGACCGCCGTGACCGAAATTCGGTCTGGAAGAGATTATGATGAACCAATGCTAAATATTTCAGGCGGTGTGGGCTGGCTGGGGCCACGCGTCAGAGAACCCCAAACTGCCGGAGTTACTTCACCGAGCCGGTGTGGTATTCATCGGACCTCCCGAGAAAGCTATGTGGGCGCTGGGAGACAAGATCGCATCCTCCATCGTTGCACAGACAGCTGACATACCAACATTGCCCTGGAGTGGAAGCAGTGAGTGGGATCGATATTGATCTTAAGTTAAAAATAATTAATAAGAAATTTACAGAAAAAATACACTTTGAGATATAATATTTAAAATACACAATTACATGTGTGTGGGTAAAAACCTATTTATTGAAGAAAACCTACAATACACTAATCTCAGCTTGTCTTGTAGACTTTTTTATTTTTGCATTATAACTTTACTATTGTTGGAAATGAAACACATTGGTAGCATATACTATTGGCTCAAACATACTCGCTTATGTACATATTTAGACTCGAACACCACTTGATCTAATCAGGTAAAATGTCTTATCCAAAAAAAGGAGATGAAAGAAATACCTGTTGACAGAATACAAAACAATAACATTTGTTTTATTTAATATTTTTTTTACATGTACTGCACAGATCTATATTTATTTATTCAAATGAACTACGTAACTTACGTATTATATATGCGCATACATCATAATTCAGTATGGAAACTTTTTATGGTGTTGTTTTTATGTTTTTGTTTTTTTTTAATAAGAGCACCAAGTATATTAGTTTTGTTATATGAGTAATAGTTAATTTGTTATAGTTTTACAAATTTTTACTTATGTTCATGATTTTCATCAACAATGATGAGAGTGTGCTGAAGATTTCTCTACCTTTGTTAGCCATAAACAGGTAATAATAGAAGTAGTAAAATTTAAAGTGACTTCAATATAAACAAAATACAAACATCATCAGTGTAGTCAAAGTCAATTAAATACGATTAGTATTATTAACCCTTCAGCCCCCAAGCGGTCTCATGAGACCGCGCCTATATTCTGTCATATCCTCATGAGGTCGTACCCACTCAAAGCACTTTAACCCTTAAAAAATTATATATAGAGACTACTTTTCCATGAAGAAGTTTGGCATTACATAAGCAATATGAAATACTCTATCCTCTAGAGCAATACAAAACTGTTATCCTGTGAATATTTATTCATAATCTACGTTTATTTCGTACGCCATTTTCGCGTGAATGTTATGGTTGATTTTTTTTATTTTTCTACTGTTTTATTAGTGTTTTAGTATAGTATTTTATTATAAAATTGTAAGGATAGTTTTTGTGTAAATATAATTTATTTTTTTACGTAAATAATTTCGAGTAATATATATTGAATTAATTGTTGTTTTCGACAGTAGCCTAATGACAGGGCGCGGACCGCGAACTCAAAAAGGTCGTGGGTTTCGACTACTGGCGTGAACCACTCGTAACACAAGCAATTTAAGCTTACCACGAGTGGTTAAGGGGAATATTAGTAATATTTAGGTATAGCATTGTTAATATTCTTTTTTTTTAAAAAAAAATCTGATTTTCAGGCTGTCGACATTCGCTTGGTATGTTTTGTTTTTGTTATCAAAATACAATAGTCTTTTTGTAATAATTAAAACCTGACTTTTATATAGAGAATTTTGTATAGATTTTATAATGCCAAACTTCTTCATAGAAAGGTAGTCTCAAAGATTCTTCATAGGTTTTAAGAGCTGCGGGTGGGTGCCGTCGCATGCGACCGCTCGGGATTTGCCGGGCGCATGCGACTGCATGAGAATTTTAAGGGGCCTGAGTTAAGGATACTCATGTGATGTTTTGGACACATGAAAAGAAGCTTTCAAATAAGAAAAGAATCTTGGTTAACCAGAAAAAAGTTCTGATGTAACACATAAAAAACATACAGTCGAATTGAGTAACTCCTCCTTTCTTTGAAGTTGGTTAAAACTCAAAATTTGACATTTTACAATATATCTATCATTGATTAGGAATCATGAATGCAGATTCGTTAGCAGCCCTGAGGATTAAGATGGAATGTCTCATTACCAATAAATAGGGTCTTCGGTTCTCCACACTCACCATACGAAACATGTTGGTGGTCATTGAAGGCGTGTTTGCAGTAATACTATGAGTATGTAAGGGCCCTGTGTATTATCCACTAACTTTAACGTGGTAGAAGGACAAATGGGTTATCTCAACGGAGGCTGCACCTTGCTTGCTCAGAATACAAGTATGAAAACAGAATAATGCTGTTGTTCTTCATTTTTCGTGTGATGGGAACCAGAGACCCTTTTTACTAGTAACATCTAAGTCCTAAGCCCCTGTAAACATCTGCATTTTGATTCTTAATCTATGATAAATATATCGGCGTTATTTACCTGCACTTCTATTAAATAAGTAAAGAAAAATCCTGTCAGTTGTCTTCATCACCCTGAAATAATTTATGTTCAATGTGAACTCTTCTGTAATGAAAAATTTTTCATTGACCAGACGTCCAGATGTTTGCTATACATTACTGATTTTGACTCTAGGTCAGTTTCAAGTAAGTCCACTAATGGATTTAATATTGTATAAAGTCTGGGAACAGGATCATTTTGATAATAAATTACTAAACAATAAGAAACAACCTAATCCATTTCAACCTAAAAAAATATTATTATAATTGGACTAATATTACAGGCCAGGGTTACAGCATATCAAAGTCCACTGCTGAATGTAGGCCTCCATAGATTGCCCGATGGCATTTGTTAGCGACTTGGTAACCGCAAAATCCTGGTTAAGACGACACATCGAAAACGCTATCGCCGTACTGATCCGAGTGAATACATAATTTCTACAAAAACTTGAAGAAACGCTGTCGTAAGGTCTAAAATTGCGTAGCGCCCGCGACGATTAAAAGCGCTTAGAAATTGTCAGAATCTTAAAATATTTTTTTAAAAAATTATTGGTTTAAGTTATCAAGTAATGAGCAAGTAAATTATGAATATTGATGTTATGAATATATTTGAGTGATTCCCAAGTCCGTATAGATCAAATGATTTCGTTGTAATTTCAACTATAGTGATTTTTTAGAGGTGTTTTCGCAAATAATTATGATCGAGTCAAAAATTATACAATCGTGTTTTTGAGCAATCAAATTCAAGATTAAGACATGAATTTACCTATATCAAAATCCCACTTTCGTTAGTGGTGTCATAGTCCTATACTATTCGATGAAAGGAGGTGCATTTTTTCACGGTGTCGCCTTAAGTTTCTCTCTGTTGCCTTCTATGACACCCATGGGATGATGTAGTGGATGTTCTTACACTGTCACTAAATTAAACTATTTGACAACAGATCTAAAAGCCGAATATAACAGCAAGAAAATCAAGATATCATCGGAATTGTTTGGCAAGGGCTGCGTGTCGACTGTTGAGCAAGGTCTTCAAGCTGCGCACAAAATTGGTAAGTGTGGCAACACCTACCTCTTGCTATGGACACCATTTATTAAATAAATTCTTAAAAAACGTTCTCCCCAAACACTAGGATTTTCTCCTGTATCGTGGAGATCCAGACCCGGAACAATTATTTGTAGCCCATACAAATACTTGTTCCGTGCGGGATTCGAACCCGCGGCTGTCAGCGCTGCAACTGAATGCTAGTCCACTGCGCCACGGAGCCGTCTATTGATTGATTGATTACATGTTTAGATTCCATGAATTAGATGGTTCCATGCTTGTGTTTTTTTTTTTACAATGTTTAAAGCTTTTATCTTGTTGTTATGTATGAAAAACCAGCTTAGTATTTTATATTATTGTTAAAGATATTATTAAAAAAAGTTAGTAAATGTAAGTTTTTTTCTCATATATTTGTTTCAATTATGTGATGGCTTATGGTACACACTTTTTAAACAGGATTTCCTGTAATGATCAAGGCATCAGAAGGTGGTGGCGGTAAAGGTATTAGAAAAGTTGAAAACCCTGACGACTTCGCGAATATGTTCCGACAGGTAAATATAAATGGAGATTATACATAATTTCTAATAGTTTAATGTTTATGTCTGAGTTAATTAATGATATTTTTTTGACGGATTATATCACATATATTTACTTATTTTATATTCCCGGGATCGAGTTTAGACGATGGGGGGTAATATTTTAACCATAATAAGTATTATACTCCATCTAGTGGGGGACCGCCCTTCATTGCTTACCGGTATGAGGTTGCCAGTAGAGGTTTCTTCCCTATCGTTTGTCGATTCTTAGAGCTATATGACCAGCTCATTGTCACTTCAGCTTACTAATCCATACAGTTGGCTTAGACCCGTACTTTGTGGACTTTTAAAGGACTGTAATGATGATAATGATGATGATGATGAAGATGTATTGACATATGAAAGCGTGACAACTATGGGAAATATTCCCCATATGAGGCAATCAAGCGGGCCTATGTTCAGCAGTGGTCTTCAATAGGCTCTAACTGCAATGATTAGGCCACAGAGTTTTCTTATTACTTAATTTTTCAGGTACAAGCGGAAGTACCCGGGTCTCCTATCTTTGTGATGAAGCTGGCCAAGTCAGCTAGGCACTTGGAAGTGCAACTTTTAGCGGACCAGTACGGTGAGTTCAGTGAATGAGAACAGACTATTATGGTTTATATAGATAAGTGCGAGTGTTGCTGAATAAATGCATGTGTATTGTATTTTTTTATAGAAGAGGGGGGCAAACGAGCATGTGGCTCACCTGATGTTTAGTGACTACCGCCGCCCATCATCAACCGCAACACCAGGGGAATTGCAGGTGCGTTGCCGGCCCTTTAGAAAGGAGTAAGCTCTTTTCTTGAAGGTCCCCAGGTCGTATCGGCCCGGAAAAATCGCCGGTGATAAACTATTCCACAGAGAGGTCGTACGCGGAAGAAAACTCCTCTTGAAACGTACAGTGGTGGACCGCCAAGCATCCAGATGTTGTTGATGGTATCGGGACGTTTGCCGCGTAATGCGTTCACGAAATTTGGTGGCTTGGATTAATCCGAACAATTCCTCAGAGCACTCCCCATGGTATATGCGAAAGATAATGCAAAGAAATGCAACATCTCTTCGCAGCGCCAGTGAATCGAGCCGATCGGAAAGCACTCGCTCGTCAGTGATTCGAGCCGCTCTGCGCTGGATGTGGTCAAGTGGAAGGAGCTGGTACTGGGGAGCCCCAGCCCAGAGATGGGAACAGTATTCCATGTACGGCCGAACCTACGCCTTGTGAAGTTGCAGGCCATGTGCCGGCATGAAATACTGTCCCGCTTTCCTGAGCACGCCAAGCTTTTTTAGAGGCCTCTTCCAAGTGACCACGAAACTGCATGTCACTCGATATGTCGACGCGGAGGATTCCGATACTGACTGAGGCAACAAGGGGAGTGCCTTGGAACTGAGGAGATACGACAAAGGGGTTCTTTTTAGCGGTTAACGCGCAAAGTTGTGTCTTCTGGGGGTTAAACTGGATTAAATTTAGTCGCCCCCAATCCGAGACTCTGTTCAGCAAAGACTCGACTTCAGACACAAGTTTGTCCCGGTACTCGGAGACGTTTTGCCGAGAAATATTGGCACGGCCGGTGTATAGAGCATCACCAGTGCTGTCATCCTCATAGCAATGAATGTTACCGGTTTGCAACATATCATAAATATGCAGAAGAAACACCGTTGGTGATAGCAGGTACCCTTGTGGAATACCAGCAATAATAGGCTTGTAATCGGAGCTTGCACCGTCTGCAACGACCTTGATGGTCCGATCTGCAGGAAAGCTGGTGATCCAATCACACAATTTCTCGGGAAGCCCATAGGAAGGGAGCTTCGAAATAAGTGCTTTGTGCCAAATCCGATCGAAGGCCTTCGCAATGTCCAAACTAACGGCCAATGGCCAATAACAATAGTTAGGTAGACCAGAAGATCACCAGCTGGCCGACCACGGTGAAAACCGTATTGGCGATCGCTAATCAGCTGGTGATCCTCAAGGTACCTTATGATCTGGCAGTTAACAATTGACTCCATTATTTTGGAGAACAAGGAGGTGATGGCGATAGGTCGGTAGTTGGACGGGTCTGAGCGCTCGCCTTTTTTAGGCATCGGGTGGACGAAAGCCGTCTTCCATGATTTTGGGACTACGCCTAGGGAGTAGGAGTACCGGAAAAGACGCGTTAAAACCGGTCTCAACTCTGGAGCACACATCCACATATCATCTTATTGTCATCTTAACCATGGAATACTATAATACACAATAGAATGGTTGGCAACCATATTTTGTAGGAGGATTGGCGTCGCCGGGAGCACACAAACAAGCAATTACACATACATAAATATTTATTTTTGTTTCTAATATTCACAAAATGTAAATAGTTTCGACTTAGTGGTTGTAGAATATGTCTCATTTATTTAAATTCCATTTCCCGCTGTGCTTTCGACACGTAATTATTGTATAATTTGCCATTTTTTTAAATAATTTGCATGCAGCGACGCTTGACACGAAAATTGGAAACGATTGATTGTGTTGACATTTATAGGTGTTGATTGACATGTTAGTGACAAGTTAGTGGCTACAAAGGGCTCCGCCCACTCCCCCATTCTGTTATGTGTGTATTATAGTATTCTATGGTCTTAACGCTTTTGTTGTCGCTACACCATACATACATACATGCAAGGGTAGAGAGCATGTTGCTGACTTCAATTTAATAACCAAACTTGTCAGCCCCAAGCACAGGCACAAATGAGCCGATTTCTTAATAGGATACAGAAATTGATTACATGAGAGTACATTATCTATATTGCAGATTAGAGAATTATTTACTAGCTGATAGGACTTCTTTTCTGCTTACGAATCCGTTTGGATAGGTAGCCCCTTCTTGCAAATTTTTGCCGGCAAAGAGAAGTGCTTACACTGTTGTCCGGTGTAGATAGCCAGTATAAATTACAAGCTGTGTTAATCGTTCCTTAGAAGTGACAATGTATTTGTAGCCTTCTTTTAAATAAAACCAGTTTTTACAGATTTTATCGCGTATATTATAGTCAACCAAATCGTAAGAAATACATTTTGACACCTATCAGACTTATTGCACCAAGCATGCCAACCAAAAAAATGGGAACGTATGATATTCGATTCTTAAAAAATCGATATCGATTATTTAGAGTTGGTAGTAATTTACAGTTTGGTTAGTATAATACCATAATAAATTAAAAACGGATAAATTAAAACACCAGATTTATCAGTTGCTTTGTATTTATTGTAATGAAATATAGATAACTTCATAGTTCTTCGAATTTACGTAAAAGGTTATTTTAAATCGTGCGAGTACGCTTGTGCAAAGTTATTGCGGAATGATTAATGTGAAACGTCAAAAGGTATTTCTTAGATTTGGTTGACTATAACTTATTTTATATTCTCAACGTTTCGAGCACTTTACAACACCCATAGTCACTGGGACTGAGGCGTTCGTCGTCCTAATGTCGTAGTGAACCACGGCTAATTTCAGATACAAAAAAAATTATAAATTTTTGTTCCGATCTACTCAGTATGAACTTATAGTATATTGAAGTCTTGCAGTTGTATGCTTGAATTGGGATTTAATTTTGTAGTCTTCTACTCTTTCAGTAGTTATTCATTAACTGTCAAATGAACTATGTAAGTTCGTTTTTCACTTGATCGTTGTTTAAAAAAAACTATTTGAACTTTGTGCATTAGTTTTTACAATATACTAATGCACCGGTACAAATAGGATTTCTTCTAATGTTCTGCTGTAAACTTCAAAATTATTTTCATTAGCTCTTTTTGAAGAACCAGAGATATATAAATATATGTTAACTAAACCAGTGTCGTCGGCTAAGGTGACTTTTTTATAGAGAACCATAAAAATGAATGGGACTGACATATTTACAGTTTACACGTTTTCTTTCTAGGCAATGCGATTTCTCTGTTCGGACGTGACTGCTCCATCCAGCGTCGGCACCAGAAGATCATAGAAGAGGCACCGGCGGCTGTCGCTAGGCCCGAAGTCTTTATCGAGATGGAAAAGGTGACCTTTTTCAGTACAATTTATTTTTTTTTTTAATTTCCGAGATGTATGATTGAGAGACAATGATTTTTATAAATAGGCAGATACAGAGAGAGAGGGGCAGAAGGGGAGAAGGAGAAGCAGGTGGGAGAAAATGAGAGAGGGGAGGGAGAAAAAGAGGGAAGGGAGAAAGGGAGAGAGTAGTCATGGGCGTTTTTGGATTTGAACGCAAACCGATATTTCTCCGATTTCAGATTTCAAAATCGATTTCAAAAACCGTTTTTAAAAATCCTTTTTCAGTAGCGCTTAGCAACGCCAATTCGTTTGCGTACTTAGTATTCGTTTTATAAGTTAATGAAACGACAAACCCAAATGTAACACAGAAACAGATTTGCGCGATTATGCTTCATGTCTTAATTTAGCAGAAAAGTTTTTTTTAATGAAAATCAAGATTTTCCAGCGCATTGAAAAATTTACTATTATTTCTGAATATATTTCTATATTTGTTTTGTTTTAATTTTTACTTGATAGTTAAAATAATTAATATTAAAATGTTATATAAACTTATTTATAAATTATACACTCGCACACAATTCACTTACTTAGTTAACACATTTTCATTATCTTTACTTTAAACTCCCAAACAAACAGGCAATAAACATCAGTAATTATCTTGCAATTCACTGATACGACTGACCGGCGCACTTGTCACCAAGGTGAAATTTGCATCTTAACGAAAAAGATATGAAAAGAATATTTCTATTAAGCAAACACTAAACCAAAAATAGAAATATATCATCACACATCGTCGCAAATATAGTCTTTAACAACTCAATAATAAGAACGATATTGATAGCATATTTCAAAAATTTTAGTAAGCAACTACCCAAACACGGAACCGAGAATTCATCATCGCATAATCTCACAAACCAAATATAGACTTTAAGTACTTAGAAGTAAGGATAATATTGATAGCATATTTTAATGTGTAAAATCTAAATCCCAAAATTCACGCCATCCTTTTCATTCCGCTATGTCATGTTAGGTTAGAAAGAGGGAAACTGAGAAAGCGGATTTCTACGCATCAGTTTGAGTTCTATTTGGAAATTGTCGATTCAGATTCGTTTGAGATCGTAAGAGTGCTTAGTTAGGTCATATGATGCGTATCGATTTGTGTTCGAAATCGGATTTTAGTTTCGTTTTGATATATCTGACGCATGCCTAGAAGAGAGGTATGTGAAGAGAGAAAAAGAGGAAGGGATCTTTTTTTGACAAGTATATTTATTTGTCTCTGGAGACTTTTAGTTTAAATCGTTAGGATGATTTTTCCTTTTAAAGTGTAGATGCTTTAGGGTTATAATGATAAAGGATTATTTTGGCATAATAATTAGACATTAATTAGATATTATTAAGCCAAAATATGTATGACCATACTGTGAGTTAGATCCCTTTTCCATAACTACGTCATGTAGTGTGAACTACATGTGTGACCTTAAGCATTTTTTAAACGTTTGTTTTGCAGGCGGCAGTGCGGCTGGCGAAGATGGTGGGGTACGTGAGCGCGGGCACGGTGGAGTACCTGTACGAGCAGGCCACGGGCGCTTACTTCTTCCTGGAGCTGAACCCGCGCCTGCAGGTGGAGCACCCCTGCACCGAGATGGTGGCCGACGTGAACCTGCCCGCCGCGCAGCTGCAGGTACCCTAGCACTACTGCCTGCATCTGAGCCCGCCCCTGCAGGTGGAGCACCCCCGCACTGAAACGGTGGTCGACGTAAACCTGCCTGCGCAAAGTAGTGATGGTATCAATCAAATTTTTTGAACGATTGACTGAGCCTTCATGTGACCTATGATTGACTGTTTCCACAAATTGTGAATGCAAAAGTAATTCGCTTTTTTTCTACGTAGTATTCAAAATAATTGCAATAATCGTTTCGACCAATCTATATACTTTACAAAATTTTATAATATTTATATATATATATATATATATATATATATATATATATATATATATATATATATATAGTGTAATAAAGGCAGAAACGCTTGTGTGTCAGTGAAAGTTTGAGAAATGACTATTTCATCCATGGAGATAAGAGAGAAGGAGAACGATCGCTACGTGCTAAAGCATAGTCCGCCTGTCCCTTAACTGCCGTCGGTAAGTAGTATCTGCGAAGTTCGCTGATTATGAGTACAAGCAGATGAAGTTAGTTGAATAATGTACAAATTTTCTTCGCGGCATTGGTGAGAAAATAATCGCTCCGTAATTTTGTAATTTTTGACAAAAGGAAACATTAAAAAATGGTGAAATATTGTATTGTGCGTGGATGTGCAAGTGGTTTAGCATCTAATCGCCCCCTGTCCCGCTGTGCCCCTACACTTGCTCTGCACAAGTACATTCATTTCCCAACTGTAAGGTCTTTAAACTGTGATAATATTATAATTATGACCTACTTTGGTTCATAAATATTGAATGTGTTATGAACTTTCATATCTAATAAAGCTGGATCAGTCAGATCCATAACGGAAGAAATGCCTCTACACATCCTAACTGATTGGGGGCCTTAATGCGCAAACGTAACACTCGTCTGGGAAACTATCTACTCCGCCCAATAGAAGTGAAATTGCTCACGGCTCAGCAACTCCTTCTATTCATTGAAGACATAGCGCTTAGCCGTGAACTATAGCCATAGCAGCCTTCTAGGTCGCAGTGATACTGGTCTCTTTCCTTAGACCTACATAGCTGCTCGCACATAATAAAAAAAAAGACGGGTTGCACTCCGGAAGTGCCGGCAGAAGTGAAAAATTGAGTATTAACGTTGTGCATTTTTGATATTTTAGAATGATTAGGGAATAATTTTGCACGCATTGCTTTAATTATCACACATATACATTCGCGCAAGCGCCCTGCGCCGCCTAAACGAAACAACAGGCGCAGGCATACATTTTCTCCGCGCCGTAGAAGGAGAGGGGGATACTTCCTCTCCTACGCCGCGCCGGCTGTCTCTCTCTCTTTCCATCCGTATTACGAATTTTCGCTCAGGGTCACGTGCCCTGACGCGAGTTTAACATTTTTTACCCATTACAAAAAGTGTACAATGCCGCTAAAGAAGTTTTCACTTCAAAAAGCTGGATCAGTTACTAGAGAGTATTGGAGAAGAGATGTCGCTAGTGGCACCGTTAACATCGAGCTCGTAAATAAAAATAGTAAATAAATAGTCTTATCGTGATAGTAAGCGGATATTTGTTATGATTCAGTATATTTGGTGCTAATATATACTATATAATGTTATCAGTGCAAAAACTATAAGATTAATTGCATAATCAAACAATTTAATGTGAAGTGTAAAAACTAGTGCAAAACGATAAAAACTTAGTGATTGTAACAATTGAATAGTGCCGTGAGTTTATTTTTACCTTAGTTATACCTAATCATGCATATATATCAATATTTAATAACACAAATCTAAAATTTCATATAATATTTTTATGCAAGACCGTTGACAGACTCGAAAATTTAAAAAAAATCTACATGAACAATACATCATAATATTATTCATAACAGTGCCATCTAGTAAGGTATAATCGACCTGCACATAACACTCAACAACATGACATCTAAATTCAATGTGAAAACTACTAATAGCGGCCGCAAGATGCCGATAGTAGTAACATGTTATAAATGCAAAAACTTAGTTGATATAAAGAAAACTGCAATATGTTCATTATGTAATAATAGATATGATTTAGACTGTGATGGCTACCCGGAAAAAACATACCGCCTAATGGATCAAGAAAGAAAAAAGAAATGGCGATGCAAAACATGTATAAAAAATAAAAAAGATGTGAATAGCGACATAACTAATATCACAGTGAGAAAAAAACAAAACCTCCCCGGACAATGTACATCCCTAGAAGAATCAGGTTATACAGAGAAATTGCAAGGTTTTGAATCTTTACAGGTATCGGAGAAAGATACATCTTACACATTAGACTCGCACATACTCACGGACTATAATATATCTGATGTATCATTTTCAACGCCGAGTAAATTATCAAAGAGCGTAGACGGCACAATGTCTGAGACAACGTCAATCTCAGAAATGAAATCTACAATATCTCAGTTAAAGGGTAACCTTCGTAGTACTCAAAATGAGTTAGAAAACATAATATTAGAAAATAATGATCTTCACAGACAGATAAATAAGTTAACCACAGAAATTAAAATACTAAAATCTCTATGCTATTCCCCCATAAAAATTGATAGTCCTCAAACAGGCAATACATCTAAGAAGAAGAGACACTCCATGCTACTTCACAGTCTATCCTCCATGCCATCCTCACCGATAGTCACGTCATACAACGATCCCCACCCTAATTCGACGATATCAAGCCTTCAACAAAAAATTATCAACTTGCAACAAGAATTAAAAGATGCAGAAAAAGAGATCATAACTCTCAAAAAAAAAATTATAAATCTGACACAAAATACTCACTGTGAAACCAAGGATAAATCGAGCAAGACCTCAAAACCTGTGACGAGACAGCAAAATAACAGCCATGAAAAAAATTATTTACATCATCGGTTCTCAACAATGCGTTGGCCTAGCCGCAGCATTATCACACTCAAGATCAGAGACACAATATGAACATTATGGAGTTATTGGTGAAACGAAATCCTATGCACCAAGTAACGAAATAATAAAAAATTGCCGCAACATGGAATTAAAACCGGATGATAAATTAGTCATATGTTTAGGAGAAAATGATCATAATTTAAAACAAGTTTTGTCACAATTACAAACTATAATAGATACTTTTAGTAAAAATACAATAATTGTACTTAATGTTATTAAAAATAGGTACATAAATGTTAATGATTTAAACTATAGTATCAAAAATATTTGCGAAAAACGTAAAAATTGTAAATTTGTAGATTGTAAAAAATATTCAAATCGCTTCGACATTTGTAAATCAATAAATTATGCTATTGACTATAGTGACTACGCAGAAAAATATTTAAATCCTAGTGAAATTAGTAAAAGAATAGCGAGTAATAAGCCAAGTTTTAAATTATGTAAAACCATAAATAAACCAAAAAAAGGAACAATTCCCTTCTACTTTAAAAAAAAAAATTGACGAACACTCAAAACCTTCTGTTATTTATAAGAAAGGGACCATGCCCTATTATTTTCCAGTAATAAAAAAGAACAATAAATTTTTTCGACCATAAAAATTTAACTAATACTCATCATTTTAGTATTCTTCACCAAAACATTGCTAGTGTTTTGTCAAAGAAAGATTTAATAGACGTAACTATAGAGGAGTTAAGAGCAAAAAATAATGATCCGGATGTAATATGTCTTTCCGAAACTTTCATAAAAAAAGGTTGTGAGAGTTATGTAAGAATATGTGGGTATGACATGGCCGCCAACTTCTGCAGAGAAAAACAAAGAGGTGGAACATGTATTTTAGTTAAAAAGGGTATAATGTTCAATGAATTATCATTCATAAAAAAGTATGCTACCCAGAATACGTTCGAGGCATGCGGCATAGAAATCATACATATTAAATTAATTACTATTTGTCTCTACAGAACCCCCCAATCCGACCCAGCACAGTTCTTATTTAAGTTAAACACACTTTTGCATGACCTAACTGTAAAATACAAATCGAAAGTACATATAGTTATAGCTGGAGACTTTAATATAAACACACTAAAAAAAGGCAAAATCACAAACTATTTACAAGATTTGTCCTACAATTATAACTTGAAAATACATTTCAATGTTCCTACACGTAGGTCATCCTGTATAGATCATATATTAAGTAACATTAAAAATGCGACGGCAACATTGCTACCACTGTATCTTTCCGATCATGATACAGCACAATTGTTAAGCTTTCCTATAAAAGGTAAGCCACAAAAACATGCTATATATTATGTTTACAAGAGAGACTACAACTTAGATAACATCAGGAAGTTTAAAGAATGCCTGAAGAATTTGTCATGGTCTGAGGCATACATGGAAAATGATGCTAACACAGCATTCAGCCGATTTCATGAATTATTCTGCCTTTTCTACTATCTCTGTTTTCCAAAACAACGACTTAAAATAAATTTACAAAATAAAAAACAAAATTGGATAAGCAAAGGACTCAAAGTAAGTTGTAAAGAAAAACGAATGTTAAGATTTAAATACTATAAAAATAAAAGTAAGGCTAACAGACTACGTTACCTATCATATTCTAAGCTCTTAAAAAAATGTGTATTTAATTTAAAAAAAGAATGCTAATATTAAGTTTATAAATAAAAATAATAACAAATGTAAAGCAACATGGACCATTATCAAAAAAGAAATATCTAACCCATATGACAAGAAAAATATAGAAAAAATTATAGCTAATAATAAAGTTCTTACGAATCCTGTAGATATAGCTTCTGCCTTTAACAATCATTTTATTGATTTAACCCGTGAATCAACAACACACACTAAAGCGAAAAATATAACCATTAACAGCGCGAATGTCAACTCTATGTTTCTTAGACCTATGTCTGAAAATGAGGTTAGAAGGGAAATAATGCTATTAAAAAATACTAGCTCTGAAGGCCACGATGACATAAACACAAAAATAATAAGAAAATGTATAATTGAATTAATTGAAATCTTGACATATTTAATAAATTTTTCATTTTCGTGTGGAATCTTTCCAGATACATTGAAACTATCAATAGTTAAGCCGCTGTTTAAAAAAGGCGAGAAAGATGATATTAATAATTATCGACCAATAACCCTAATATCCGTAATATCAAAAATATATGAAAAATGCATGTATAAAAGACTTATTGAATTTTGTAATAAATATCACATTATATCAAACGAACAGTACGGTTTTCAAAAAGATAAATCTACAACTTTGGCGATATTTTCACTCATGAAAATAATACTATCAAATATCAATGATAATAATTTCACAACGGGACTATTTTTTGACCTATCTAAAGCCTTTGACCTAGTTTCACATGACCTATTGTTACAAAAATTGGAAAAGATTGGAATTAGAGGACCAACCCTACATTGGATAACATCATATCTTTATAATAGAAAACAATGTGTTATTATTACTAAAGCCGATGTAAATGGGGACATAATTCCATACTCGTCCGAATACCGAAACAAGAAATATGGCGTTCCACAGGGAAGTGTTCTCGGTCCAATTCTGTTTTTGTTGTACTTAAATGACATTGTTAATATTACTAAGCATAAATTTATTCTATTTGCTGATGACATTTCAATAATCGTGACTTCCAATAAAAAAAATAATAACTTGAGTGACCACGAAGCTGACATAAATAATACAATAGATACTTTAATTAACTGGGTTGACATACATAATTTAAAAATTAATTTAGACAAATCTTTATATATACAATTTAATAAATGCACTAATAATAAACATAATATTAAACTTAACATTCCAAAAATAAAAGCAGCTAGTCATACGAAATTTTTAGGTTTAACTATAGATGACGATATAAATTGGAAACTACATGTAAGCGATGTCTCTATCAAAATAAATAAATTCGTGTATGCACTCAAACAAATAAAAAACATAACAAACATAAAAACCGCTGTCATGTCCTACCATGCATATGTAGAATCTCTACTACGGTATGGTCTTATAATGTGGGGCAACAGCACTGATCAAAACAAAGCATTTGTCGCGCAAAAAAAATGCATTAGAGCTATATGTGGGCAAAAACCAAATGAATCGTGTCAACCAGTGTTTAAAAAACTTGGCTTATTACCACTACCATCACTTTATATATATGAAGTATGCATGTTTGTACATAAGCACAAAACGTTGTTTGCAACGATAGATGATGTAAATCCCCGTAATCGTCGAGATCCATATAGACTTGTACTAAACGATAATCCTAGAATAAGAAAATATAATAAAAGTTGTTTATTTATGTGTGTTCACTTATATAATAAGATACCTAATTATTTAAAAATATTAAATACAAGATCATTTAAATTAAAATTGTATCAGTGGCTAAATAATTGTAATTTCTATAGTGTCAAGGATTTTTGTAGCCAAAAATATTAATGTAAAAAATTTTGCATGCTATGAATAACCGTAGCAAAACATGCGATCTGAAACGTTCTGTAAAATCTATTATATACCATGTTTTGTGCAAATAAAATATTATTATTATTATTATTATTATTATTATTATTATTAGAGATCTACTGCGGATATCCTCTTTACGGAATGTGCCACGGAGAGATACTTGAGCATAGATCTTTCCTCAACTCGCTGAGCGAATTTGAGCTTTTTGATACAGTCGGTGGTGGTGGACGATGGATAATTTTAAAAAGTAAGCACTGACACATGTCCTTATTTGAATTTGTATGGTTGCAACTAGATCGCCATGGGCCTGCCTTTGTACCAAATCAAGGACATCCGCCTGCTGTATGGCGAATCACCTTGGGGCATGACTCCGATCGAATTCGATGAGCCTAAGCAGCGGCCTTCACCCTGGGGTCATGTTATTGCTGCTAGGATCACTTCCGAGAATCCTGACGAGGGTAAGTCAACGCATTTTTAGTTATTTTGCACATGTGCTGTATGTTCAGTTTACTTGCTGTTAATTTTAGATCTTATATTTTAATGTGAAAGCTTACGTTAATCATTATTTATTTCTTACAAAATTTTCTTACTTTATATTTATATGATTTTCACAAGAGGAAAGAGTGAAGTGAGAGTTAAGTGTTGATAAATGAGATGTTCCGAAATATATGGGGCCTGGGCCAGGTCCTTGTACATTATACTCAAAAGTAGTGAAACACATTTAAAAACAGTTATCAATTGTACAATTATTTTATAACGGCTTTGTTTGCTGGTAAAGCACAGGAAATTACACTTGAAATTGCAACACACAACAAAAATCCGTCATGGCGGTAAGCTGTCATTTTGATTGTCACTAATGACGTTTAACATATTTATTTCATATTTTTTTGAAACTGTTGTGACAACTGACAGTTCTGTTTCTATGATTAATGGTCGCTTTGTGGTTTCTTAACATTGTCTATAAGCACAAAGTAACTAAATCGGTGCGACACCATGTTGAAAGTCGATAAAAATAATTGCTACACATCAATTGTTTACCACGACAGGATACATTTAAATGAATTATCTGTATTTTTCCAGAATTCTACAGATTTTTCTCGTTTTTTTGAGGTAGTGTACATAGACCTGGCCCATTTTGGAACATCTGCTTTAATGGAATATTGTTGGGAAAAAAGCTGCAGTTTAATCGTCTTCCGTAATGCGTAGGAGTAAAATAATCTGTCGGCGTCTGACTTTCCCTGAGTTTACAATCTGGATGGCGAGAGTGAATTTTTGTTACGCTTTGACAATGCTGTTTACCACGAGTGGGATTGTAGTCACACTGGTTTATGATAACTAAAAAGAATATTTCTTGACGGTTTCGTGTTATTTGGTGTGTTGTCATTATTAACGTGTAGATCCCGTAGGTATCAAACGTCGAAGGTAGAGGCTTTGGTCTCTCTGCAATAGAGAATTATTATTTTTTAGTAAAGTACGGGTGTATAACCTGACTAGAACACAATATAAATGTATTTCATGGATTACAACGTAAAACTAATTGAGATTGTTATAAGTAAAAGTGCTTTAATTGTTTTTAGGCTTCAAGCCATCATCAGGCACGGTCCAAGAGCTGAACTTTAGGTCTTCGAAGAATGTGTGGGGCTACTTCAGTGTCGCAGCATCTGGAGGACTGCACGAGTTTGCTGATTCACAATTTGGTCATTGCTTCTCTTGGGGCGAGACCAGGGAGCAGGCAAGAGAGTCAGTAAACCAGAGAGTTTATTATAATGTATATTTGCGATTGTTAGTCTAGATAGTTAGTCACTTATATACGGTCGCCTTTTTGGCAAGTGCCGCACCTTGTCAAACGCCGTCGCCGTGTCATCAAAGACCGCCGCGTGCGGCGTACACCCTCAGAAGAATTTGCCATTTTAAAACGAAGCGCCGTAGCGAAACGTTCTCTTTGCTACCTAACTTGTGTTTATTATTTATACTATTACAATAACCACAAGAGTAAAATAGTATTCCATTTCATTCAAGAAAAACATATATTTAATAAACAGTAAAAATAATAATAAAAAAATACGTGTGGCACTCAGTGACTGCCGCGGTAAAGCTATTGCATAGCATTTTTTATCAACTTATGCAATTATAATTATTTATTTATTTTATTTATGCAGTTAAGTCTTTGATATTAAATCAAGTTACACTTTTTGAGCGTGGTGACCGATAAGAAAACAATTTTTTTTCTCTTATTGAATAAATGAGAAGTTAATATTGTATAAAATATTTTTAATATCTTACAATACATGTAGGTTATTCAGGAATTTTTATCATTGAGTTAGCAGTTAGTGTACACGCATACGTCTAGTCGCACGCACACAAACACCGTGCCGAAGTCTGCCGAACTGAAACGACGTTAGACGATGCACGGCCTTCAAGCCACACCTCCGTGCCCGTCGGAGTGGGGGAGCGTGAGGTTTTTATTCGTTACGGAATTTCTGGATTCGGTCCCCGCGCTCAAGGCACGCGATAGAAGCTATGCAATAGCTTAAAATAAAAGCAAAATAATAAGTGCGCCTCCGAGTGTACGGACACTATCTTAGTGAACAGACTATGTTACATAGTGAAACTCCATCTCTGTTATAGGTTGAACATTTATACTTGTATTGATGTAATTCTCTCTACGTTTTACGATTGATTCATAATAAAAAATAGCAATTACATTTTATTACCAAATATTGTAGAATATGTATCAATGTCATCTCAATAACTTTACGACTCTAACAGATTTTATCTCAGACTATTTTCTTTGAGATGCAGTGATTAACATATAACAGGAGACATTTTAATATGTTAATGCATATTTATTACCTTAAATTAACTATTGCCCGCGGCTACGCCGTGTCTCTCGCTACGTCTGAATCCACATTATTTCAAAGATCACAGCTCATGTTCAACTTTTGGGTTTGCCCACGGCTGCATTAATATTTTTGTTTCTACAACCCATCAAATAAAAAAAATGCATTATGTATAAAATTACTATTACGTTAAATAAGTTTTCTGTGGCTAAACTTTTCAATGTATTTGATAGAATTTTTGTTGTACGACGGTAAAAAGCTACATAGAATTCCTGGTATCACTTACAGTGTTTAGCGCCACTCTGTTTATATAAACCACTTGTTTTTCAGGAACCTGGTGATAGCTCTGAAGGAGCTGAGCATCCGTGGAGATTTCCGCACGACGGTTGAATATCTGATCACGCTGCTGGAGACCGCCGCCTTCCAGGACAACAACATCGACACCAGCTGGCTGGACGCACTCATCGCAGAGAGAGTACGTCGCTTATTGTTTTGAACTATTACGAGCAGTACGTTCATATTACGTACTATCGTATCTTATGCTTAGTCTGCGTACATAGTAAAGTTAGAACTTATACACAGTACGCGCGCGAGGTCCGCGGAATCGGGGACTGAGGTAGTGGGCGGGTGTACATCGCGCTCGACCGTCGCTTCACATCCCGAACGCTCCCAGTACTGGTGTCGACCTCGATGGGAGAGCGCTTATCGAGTTCTGTTTTTAAGTTAATAGCTGTTACTTTGTACTTTAAATAGGACTAAACTAAAATGTTTTTTGTGTTTACAAATAGTTGTTTAATTTCGACGAAAAAGAAATAGCGAGTACAAGCAATGACAACAGGCAGAGAAAAAAAAAATATCGTTTATATTCGATGTGTGAGGAAGAAAAGAGATCTAACAAATTCACGTTTACTGTTAACCAGGCACTCTATCGAGCAGTATATTACACAGGTCTGTTGAAAAGTGTGTTGAGGAAAATCAAGAAAGAACCTGCAGACCTGTAAGGACATTTGAAATCGTCATCTAAATAAGCGAAAAATTATCCGAGAAAGAAAGATTAAATTTTGATGAGTTTGATTGTCAAGTAATTCATCGCTGCATTGCAGAGTTTTATTAGACCAAAAAAAATCGTCCCGACTTGCAAAAAACTTTTGTTAGCTTTAAGAGAGAAAATTAATTTTCCTTGGGGTCTAAGGAGGCGAAGAAAGTTCTTGAAACAAATGAGGTATAAGTGGCAGAAATACCACAGCAAAAGGAGATATTTGATTGATAGGCCAAATATTATTTTTGCCTGATCTATTTATTAAAAATTTATCGGGCAAAAATAATATAATAGTTAAAAAAAATAAATAAATAATAAAAAGTACGTCAACTTAGACTAAACGATCGTCAAATGTTTTTCCTAGACGAAAAATGGATAGATAATAATTTAACGTATAAAAAATGCTGGCGCGATGACTAAATAAATGCAATATTGACGGATACGACCTCTTCGAATAGGTGGGTTTTATATCAAATATTAAATTAAATCTATTTTTATTACTTAAAAGTTATATCATTTGTTTTTTTTGCCATACACATTATTGCACATAGGTACTATCCTCAAACAATTATTATTTCATAATTATTAATGCAAAGCACGCGCGCGGATGTTAAAAATATTGCGTTATTATGGATAACGTAATATCGATTAAATCACAACTGTAGCTCATTACGTCAACATTCTTTAATGATTCCCCGGAGCTCGCGCGCGGACTGTAGGTTCTACTTGAACACGGCTATCAGCAGTTGGACGCATTTTACATTTTCTAAAATTTTCTTAGATATATTATGTGTTTCTATATGTTAATGGAGATAAATACGCAGTAATTTGCGTACAGATTTAAATATCGAACTGCGTTCCCCATTCCGCGCGAGATTTTACTTTAGATTGTAAGTTGTGTAGTATGTTAAAAAACCAAACAAAATTTTAATTTCTTACACCGAAAATAGATTTTTAATTCAAGTTAACTTCAGTGATATTTAAAAATATACAATTTGTAGTACGTTTGTTACCGTGTAGTGTCGGTATAAGAATATCCACTACCCCATATCAGCCCGTGGGTGTCGTAAGAGGAGACAGGGAAACTGAAAAGGGAGATTGACAGCAGTGTAGATGCCACGCTGCAGCTATATTATGGTTGTAGCACGAATGGGTCGACTCGACCGGGGCAGCGCCATGCTCTCACAAAATACCAGAGTAAAATAGCAGCTTAATAGGCCTTTTACACGGTCGGGACCAACCATCAACCGTTATGACCTTGGTCGAGTTGATGTAAAAGTGGACAGTGTAGACATCGGTTGTCTGACCAATATTTTGGTTGAGTCCGACGGCCTTGGTCGCGAGCGCATCCCTCACGACACGTTGGGTCCGTGGTTGACGCCGACCGTGTGGAACGCTGTCGGCCGACTAGAGAGCCTCAGTGCGCGCTTAACAGTCGTCGCAGGCGGATGTTTAACGGCACTATGGGTATGAACAGAAGCGAAGAACGTGAGATCCTGACCGAATTCTTGTCACTGTCTTGTGATTTACCATGTCTTAAAGTACCATGTCATGTTTGTTTAAAGTAATGCGCTCTTTCAGCCACAATTTTATCCATTTTTTTTTTCATCTTCATTCAAGCATAGAAACGTTAAAGCTAAACCGATTTTTTGTTGTATAGAAAAGCAAGGAGCCATTTTTAAAAGTAACTACCTTACGTCTTTACTCTTTAAATACCAGTGACAACGTTGTTGAGTTGTGTCAACCACCCGACCGTATAGAACGAATACAAAAATCGGTTGACCCGACCAAGGTCACGACGGTTGGTGGTTGGTCCCGACCGTGTAGAAGCGCTTTAATACTGCTGTGTTTCGTATGGTGAGTGTAGATATCCGAAGACCCCTTTTTACTGAAAACGAGGTATTCTATGTTCCTTCATCCACAATGGTGACTACGCATGTGCATTTTGATTCTTAATCGAGGATAAATGTAGATGTGTATGGGCCACAGCATCTACTTACCATCAGGTAGACTGTGTGCTCGTTTGTCACCCTTATTCTATAAAAAAAGGTGTCTTTCTAATAAAGTAAAAATAAAAAACTGCGGTTGGCTACCCGCTTGCCAAGCGTGGCAACTATGACTAAATTCTAAGTGGAAATCTTTAGGAGAGCCCTATGCACCTATAGATTTTTTTTATGGGATGAGGTGACAAACGAGCACACAGTCTACCTGATGGTAAGTGGTTGCTGTGGCACATAGACATCTACATGTATGTTCGCATGGGATTCAAAATGCAGATGCGATGTCATTCGTGAGGACTAAGATGGAATGCCTCGTTTCCAGTAAAAAGGGTCTCCGGTTCTCTACACTCACCATACGAAACACAGCAGCATTAAGCTACTATTTGACACTGGTATTCTGTGAGCGTGGTCCTTCCCCGGTCGAGCCGAACCATTCTTGCTACGACTATACTACTAATATAGCTGCAACATGGCTCTACAACGTAGAGAATCCTCATTGCGGGAGATTCCCTATGAGGCAATCTATGGAGGATGCCTATGTTTAGCAGTGGACTTTACTAGGCTGTAATGATAACGGTAATATGTTTGTTTATAGGTTCAGTCTGAAAAGCCTGACATCATGCTGGGAGTGATCTGCGGTTCCATTCTTATCGCGGACTCCATCATCACAACACACTTCCAGGAGTTCAAGAGTGCTCTTGAAAAGTAACTTGATTTTCAGTATATTGATTTTGTTTATTCAACATTGTTTAGAAGTCGCAGTCATTTCAATTTGTCTGACTTAAAATATTTTTAAGAGGTCAGCTAGGAACTTAGATAGAAGACGATTGGGTAGCTCATTTTGAAAATATTGGTAAATGTGTGTTACATAAATATTTATTTCGTCAATAATGTTCTCTAAAACGAGTTTCTGTTACGACGGCCAATCTTAGCAAAGAATAGCTATCTGCGCAGGACAGGTGTGTGTGTGAGCACAGGAGCACTCTATTCCTTCACTCTTACGTAGTTCCTTCCTCACTCGTAGTCAGATGGGATTTCATTAATATACATACGTATTTGACAAATTTTTTATTCATATATTTGCGATTCCGCCTACTTTGCACGCGTGTGCTATCTTTATACAACAAGTTTATTTTGTAAACATTTGTATAACCTAAATATTTTATGCACCAAAACTGATAAAAAATCTTCGTTGGAAACCATCTATACATATTATATAAGTATGGAAAAAATACGTGTGGCACTCGGTGACTGCGGCGGTAAAGCTATTGCATAGCATTTTTTATCAACTTATGCAATTATAATTATTTATTTATTTTATTTATGCAGTTAAGTCTTTGATATTAAATCAAGTTACAATTTTTGAGCGTGGTGACCGATAAGAAAACAATTTTTTTTCTCTTATTGAATAAATGAGAAGTTAATATTGTTTAAAATATTTTTAATATCTTACAATACATGTAGGTTATTCAGGAATTTTTATCATTGAGTTAGCAGCTAGTGTACACGCATACGTCTAGTCGCACGCACACAAACACCGTGCCGAAGTCTGCCGAACTGAAACGACGTTAGACGATGCACGGCTTTCAACGCCACACCTCCGTGCCCGTCGGAGTGGGGAGCGTGAGGTTTTTTTTCGTTACGGAATTTCTGGATTCGGTCCCCGCGCTCAAGGCCCGCGATAGAAGCTATGCAATAGCTTAATAAATTAATCTTATAAGTATATACATAAAATTGCTGTGTGTGTTGACGTAATTCTTCTCATCATAACCGATTTGACTGATTTTGATGATTTTTGTATGGGGTACTTATGGGGTCACCTACATGGTTCTTAGCTATAGTTGGACCCGGTATATGGCGTTGTTGTCGAGATCCAGAAATCACCTGTGGGAAGCCAAGGCCGGTCGCTATTGGTATGATGTAACTGTAATTATATTACATTGAATTGGGTACAGGAATTATCTGTCATAAAGTTGAAGCAACGAAAAGGCATCCAACTCAGCATAATGCCATAGCAGTGCTGTGCTAGTATTTTGATGTAGTTTAGTAAATTTTAACGACTTGCTAATGGTTACATTTGTTATCAAGGGGTCAAATCCAGCCGTCGGGTCAGCTGTCTAACTGCGTAGAAGTGGAGCTGATCCACAGCGGACACAAGTACAAAGTGCAGGCGACCAAGTCGGGACCTACTTCCTACTTCCTCGCCATGAACGGCAGCTTCAAGGAGCTGGAGGTGCACAAACTCACTGATGGCGGTTAGTATCTTTTCCATAACAATGACAAACGACCTAACCGTTTACCTGTTGGTGAATAGGTAATGCACATTATTCTAATTAACATTAAACTAGGAAAGTTACAGAGTTGTTGTTACCTATAAAGACTAAGAAGTTTTTGTAGCACGAATGGGTCGGCTTGACTGGGGAAGGACCACGTTCTCACAGAATACCAGCGTAAAATAGCAGTTCAACGCTGCTGTTTTTCGTATGGTCAGTGTAAAGAACTGAAAAACCTTTTTACTGGATATGAGGGATTCCATCTTAGTCCTCAGATACAGATTGTAGGTGTAAATGTCTATGGGCCATATCATCCACTTATCATCAGATGAGCTGTGTACTTGCTTGTAACCCTTATTCTATAAAAAGCCTAACAATTTGTAATACTTACCGTATTCTCTAGTTCGGCAGAAATAGAAAGAATATCTGGTCCCTACCCAGATGATGTCATAATTAGAAAAAAATTCCTTCAGCTTCTATATCAGCTTGTTATGAGGCAGAATTGTTATAATCGGCACACTTGGCAGATGTGTTGGTGAATGCCAGACGTCTTTCACATTCAATGCTGCTTCTAATACCACATGAACACTCACGCTTGTCACCCAGTGGGGTAGGCAGAAACTACGGACTTCCATTTGTCACGAGAGTGTCAGGCTCGTGACTTTAAATTATAGGGTACTGACCATTTTAAATATATCGCTAATTTGATCGCCAAACTTTCGTCTACGGCGTTCCTTGCCGACACTGCCGTTCACTTATGGCATTAACGGGAGCGTATAGCGCCATCTCTTGGATGCCGTGTTATTTTGCCGGCGTTACCCATAATAGCCTCTTAAGTCCATCACGTGACGAAATTGCCTTGTTACTAAGCATACATAAAGTAATATAACACTAATTATATTTATATAACACTTACTTACCAATAGAGTAGTCTGCAGGTGTCCATGGGCTGTAATTTATATAAGTGGTAGAGCCATGCTGCAGTTATATTAGTAGTATAGTTGTAGCGCGAATAGGTCGGCTCGACCGGGGAAGGACCACGCTCTCACAGAATACCAGCGTAAAATAGTAGCTTAATGCTGCTGTGTTTCGTGTGGTGAGTGTAAAGAATCGGAGACCCTTTTTACTGGAAACGAGCCATTCCATCTTAGTCCTCACGGGTGAAAACGCATCTGCATTTTGATTTGTAATCGAGGATAGATGTAGATGTCTATAAGCCGCCGCAAACACTTACCATCAGGTGGACTGTGTGCTAGTTTGATATCCTATCCTATAAAAAAATTGTGCCATTGTCCATCCAGGTGGATTGTAAGATCATCTCATTCTAATATTAGAAAAAACGATGGGTTTATTATGCATTCTGCCCCTACCACTACTTTTACTAGGTGGTAGAACTCCTTGTATGTCTTGGAGTCCGTCTGGGTACGTTCCCCTCTTACTCTACCTGAAGGGTACAGAGCCGGTATAGTTACAGGCTGGGAGGCATTTTGTCTTTGTCTTCAGAGGTGACAATGCAAGCAGGTGTCCATGGACTTCAGTAACCACGTACCATCAGCGGACCGTGGACCGAGTCACTTTAGTTATATAAAATACACTAAAAAAGTAGGATAATTACTTTTTTTAATCTAAATTTTGTCCCACAGGCACTCTCCTCTCGGTGGATGGCGCTTCGTACACCACGTACCTGAAGGATGAAGTCGACAAGTACCGTATCGTGATCGGAAATCAAACTGTAGTCTTTGAAAAGGAAAAAGATCCATCGAAGTTGCGAGCGCCATCTGCCGGAAAGTTGATCAACACGTTGGTGGAAGATGGCGGTCACGTGGATAAGGGACAGCCGTATGCTGAGATTGAGGTTAGTGTATCTTTAGTAACCGGGGTAGAGACACGCTGCAGCTATATTATGGCTGCTTCACCACCGGATGAAGACCTTGACCGTGAAAAGTCCATGCTCTCGTAGAATACCAGTGTGAACTAAAATGCGGCTGTGTTCTGTATGATGAGTGTAGAGAACCGTAGACACTTTTTACTGGTAACGAGGCATTCCATTTGAGTCTGTGGTGACAACGCACCTGCATTTTGATTCTCGATGATAGATGTAAATGTTTATGGGTCATAATATCCACTTACCATCAGGTGGACTGTGTGCTCGTTTGTCACCCTGATTCTATATAGCAATTAATAGATTCAGAAGACAATGTTAGAGCTACAAAAAAGCAAGTAGGGGGTATAAATAAATAAAAAAATAACTCCAGCACTATAGACATCAGTAGAAATGTCTAATGGCTTCCGATAGATAACGGTTTAACAGCAAAACATTTATTACGACCTATCCAAGTCCACTACTGAACGTAAGTCTCCCTCGTAGATTGCTCGTAGATTGTATATTTTTATTTATTAGTTTTTATTATTTTATTAATGGGTGCGTTTATAAGCAAAATAGCGATCGTAAGCGGTAAGCGCTGTCAAATCGTAAGTAGCTATTTTACTCCAGGACACGATGTTAGTTTTAACCGGGTCGAACCTAACCTAATTTAAATATATGTTTGTAAAGTATTCATATTTAAAGACTTACCAATCAGCGTGAATTTTTAATAACATGTATATGTTTATCATGTCATTATATTACTTAAAACTAATATTGCGCAGAACACTTGTGAAGTCTACTTCAAAACGAACAAAATAAATAAGCAAAATGGCGGATTGTGTCAGCGCTACTGAAGTAGCAATCGTGTCCTGGCCGAAAACTATTTCATCGCTTGTAAGCGCTTGCTAGCGCTTTTTTCTGCCAAACGCACCCATTATTTTATTAGTTTTGAGTTGTATTGGGAGTTGATCAAGCAAGTAGATGAGTTTGTATATTTGGGATGCATATTTAGCTAGGATGGGAGATATGATAAAGTTATAGAACGAGGAGTGAATGTTAGGAATAGAGTAAAAGGGGGCCTACACTCTATTGCGCAAGGTCAAAATTTATCAAAAAAGTGGTATTCCCTACTTTAACGTATGGTAGTGAAAGTTGGGTGAGGCAGAGTAAGGACGAGAGTAGAGTAAACGCATAGATATGCTGTCGTTAAGGAGTATGTTAGGTCTGAATCTGAGTGACAGGGTGAGAAATTGTGAGATAAGAGAAGAGTGTGGTTTGCAAGATGATGTTGTGACCAGGATCAAGAAAAAAATGCTTCGGTAGTTTGGTCACGTGAGATGAATGAATACACAAAGCAAATTTATGTTGCAGAAGTGAACAGTAAAGTCGGAAGGGGACGTACTAGGCGAAAGTTTATCGAATAAATTGGCGATATATTGAAAATGGGTCAAATTAGAGGTACCCTTAACAGACGAGCATGTATGCGTAGGTATATGGATGTGGAGGAGGCGAGAGAGGTGTGTCAGGATCGTGCCAAATGGAAGTCTGTAGTGTCTGCCTACCCCTCTGGGTGACAGCCGTGAGTGTTTATGTACGTATGTTATTGTTATCAGGAAAACGGTGCTGCCAATCTTTTGTTTAGTTTCGTTCTGTCGCCTTTTACCTACGGGATGATATGGGGCTGTCGTAAGAGGCGGCCGAGGGTTATGTAACAGGAGGTGAGCAACCACATTTACATACGACTTAAAATAAAAGACTGCGGTTGCCATTTTGACTATGAACAGCTATGGCAAATATTTCCCTAATGAAGCAATCTGCGAGGAGGCCTATGTTCAGTTGTGGACTTTTGATGGGCTATAACGGAAGAAGGAAACATATTTACTAAACTAAATGTTAATATTTATGAGTTACATTTAGTGTGTTATAGTTAGATATAATGATTAAATTTTGTACGCAGGTGATGAAAATGGTGATGACGCTGCTCGCGCCGGAGGCCGGCAAGGTGACGTGGAACCTGCGGCCCGGCGCTGTGCTGGACATGGGCGCGCTTATTGGCACCCTCGGTACATCACTTTTACACTTCTACAATTTAACTCCTCTACACTTATCGCTTCTACACCTCTACACTTCTACTCCTCTACACCCATCACTTCTACACCTGTACACCTCTAAACCTATACATCTATACACTTTTGTATCTCTACTCCTCTACTCCTCTACACCTTACCACCTTTAAACTTTTACACATCTACACCTATACACTTAAAGACCTCTACACTTCTACTCCTCTATACACTAATCACTTTTACACTTTTACACTTCTTACTTATCCTTCTAAACTTCTTCTATAACTGTACACTTCTACAGATCTAAAGCTGCACCCGCTTGAACTAGACTAGACTGACTAGAACTGAACTAGACTTTACAGCCTGTGCGTCGTATCATGGTGAGGGGCTTACGATTTAACGTGTCTAGAGATGGAATAATGTTAAATTGATTTAAAAAAGGCGATTAACGTTACACAAAGCAAAAAAAGTTATCGATTAGCTATAGAGGAAAAAAATTGAACCTGAACTAAATTTTTTTTAAAAATACAAGCATATAAATTTTAGTGACAGTTTAATACAAATTACAGTTACATATTATACTGTGTATTAATTGGGAAAGAGAATTCGTTTGTATTTGATATTAAAATATGCATAATGGCTATCGCTGTATATGTGTATAATCATGTTAGCGCCTAGCGTTTTGTTTGAAGTACCTATCAACCTTTTTTTAATTTTCAGTAGCTTTTATATTGCCATTACTTGCGATTATTGGGTTAATTGTTGTGTTTTGTTGGGTTTATTTTGTTATTCGTTCAGTTAGTTAATTTAAAATGCCGAAACAAATAAAAAAAATTGTAATCGAACGAGGGATAAGTCATTTATTTCTGAGATTACCTTAAACGAGAACATCAAAATGGCGGAATAAATATAAAATTATTTATATCTATTATTAACAACGATTGCTTTTTTTATAAATTTTAACACTTTATATTTATTTGTTTATTGTAGTACATAAATCGCAAGTTAATTAAATGTAGTATACATGAAAATGTCGGTAATGCAACTTTCTAAAATAGAAATATTTTTTTTTTGTCAAACTCAAGCTACGATTGTATTCACTTGATAGTTTTAACGTCCGATGAGGCACATCTCTAGTAATTACAAATAAATGACTGTAGTATGTAACTGCGCACACTATTGAAATAAATTAAACTTTTACTTAATAATTTTATGAGTAAAAAAATGGTTGTCTGTAAAGTCGGTTTACGGACGATGGTTTAACGTGACAACGTCATAACAAAACATTGATGTAATGATTGCATACTTTTATGTATAAAATTGAATTATTTTTATTGAATTATCACTATTTTGTATGGGTCCAAAGAAGGAGTGAAACGAAATCTACATTAGATTGAGCGTTATTGGCCGCGATAGAAAAACCGGTTCATTAAATGGGCCATAAATCGTAAACGGTAAATTTTACAAAAAAGTTTGCTGGAAACAAAAGATGCGAAATTTTATTTTCTACAATAATTGTTTGTATAACTTTTGCCTTAAAGTGCATTGTTTCCGAGGTATCGGCTGAAAACGTATTATCAAGATGGCGCTTGAAGCGCCACCAGTTCATTAAATGGGCCATAAATCGTAAACGGTAAGTTTTACAAAAAAATTCCTGGAAACAAAAGATGCTAAATTTTATTTTCTACAATAATGGTTTGTATAACTTTTGCCTTACAGTGCATAGTTAGCGAGATATCGGCTGAAAACATTTTTTCAAGATTGCGCTTGAAGCGCCACCTGGATCTGTCGGCATTTTGTGATTTTATTCCGAATAAGTGATCCTAAACCTCATAAAAAATAAAATTGAATCGGAAATTTCGTGCAATGTTAAATTCTATTTTTACTGTACTATTTCATTAAACATTTTGTCAACAACGTCTTACAATCATTTCTCTAGCGCTCACGTGACCTTCATACAAATAATTCAATATTTTAATTGTTGATATTTTTTATTTTTGGATAAGAACATGGTAATGACTCTAAGTTATATTTACCTTCATTTAAAAAAATTGTCTTTGGCGAAACCTAGTATACTCTTTGGCTTGACCATAGGTCAGACTAATAGGTCCATAGACTGACGGATATCACGAGTGGTTAATGTCTATCTAATAGTTATAAAGGAATAGAAAAATTAATAAAAAGAATTATAGTGCTATTTTATCATACTTAATAATTTTTTCGTATGTTGCAAACGCACGCAAGTTACGTTCTAGTGACCTGTTATCCACACCATGCTACAACGTAAACACAATAGTTACAATTGTTCCGCTTAAGCGACAAGCATATATTTAAGGATTCGTTGAAAATTAAAAAACGTTATGTACATGATGTCATTATAAGCGTATTATCTAGTCCTTGATAAAATTTAATATTGAATACATGAGTATTTTATATACTTCAATTTCTGTAAGGAATTCACTTCGTTTGAATAAATATTCAAGATAAATGCCAAATCGCGAATTGAAAAAAAAAATGAGTTGTTTGTTGTTTTATAAGTTTTTCGTAATATCTATAAATTATCGGTTACTCTTATCGGTATTTCTTTTACTAAAAATTTTTACTAACTTAACGAATCTTTGCAGAGTTGGACGACCCGTCTCTCGTGACGACCGCACAATTATATAAAGGCCAGTTCCCGCTGGAAGACAACCCTCAACTCTCTGAAAAGCTAAATCACGCCCATAACAAATACAGAGCGATATTGGAAAATACGTTGTCTGGTGAGTGCTTTAATATATAAAGTTGAGGGGATTAGTCTCGTACCTACTGCATATTTTTATATTAGCATCACCCAAAGGTTGACCGGTAGAGAATGCCTCAGGGATTAAATCCAGATAAAATCATGTTGCATGAATTTTAATAAATAAAGTAAGTAAATATCGGAATTTATTTCGACAACTGGTTAACTTCCCAGTGGGATCTTATTGTAATGGGTCCGATTTTGCAAATTAGAAATTTTAACATAGTGTAATAACGTGCAGAACATTTCAAGGTCTTTAGAGTCGATTAGTAGTGGTTTTTAAGAGGATGTCCGTGTGAGCACATGTATGTATGTATGTATGTTCGGATTCAATTTTGCGCCTCGTATATCTCGAGAACAAAGAGCGATATTGACATGAGACCAGTTTCATTTAACGCATAATTGTGTAACTTAGACCTCATTAAATTTTGAGCAAAATCAGTCAAGTCGTTTTTTGTACCAAATGAAAAATTGTATAAAATATTAAAACATATGATATTTTTTTTTATTTTTTTCCATTGGGAAGTTTGTCGTGTGGACCTTTCGGGTCGCACCTAGACCGCTTTTTTATATAAAATTTGGGTCGTTGCTAATTTTAAGGAAAACACGGTCAATATTAACAATATCTCCTCTCCGTGTTTACTGGAACTGCAACTCTAGCGATATTAGAGTCCGTGCTAATAATATTAAAAAATATGAAGATTTATGGAGATGTTTGGATGCGCGTGCAATCATGTAAAACGGATATGGGGGAAATTTCGCATACATATATACCATTACTTAATTTATTACATTCTCTTATTAATCCCCTTTACCACCCCCTAAGACGCCCCCCCACGCCCAACAGGCCGCCCACCCACCCCAGGCACTCATGTGGGGGCGCCCTCCCCGGCCCCGGGCGGGGCCCCCCACCAACTTTTCCCTGTTTTGTTTCTACTAGCCGCCCGTCCCTTACTTCTACTGTTGGTGGGTCTGTCTTTTTTTTTGTTTTTCTTTTTTTGGATTCGCGCCGAGAGAACCGCGCACACCCTCCAACCTGCTTGCGACCTCCCCCCGGCCGGCAGTGAAGACCACGTCCGCCGTAAGTCACTGGCACACGCATGGTTGTACAATCTGTTATACATTACTCTATCAAATTAAAGTCTACTGTAGAACACACAATAACTCTTTGGCAGTCGGTTAGTAACCGCAGTTATTTAAGTATTAGTTGGGTCGGCTTTCAAGTTGGGTGACGTTCATAAAGTTCGTTTAAGATGGTTCTAGGATTACGTCAAGAATCGTCAGAGAAGTATTAATGGTTGTTGTTAAAGAAGTTTTTAAGACTTTTCATAAATGGAGCATCTCGAGCGGGTTTAATTTTACAATTTGCTTGACTTCTACTATTATAGAAACATTCGTGTTCTAAATACTCCTGTACAAATTTATACATGATATCTTTCGTCCATTTTATTATTAAAACCCAATATAAAACGTATACATATTCAATAAACAGTATCGTACAAATTTTGTGGCGAGTTTAATTATAAAAGTACAATTGTACGTTTTGGCGCGCAAACATTGCGTCCTGTCAACTTATACACTGAACTAAACTCGCTCGTTTACACGAACGGCGAGTTTAGTTGCGGGTGGCTGGAGACGCGCGGGAGTGCAGCACTTCGCACTTAACTCGCCGAAAAATAGCTCGGCCGGCTATCCCGTTCAACTTTATCGATAACTTGCTACTTAACTCGCTTATTGCCGTTCAAACGAGGTTCAAACTTAACTCGTCAGGTTCGCAAGTTAACTCGCTACTGTACTTGTCGAAGAATAAATTGGTCTTTATACATAGGTATTATCTGTGGTGACTATCGCCGCCCATGAACAACCGCAACACCAAGGGAATTGCAGGTGCGTCGTTAAGTCGTTATCGGGAAAAAATTGCTGCACCTTCTCCCGTTTTATTTCTCTATATAGCCCCTTACGTTATTTACGGGATGATATGGGATAGTGGAATGTCTTTTGCCGTCACTAAAGTTCTGGCTTAACACTTAAGCTACGTTTAACCGCAGGGAAATAAATATAAAGGATTTACACTTTCACGCGAACGTAGCCGCAGGCATAAACTAGAATGAAAATATACCTGAAAATAATGAATATTGTATTATTGTAGGTTACTGTCTACCGGAGCCGTACAATACACCACGTCTGCGCGAGGTCGTTGAGAAGTTCATGCAAAGCTTGCGAGATCCCTCACTGCCATTACTGGAGTTGCAAGAGGTATTTCATATCAATTATAAGAATTGCTTTTTAAAGTATAATACGAGGTTCGAAGATTATTTCTTAACCCATTTTGAAATTTTCATAAGATGTAGATGTGCATAAATATTAAATATGTTAATTAGCTAATTAATATGTTTAACATTGTAACATTTTTCACGCGTATTGGACAATTATTTTTTCTTCTTTATAATAGAAATACAAAAAAGAAATATAATACAGAATGTAAAAAGGTGTAATATGTGGTTTTATCAAACAATGCGAGTTTTTTTTAGATAACCTTTGGGATAAGCTTATAAAAGGACCGAAAATTAATAATATTATGCATGTCCTCACAGTAACACCTGATTCTGTTGATTTTACAAAATGTCCCTTATTATATATATATATATATATATATATATATATATATATATATATATATATATATATATATATACTTTATACTATATGTCAGTATAAAAAAGTGTAATTTAAGTCCAAAACACTTTACTGGTACTTATAAAGGCAATGAGGCCTAATAATATTACGATCAGCAGATGTCGCCAGTTGGAACTAAGGTGAACTTATTTGTTTTGAAGATGTTAATACAATGTCGTTATCATTGAAAAGTTGCGATTCAATTATATTTTTTTATTAATAGGGTATGTATATATTCAAAACATTGCCGTAGTGCTGTATTTTTAAATTTTTCATGTCTTTAAATTTTCTAAATTGTTATAGAAATATCCGTAGTTTGATTTAGCTATTTTTTACGCCAGCCAAGCTGCAGCTATATTATAGTTGTACCATGAATGGGTCCACTCGACCGGGGCAGGATCACGCTCTCACATAATACCAGCGTAAAATGGCACCGTGATGCTGCTGTCTTTCGTATGGCGAGTCTAGAGAACCAGAGAGCCGTTGTATTGGAATCGAGGCATTCCATCTTTGTCTTCAGGGGGTTTTCATTTGCATTTTGATTCTTAATTGAGGATAAATGTGGATATCTATGGGCCACAGCATCCGCTTACCATCAGGTGCACTGTGTGCTCGTGTGTCGCAAAGCTATAAAAAATAATCAAATTTATTTAAAATATAGTTTTTTTTTTAAATTTCGTAAAGAAACAATCTTTACACTTTTCTAACAAGTTAACTTCCTCCGCAATAAAATCTGTCAAATATTCCATCTCATTCTTAAATGTCGTCGCCCTGGTGTCAGAAAAATCTTGGATGACTCTTTTATTTAAATTGGTGAAAGCCTTCAACGAATTCGAAATATAAATTAGAAAACCAGTGAGCGCAATAAAGGCTGGTCCACTAGTGTGGAGCGCTGGACTGTGTCGGGTGTGTGGTGTTTGTGTGAGGTCGCTGTAGAAGGCGGTGACGTGCAGGTGCTGTCGTCGACGTCGGGGCGCATCCCGGTGGGCGTGGAGAAGAAGGTGCGCAAGCTGATGGCGCTGTACGAGCGCAACATCACCAGCGTGCTGGCGCAGTTCCCCAGCCAGCAAATCGCCAGCGTCATCGACCAGTAACTCACCTTACACTACTTCTAACGTTACAAATACACTTCCAAATAAGTTACAATAAATGTATAAATAACAATAACTTCTAGAAATGATGTTAAATCTATCAAGTAGATTTTTATGTAAAAATAAAACACAAAAAGAGAGCCTATCTACTGCTGAATATTTTAGATACTAATGAGGTATAAAAACTCTAAAGGCCGCTCTACATTTTCGCGTGAATCGCGAGCGAAGCCGCAAACCATCCGCGAAGCATGAGTGTAGAACCGTTTCGCGTTTTCGTCGTGGTTTCGCACATGTTCCCCGTGGCGTTCCCCAATTTTTGTCGGTTTCTTGATCCGCGACGAAAGGCGCGGCTCAACCGCTTACTAACGAGTGTCGTGAGCGGTTGTGTGTTTAATCTTTGCTAAAAGCTACATTTTAGCTGAAGTATTAATGAATTTAACACTATCCTTACATTAGTAATACATTTTCGGAATGTTTTCCTTACTTTTTTATAGGGAAAATGATAAGCGTTATTTATTTAAATAGATATGTGTACATCAAAGTCGTTGTAGCTCAGAAGCTAAACACTCCGTATAAATTTCATAGTAAGCGAACAACGCGGGTTCGAACCCCTCCGGTACCAATGAGATTGTTAATTTCAATTTTAAGTGCTGATTTTCAACGTGCTCGGCGGTGAAAGAAATATCATGAAGAAACCTGCAGTTTTGAAAAATAAGAAAAAGAAATAATTCGAAGACATGTGACGTTCATCTACACACATTGGGGAAGCGCGGTGGACATTTCCTTGCCCTAAAACTTTCTCAGAAATAAGAGGAGGCCTGTGTCCAGCAGTGGGACGTATAATACGTACGTACGTACGTACGTATGAGACGTATAAGTGCTGTAACTTTAATTTTATATGTACATATCTTGTTCTGTTTCGGTTGATGGTTAAAATCCAATATCTCCGTTTTCTCCACTTCTTTTTATTAAAACGTAATTATTAATCGCTGAAGCGCAAAGTAGCCCAGCATCCGAAGTAGTGAGTTCGACGTCCATCTTTGTCAAGCGCGCGAACTAAGCTGTGAACGTAACGCTAACCTGTGCCTGAGTGGAGCCAAGAACAGTCCTTGCCGCGTTTCAAGGTGTTTCGCGATGCGCGTGGGAATGTGAAGGAGAGGCTATAACATAATGTTACATTTTCCAGTCACGCGGGATCGTTGGCGAAGCGCGCAGATCGTGACGTGTTTTTCATGAGCACGCAGGCGCTGGTTGTGTTGGTGCAACGTTATAGGTAAATGTACTGGCTTTCACAATCGTGCTCTCTTAAAGATTAAAATAAATTATCATATATTTTTGTCAAAAATAAATTGTTATATTTGTAATTTTAAATGTTATATCGTTTGAAGCATCTCTGTTTTTCGTAGAATAAATTATGCGATATATAAAATGACACAGTTTTTACCTATAGTTTTACTATCAATTTTTAATTGTACAAGGTACATTTAAGGCAAAAAATAAAACAATATACAAAAACCCCTATAAAAACTTATTTTCCCTGTGGTAGGAATGGCATACGAGGAAGAATGAAGGCTGCAGTCCATGATCTCCTTAAACAATACTACCAGGTCGAGAGCCATTTCCAACTCGGTGAGTATTATTATCAGGCCTGAGCCCTTTGTGGGCATTATTATAGTATTTGGAAGAACTAAAAAAATACCGCGTGGTGGCGGGGACCGTGTAGACAGTAAGATAACGGTAAATCATTACCGATACTGTTATAGCCTATAAAAATTTATTGCTGAACATAGGCGTCCCCCATTGATTGCCTCATAGGGGAGATTTGGCCATAGTTGCTTTGTATGCGTGCGTGGAAGCGTGGCCTAAAATAAGTAATGGATGGACGGATGGATGTATGGCCACGATTGGTTGGGTTGGCAACCGCACTTTTAATTATAATATATTAAATGTATAATTATAGTTATTGGGAAAATGCTGCTGCATCTGCCTACTGATTTGTTTCTCTCTGACTGTAAGCGGCGACGAGACGGGGTAAAAAATTTGTAATTAACTGAATTTATTTGCTTTTGTTATATACAAAAATTCAGCACATTTCTCCATACAGTTAGTAAAGTTATAGTTTACATCCCACGTTCCATTTTTAAGCATAGGCCTTTTCGCAATTTTGTGAGGGACTATTGTGTGTTGCTTGACATATCTTTGAAATATTATTTGGTGCCTGCCGAGATTGAATCATGGTTGCGCGCATACTGTGAAATTGACAGCGAACACTTCGCCACTGAGCTAGCATAGCTCTCTTATCTCCATATCCGTGTATTTTTATCCGTGTGTTTTCTCACGTGGTAGATCACGCTGCAGCTATATTATGGTTGTAGCACGAATGGGTGCACTCGACTGGGGAATGACCACGCTCTCACAAAATACCAATGTAGAAATCCGGAGACCCTTTTTTACTGGAAACGAGGCATTCCATCTTAGACTGACAACGCATCTTCGGTTTGATTCTTAATCGAAGATAAATGTAGATGTCTATGGGCCACAGTATCACTTAATAGGTGGAATGTGTGCTCGTGTCACCTTTTAAAAAAATTGCTGCACTACACTACCAAATTGTGATTTGTGAGACTAATCATTGCCATTCTTCAGGTGCGTATGATAAATGCGTGATGGCGTTACGAGAACGCTACAAGGATGACATGCAGGCTGTTGCAAACATTTTATTCTCTCACAACCAAGTGGCTAAGAAGAATTTGCTGGTGCGTATGTTTTTACATCTAGTACAATAAGTACTGGCGATAACAGAATGCGATTGAAAATGGCGTCATCTCTATTCACTTCTTGCTCGCGCACTGTCGCTATCTATCTTTACTCACACCCGCTGGTAAAGACAGCGAAAAAAGTACACGCTGCGGTATGCGTTTTATTTTTGTATGAAATATTTTCATAGAATAATAACGTACCGAGTGTAACTAAACTTCACGAATAAATAGAGAATAATACCAGTAATCTTGACAACATTTTTACGGAAAATTTAAAATAGAAATTATTGATAAGATAAAATAAACGATGTTTAATTATTACCTTAAGTCTAAATAACGCCACATTATATTTATCCCAAGCGAAGCCAGAGCACGTTGCTAGTTATAAATTTTATTTTAAAATTAATGTTTACTTGCGTATACTATTCTTTTCAAATATTTCCCATTAATAGAAAATTTCGGATTGACCGTATAATTTTAGCGAGTTTTCGTTATTAGTACTGTGCATGTTGACGGTACTTGCTTGATGAGCAGCCATTTCTAATTGCATTCTTTATCCGTACAGACTGTAAAGGGCGCGATCCCGGATTTGACATTGAGCCCTTGACTTTGCCTGCCATTTACCTAAAATCCTTATAATGAATACGGCACTAAGTCTCAGATAATAGTTTACAACTTTCCGAATATGCTTGTACCATTTTTTTCATTACTATTAGATTTAATCTTATATGTTTAACACCAAAATCAAATTTCTAAGTAAACTTGAAGATTACAAAATTACTAAAGTTGTTAATAGTTTGCTACCACTGTCATTATAGTTTAGTCTTATATGATTCTCACAAGTGATTTTTCAAAAGTGATTTGAAACCAGATATGAACGCTTAGTTAAAAATTAAAACAAGTTTTCATGTGGCCTGTTGTGAACAGCCTAGTATTGTGTGTTATTTAAAACACATTACCTGAATAAAATGGATTTTGTGTTATGTAGGTGACGCTGCTCATCGACCACTTGTGGTCTAACGAGCCGGGTTTAACAGACGAGTTGGCGGCCACACTTAATGAGTTAACGTCCTTGCATCGCGCCGAACACAGCCGCGTGGCGCTACGAGCGAGACAGGTGAGCACTTATAGATGCGTGCATGCACACCCAACACTCATTGCCCCACATACACGTGCATACACACCAACACTTGTTGTCCTACGTACATGGGCTTTCATACCAACACTCATTGCCCCACATACACGTGCATGCACACTAACACTCATTGTCCTACGTACACGTGCTTGCACACCAACACTCATTGTGCTACATACAAGTGCTTTCACACCAACACTCATTGTGCTACATACACGTGCTTTCACACCAACACTCATTGCCCCACATACACGTGCATGCACACTAACGCTCATTGTCCTACGTACACGTGCTTGCACACCAACACTCATTATCCTACATACACGTGTTTCCACACCAACACTCATTGCCCTACATACACATGTTTCCACACCAACACTCATTGTGCTACATACACGTGCTTTCACACCAACACTCATTGCCCCACATACCCGTGCATGCACACTAACACTCATTGTCCTACGTACACGTGCTTGCACACCAACACTCATTGCACCACATACACGTGCTTACACACCAACACTTATTGTGCTACGTACACGGGCTTGCATACCAATACTCATTGCCTCACATACACGTGCATGCACACCAACACTCATTGTCCTACGTACACGTGCTTGCACACCAACACTCATTATCCTACATACACGTGTTTCCACACCAACACTCATTGCCCTACATACACATGTTTCCACACCAACCCTCGTTGTTCTACATACACGTGCTTTCTCACCAACCCTCTATTGACTACTACAGACACGTGTATTCATACTACATTCAATGTCTTAACATTATTGAGCATTTGATCATTTATTTTATTAAAGCAAAATAGTAAAATACAATAGAAATGTATTTTCACAGTGTTGCAATATAAATTTGTTTATATTTGTTAAAATAATGAGTTTCTTACCATTTCAATAAACATCTCAGTTAATCGAAATATTTTTATATGCTAATAGTTGAATTTAATTATAGTTTTAAAAGTTTTATTTCTATGTTGCAATTATTGATGCAATCTTCTGCTGCAGGTGCTGATAGCTGCCCATCAGCCGGCTTACGAGCTTCGTCACAACCAGATGGAATCTATATTCCTGTCCGCTGTGGACATGTACGGTCACGATTTCCACCCAGAGAACCTGCAGAAGCTGATTCTGTCGGAGACCTCCATATTCGATATCCTGCACGACTTCTTCTATCACACCAACGCTGCTGTGAGTAGATCGATTCTTTACTTGGGGGTAATGCTTGTTAATTGTGAATGTATGTTTGTCTGGATGTTTTCCCTCCAATTACGCGTGAAAGACTGCGGCTTCTAATCAAGTTTGTTATAGAAGTCGATTGTTTTGTGCAGCAGGAAATAAGAATCATTTTATAACATTTTAAGTTAAATTACAAATAGTTAAATTTCAATGAAAGAAAAGAATAGGACTAAGAAATATTTAATGATGTTAATGAAACTGAAGCTTAATAAAAATATTTTTAATTGCAAGAAATCAATATCTATTATCGTTTTTTAATATGCCATTATTTTCAGAAAGCAGTCATTATTGAGTCCAAGAAATAAAAATGTTGTGCTTTTTATTACTAAAGGAGCGATTGCGTTATTTGGATATGGTCAAAGTTACCTACTACCCTATCTCTGAAGTGTAGCTTTCCATTCAGTCCTATTATTCATATTTCGGTAAAACGCATTCGTATGTATTGCTTGCCGATTTTTAATAGATATAAGGTGAAATATTAAAAAAAAATATATGGAATTTAATGATTGTAAGTAGCGCGCCTTTACTAAGTCGACAGTAAAGCCCAACCTCTCTCGCTTTGCGTTCGAGATGTGCAATTACGTACGCAAAAGTGTATACATGGAGTAAGAAGTTCGCAGTATCTGAAACAAGGTAAACATAAGGAGGTTATTAGTTATCTATAAGTTTATTAGATATATTAAATCTTCTTAAGAAAGAAGGTGGATATAGGATCTCAGTGACGCCACTAGATAGGACGATCGTGTTTGAACTCATTTGAAAGGGCATATAAAGACCTAGGTGACTATTACGATCTCACCTTTCTGATGGTGCAATACGGAGGAAAGAAGGAATAAGGTTCATTTTGCTACAAAGTGATCGTTTTTATTAGGAAAACACAATAATTATATTCGTACGTTGTTTGATTTGTCTTATGTATGTATTAATTCACTGTAATAGAAATAAGAATAGAATTTCTATTAGCCACAATATTTACTTATTACCAGATGGACTGTGTGCTTGTTTGTTGTTGTTGATTGTTGACCCCTATTCGATAAAAAAATTATATGTATTTTGGCGGCGCTGTCGTCACACCACAAGCGAAATGCATCGAAGTCTAAATCGCGCTATCAACGTTCTGAAGTTAACGCGCAATGTATAGAACAGCTCCGAAATAACACATGGAGCATTGGCCCCATTTTATAACAATCCCCGGACTAAACATTTCGCCCGGCGGGAGATCTCCCGTTTTCCTTTTACGACCAAAGTATGTTATTCCTAATCGCAAAAGAATCGAAAAAATTAAGGGTATCAATTTTAAACTAGTGGTTGACTACTATCCTGCATGATGGGAAGCAAAGACGTTTATGTATATTACTAAACGGTCTCTGCGGCCTTAATACATTGCGCAGTAAGTTACGGTCAATTATCCGCAAATCTTTTAGTCGATTGCTAGCGGGCAAATGACTAGTACTTTGTTTTTTAAACTGCGAACGTTGTTTTCGAAATTTTAACACTAATTTTGTTAAATGTGACTAAGCAAACGCTATTAAAAAACTAGAAGTGGTGATTTATGTCCGCACTTTTCAACTTGGTTTTAGCTATAAATTAAATTGAAAATTTCAAAAATTCCCGAAACAAAAACAGTTGGTGATTTTCAAACGGCTCAACCGTTTTCGATAAAACACGTCTAAGAACCACCGCTAGAAAACCTGCTTTTAAATAAAATAAAAACTGCACCCAAATTGGCTCACCCGCTTAGGAGCTACGGTGCCACAGACAGACACACAGCGCTTAAACTTATAACAAACCTCTTTTTCGTCGGTGATTAAAGGCTATCGTAAGTGAAAATAGAATTAATTGGCATATTTACTTACTGTGCGGGGTACCCTTTTGTGACTTTCCCCGCGCGATCCACAGCTTTGACACAGTTTTTATTCTGAAATGCTGGTCTAGCAGTATAATAATAATAATAATCGTTTATTTCCAATCACAATGGTAAATAATATAGTAAGTATACATAGAAGTCTGATGACAAGTGGTAATGCTGGCGAAGATGGTATAGCTCAGTGAACAAAGGCCTACTCACTCTTGCCTTGATGACATCCACATTGTAATCGGATAGAAAGAGAGAAATTTGAAAAGATCTTCGGCGGATTTCGTAAAAATGGAAAATCTATGCAAATCTTACGGAGATAAAGAGTTCCATATCGAAGATGATTATGTTCAATGCGACGATGTGGATGGGCTGCTGCGCGCGCGCGACCGTCAGCTGCAGCGCCGTGTTCACGCGCCGCAGCTGCACGCGCTCCCAGCCGCAGCAGTACAGCAGCGTCGCCGACTGCGCGCCCTGCGCCCACGCTTGCATTCTAAACTCCCTCAATATGTACTCCACCCATGACTACCACATACCATCATACTTACAACAGAGCATATGAATCAGATTAAAACGGTTGATTTAAAAAAATTTTCGTACCGTAGCAATCTTAGTACGTATCGCGAATAATTAGGAGTAACCTCGCACGAACTATTTGATATTTAAAATAAATCAAAACTTCAGGAATACATTTCGTTTTAGCATATAACAATCAGTGCAAGGTTAATTGCGAGACAATGAAATAAGAAATTGAGCAAAGTAAGAAATGAAAAATATAATTGTGACGCAGACTTTTAACATACTGTTACGAGCTAAGGGTTCGCGACAATAAACACTGCCGATTGAATTACCAAAATTGACACTTTAATTACCGAACACCAATTAAAATTTCAAACACACTAATAATTAATCACACTTATCACTTTATTTCACAGTTATATCGCTTCGTCTTGAATCACCAATTCAATACTGACTCGGGTCGCGGTCAATACCAGTCTTATATAGGAGCTTTTCTAATGAAACATCTAGAATGTTCGAGTAGAACGTCGAAAGTTCTGGCATCAAATTTTCTACAAAGCTCCCCTAGTTCTGCTACTCCATACTAGAGGGCGCTAGTGAATTTTCAAGAAATATCTTGACGCTCCTATTTCTGCTACTTGATACTAGATAGCGCTAATAATAACCCGCCATGTACCAGGCATTAATTATGACGCGCAACAATGCCATTCTAGATAACTCTCCTTGGAAGTACTTTCAATTTTACTACGGAATTCCAAAGAGGCAGAGTCTAGGGTAGAGTACCTATGGTTCGAATCGCGGGTCACACCGAAATCAGTTATTGGATATTTTCTGTCACAGTGGAAAGCACATAAAGCCGTTACTTCTGCGCCAGATAACTCCGGTCGTATCTTATTGCCGACCCGTCGAACTATGAGAGGAAGTAGAGTATACCTGTGCCTGCGCTATCCTGCGCAAATTGCTAGTGTTCGTTGAGATTGGCAGCCGTTACCAAAAATTCAATTTTCAACATAATTAATAATTCTAATGTGATTACAAACGGTGTCGCCTCTATTCACCACTCGCCCACTCACACTCGACGGTAAAGAGCAATAAAACGTTAATCACGCGTTGCGCTGAGTTTACCAGATGAACCTGGGGAAAGCCTAAGTATAAAAACATTTAGAAACAGTATAGAAGCGATCACCTCGATCCCAGGACTTGGTATTTAAGGCATTACTAACTCTCTGTAGTCGATTAACTGGTTTTACTAGCTTGTATGCGTCTGTAAATACACAGAATGCAGATCACTATTTCACTAATTTATATGATTTAGTTTTTTCTAATATAACGATGGGGAAAAAAAAAACTAAACAAAATTATATGATCACCCGAGACAAGTGTGACAGTGGGGCAAGTGCAAAATGCAAATTATGCGGTCTTAGCACGTTTTTTGATTAAATTCCATCTATTTGACTATACCGACAGTTAAGTACATAACTTCAAATATTTTATCGTCAGATTTCATTTTTTTAAAACTACTCAACTGGCGACTGACAGCGCAATTTTAGGAGGCGAAGTTTTTACGCGTTTCGACATGACATTAAGTTATTTTAAACAAAATACATGATGAGTGATAAATAATAATATTGGTACTTACTTATAGCGTAATGTTTCTGCGACCTGAAATCCACTGTTACAGTTACACTTACATCACCTAATACCGTTCGTATTCGGGGTAAGTGTGACAGTGTCACGCTTAACCCCGATCATTTTATATGAGAATATCGTAACGAAAAAGGAGGATGCTATTTACCGGTATGTTTGTATGTATTTATACTTGAGTATATACTTTTTTAAATTAATGCCAAGAAATAAATACATGTCAAAAAATGTCAGAGGATGTCAGAAGCAGAAATGCTAAATGTTATCGAAACATATAGAAGAAGATACAAGTATAATTTGATTTTAGATGAAAAGAATACTGTTTTAGTACGATATTACGAAAAGAAAAAATAGCAATATTATGTTGGTTGTACAGAATATTAAAAAAAATGATCGGTAAACAGTATTATAAGCATTATATAGATGTGAAATAAAAATAGGTAAAATACCAATGTGTTTTTTTTGTTAAACAACAAATATGATATTTTCTCTTTTAAATTTAACTGAATAATACATTTATTCACAAGTTTTTATTTATCTAAAATAGCACATATAATACCGATACCAAAGAATTATGATTATATTATTGTAATTTTTTTAACATATTTAAATTCAATTTTATTTTGCACTTGGCATTTTTTTATTATACTTACAAAATATTCAGAGCTAGTGTAGTAAATCTATTTCAAGGCACATAACTACATCGGTTAAAAACTCACACTTGCCCCATGTTGGGAAATATTCATTGTTATTCAAAAATTTACGTACAAATCGTTTTCATAAATCACAAAATACAGCGACGTTAGTATCATCTCATCAATTTTGTCGAAAACCACAGATAATAGTAAAGTAACTACAAAAAAAGCGTTCTGTCACACTTGCCTCATTGATGGGTAAGTGTGACAGGCTTCCACCTCAATTAGTTTTAACTACCTCAAATTACAAAATGCTACTTGTAGGTACTAAAATGCTTGATCAAACATACAACCACTTAATAATTGATGTGAAGAAATTGAATTCTCTATATTAAAACCTTACAGAGTACGAGTAGGAGTATTCAAATGGTGATTACAGTTTTAATTAATTTATATCACCCTGCATTGTGACCTTACTTATATTTTGAAAAATTTTGCTTAAACTAATATATTTAGGATATGAACTTATATTTTGTTGAATAAGATAAAATATAAGTTCATACAGGGTGTTAGTGTAAACACCGTTATCCTTGAAACCAGTGGTTTGGATTCACTTATAGAACGTAAACTCAATGAATTAAAAAAACTCTATTTTCTTTCATAAAATTTAAAAAGTTTCTGTCCGACACCGTCCGTAAATTAAATATCTTTCTTTAAAAGTAACTTAATCACTACGCGGTATTCAGGATTGGGATAATTGTTATATCAGTGATAAAAAAAGACAAAAAAAATATTTTCACATAACATCATCACACGTGTTCGCTTTGAGCGTAAGCGATATTGATTTCTTATATTTACGCGAACACTACACATTAAAATAATACTAGTTTTTACGAAATTTATCGCGTATATTTAACTTTTTAAATACCCGACGTTTCGAGCGCTTTACAGCACCCATGGTCACGGGGGGGACTGAGGTATTCAACGTCCAGCTGTCATAGTTAACCGCCGTTACCATAGATTAAAATTTTAACTTTTGTTCCGATCTACACAGTATAAACTTATGGTATCTTGAAGTCTTGCAGTTGTATGCTTGGGTTGGGATTTAATTTTATTTATTATAGGATCCCAAGCAGATGGTAGCACCCAGCCATCTTCTCTATTGAAATTAGGATGTTTTTTGATTTCAATAGCCTCGCGAATCACCCTTGGAAGGAATCGGTGTTCTTTAGCGAGGATTTGTGGTCTATCAAATCTGATGTATCACCCTGCATTGTGACCTTACTTATATTTTGAAAAATTTTGCTTAAACTAATATATTTAGGACATGAACTTATATTTTGTTGAATAAGATAAAATATAAGTTCATACAGGGTGTTAGTGTAAACACCACCAAAAACCAGTGGTTTGGATTCACTTATAGAACGTAAATTCAATGAATTAAAAAATCTCTATTTTCTTTCATAAAATTTAAAAGTTTCTGTCCGACACCGTCCGTAAATTCATGGATACTCTAGAAACTAATATATTTAGGATATGAACTTATGTTTTGTTGAATAAGATAAAATATAAGTTCATACAGGGTGTTAGTGTAAACACCGTTATCCTTGAAACCAGTGGTTTGGTTTCACTTATAGAACGTAAATTCAATGAATTAAAAAAAAACTCTATTTTGTTTCATAAAATTTAAAAAGTTTCTGTCCGACACCGTCCGTAAATTCATGGATACCCTATGCGCCCGAGTGACGTAATCACTGTAAAGATCACCACCCGCGCTAGCTACCTACACAACGTTTCAATAAAAATACAATAGGTACACATAACCTGTGATGTAACTTTTCCTTAATACTTTCATCCTGGCTTAAGACAGGCAAAAATTGAAGAATCAATGAAAAAGCGAGATTTTACTAAAAAAAAATTATTTTTCATTGAATTTACGTTCTATAAGTGAAACCAAACCACTGGTTTCAAAGATAACGGTGTTTACACTAACACCATGTATTTATTCTTGTTGTATTATAATAAATGTTTTTCAGAAAAAGATCTTTTTCGCACTAGTTCTTATCTTCTCAAAATAAATTTAAAACAAGTTTTGCAGTAAAATTGATGCCCGACTATGTTGTCTCACAATGTAAATAATAAGGTTTGGTAATGTAAATTTTTCGGCACTATTTGGTTTTTTGTCATATGTTCATGTAAAATATATAACTGAAATATGACTATTTGTTGTCAACATGAAAAAAGAAACTCTTTCTATGTTGACAACAATATAGTCATAGTAAATATAGTAATATTTTATATATAAATACTCTATTTTTATTTATATATAAAATGTCAGTTACCCTTACCTGTACGCTGTGCACAAAGATCGCCTGACGTCTCTGACTATCATTCTCTATCAACTACTATCGCAAAAGAACACCGATTCCCACCAAAGATGATTCGCTCAGCCATTGAAATCAAAAGACATCCAAATTCAAAAGTTAGGGTGACTGTATACTAATAAATACTTGGGATCATATCATCATCATCATCATCATTACAGCCCTTCACAAGTCCACTGCTGAACATAGGCCTCCCCCAAGTAATGCCACAAAGCACGGTCCTGAGCCACCTGCATCCATCGACTTCCTGCATGTCTTACCAGGTCGTCACTCCATTTAGTGGGGGGTCGCCCTACACTACGCCTACCGGTACGAGGCTGCCACTCGAGAACCTTTCTTCCCCATCGGTTATCGGTTCTTCGAGCTATATGGCCGGCCCATTGCCACTTCAGCTTACTAATCCGTTGGGCTATGGCGGTCACTCTGGTTTTACTGCGGATATCCTCATTTCTGAGTCTATCACGCAGAGAAACTCCGAGCATAGCCCTCTCCATAGCTCGCTGAGCGACCTTAAGCGTCCTCATACGGCCAGCAGTGAAGGACCACGTCTCAGATCCGTAAGTCATCACTGGCAACACGCACTGGTTGTACAATCTAGTTTTTAGAGATTGAGGTATACCTGACGAAAAGATATGCCGTAATTTCCCGAACCCTGCCCAGCCGAGTTGAATCCGTCGATTGACCTCTCGGTCGAAGTTGGACTTACCTAGTCGGACTATTTGTCCCAGGTAAACGTATTCGTCAACAACTTCGAGCATAGTGCTCCCAACAACTACCGGCATAGGTGTGACATGGACAAGCACTATGCTCAATGACCTCAATAGTGCCTCCCAACGGATAGGTCTTAAGATGAACATGGACAAAACAAAGATCATGTTCAATGTCCATGGGATCATATAATTAATAAAATTAAATCCAAACCTCTACGCGCATTCTGCGTACATCGGAATGTAAATTTAGAAGCTGAAGGTAGGTCGGTTTAACTATGACATCAAGAAAATTAAATAATTTAGTCCCCCCGTGACCATGGGTGCTGTAAAACACCCGAAACGTCGGGTATTAAAAATAAGTCAAAGTAATATGAGTTTAATTCAAACAGTATTCTTACCATAGTTTTTAACTTGGACGAGAAATGGCACGGCTGACACATGTAAACCACGGTACCAATAATGAATATCATGTATCTCAGGTCAAATTCGTAGCCCTGAAATGTATGTTTGGTTAAAAAAAAAACTTCCTTCTTTACTTGCAAGCGTTCTATCAATTTGTAAAGTAAGAGCGTTAGAGGCTCTTATATTGTTTTATAATATATATATGATATATATATATATATATATATATATAATTATGATATATCATGTGTATTTGTACATTTAAATTTTAAACGTTGCGCAGCGCAGTGTCCGACTGATAGATCGTTGTGGAACATATTTAACTAAGAGCAGATTTTTCAATCATCAGTTAAAGGTTATCCATTAAATATAATACGTATCCACGTAGAAAGACGTGGTAATGCCGTGTTGCAGCACTAATGGGTCGGCTTGATCGGGGAGGGATCACGCTCTCACAGAATACCAGCGTGAAATAGCAGCTTAACGCTGCTGTTTCGTATGGTGAGGGTAGAGAACCGGAGACCCTTTTTACTAAATACGAGGCATTACATCTCAGTCCTTCGGAACAACAACGCATCTGCATTTTGATTCTTAATAGAGGATAAATGTAGATGTCTATGGGCTACAGTATCCACTTATCATCAGGTGGACTCTCTGACTGAATCAAATAAATTATAACCCGACTGAATATAATAGTCAAACATTAGAATTATTTTATTAATATAAGTGTCATTTTTGATTTGTTGCATTTTACTATGAGTAACTTTTATATGAGGATTGGAAGGTCAAACCTTACATGAATTAAATAAGAACCAGTTAAATAGTTGTACCATGTTGGGATGTAACTCGTATATGTTTATGTTGGATTTATAACAAAAAAGAAAGCGCTAACAGAGTTGTCAAAATCGTCAAAAGTTTTGTGATTGTGTAGGCGATGTTTTAGCCACCTATCATTTTATTTACAATTTTAAATTTTAACCCATATTGTTTGGGCTAAACGCGGTCCGAGTGGGACATAGCTCTTTTGACTCTGTTTACCCCCTCGGGGATTACAGAAGTGACGCTATATGTATGGATTTCTGTTAAATAGATGCTTAAAATATTATGCATTCGAATTAAACGGTTTGCTCCGCCGTTTATAAAACGTACAGCAAAGGAGTGGAATAATTTGCCAGCATCTTTCTTTCGATTACAATGTAGGTGTGTTTAAGAGAATTGTGAAGCTGTAAATTTTCATAAAAAATGCGATAACATTTTCCCTTCCGTAAACATCGTCTAATTTTCATAATTTTTGGAAATGTTGTAGATATAATGGAAAACTAGGATCTGTACGTTTGGATATTAAAGAAATATTGCGTACGATATAAGTTATTAGCATCTAAATATCTATATTTTTGACTTAAAAACTGCCTCGAACGTTTTAATTTTTTTTGAAATTAAACTGAACTGAATTACTAAAAAAGAAAAAGGTACAAATCTAGATACAGGTGTACTGTATCTAATGAGACAAAATTGTCTTATTTCGTAAATGTTTAGGGGGGTGAAAACGTTATCGTCCGAAACAATATTACAAAAAGGAAAAGTAAGCAATTGCCTCCAAGACTTGCAACTATCTCTATCGCACCGTACAGCGATACGATATGAAACCGATAGCATTTTAGAAAATACCTACCCGCGCCGCGTTTCGGCACTTCACAACTCTCTTAAGGCTAAAGTGAATATGCTATTCTTATACTCATTTTGGGCGCTTTACAATCTTCACATATACTTCACACCACCACATACCATCAGGTGGGTTAACAGTTAAGCTCTGACTAATAATACTTGAAAAGACAAACGTGAACTGTTCATCAGTTCGACATTGTTCAACAATTGTTCTTTTACGGGATGATGATGATGGTGACTTGAAACATCGTTATAAATTAATGTATTCATCGCGTGGGACTCATGAGAGGTGACAAAGAGAAACTTAACAGCAGATCTTCCTAATAACAATTCTATAATAATCTTTACCTGGTAAATAAATATCTTTACGTGGTAGAGCCATGCTGCAGCTATATTAATTGTATGGTTGTAGCACGAATAGGTCGGCTCGACCGGGGAAGGACCACGCTCTCACAGAATACCAGCGTCAAATAGCAGCTTAATGCTGCTGTGTTTTGTATGGTGCGTGTAGAGAACCGGAGACCCTTTTTACTAACTACTGGAAAAGAGGCATTTCACCTTAGTCCTCAAGGCTGACAAGGCATCTTCATTTTGATTCGCAAACGAGGATAGATGTAGATGTCTATGGGCCAAAGCAACCACTTACCACCAGGTGGACTGTGTGCTCGCTTGACACCCTTTTCCTATAAAAAAAAAGAAATTAAACCCGCTTGCTACACATGGCAGCTGTGGCAAATGTCCTTTCAATGAAGCAATCTATGGGGAGGCTTACGCTTAGCAGTCTACTGTTGACAGGATTGTTATAAATGAATGAATTTACGTCGTAATTGTATGTGCTACAAAATTTGCTACCTCTGTAATGTAATACATGCTAGTGCATATCTGAATCATCGATGCGAACAAGGCGAGGCCCAGCCAAATGTTAAATACGTTTTGTATTAGATCAACGTACCTAAAATATGAAAAAAAAAACAAATAAATATTAATTGGTTTAAATTAAAGTAAAACCACAGCCTTCTTACGCCGTTTCCGCACGATGTTTTACTTAACCACCGAGCACGTGGTTAATAAGGTTAAGTGGTTAATAAGGAATCGGTGTTCTTTAGCGAGGATTTGTGGTCTATTAAATCTGATGTAGAGACGAAGGCGATCCTGTACGTGTTCACAGACTGCAGACTTCCCGGAGCGTCGATTCTTCACATCAGCTATATGTTCTTTAACGCGGGTTTTAATTGATCTTTTAGTTTGTCCTATGTAGGAGAGACCACATTCACAATCAAGCTTGTACACTCCTGCATCTTGCAGAGGGACGTTACACTTGACTGATGGTAAAAACTGACCAATCTTCTTCAGCGGCTTGAAGTATGTTTTGATGGAAGCGCGCTTCAAGATATAGCCAATCTTGTCAGTGACTCCTCTAACATATGGCAGTATAGCGGGTACACATCCGACAAAAGTTCTTCGAGCTTCACCATGTCAAGCAAGTTTTGCATGACAACAAGCTTCGGGTCCCGCGCCTACATCACAGTGAACGAGTGAAGCCAGCCACAATCGAGCGTGTACCTGCTGTACTGCCATATGTTAGAGGAGTCACTGACAAGATTGGCTATATCTTGAAGCGCGCTTCCATCAAAACATACTTCAAGCCGCTGAAGAAGATAGGTCAGTTTTTTCCATCAGTCAAGTCTAACGTCCCTCTGCAAGATGCAGGAGTGTACAAGCTTGATTGTGAATGTGGTCTCTCCTACATAGGACAAACTAAAATATCAATTAAAACCCGCGTTAAAGAACATATAGCTGATGTGAAGAATCGACGCTCCGGGAAGTCTGCAGTCTGTGAACACGTACAGGAACGCCCCCGTCACTACATCAGATTTGATAGACCACAAATCCTCGCTAAAGAACACCGATTCCTTCCAAGGATGATTCGCAAGGCTATTGAAATCAAAAAACAACGAACGTCAATATGCATAAGACCGACCTCTTTACAGCCGGAGGCGTGACTGCTTATTACGGTGCGGATGGGCGGCAATCATTCAGTGCAGGAGGCACTAAAGCAACTCCTATTCCAAGCACAACTAATCGAGTAAAAGCAGGGTAAATGACAAAATAATTGTAATGAATAAGTTTACTTACAATAATACCGTAATAAAAATATATCTTGTGACGTTAATTTTGAGACTTCGCTAACTATGGCCGAAATATTGAATAAAATGAAGCTTGGAAAAATGAAGAATCGCCAGAGGCCTGGATAAAAGTTCAAGAGCGCTGATTGCGTAACCGTTTTATAGGTAAGACTGGAAAAGCAGAAATAAAACCTGAGGAGAAATTTAAATTAGTGGATTTGAAAATTCCGCTATGCTTATGACGCTAGAAAAAGATATCGTCGATTATATTAGGAATAAACGAAAGAAAAATAAGGTTTTATGTGTTTTTATTTTCAAAACATACAATACTTTACTCTGTGGCGATCTTTGTGATCCGTTGCCTTTTTATTTATTAATTATATCTCTAGAGTTAGTGACACTAGAAAAAGTGACTATGAAAAAAGACAAAGGATATAATGCCTTAAAATTATACGTGTCCAAACAAAAACTTGCTGTTTATTGAAATTACAATCTTTGGCCGGGCGCCATCTCATTCAGAAGATTTGTGCGTTTTAATTACAGACATCAGGAGACCGCAGATAATGTGTTAAAAAATCGTTAATGCATAGTACAGCAAAATTTACTACTTTCAACTGTAAATCTGTTAAACGCTCTTTAGAATGCGTAAGACACCTGTGTGAAAAGTTTGACGTGATAGCGCTACAGGAGACATGGCTCCCACCTGATGACATAATGTTTCTAGGCGAGATACATCAAGACGTCAGTTATACTGGTAAGTCAGCAGTTGATACATCGTCTGGTATACTCAGGCAGACCCATGGTGGTGTGGCCTATTTGTGGAGAAAAAACGCTTTTGATTGTGTCAGTGTAGTCGAATGTAGTAGTGTGCGTCTCACAGCAATTAAAGTGTTCCATAGTGATCGAACTTACATAATATTCTCAGACGAAAGTTCTTCTCAGAAAAAATTCGAAAGATTCAGTAGAGTCAATAGAATTTACATCGTGTATAAGCGAGTTAAGTGCTATTATTGAGAATAAAAATGTCGACTATACGTATTTGCGTTAGGTGGCTTTAATTCGCTTCCCGGTACATTATTTTGTAACGAACAGATACATTTATGCACGGATCAGCAGTTGATTTGTGTTCATTTGGAGGTCCTCCCAGCGGGCAGCTATACTTACACTAGTGATGCGCACGGTTGTCGGCGCTGGCTGGATCTATGGAGTGTAGAAGTAAGGAGTACCAACTCCCATAGTAGAATAGTTGAAAAAGTGGTCATCTGTAAACAATAAATAACAGCTCAAAAACTCTCCACAACAGCGCTGGAGTAGTACTGGGATGAAATGAACTTAGCAGTTGTCGACGGTTTAAGTGTGCTGCTAAACTGATCAGTAGCTCTAAAATCTAAAATAATTTCATTTAGTAAATATAACCTCGACAAAGTCGTCTATCCCACTAATATTTTTCGGTGCGTTCTTTAAAATTTACCCCGTAGTTATAGTGGCGCCACCCTTATTTAAAGGTTTTTATGAACACTTTTTAATACACAGTCTGTAATCCTTACTTCTACACTCCATAGCTGGATCATTGCGTTGTAACTGAGGCTGCAAGGCGCTCAGTCATAGATGTCACTGTACTGTGTGATACCTACTGGTCGTTTCATGTTCCATTGCTCATCGAGTGCAATACTAACTTATTGAGATCAAAAAATGTGGTAAGCTATTTCTGTAATAATAGAATAATTTGGGGAGTCAGAAATAATAACCAAATAAAAACTTATAATAAATTGTGTCACTCTAAATTAAAAGACATAAATTTTCCACAAGAGTTTATGAATTGTTGTATGATATGTACAAACGTACAAATGATAATCACAAATTAAACGGAAAGAAATAAAGTCAAGAACTCTAATATCATGGATTTTCTGGACTTTAAAATCTGCGTATCTGATTTTCTACTTGGTGGTTCAACGAGAAAACGCACCCGTGAAGAATTCGAAGAAATGGCAGAGATGCCTTCAACATCCCACTATCAACCTGCACCTATTCCAACTATAAATAAACGTCTCGGTGGGTATAACCATCGGCCCGTACATGATTTTCTAAAAGATCCTCGCTGTTGCCGAGTGACAGGTTGTGCAAGCCGTTTAAAACTAAGATGCACATAATGAAATGTTTATCTTTGTAGTACTAAAGATAAGCATGATAAGCATTGTTTCTTTGTTTTCCATAATGAAATTTTTTTTTAAATATTTTTCTCAAGTCTATTTCTTCTAGTTATTATAACCTGATGATCTCGATTGTGTACCTTGTTCCTAGTTCTTAATAAGATTTTTCTTATATCTAATTACGCCAAAATAATAGATTAAAAGAAGCGTTATATTTTTGTTACTTATTAACAATAAGAAATTAAGTTAATTTTAATTATATAATAAATAATTTAAAAATATTCCTAATTTTCAATTTTATTAGAATATTGTTACCCTCACGATCGTGAGGGTAGCTCTGGTAGGGCCCGACTTAATACGATCGTGAGTGTCATGGAAAACAGTTTTCCTAGATTTTTTAAGACCCTATCATTGTAATCTACGCATGTTACTTGCCCTAAATCAGTTCTGTAATGTTCGTTAAGTAGCGACGTCACGGCACGGATCTGAAAGGGGTATAATAGATCCGACCACTGAGTATAGTACGCGTCACGTAAAAAGAACGCTGGCGGTCAAGCTGCGCATAGGCGATTTATCGGTCTACTTGGTGGTATGAGGTAGGGCGCGGGGCGGGTGAGCCACGCGCCGCATGTTTACCGATGCGCTATTGGTTCATCAGTTGAGCTTTGCTTCCCGCGTAGACGTTACGTTCCTTTTAAAAATACCATCGCGCACAAAAGTTTTAAATTACGAAATGGTTTTACATAGAGAAGTGAGAAAAATGATTTATGACGTATACTGTTTTATGAAGAGGGAAGCTGATAATAATGTAGTTAATAATTTAAAACAATGTATGAAACGGACCGCAGAGGCAACAAAATGTTCCGAGTCGACAGTGAGACGAATAGTAAAGGGTTCAAAAGATTCGGAATTTCTTACTGTTTTCCGAACTCCCGGCAAAAATAAAAGAAAAAAAAACAAAACCAATAACAGACATTGACAGCTTTGACCAGGGTGTTATAAAAAGAATGATCCATAATTTTCACGTTACTGAAAAAGAATTGCCTACCATAGGCAAGTTGCAAAGGAAGTTACAGGATGACATACATTTCCAAGGATCTGCAGCAAGTCTCAGGCGAGTATTGAAAAACTTGGGTTTTAAATGGAAAAAAACGGAAACCAATAGAAAAATCTTAATTGAGCAGTCACAAATTCGATTTCAAAGAATTGAATATCTGAGAAATATATACTTATACCGCAGCAACTGTTATCCGTAATTAGATTTATCAACAACCTTCATGTGTTGTTTCAAATACCTATGCTTTAATTTTTGGGACTTTATAATTTTTAGAAATATAATTTACGTTAATAGTTAGTAATTAATTAGGTATATGTTCGTTATTTTATGTACACTGATGACGTCGTGAAGCGAACCCGGTCGGTAGTAGTGAGTAAATTAATACGTCATACGTGGTAGAGCCATGCTGCAATTATATTAGTAGTATAGTTGTAGCACGAATGGGTCGGCTCGACCGGGGAAGGACCACGCTCTCACAGAATACCAACGTAAAATAGTAGCTTAATGCTATTTCGTATGGTGAGTGTAGAGAACCGCAGACCCTTTTTACTAGAAATGAGGCATTCCATTTTAGTTCTCATGGGTGCCAACGCATCTGCATTTTGATTCGTAATCGAGGATAGATGTTGAAGCTATCTATGCGCCACAGCATCCACTTACCATCAGGTGGACTGTGTGCTCGTTTGTCACCCTATCCTATAAAAAAATTAAAATAAATATTGTAAATCGAATACAAGTGTTTATCCAAATTACTATTAATAAGGAAGTTACTTGTTAATTAAATAGTAAGTAAGCAGTTTACTTACTATTTAATTAACAAGTGTACCTGAATAGTCTACACTGATCATTGATAACACCAGCTATTTGCTCGTACATCTCGTGCCTTGTTTTCGCTTTCACAGCCTCTTCCATCGATTTGCAATACAGCTCCATTTTTAAGCAGGCGTGGTTGATACACAGTCCAAAAAACCCGTCGTAACCGGTGAAGTTTATTAAGTACAGTAGACAGGCGTACGTCATATACACAAATACAAACTCGTAGTAAGGAGAGGTATATTGCGCTTCCGGTTCCAGAAACGGTATGGGAACATCATGAACCATGTATTTAGTGTTTTCAGATGTAAAAATGAAACTGTAAACGTTCAGACCGATAGCCATGAGTGGGAAGGTCGCGATAATGAAGGTGACAAATGACGCCCAGCATTTTTCGGTGTACAGCTTGCTGTTGCGGATGTTGTCGTCAACGATTGTTTTATGGTGTAGTGACAGATTGTTACAGCAAGCATAGTCGTAGTTGATCTCATCAATCAGCATTTTCACTTCTTGCTCTTTTAATAATAGAATGAGCATCTGGAAAACACACAATTTGTAATGGTTTTGACGAAATAATTAATAAAAGAGAATGTCGAGAGCTAGAGAGATACGCTCATTTTTCGTGTCTTATTAATAGTTTATTAAATACAACTGTCATGTTAAAATCCTTATTCCTTTCTAAAAGGCTGGCAATGCACCTGAAGTTCCCCTGGTCGCCTAAGAAGAAAATACAGTCAGTCATCGCGCTTGATGTCGTCGGACATACACAATACATTGCTAGGGTTGTCAGAACGGGAAGTATTAAAAAAAATAAAAAAACAGTTTTTTTTTTATTTGACGTCTAAAGCAATTCATATAGGTACGGTCAGTCATCGCGCTTGATGTCGTCTGACATACGCAATATATTGCTAGGATTGTCAGAACGGGAAGTAATAAAAAAAAATACGTGTGGCACTCGGTGACTGCCGCGGTAAAGCTATTGCATAGCATTTTTTATCAACTTATGCAATTATAATTATTTATTTATTTTATTTATGCCGCGCTGCCCAAATGCGTGTTGACGAACTTCACATGTCTTCGAAATATTTTTTTTTCTTATTCCTCAGACATGCAGGTTTCCTCACGATATTTTCCTTCACCGCCGAGCACGTGGTAAATCAGCACTTAAAATTGCAATTAACAATTTCATTGGTGCCGGCGAGGATCGAACCCGGGTTACTCGCGTTCTGTCATATTTACAGCGAGCGTTAACCACTGAGCTAAACCCTCTCAGAAATGAGGGGAGGCCTGAGCCCAGCAGTGGGACGTATATAGGCTGTAACTTTACTTTACTTTACTTTTATTTATGCAGTTAAGTCTTTGATATTAAATCAATTTACATTTTTTGAGCGTGGTGACCGATAAGAAAACAATTTTTTTTCTCTTATTGAATAATTGAGAAGTTAATATTTTTTAAAATATTTTTAATATCTTACAATACATGTAGGTTATTCAGGAATTTTTATCATTGAGTTAGCAGCTAGTGTACACGCATACCTCTAGTCGCACGCACACAAACACCGTGCCGAACTCTGCCGAGTGCCGAACTCTGCCGAACTGAAACGACGTTAGACAATGCACGGCTTTCAACGCCACACCTCCGTGCCCGTCGGAGTGGGGAGCGTGAGGTTTTTTTTCGTTACGGAATTTCTGGATTCGGTCCCCGCGCTCAAGGCCCGCGATAGAAGCTATGCAATAGCTTAAAAAAAACTGATTTTACTTTATTTGACGTCTAAAGCAATTTATAAGTATGTGGAAACTGATGAAACTTTAATTATCTATCTTTAAATAAGGGCGACTATTTTAATTTATTTGCGTGAAAGGACAACCAAGCGGGCGGAGCGCTCCCGAGCGACTAACCTCCGCTCGGGAGCGCTCCGCCGCTCCGCCGCCGCCGCTCCGCTTTTCACGATTGCCCTGTATAACAATAAAATATAATGTCTAACCTACTAACAGTCAGTTATATGTGTACGGTCACACATACACACACGCACGTACACATATAACAGTCATTAATCGGTAGTAGGTTAGACTGTGCCCTGGTGTTGCTCATGTTAATAGGCGACGGTGATCACTTACCATCAGGTAAGCCTTATGCTCGTTTGCTCATTCTTCTATAAAAATATTTTTATTTACATAACTGGTGGTGAGTTAGTGATCGTGTAACTTTTGAACGACTTGACCTATCAGGGTCACCACGTAATGTAGGAAGGTATTAAATGAGAAGAAGATGTGTTACTCTTGCTATGACTTTAATTATACTGCCTCTTAACAACTACAGTTTACATTAATATATATGTCGTGTGGACTGCTCTACATCACGGATTGGGTCGATAATCAAATAACAAAACGAATATTTTAATATGTAAATGTGTGAATATCTCACATTGTATGAGTTTTGTCGAGACGTTAGTTTATATCTATGCTAGGATCCGATACATGGTACTGTAGTCATGTTATTAACAAACTATATGTATTAGAGATGGGCCGAATATTCTTTTTATATTCGGCAGCTTTACCGAATATTCGTATTCGGCCGAATATTCGGCTAAATCACCGAACATTCGTTTTCATAGTGTCCAATGTATTGAAATGTACGAATTGAGTAATGCAATGTCTTTTACTGTTGAAAGTATATTTTATTTATGGGTTAAATCTACTTATTTTAGAGTGCCTCAAATGCATAAATCTATACATTTATGTGTTTAAGGCACTGTAGATTTATTTCCGATTATAGCACATAGAAACTTGATAAAATGTTTTAAAATCATACAAAGAAACATTATATTACATTAGTACATTTCACTTTTATTTGGTCGTCAGTTTCTCTAAAGTAAGTCCAAATAGTAAATCACCTGCCGCTTATTTTTATCATACTCGTATAATTATCAATTTTCACTAAGAATAAAACAACGAAATACTTTTTTTATCACAAGAATAGTCAAAACATAAGCATGTGCCGGCAATTTCCTCAGTAATATATGATGCAATAACTGTCAGGTATGGCGGGGAGAGAGAGGCGGGGTTCGGCACTAATCCCGCGCGCTTTACGGTAACTATATAGTTTCGACTAGAGATGAGTCGTACTAGGTAAATTTCGTACTAGGTGCACCTAGTCCAATTCCGTATAAATACTCGATCCAAATACCTGTTCCACCTGGTCCAAAAAGTATCAAGTACGCATAGTTTAGTATTGTTGGAATAGGAATAGGATACGCTATAGTTTCAAGTACCATATTTTACGTGCGTACTGCTGAAACGTGTGCAATAATGAATTCATACATCTTCCCTTCATACTTTACAAAATTATTATAATTATTCTCGTTACTAATTTACGAGAATTAAGGTTATATGAGAAATAAATTAAGATCATTTACTTCCAATTACTTCAAATGCTACTTAGTAGTACTTCATATTTTGTAAAATTTGTTTTAAAAGATGTTTATCTTGATTTATTTGAAAAACTCTAGAATGAGAGTACTCACCTATTGATTTTGTATGTCTTGATTTTAAGCTGCTATGTTTTTTTTACTATTGCTATAATTCTATAATTGGTTAATGCAGCTCATACTAATGACGGAAGGGAAAATTTAAAGTGGATTATTTTCATTTATCTCTCATATAATCTTAATAGTAACGAGCCTAATTATAATATTTTTTAGAATATTGTTTGCATAATTCTTATAAATAACGTTAAAAAAAGAATTGTTCTGAAAAATAAAAAGTGAGTTTTTCAGTTCCGGTGCACGACTGAAGTTCACTCCTTACGAACGATTATAAAATATATAGATTGGTAAATGTGGGTAAATGAACGCATTTTTATACTACTAAAAGCATGCATGACACATTTACTTATATTAATTATTTAATGTATATTCATCAAAATATATTACATAATCATCGAATCGTAAATTGTTTACGCTCCCAATGCTATGTTATGTAGTCATGGAAACATGAAAACAGCGTCCACCGAGATCACATTCGCATGAGTCCGTACCGTATTTGACAATAGACACTCGCCTACCTTGTACTCTTGTATAAGTATTTGGTTGAACTAGTCCGAGTCCCGACTAGTCTCGTACTAGTATTTGGTTGAACTAGTCCGAGTCCCGACTAGTCTCGAGTCTCGAGTATTGACAGACAAAGATAGAAAGACTACGGAATAGTCTAGTTAAAAAAGGACAGAATATATTATTACACAACAAACACGAGTGCGCGTCACGTTACCTTTATGTTCATTAAAATTTGGTTCAAATTCAAATGACTGACAAACTAAGGCAAAGACGACCCGAGTTGAGTGCCTAGTAACTACAGTCTACGGCAACAAAATACGAGTACGACGCGTAGGCACAGTGAGACTAGATGGATCAAGTATTTTATTTTGGAATAGGTGCAACCTAGTCTCGTTAAATACTTAGTCCCTGGATCTGTTCTAGTATATACGCTTCATCTCTAGTTTCGACATAAATTGGTTGGGTCCCGAGGCTATCCTGCCGAATAATGTTCGGCCGAATATTCGGTTCGGTAAAAGTTTTTTTAAAAATGTTAAGCCCACTTCAGACTTTTTACAGTGTTCATTTAACACTCCAAAAACTCGTGAAGTGGGCCCGTTAAGGGTAGAACATGATTTGCCAGGCCAGCTTGTCTGTTGACAAAAATATCGATTACTCGCACTTTCTTTTGATGAAACTGAAAAGAAGCGCTTTAAAAATTATTTTCGGCATAAAATAATAAAATTCAAAAAACTAAACCCTTTAAAAAAAATTGACAAAAATTGATAGGGGCGTACTCCAATGGTTTGGGCACGTTGAACGAATGAGTGAAGACCGAATGGTGAAGAAAATATATAGAGCGAAAGTAAATATTAAAAGGTGTCGAGGTAGACCGAGACTAACTTTCGAAGACCATGTGAGGAAATCGCTCGAAGAGGGGAGGGTCAAGAGTACTCGGATACCTAGACGTGCATGTATGAAGAAGTTAATGAACCTGAAAGAAGCGAAAGAGGTGTGTAAGGATCGTGACACTTGGCGATCTGTTCTCTCTGGCTACCCCGTTAGGGATTGTGCGTGAAGATAAGTAAGTAAGTAAGTAAACCCTTTAACCTCGTAGGTTTAACGAGACGTAAACATTTTTCGACAACGAGTTTTAGGGTGTCCTGGTGTCAGGTGTCCTGTGTTAACTTTAAAACACAACATAATATTGCCATCTGGATAGGGGCTTAGTTTGAAAAGTGTTAGTCTATTATAATTTTGGAGGTTAGGAAGGATATTTGTTGTGATAATAATGTTTCGTTGTAGTGATTATTGGAATAATATGAAAAAAGAAAAGTGTGATAGAAGCATAGTTTTGTATTTAAATTTCACACATCTAATACGTTATGCTTAGCTTTAAACCTTTTATAACTACTAAAGTTAATCTACATCAAGTCAGTATCAAAATTTGTTTTAAGCAGTGGCTTTACCGCGTTTAATAATAATGTAGAAAACAATAATGATTAGACATCATTTTTTATTTACCTTATAGACAATATGGTTGATTAATTATTAATTATTTTAAAAACTGTATAATATTTTTACCTTCAAAAATCCTCCAAGAAAAGGTCCGATGACTGTGCTATGTCTGAAAATGTTGGTGATTTCTTTGGACAACCAACATTTGTATATGTCGAATAGAATCAATATTAAAATGGGAAGAATAGACAGAATTTCCAATACTGAAATAAAACCATTAATTTTAAAGTGTCTTGTAAATATTGAAAATAGCACAAAATTTATAGGAAAGTAGCGATCGCCCCGGCTTCGCTCGGGTGGTATTTGGATCTCGACGACGTACATATGACTGTATCATACATATAAACCTTCCTCTTGTCCTTCTGTCTATTGATGAATACCGTATCAAAATCCGTTGTATAGTTTAAAACGTAGATGCACAGACCGCGGCCCGCCGGTCGAATACTGGTGGCCCGCCGACAGCAAAAATAATACTCTCGTACATTCGAAAAATATTGAATTATATTCCAGAATAAAACCAAAAAAAAAATAATTTATGTTTGAAAAGTAATTTGAATCTCGCGCGCGCTCTCTTAAGTGCGCTTATCGGTGCGCCGTGCATGCGTTGGTAACAGCGGTCGGTAACGTTCGTGCTGATCTCAGTTAAATTCGTTTCCTTGAGGAACCGCCGCGGCTGGCGGCGCGGCGACGACGGCAGCGCGGTGGCGGCTTATCCACGGGTTATATTGTTAGAGCAAGCGAGATAGCAATAGTCCCGAATTCCCGATTGCTCGCGTAGGTAGATACACGAAGCTTCCAGAGTCGGTTTCGTGATTTCTCCAGACAGTTTTCGACTATATACGCGCGGTATAAAAGCCACGCTAATCACAGCGACCGACAGTTCGGTTTTAATTTGAGTGATGTGTCAATAGTTCTAGTGTAGATTTTAACTCGACTAGCCGGTGTCATATATTTTGATCCACATTAAACGTAGATTTCCCGTCAAGTGCCGTGTATAATTGTGTTGTGAAATCGTAAGTAAAACTCTGTTATTAATAAGTGTTTCCCTACCTATTTAATCAATTATTTTGGTAATTTAAAAAACAACATGGACAAGCCAGGACCTAGTAAAAAACGTAAGGTTAAAGATGAAAATCGGCAGTTTCAAGAAATTTGGACTGAGAAATACTTTTTGTATGGTCGCATAACAAAGTCGTTTTTTTAAATTGCAAGAATTCTGTTGCGATTGCAAAGGAATAAAATGTAAAAAGGCACTATGAAACGCAGCATCCTACTTTTACCAAGTTTACAGGCGAATTAAGAAAGTAAAAAAATGTTGTCTTTAAAACGGGAGCTTATTGGTCAGCAAGCTATGTTTACAAAACCCATTCAAGATTCAGAAACAGCTACAGAAGTTAGTTATGAAATCTCTCGAATGATAGCAAAGCGAAGTCGCCCTTTCAATGATGGGGATTTTGTAAAAGAATGCATAGAAATTCCCGTTAAGAAAATGTGTCCAGAAGCAGCAAAAAAGTTTGAGAAAATTCAACTGAATCATATGACTATCCAGACGAATTATGTCTTTGTCAGGTAATATTGCGGAACAATTAAATGAAAAAACTAAGATCATTGAATTTTTTTCATTAGCACTCGACGAATCCACTGATATTAGTTCCACAGCTCAACTTCTGATATTCATACGAGGTGTTACTCAAGATTTTGAAGTCTTAGAAGAGTTATTAGGAACGTGTTCATTGAAAGGTCAAACCAGAGGAGTTGATATACTCAATGTACTTTTGGATGAGTGTTCAAAAACTGATTTGGACTTATCAAGATTATCGGGAGTTGCGACTGACTGTGCTCCTTCGATGATTGGTGTCAGTTCTGGGCTAGTTACTTTGCTGAAAAAGCATCTGCAAGAAAAAAACATAAACGCTGAAGATCTCATGCAGTTTCACTGCATTATACACCAAGAAGCCCTCTGTTCTAAAAAAATTGAATTTCTGAAAAATTCAACAAAACTGCGATTAATTTCAGTTATGTAGAAAAGCTAGATATTTTGATTTAATCTTGTCAAGACAGATTTTCGGAGTTTAAAAAAGTGAAACCTCTGTTGGACATATTCAGCAATCCTTTCACGATTTCAGTTGAAAATGCGCCAGAGTCAATGCAGTTAGAAATTATCGACATTCAAAACAACCAAGATTTACGCAACAAATTCAACAAAGGAGACTTGCTGAACTTTTACCGCTGCATTGATAAAAATACGTACAAAGAGTTGCGCATAAACGCTCTGAAATGTGCCAGCTTATTTGGTTCTACCTATATATGTGAACAAACCTTTTCAATACTAAATAATAATAAAACAAAAAATCGAAACCGCCTTGCAAATGAAAGTTTAAAAGCAGTTTTACGTGTTGCTACAAGTAAATTTGAGCCAAATGTAAAAAAGATTGTAAGCACTTTGCAGTGCCACGCTTCAAATTAATAAATTCTTTTTCAGTTTTAATACATTATTATCAATTCTTTATTGTCTTTAATTACCTATACTTCTGGCGGCCCGCCATCAGTTCATAATTTGCCCGAGTGGCCCTAGTCTTAATAAGTTTGTGCATCACTGGTTTAAAAGATCTACGCGTGCAGACGGCGGGAAGCGACTTTCTTTTATACTATGTAGAGATTTATCATACGAAACATTTTTATTTTATGAAAGTTGAATATATGCATGATATAATTTTAATAAGAATATCTTTTGTAAGATGGTTGAATTGTTGGTGAAGTAAGGTTCTCAGAACAGAGTTAACAAAGGAAAGACTTACGTGTCTTACGATCGTATTTTGGGACAGTCATTGCGGGAGGTTTATATTTAACAAGAAAAGGGATATCAGCATGAAGTTTTATATTTTACTTTTACTTACGCATAAGGTAAAATCGACTTCTCCGCTTCGCAGGGTTGGGATATATCAAACCGACACTCATCGCGAATGTGATTATCTTGTAGGTCTCATGAAATGGCTTGTATTCTCCGTCATCCATTTCTGTAACATTTATGTTTCTAGTTATTACATTCTTGATGAGTAATGATCCACGATTTTATCTGCCACCGGGGCGGTACCAGTTTGGAGTGAAGTGTAATAGGGGTTTGATGTTTCATGGAGGGGAAGTTAATGCAAGAGTTAATGTTTCCTTCTGTAATATTAGTAATATTTTATATAAATTAGATTAGAAATGAATAAACTGAACTACGGGTATTCGTAAAAGTAGAAAAATTATAAAAAAAGAGTTTAAAATATGTCTGCATAAAATAAAGAACACACCACTGAAACATTGTTTTGTGCATTAATGTAATATAAAGAATGTAATATAAATATAAAAAAATATAAATGCATTAATATAAAGAAACTCATAAAATTTTATTTAAAACAAACTTCTCAATTAAGACATTGTGGAACAAAAAACTTCACCTCAGTCCATACTAGCGACATCTAGTGAGTGTAAGATTATTAGCCGTCATTAAAACCTTATGGCTTACCTCCGATCTAATCACGACCTTACATCTCGGGCGGAGTCGAGCGATTTTTTTATACATGTAGGCGAGCGAGCCCACAACCACCTTGTGATAATTGGATGCTGAGATTCATATACACATAATGATCATTAGTTCAATCGTCCATCCAGACACGGAACAATTATTTCAAGACCATCCAAATACTTGGATTCGAACCCACGGCCTTCAGCGCCCCGGAGTCGTCGTACTTCGTACGCGTACTTAAAGTGATTGAATAGTGGATGATTTTGTTGATATTATAAGTCCATTTCTAAATTATATATATAAACATAAATAATCCTATGATCCCCGAAACTCTTCACCGCTGCATTGGAAGACGTTTTCAAGCTACTGGACTGGAAAGGATACGGTATTAACATCAATGGCGAGTACATCACTCACCTTCGATTTGCCGACGATATAGTCCTTATGGCAGAATCGCTGGAGGACTTAAGCACTATGCTCAATGACCTCAATAGTGCCTCCCAACGGATAGGTCTTAAGATGAACATGGACAAAACAAAGATCATGTTCAATGTCCATGTCACACCTATGCCGGTAGTTGTTGGGAGCACTATGCTCGAAGTTGTTGACGAATACGTTTACCTGGGACAAATAGTCCGACTAGGTAAGTCCAACTTCGACCGAGAGGTCAATCGACGGATTCAACTCGGCTGGGCAGCGTTCGGGAAATTACGGCATATCTTTTCGTCAGGTATACCTCAATCTCTAAAAACTAGATTGTACAACCAGTGCGTGTTGCCAGTGATGACTTACGGATCTGAGACGTGGTCCTTCACTGCTGGCCGTATGAGGACGCTTAAGGTCGCTCAGCGAGCTATGGAGAGGGCTATGCTCGGAGTTTCTCTGCGTGATAGACTCAGAAATGAGAATATCCGCAGTAAAACTAGAGTGACCGACATAGCCCAACGGATTAGTAAGCTGAAGTGGCAATGGGCCGGCCATATAGCTCGAAGAACCGATAACCGATGGGGAAGAAAGGTTCTCGAGTGGCAGCCTCGTACCGGTAGGCGTAGTGTAGGGCGACCCCCCACTAGATGGAGTGACGACCTGGTAAGACATGCAGGAAGTCGATGGATGCAGGTGGCTCAGGACCGTGCTTTGTGGCATTACTTGGGGGAGGCCTATGTTCAGCAGTGGACTTGTGAAGGGCTGTAATGATGATGATGAATCCTATGATGTTATGACTAAAGAAATTTCGTTTATAATTATGATTTTTTTATTAAATTTATATCGTACTTACTGTCCTCTAGGAAAAACCTCCCTGATCTGCTGTAATTTTTTAATTTTACTGTGACTTAAATTTCTTAAACGCAATGAATTAATGAGCAAATTATCATTTGAATGAATTATCGTGTTCTACAGTATGTTTTTAAATTACTTAATAGTTGAGTATAAAATTTTATAGTCTTTACAGTTGGAGATTTTAATTTTAACTGTAGATTAGGTTTCTGAGATCTCCGATTCGATTTGCGCGTCTTGTGGTGTGTAGTCTATTGTCGATATTTTTTCAGATACTTTCCCTAAATATAGGAAAAATCTAATAGATCACTATCGTAAATGATTTGTGAATGATTTAATTATAATCTAATATCCATCTTTCTTACATCTGCGGCTTGGTTATATGCATTATTTTTATTGTCTCAGTTATATATTATCTTTAGATAATTTTTTTGTGACATATAAGCTATTGTAATTTCGCTGTCTACATTATTATCTGGGGCACGGTAGTGTCCCCGCCAAGTCGAGCAAAAAAGCGACACGGCCGTACCATACTTTTCGCGAAGCAGTTCAGGCCATTTTCGACCCCCCCCCCCATTTACTTCGTTGTGGATAAAACTAGGAGCCTGAGGTTTCTGTAACCAAGCAGGCATTGTAATTTTTTTATAGGATAGGGTGACCAACTAGCACACAGTCCACCTGATGGTATGTGAAATCTGTGGCTCATAGACATCTTCGTATATCCCCGATTAAGAATCAAATTGTGCGGACTAAGATGGAATGCCTCGTTTCCAGTAAGAAGGGTCTCCGTTTCCCTATACTTACCATAGGAAACACAACAGCATTAAGCTGCTAATTTACGCTGGTATTTTGTGTGACCGTGGTACATCTCTAGAGGGGCATTTTCGTGCTACAGTCATATATAGCTGCAGCATGGCTCTACCACGTATAATGTAATTTGTTCACACGTTCAAAAATTTAAATGTTTTGTAACATATTTTTTATTTTGTAACAGGTTTTATGCTAACGTTACGTTATAAAAAATACGGTATAAGCGATCAAAGCGCGAATACCTCTAGGCGATATGATTATGCTCTGTACAATTTTATATCCTATCAACCCACTTAATTATTCTTTGTGACTTTATACCGTGATTACAGATCGGCCTTATCAAAGATTTAATTGAATAAATTACCTTAATGTTGTGAATCGGTGATATATAAATCATCATATATATCACCCATGTCATTATAGGACAGCTAAATACTTTTAATAATTCTGTAGTATATTGTTATTAATAGTTATATAAAAATAAAATAAATTAATTACAAACACTACATGGCTTGCATTTCTTTATTTATATATTTTTTTACCCGACTTCCGAGGAGGAAGATAATATTTTTTGAGAGTATGTATGTACGTCTATTTTTTTGTTACGCTCTGTAGCCTAAACGGCTCAAAGGATTTTAACATATAGGGTGTCGTTGAATTTCTCTTAGTTGTAGAATTAACATCTTAATCTTAATACATATAAATTACGTGCCATGTTGTTCGTCCGCGATGGACTCCTAAACTACTTAACCGATTTTAATCAAATTTGCACACCGTGTAAAGTTTGGTCCAACTTGAGAGTTAGGAAAGTTTTTTTGCCCCTGAGTGACCAACAATTTTTTTTTGCGAATTTAGGGATTTTTGATAGGACATGACAAAGGATCGTCGAAAAGGGCAGAACGACGTCTGCCTGGCAAGCTAGTTAGGTATAAAAATTTTCTCTTTCCTTCTTTCCAGTAAACTTTTTGCGTAGTCGGAAAGGAAAAAAAAAAAAAAAAAAAAAAAAAAAAAAGCTTTTTAACCAATAAGTTCGTTTATTTACACGAACATTGTACATTTGGAAAATTACTCTTTTACAGATCTTATCGTATTAATTTTTTTTGGTTTAAATCTCCGACATTAGGAATTCTTCGTTGCACCCATGAGATCATCGAGGAACTGAGGGAACACACTTGACCCGGACTGCCTTTAGCTATTTGTTTTTAATTTCGGTACGATCTAGTAAAATAAGCATACTGTATCTGAATTATCAGTGCTAGATATGGAGAGATGTTGATTTAGGAGCCTAAGCAGATGGTAACTCGTTGTTATCCTCATTTTTACAAAGAAGATCAAAAAGTTCCATACGGTACATACCGGCGTAATTTACAATAAACTCTAAATGATTATTTTTCTGTTAAAGAGAATTTCTGCATCATAGGGAAAGATTGAATCAAAATACTAATATGTAATATATCTTCCCCGCTAGGTATGCAACGCAGCGTTGGAGGTGTACGTGCGTCGAGCGTACATGTCATATGACATCACCTGTCTCCAGCATCTGGTATTGTCGGGCGAGCTGGGCGTTGTCCACTTTCAGTTCATCCTGCCGACTGGTCACCCTAACAGGTGGGTACATGCTGATGTTCGTCATGCATCGATACTTCATCATTATTGTTTAAAGCTTTCAAACCGTTCATCTATTCGTCTACTTATTACAGCCTTATTACAGAACTGAAACTGAACATAGGTTCAGTTTCATTTCCCCCGAGGAATGTTAAATGTATAATACTTCTTATCGTGTTTATGTTGTTGCTGTATCATCATCATCATTACAGCCCTTCACAAGTCCACTGCTGAACATAGGCCTCCCCCAAGTAATGCCACAAAGCACGGTCCTGAGCCACCTGCATCCATCGACTTCCTGCATGTCTTACCAGGTCGTCACTCCATCTAGTGGGGGGTCGCCCTACACTACGCCTACCGGTACGAGGCTGCCACTCGAGAACCTTTCTTCCCCATCGGTTATCGGTTCTTCGAGCTATATGGCCGGCCCATTGCCACTTCAGCTTACTAATCCGATGGGCTATGTCGGTCACTCTGGTTTTACTGCGGATATCCTCATTTCTGAGTCTATCACGCAGAGAAACTCCAAGCATAGCCCTCTCCATAGCTCGCTGAGCGACCTTAAGCGTCCTCATACGGCCAGCAGTGAAGGACCACGTCTCAGATCCGTAAGTCATCACTGGCAACACGCACTGGTTGTACAATCTAGTTTTTAGAGATTGAGGTATACCTGACGAAAAGATATGTCGTAATTTCCCGAACGCTGCCCAGCCGAGTTGAATCCGTCGATTGACCTCTCGGTCGAAGTTGGACTTACCTAGTCGGACTATTTGTCCCAGGTAAACGTACTCGTCAACAACTTCGAGCATAGTGCTCCCAACAACTACCGGCATAGGTGTGACATGGACATTAAACATGATCTTTGTTTTGTCCATGTTCATCTTAAGACCTATCCGTTGGGAGGCACTATTGAGGTCATTGAGCATAATGCTTAAGTCCTCCAGCGATTCTGCCATAATGACTATATCGTCGGCAAATCGAAGGTGAGTGATGTAGTCGCCATTGATGTTAATACCGTATCCTTTCCAGTCCAGTAGCTCGAAAACGTCTTCCAACGCAGCGGTGAAGAGTTTCGGAGATATAACATCACCCTGTCTTACACCTCTCTGCAGTTGGATAGGTTTCGAACTCTGGTTCTGTACTCGGATAGCCATCGTAGCCCTACTGTACAAACACTTCAGCACTTCGATATACCGACTGTCAACTTGGCATCGCTGAAGGGACTGTAGCACCGCCCAAATTTCGACGGAATCAAAGGCTTTCTCATAGTCCACATATGCCAGGCAAAGTGGCAGATTGTACTCTTCGGTCTTCTGTACAATCTGCCGCAGGGTATGTATGTGGTCTATGGTACTGAAGCCTTTTCGGAAACCGGCTTGTTCGGGAGGCTGGAAGTCGTCGAGTCTGCGTGCGAGACGATTTGTAATATTTAATATTTGATTTGTTTTGTTGCTGTATAGGACGACATTAATATTCTTGATGATGACGAGGAAGAACCGCGCTCGTATGTAAAACCAGCGTATCTGTATTGATTATAAGCTGTCTTTTTATATAACTATTTACACATCAACATGGTATAGGGATATTTTTAATAACATTGACCAACTATAAAAGTACAGGCCACTTTAAAATGTTTTTAATATAAAATTGTTCGTCATTAATTCCAGATTGATTATAAATATAAATAAAAAAATGTGATGGCAGTAAAAATTGAGTTGTACTAGAGGGAGCTAATTTTTTCATACTCAGAGTATTTTTTTTTGTTGAAAACAGCTATTTAAACATATTCTAAATTCAAGTTGGGTTGATTGTGATAATTCGACATTTTATTGCAATGCAAATTCGATATTTAACTGTGGGAAGAGATGTTAATAGCAGTGGAAATGCTGCAGCTGATGCTTTCCACGTGACGCCGCTGGGATAGCATGCACCTAACACAATGTGACTTCAAGGTGGTGGTGGCGCTGTCGTGCCACGAGGGAGGTGGCGGAGAGATATCCAAGACCAAAATTCATTACTACGTCCAGTCAAGACCGTTTTTTTTGCAAATTACTGCGAGAACGCAACTATATGTTACGGCTATGCAATTGGTCGAAAGGTATATCGAAGTGCTGAAGTGTTTGTATAGTATGGCTACGATGGCTATCCGAGTATAGAACCAGAGTACGAAACCTATCCAACTGCAGAGAGGTATAAGACAGGGTGACATTATATCCCTGAATTTTTGGAACATTGGAAGACCTTATCAAGTTATTGAACTGGAAAGAACACGGTATTAATAACATCAATGGCGAATACATCACTCACCTTCGATTTGCCGACGATATAGTCCTTATGGCAGGATCGCTAAAGGACCTTAGCACAATGACCTCAAGAATGCCTCCCAACGGATACGGAAACGTAGAACCAGAGTGACCGACATAGCCCAACGGATTAGTTAGCTGATTTGGCAATGGGCTTGCCATATAGCTCAAAGAAACGAGGTTCTCGAGTGGCAGCCTCTTACCGGTAGGCATAGTGTAGGGCGACGCCCCACTAGATGGAGTGACGACCTGGTAAGACATGCAGAAAATTGATGGACGCAGGTGGCTCAGGACCGTGGTTTTTGGCATTCCTTTTGGGAGGCCTAGGTCTTGTGAAGGGCTGTTGATCATGTTGATGATGACTGATGATGGCTGATCTGCTGTGAGTGAGTCCAATCGTTGTCCCAGCGTGCTGAGTAGCGCTCATATTCCAAGTTATTCCCGCCTGCTAGCACATTCTTAGTAGTTGCCCTAAAAACTGTGGAGCTTTGGCGGAAATTTACCTTCGGCAGATTGTTGCTCCTCTTTTATTAATACGGTTTCATTGGTAAGAAGTGGAACGTCGGACTTTTACGGGTTGATGATGAAAATTATGTTGAAATACTAGATATTACACAACCACCATATGGTTAATCCTTTGAAGCATTTATCCACTTCCACCGTTATCGTTTATAAACTTTTTAAATTGATGCAGGATCCCAATCAGTCAGTCGGAGATCGAGCTATCTGCGGAACAAGATCAAGAAGGCATCCCAGCAGAGCTGTGTGCCGCCGCGATGCAGAAGTGCCACCACAGGACCGGTGCCTTAGCCGCCTTCCAATCCTTCGACCAGTTCGTGCAGTACGCCGACGAACTGCTGGATCTCGTACATGACTTCGCCAGCTCGGCTACTGTAAGACGGGAGGTGAGAAATTTGTTTTATTAATTATGTGTTTAAAGTTATTTATTTGTTATTGCTAAACAGCAATCTTTCTGCCAAAAAGTTTTGAAAGTTTTTGACAGGAATGATCAATTGCGCGTGTGATCATTCTTTTAACGGTAGGAATATGATTCTGACTCTGATGAATTCCCAACTTGCGTTACGAGGGATCTCAACAAGCTGCGTACTGTGACATTCGATCTCGTAGACGTGACCAGATTGTTGAAAGGCCACGTTGAAAGTCGAAGTCAATGACATCCGTTTCAAACTCGAAGAATCAGAACGGGCCGCAACAGAGCTGAGTAATCATTAAAACTTATAAAATCAAAGTTTTATATAAAAAACCTAAATCTTGACAGAGGTACTGGTGGAGCCACGTGTTTAAGGCTGCCGAAAATCTAGTTCCCCGGTCAAACCTCAAACCTATTACGCGAGATATTAACTAAAGTGGACTGTATATGCGATTGCTTCTACGCTTACATAAGGCGACTACTATAGCATGCGGTACAATGCACTCGCTCTTCCCTAAACTAAACTATTACTTGTCGAATCGATGAAAGGAATCCTGCTTGACTAGGAAAAAAAACACAGATTGGAGCGGGTTAAATTATTAGCAAGCAGGTATAATTAAGGAATATTGACTCACCGGGGTTTCTTCTTCCTGTCGATCACTATAGCGGCGACTTCCGGAACCTCCTCTGGACAGACACTTCTGGGGCCCCAGTGGTGCGTCAGGAGAGAAGAGTTGGTTCAACGACGACTGCGGCGGGAGAAGAGGCTCGCGCATCGGTCGCGCGTGTCTTATATATCCTCGGCTCGGGTGATTACGCGATGTTCTAGAATCGTCTTCTTTCCCCTCCCACCCCACCACCCCGATGTGTCGATAGGAGGGTATGAATGATATTGTTTGGAAAGGAATAATGATTCTACAAGTTCCTACCGTCAAATAAAAAACGCGAATGGTTTTCCGCGCAACCATCTCCCCCGCCCTTGAAGGATTTCCTTCAAAAAAAAATAACTAAACAACTAGAGCTAAGATCGACTAACAAATAACTAACTAACGCTAAGATTACCTAAATTAAACTACAATTTCAGTCTAGAAAGCTAATTTAAATTATGGAAGAGGCAAGGGGCACAAACGGATAACCGGACGTAGGTAAGACCCAACCGTGGTCTTAACGCGAGCTATCCTAATTACTCCGTCGGAACCGGGAAAGACCTCCTCGACGATTCCTAACGGCCAGTGGAGAGGCGGCGTATTCTCCTTAGTGAGCACAACTACGGTTCCTACAGCTAAAGGCTCTGTCGCTGTGTTCCATTTTTGCCGAGACTGCAAAGTATGCAAGTATTCCATCCTCCATCGTTTCCAAAACGATTGCACTAACCGATCTAATAATTTGTGGCGTGTGGAAATGCTAAGTCTGTTCTCATCCATATCCGCGGCGGGCAGATACCTTAGAGGCGTTAAAGTCAAAAAATGTGCTGGAGTTAGAGCCAGCGGTTCCGAGGGGTCACTAGATAACGTCCGACAAAGTGGGCGGCTATTCATTACGCATTCAATTTGAGCGAGCACCGTACTTAGCTCTTCGAAGGACAAAATTTGATCTCCTATTACTCGGTATAAGTGGCTCTTTAGACTTTTAATATTAGTCTCCCAATTGCCCCCAAAATGACTCGCGGCTGGGACGTTCAGAGACCACTCAATGCGGTTCTCGGCTAGAATGTGAGCGAACTCCGAATTATAATACTTGCTAGCTAAGAGCTCGTGTAGTTCCGATAGAATACGTTTTGCACCGACGTAGTTCGTACCGTTATCCGAATATAATTTACTTACAGGGCCTCTGCGCGATAGAAATCTTTTAAATGCACCCATAAAGCCTGCTGTGCTTAGATCACCAACGAGTTCTATATGCACTGCTCGAGTAGTTAGACATACGAAAATGCAGACGTAAGCCTTTGTGGATCTTATACCACGCCCGCGAGTGAGCGTGACCTTAAACGGACCAGCAAAATCAGACCCGGTGTGCGTGAAGGGCTTTACCGATTGTATCACTCTACAAGATCTAAGTTCCGCCATTTCCGGAAATGACGGCTTGGGGCGTGCCCGAAAGCAAGCTATACATCTGTGCACCCGATTGCGTATTAAACTACGTGCAGAAAGAATCCAATAATTCTGACGCAAGATCGACATCAATAAATCGGGGCCAGCGTGCGAGTTCAATTTATGATGATAATCGACTAATAAGTTCATGATATGGTCTTTACGCGGTAAAACTATAGGGTGCCGTTGGTCGAAACTCAATTGCGAGTTGGACAAGCGTCCACCTACCCTTACAATCCCATCCTGTAAAAATGGCTTAAGGCGTTGAAAGGCGCGACTACAAGCTCTATTCGATTGTAATCTTGTAATTTCTTCAGAGAAGTGCGCACGTTGAAGTTCACGTAATACTAGCGACTCGGCATAGTTGTAATCGGTTGCTAAGACATACGGACGTCGCGGTAAAAGCTTCGCGAATCGACAAACGTAAATTACGCTACGCAATAATTTCGACCAAGAGGACAAGCGGTTCGCCAGAGCAATGATTGGAGAAACCTCGCTCGAAACGTTCGCCACTAGAGCGTGTCTCTTCTCTTCCGGCGGTTGTGACACTGACGAAGGTTCGAAATCGGTTATTGGCCATTGTGAGGGATCCAAGTGAACCCAAGAAGGTCCATGGAACCAAAGCGGGTGGTCCATTATTTGCATCGGGGTGAGTCCCCGGGATAGACAATCGGCAGGGTTTTCCTTACCGGACACGTGATAAAAGTTCCGCGTTTCTAACTCGTCTTGGATCTTGGCCACTCGGTTCGCGACAAACGTATCCCAACGGTGGGGTGAAGAATGAACCCAACATAAGGCGACGGTGGAGTCGGAAAAGGCAAATATTCTTTCTATGTGAACTCTATCCCTACATGCGCCGATAACTGTGGTAATAAGCTTGGTGAGTACTAATATTGCGCAAAGCTCTAAGCGCGCCAGAGAGACAACCTTACGGGGGGAGACTCTCGACTTAGAACTAATGAGGCTAATCGAATTTCTACCATTATTCTGGACATGGAAATATACAACGCCCCCGTAAGCCTTCTCGCTGGCGTCTGCAAATCCAACAACCGTTATGCTGCTATTTCTATCGACATTTATATGACGCGGTATTTTAATTTCTCTTAGTAAAGGAAGTTCCTCTCTAAAGCGCTGCCACAATCGAACAATGCTGTCAGGCGGCGAGTCATCCCAATCGCATTCAAATAACCAAAGTTGTTTAATCAAAAGCTTAGCGTATAATACCACCGGAGCTACGAAACCCATGACGTCCCATAATCTAGCAACGCATGACAGTATTGTGCGCTTTGTGCATTTCTCTACGGGCGGATTTACCTTAAGGCTAAACACGTCGGACTCTGGTGACCAACACAGACCGAGCACCTTGTGTGTATCGGAATCGTCGAATTCCTTTATCGCCGAAAGACGGTGTGATAGTGGGATTGTATCTAAAACCGGACGCGAATTACTAGTCCACTTCACAAGATCGAATTGACCCGATTTCATGAGCCTTATAACCTCGGCGGTGGTTAGGGTGGCCTCCTCCACGCTATCGACCGAATACACAAAATCATCCATATATAATCCGCTCTCAATTGCCCTCTTAGCTTTAGGATAAGAGGGACCTTCATCGTGAGCGAGCTGTCTCACCGTGCGTAACGCATGAAATGGGCTCGACTTTAAACCAAAACAAACGCGGTTAAATTCTAACACCATTAGAGGTTCCTTTGGGTGGAAACGATATAAAATGCGCTGGAATCTACGGTCGCATTCACTGACCCCTATGCAAAGAAACATTTGGCGAATATCGGCGGATAGTGCTATACTAAACAAACGAAAATTGACTATTATATCAAATAAACTGCCCTGTAAATTTTGCCCACTATAGAGGATATCGTTAAGCGACAGGTGAGTGCTAGTTTTAGCACTAGCGTCGAGCACTACACGTAATTTAGATGTAAGTTTGTCCTCTCTAATGACTCCGTGGTGTGGTATAAAATACGACGGTGTGTCTTCGTAGTTATCTAATTTCGAAGCCACAAGTGATATGTAACCTTCTCTTATATATTCGTTAATGACGCCGTCGTAAGCTTCCTTTAACTGGGGCGAAGCGAGCATCCTACGCTCCAAGCTGTAGAAACGTTTTTCCGCCATTTGACGCGAATCGCCGAGAGATAAAACATCTCCCTTAAAGGGTAGCGCTACACTATATCTACCGTCGCGATCACGAACGGTCGTGCGGACGTAAATTTCCTCGCATATCCTGTCATCTGAACTAGCTATGGGTGGGACGTTCACCTCCTCCATCTCCCAAAATTTGCGGACTAACGACTCGAGCGGTTCGACAGCCATACCACAATAAGAGGCTGCCGAAATACTATCTAGGATGGGGGCGGAGCCAAGGATCACATAGCCCAATACGGTTTCCAGTGCGTAAGGCGCGGTATGCGAGGAGTTGCTCCTGACCTTATTGTTTAACAAAAGATGAGGGAAAAGCGATGCCCCAATGAGCATGTCTATGTTTCCAGGAACGGCGTAAGTGTCGTCTGCTAGAGTCAAATTTTTAAATTCAATCATTGCCGAGGTGTCAACCGAAACGGTTGGCAACCGTTCAGTGACCCTATCTACTACTAGTGCATTTATATCAAAGTTAACGTTACGATCTATCCGAGAATAAAATTTTAAATTTATATATCCCTGTGTCGCTTTACTAGTACCTCCGATGCCTTTAACTACAGGACATGAAAGTGACCTATTTATTACTAAGCCTAAGCGCTGACAACATTGTCGTGTTATAAAGCTATTTTGGGCTCCGCTGTCCAGCAGTGCACGGACGCTTTGTTTGTTTCCACGCGAATCCCTAACCAAAATACGCGCCGTACCCAGTAACACGGTTGAAGGAGGTTGTGCTCCCATATTTGCCAATGAGCACAGAGCGACATCACCAGGTCGACCGCTAGAATCGTTGACCTTACTAGGGCTGAATTCCTTATTCGCCTTACTTGACGCCGCTATGTTGCTATTTTCAAAATGTAATAGCGTGTGATGTTTCCTGGCGCACTTGCTACATACGGAACTCGAATTGCATTTTGCAACTAAATGCTTATCGCTTAAGCAGTTCAAACATAGGTTGTTTGTTTTTACTAACTTATAACGTTCGCTTGGTGAATATTTACGAAAAGTCGCACAGTTATATAAATTACCGTGTTTATCTTTACATACTATACAAGTATGCTGGAGTGATGTCGGCGTAGCGGTTACGTAAGTTAACGACCCTGCTATTTTAGATGGTTGAGTCTGTCTACGGTCGACGCACCTTTTAATCTCCTGTTTAACGTTCGGTGAGCGCTGCATCACCTTTATTTGATCTCGCACGAACGATGCTAATGAATGAAAGGAAGGCATCTCCGAGCTACGATGCTCCATTTCAAACGCACGCACGGTGTCGGAGTCTAATTTCTTTAATGCTATATGGAGAAACACCACGTCCATGAGGTCATTAAACTTCAAATTCTTAAGTGCAGCCACCGATGCCACAAATTTATCGAGAAACTGCTCTAAGCCGTTGATGTTCGCGGATGATATAGGTTTAAGATCGAATATCTGGTTCAAATATTCGGAAGCTAACATTCTCCTATCTTCATATTTAGTTTTAAGCGTTTCAAATATTAATACGTAATTGTTTGCTGTAGGTGTAAAACCCGAGCAGATCGACTGTGCTCTGCCACTAAGTTTACTAATTAAGTAATATAATTTTTCAGCGTCCGATAACGATGGGTTGTTGTGTATATTGTTTTGAAAACTACTGAAGAAGAAGGGCCACGTCTTAATATCACCATTGAATACCGGAATATCTATTGGCGGTAACCTAATTGAGTCACGAGGGCGTACCTGCATTTCAGGCTTCGCTTCACCTTGAGATTGTAGCAATTTTGCGGTTCTCTTCACGCGACACAACATATCTTCGAATGCCAGCAGCGGTTGGTAGTTCACTATGTATTTCGGGTCGGTTTGTAGTTCCGAATGATTAATTTGATCTAATATTCTTTCGTAATCTGTCCGCAAATTATCTATCGTTTCGATTTCATTTAAAAAGGCCTCCCGTACTGCCTCTATATGAATGTTCTTTATATAATCACTTATATTCTGCATACGCGAAAAGAGTATGTCCCTCTTGGCATAAAGCGTTTTAATTTTGATTTCACTTCCACTAACTGCCATTTTAAATTATTATAATAAAGTTATATTAATCAAAATTAATCTCACACGCATAAACGACGTAGGATGAATACTCGGCGTGCCGTATTACGTAATCAGATCGAGCGCCCGATGCAGTCAAGGCTACGCGTCGTTTGCTAAACCTAATAATTTTATAAAATTGTGGGGTAAGCGTATCAAACGGTTGCTATCACGCCGTTTCAATTATTTAATAAGCTTTAAATTTAACCAAATACGAGCGCTATTAAATGAATAATTCTGTTTGCGAGTAACAAATCAAAATTTTAATTTAAACGAACACTATTTAAGTCTATTCTATAAATTAGAGTGCGTTATCTAAACAATTAATTTAATAATTCGACCAGAAAATGGTTGGATAACCACTAAACACCAATCCAGATCCTGCTCGAAGGACCATAAAATGGTGGAGCCACGTGTTTAAGGCTGCCGAAAATCTAGTTCCCCGGTCAAACCTCAAACCTATTACGCGAGATATTAACTAAAGTGGACTGTATATGCGATTGCTTCTACGCTTACATAAGGCGACTACTATAGCATGCGGTACAATGCACTCGCTCTTCCCTAAACTAAACTATTACTTGTCGAATCGATGAAAGGAATCCTGCTTGACTAGGAAAAAAAAACACAGATTGGAGCGGGTTAAATTATTAGCAAGCAGGTATAATTAAGGAATATTGACTCACCGGGGTTTCTTCTTCCTGTCGATCACTATAGCGGCGACTTCCGGAACCTCCTCTGGACAGACACTTCTGGGGCCCCAGTGGTGCGTCAGGAGAGAAGAGTTGGTTCAACGACGACTGCGGCGGGAGAAGAGGCTCGCGCATCGGTCGCGCGTGTCTTATATATCCTCGGCTCGGGTGATTACGCGATGTTCTAGAATCGTCTTCTTTCCCCTCCCACCCCACCACCCCGATGTGTCGATAGGAGGGTATGAATGATATTGTTTGGAAAGGAATAATGATTCTACAAGTTCCTACCGTCAAATAAAAAACGCGTCAAAAAAAATTACACATTCTCCCTGTATACTTATTTTAATGCTTGGATTATAAATGAGCATTATACCTGCTTATATTAAATAAAGGGGTAACTTAAAAAAAAACATTTATTCAAGGATCTGCAAGCGTTACAAGACGGCAGCGAGAGTCGCGAGAGCACCAGCATTAACGTCGGGCACGACTACAAACCAATTGTTGACGCCGAAGACGTGGTAAGTTCACCTGTTGTTTTGTTAATTTCGTTACAAAGTCTTATATTCACTTATATTCTTACCAAGTATATTCTTACTTTCTTACCTTTTAGCTTATATTATGTTAATGATCGGCCCAATTGAAGTTGTTTTTTCCTACTTGAGGAGAATTAGTAATTTCTTTTAATATATATATATATACTAGCTTGCAAGGCAGACGTTGTTCTGCCCTTTTCCACGACCCTTTGTCATGTCCTATTAAAATCCTTGAATTCGCACAACGTGACACGTAATTTATATATATTAAGATATATTATATGAAGTGAGATTCTCCTTATATGTTGCAAATAAATGTGTGTTACCTCAGAACTTTTTTCTAGGTGAACCTATTTCGATGATTATTTTTTATTCAAAAGCTGTTGTTTCTCATGTGTGCCATATAAATTTGATTAAGATCTGAACAGTAGTGTTTGAGTTATCCTTAATAATACGTATTTAATTGACTTCGACTATATTAATGATGTTCTCATTTTATTTATATTGAAGAGACTGTACAAAACTTTCAATTGTAACCACTTGTGTTATTTAAAATTGGTGCGATTATATATATTGATCCGAATTATTAGTGAAAACGATGAAAAAAGTGCTTCGACGGTGATGTGGACTTCAAGAATACTTGCCTGTTTAGGCGCTTTCACACTATCGCCATCTATCATCCGCTGGCTCAAGCTCCCAAAAAGTTCGCAATGTGACGTATCAACCTATTGTGAAGTAATTGTAGCATACAATTTCTACATTCGAGCGAGTTCATTATCCAAGAAATAAAGAAATATTTATGGATAGGCCTTCTTTTTTGTGAGATTTTTGTGAGAAAATGAGTAAAATATTCTCGCCTGCCTCACACTGTGAGGTGATTTCTTTTCTGTTTGTAAGATTTCTGTACGAATGTTTTGCTAATAATTCAGTAGTCAGATCGTCGACCATCAGCCAGCGGACATTTTGTGTGATCACGAGTAAAGTTTTTATGCTTGTGTTAGGAGTGGTTCATGAAAGTAGCCGAATGGCGGATTCGAGCTAACGAATTTGCATTCGCGGTCTGTTAGTTGGCGTTTGTCACCATTGTTCATCATCATCATTACAGCACTTCACAAGTCCACTGCTTGTGCATGTTTCTCCACTTCTGAGCGTGGGTGCTCAGGCTGCCCCGCGTATTCTGGTGGGGGGGGGGGGCAAAATTCCGCTCAAGACTACAACTGCTCGGGGCAAACGGAGCAACAAGACCAAGGCGACCCCTGCCACGCTGTCCGTGAATTTCTGCAATATCAGGGGACTTCACTCTAACCTAAACGCCGTCCACTACCATCTCGAGACGGCGAGGCCGGCTCTGCTCCTTCTGACCGAGACGCAGGTGATGTCTCGTATCTCTCCTATCCGGGGTACAAACTGGAACACTCCTTTGTGCCTCGGGCTGGAGTTTGCGTTCACGTCAGAGAGAACATCTGCTCTCGACGCCTCGGCAGACTTGAAGGTTCGGACCTGTCCATCCTTTGGCTACGCGTAAACAGCGACGACCATCCGCGCGTCTACGGGTGCCTCTATAGGTCCCATAGCGGTAATGCCGAAACAGACCGACTCTTCGACCACGTCCAAATGGCTACAGATTCGTTGCTACAGCAGATCCCCTCAGCAGAGATCGTGATCCTCGGCGACTTTTTACGCCCATCACGCCGAATGGCTTGGTTCACGTTTAACCGATCATGCGGGGAGATCTGTACATGATTTTGCCTTGGCATATGCTCTGACACAACTGGTTACTTCGCCTACGCGGATTCCAGATGTGGAGGATCATGCACCTTCCCTGTTGGACCTTCTGCTGACCTCTCACCCGGACGGATATCAGATTTCCGTCGACGCCCCTTTAGGCTCCTCGGACCATTGTCTTGTCCGGAGTGTGGTGCCACTCACGCTGAAATCGCGGTTGCATTCTGCAGGCTGCCGCCGTGTTTGGCACTATAGGTCAGCCGATTGGGATGGGATGCGGTCTTTCTTTGCATCCTACCCTTGGGGGCGGGTTTGCTTCTCGCCGGACGATCCCAACGTTGTTGCGGATTCTGTCGCTGATGTGGTACTTCAGGGTATGGAACTTTTTATTCCTTCCTCTGTGGTGCGCATTGGAGGCAAATCTCAGCCATGGTTTGGTCGCTCTTGTAAAATAGCATCATGCTATAAGCAGGAGTGCTACCGAGCCTGGGCTGACGCATCAGCGTCCCGAGATGTAAACACCAGCGCAATAAAAAAAGAAGTATAATTCCGCCTCTAGGTCCTTCAAAAGAGTCATTGCCAAGGCAAAGTCAGAGCACATAGGCAGTATTGGCGAGAAACTAGTTCGCCTTCCTTCTGGAACCCGTGCATTCTGGTCTCTCGCCAAGGCTGTCCAGGGGAATTTCTGTCAGCCATCTCTTCCATCTCTGCACAGGGAGGACGACTCACTGGCCTATACCGCAAAGGAGAAAGCCGATCTTCTAGGCTCTTTCTTTGCGTCCAACTCGACTCTCGATGACGGGGGGAGTACGCCGCCGACTATCCCGCGGTGTGAGTGCTCCATGCCGGAAGTGCAGTTCACACAGCGCTCGGTTCGCAAAGCACTCCTCTCCCTGGACATCCACAAGTCGAGTGGGCCTGACGGAATCCCCCTAATTGTGCTGAGGACGTGTGCTTCTGAGTTGGCACCGGTTTTAACGCGTCTTTTCCAGTACTACTACTCCCTAGGCGTAGTCCCAAAATCATGGAAGACGGCTTTCGTCCACCCGATCCCTAAAAAAGGCGACCGCTCAGACCCGTCCAACTACCGGCCTATCGCCATCACCTGCTTGTTCTTCAAAACAATGGAGTCTATTGTAAACTGCCAGATCATGAGGTACCTTGAGGATCACCAGCTGATAAGTGACCGCCAATACGGTTTTCGCCGTGGTCGGTCAGCTGGTGATCTTCTGGTCTACCTAACTCATAGATGGGCGGAGGCAGTAGAGTCCAAGGGGGGAGGCATTGGCCGTTAGTTTGGACATTGCGAAGGCCTTCGATCGGGTTTGGCACAAAGCGCTTCTTTCGAAGCTCCCTTCCCATGGGCTTCCCGAGAAATTGTGCGATTGGATCACCAGCTTTCTTGCAGATCGGTCGTTGATCGTCATCGTCATCATTCATCATTGTGATCGTCATCAAGGTCGTTGTAGACGGTGCTAGCTCCGATTGCAAGCCTATTAATGCTGGTGTTACACAGGGCTGCGTGCTATCGCCAACGCTGTTTCTTCTGCATATCAATGATATGTTGCAAACCCGTAACATTCATTGCTATGCAGATGACAGCACTGGTGATGCTCTTTACACCGGCCGAGCCAATATTTCTCGGGAAAACGTCTCCGAGTGCCGGGACAAACTTGTGTCTGAAGTCGAGTCTTTACTGAACAGAGTCTCGGATTGGGGGCGATTAAATCTAGTCCAGTTTAACCCCCAGAAGACACAAGTTTGCGCGTTAACCGCTAAAAAGAACCCCTTTGTCGTATCTCCTCAGTTTCAAGGCACTCCCCTTGTTGCCTCAGTATCGGAATCCTCGGCGTTGACATATCGAATGACGTGCAGTTTCGTGGTCACTTGGAAGAGAAGGCCAAATTGGCCTCTAAAAAGCTTGGCGTGCTCAGCAGAGCGGGACAGTATTTCATGCCGGCACACCGCCTGCGACTTTACAAGGCGCAGGTTCGGCCGCACATGGAATACTGTTCCCATCTCTGGGCTGGGGCTCCCCAGTACCAGCTCCTTCCACTTGACCGCATCCAGCGCAAAGCGGCTCGAATCGTCGACGACCGAGTGCATTCCGATCGGCTCGATTCACTGGCACTGCGAAGAGATGTTGCATTTCTTTGCATTTTATTTCGCATATACCATGGAGAGTGCTCTGAGGAATTGTTCGGATTAATCCCAGCCGCCAAATTTCGTGAACGCACTACGCGGCAAACGTCCCGATACCATCCACACCATCTGGATGCTTGGCGGTCCACCACAGTACATTACAAAAGGAGTTTTCTTCCGCGTACAACCTCTCTGTGGAATAGTTTACCACCGACGATTTTTCCGGACCGATACGACCTGGGGACCTTCAAGAAAAGAGCTTACTCCTTTCTAAAGGGCCAGCAACGCACCCGCAATTCCCCCTGGTGTTGCGGTTGATCATGGGCGGCGGTAGTCACTTAACATCAGATGAGCCGCATGCTCGTTTGCCCCCTCTTGTATAAAAAAAACTATCTTTATTTCAACAAAAGATTCGATCAAATGGTGACATTGCGCAGATGTAAATTAGCGAATTGATTAGATAGTAAAAGAAAAAAAAAATCAAATTCAGACTTTTATTGTTTACGAAACCTTGTCTGTGTTTAGCTACAAATATTGGCGAAAAAATTATGTAAATTGGCCTACGAGTAACGGACCCTCCGTTATAGATTTCAAAAAATCGTTTTCTTGCGGCATGGGAGCTCCGCTTGCTTCGTTCGCTCCGCTCCAACAAAGGTCTATGCACTTGAGTTGTCTTCTGTGTTGACGCCCTTGTTCAGGACTGAAATAGTGCTTAAATCTTGGAAGCTAGCCACTTTACAGCCTGTGCCTAAAAAGGACAGCCGTGCCGACCCGCCAGCTATCGGGTAATTTTGATTAACTTCATAGTCTGCAGAGTATGGGAAAGTGTATTAAATGCCCACACCATCGGCATACCTAGAATTGCGGAATAATCTCCTCAGTGACTGCTAGTATGCGTTTCGCCGAAATCGATCACCAGGGGACCTTCTAGCGTGTACCACTAACATATGGGTCAAAGCCCACGAGAACAGTAGGGAAGCACTTGTTGTTTTCCTTGATATATCGAAGGTCTTTGATAACGTCTCTATACTACTTCGCATACTGCTTACTCCCTGGCCTGATAGACTGGGTGAAGGACTTTCTGAGTGAACGATCTCCGAGGCGTCGTCGATGGCTGCTCGTCCAGTATTATCGCGACAAACGTTTGAGTTTCTCAGGGGTCCCTTTTTTTTGGTTCTCGCCACATCTCTCGTCCTGTTGCATATATCTGCTGTATAATGATCTGCTTATTCCGGAATCTATGGGTATGCAAATGGCGGCATACTTGTGGAGAGGTACCAGCGGAATGCAGGGGCCAGTTAGGGTTAAATCCAGTCCGAAAGAGAAGCGTGCGAATCTCGCACTGCAGGCAGTCTCCGAATGGGGCGATTCTAATTTCGTGACATTTAACGCTAAAACAAGCGTGTCTCTTCACCGCTAAAAGGAGCTTGCTCACCCTGGCTTCTACTTTTCGGAATGTATCTTTTTAGTACATTGACCGAGTTCAGTTGTTAGGTGTTAAGATTTCTCCGTACCTCAACTGGGTGGTTCATTGAGTCCAGGGCCAAATCAGCCGCTAGAGAACTAGGTGTCCTTAAAAGGATGCGGCGGTACTTTAAGGCAACTTCTTACCCTATATAAAGCGCAAATCCGGTCGTGCATGGAGTACCGCTTTCACATGGGGACTGGGACTGCAAAATGCCACCTAGCAGCGTTTAAATCAGTGGAGACGTACTAAGAGGCTCACGGGGTGCCTTAGGTTTGGTTGAAACCAATCTTGTTAGCCTCGAGCACTGGTGCAGAGTAGCTACTCTCTCGGTATTCTATACGATGAAATTTTAAGTGTCCGCATGAATTACATGTTTTAATTCCTCTCTCTCCTTTCAACCATTGGATAATCAGACGGTCGGCGAGTTTTCACACCTTTGTAGTCTATATTTCACGCATTAGAACCAAATGTTTTGCTTCTTTTTGTAATGCGTACAGCAAAGGAGTGGAATGTTTTCCCGGCATCTGTCTTTCCGTCTGAATAAAATCTGGCAGTGTTTAAGGCAGGAGTGTATAGGCTTTTGTTACGCTAAAACAATGCGATTTACCATCAGGAGCTTCATCAGCACTTACCAGGTGGGATTGTGGTCAAGAACTGGCTTATAATAAGTTTACAAAAGGGTAAATTTTCGTCATTTATGCGCATATTCAAGTGTCTTTCGCCTGTCATCAGAATGTTCATGCGCAAGTACTGTCACTTGGTGCTCACGACTGGCGCCGCTATGTACGCTGATGGTAAGTGGATGTTGTGGCCCATAGACACATATATGCGTTTATCCTCTATGACGATGGAATTCCTCGTTTCCAGTAAAAAGGGTCGCAGGTTCTCGTTCTAGCATTGAGTTGTTATTTTACGCTGGTATTCTGCAATCATATATCTACAGCGTGGCTCTACCTCTTACAACAATATCACTAACTGCGATATCATTGCCGCAGCCGCTGGAACCGATCCACATCCTAATGATCGGCGTGCGCGATAGCGGCGACAGCGACGACAGCGCGGTGTCGCGGCGCTTCGGCAGCTTCTGCCGCGCGCACCGCCACGAGCTGCACGCGAAGCGGATCCGCCGCATCACCTTCATGCTGCTCATCAAGTGCGTACCTCTGTACTTTATCTCCTGCAGCTTCTGCCGCGCGCACCGCCACGAGCTGCACGCCAAGCGCGTACGCCGCATCACCTTCATGCTGCTCATCAAGTGCGTACCTCTGTACTTTATCTCCTGCAGCTTCTGCCGCGCGCACCGCCACGAGCTGCACGCGAAGCGCATCCGCCGCATCACCTTCATGCTGCTCATCAAGTGCGTACCTCTGTACTTTATCTCCTGCAGCTTCTGCCGCGCGCACCGCCACGAGCTGCACGCGAAGCGCATCCGCCGCATCACCTTCATGCTGCTCATCAAGTGCGTACCTTTGTACTTTATCTCCTTCAGCTTCTGCCGCGCGCATCGCCACGAGCTGCACGCGAAGCGCATCCGCCGCATCACCTTCATGCTGCTCATCAAGTGCGTACCTCTGTACTTTATCTCCTGCAGCTTCTGCCGTGCGCACCGCCACGATTTTCACGCCAAGCGCATCCGCCGCATCACCTTCATGCTGCTCATCAAGTGCGTAACTCTGTACTTTATCTCCTGCAGCTTCTGCCGCGCGCACCGCCACTAGCTGCACGCCAAGCGCATCTGCCGCATCACCTTCATGCTGCTCATCAAGTGCGTACCTCTGTACTTTATCTCCTGCAGCTTCTGCCGCGCGCACCGCCACGAGCTGCACGCGAAGCGCATCCGCCGCATCACCTTCATGCTGCTCATCAAGTGCGTACCTCTGTACTTTATCTCCTGCAGCTTCTGCCGCGCGCACCGCCACGAGCTGCACGCGAAGCGCATCCGCCGCATCACCTTCATGCTGCTCATCAAGTGCGTACCTCTGTACTTTATCTCCTGCAGCTTCTGCCGCGCGCACCACGACGAGCTGCACGCCAAGCGCATCCGCCGCATCACCTTCATGCTGCTCATCAAGTGCGTACCTCTGTACTTTATCTCCTGCAGCTTATGCCGCGCGCACCGCCACGAGCTGCACGCCAAGCGCATCCGCCGCATCACCTTCATGCTGCTCATCAAGTGCGTACCTCTGTACTTTATCTCCTTCAGCTTCTACCGCGCGCATTGCCACGAGCTGCACGCCAAGCGCATCCGCCGCATCACCTTCATGCTGCTCATCAAGTGCGTACATCTGTACTTTATCTCCTGCAGCTTCTGCCGCGCGCACTGCCACGAGCTGCACGCGAAGCGCATCCGCCGCATCACCTTCATGCTGCTCATCAAGTGCGTGAGCACTGCATTTTTTAACGGTTTGCTTCGTCTCCCACTGGCGCATATTCCGTGGATATCGTAAGAGGCGAAACTGAAACAGGGGATAAGCAGCAGAATCTTCCTGATAAAAATTAAAATTAATATAAAAATGTTGTTGCCCACCCGGTCGCCAAGCCAAGCAACTTTAGCAAATATCCCTTTTTGCGACCATGATGAGAGAAACCCATGTTCAACAGTGGAATTTGATAGACAGTTACAGTAAAGGAGTGGAGTAATTTGCCCGCGTTTGTTATTTCATCCAATTGCAATCTAGATGTATTCATAGTAAAAGTAAATAAATTTTTGTTACGCTAATACAGTGCGATTTACCATCTAGGGCTTCATCACCCTTTTACCACCAGGTAGGACTGTAGTCGAGCACTGGCTTAACATAAGTATGAAACACTGGCTTATGATAAGTGCAAAAAAAATGATTTTCGTAATATTTTATATAATTTTAATAATCATAATAATTATAAATTTTTATGGTCCTTCGAGCCGGATATGAACAATCAATCCAAACTATAAAGACAAAAGTATTTTTTTCTTTATCAGGTCGTAACGAGTTCCGTCCATTTCCATTATATTCTATTCCATTATAAATATACCCCTAAATTTGCGTTCATAATATAATATAACGCTGCTCGTTGCCGGTGGTCTGGAGATATTTCTTTATACGTAATTAATTAATTTACCGCAATCAATCGTATATATGATAATCTTAAAATATCTTCGATCTATACGAGTCCTAAGGGTGATAAATTGATTTTGTGCCAATGTGTTTTATATTCTTGTAATAGTTTGCATAAGTAAATGATCAAACCTTCTATTACAAGAATTATGTAGTTAAACATTTGATTACTCATAATATTTTAGGCGTCAGTTCCCGAAGTTCTTCACGTATCGAGCCCGTAACGACTTCACGGAGGATACCATCTACCGGCACCTGGAGCCGGCGTCTGCCTTCCAGCTGGAGCTGTACCGCATGCGCAGCTACGACCTAGAAGCGTTGCCCACCAGTAATCAGAAGATGCACCTCTACCTGGGCAAGGCTAAGGTAACCACGACATTGGTCTCTAAACGACTAATAAAAAGAGGAATTTGTATCTCTTTTGTCAGTTCAGTCCGCCATAGATGTTAAGAGATGTAAAGTTATCTTTCAATTTTAAATTTTTAGTGCAAAGACTTAAGCAAAGCTTTAGAATTAAAACTCAGCAATTTTAAAATGCGTTATTTATACGTAAGTCAGCTCGACCAGGGAAGGATCACGCTCTCACACAATATCAGAGTAAAATAGCATCTTAATGCTACTGTGTTTCGTATGATGAGATGAGTGTTGAAAATAGGAGAACACGTAACTGTATTTTGATCTTTAATCGAAGATAAATGTAGATGTCTACGGGTCACAGCATCTACTTATCATCAGGTAGACAGTGTCATGTGTGCGTGTCCTTGGAGGAGGATAAGGGGATATTCTTTAAAAAATGTAATATAACATACATGTAACATTTTTAATGAATACCCCCTTATCTGATGTTTTTCCATGTGTTCAACTTGTATTTTCGATTAAACAAATAAGTGACTTTAAATATTTTCTATAATTTAATAATTTGATCTATTTACAGGTGAAAAAGGGACAAGAAGTGACGGACTATCGTTTCTTCATCCGTTCAATCATCCGGCACCAGGACCTTATTACGAAAGAGGCGAGTTTCGAGTATCTTCAGAACGAGGGAGAAAGGTAATTTCATTACCTCTTTGTCTTTTTTATACACACTTATCCGTGAACAATTGAATGAAATACTGCATAGAGAGAGTGGCAACGTAAGAGAAACCGCTACACCATATCATCAACCCATATCCTATGGTAAGACTCCCACGACTTGATAGAGCGAAAAGAAACAGGAGATGGGCAGCAGCATCTTCTTGATAACAACTTAAAACAATAAAAAAACTGCGGTTGCCTACCCGCTTGCCAACTTATCAACTATGGCAAATATCTCGCCTGCCATGCGTGGCAAGTGGCATAGATCTCTTTAAAAAAATATGCCAATTACCTAGCTTAAAAGATAATTAAACTTAAGGCATGCCTGAAATTGAGTGAATTCAATAATTTTGCTAGTATTATAGTGTTCCTCTAAGACTTATTGCTTGCTGTAAATTTCACAGTAGTTGTGAGGAAACCTGCATGTTCAGGAAATAAAGTCTTTTGAAGAGATGCAGTCTTCAAAATATTTTATTTAGCTTTACATGTCTGCACGTTTGATGTTATATTGGACGGACATCATGGATTGTCCCATAACCTTCTCAGAACTGGGAGAAGGCTTATTCCCAGCATTGGGACGTAGTAAGGCTGTACATTGAAACATAGAACTATAATATAACAGTTTGTATCTTTTTTCCTAAAGGGTGCTGTTAGAAGCGATGGACGAATTAGAGGTGGCTTTCTCACACCAATTGGCCAAGAGAACAGATTGCAATCACATATTCCTCAACTTTGGGCCCACTGTGATTATGGACGCCGCTAAAGTATGTATTATTAATATAATTAGAATAACACAATAATGCAAAACAGAAACCATGGAGTGGAAATCTTGATATATTCTTTTTTTTTAGATCGAGGAGTCGGTGTTAGGTATGGTAATGCGCTACGGACCCCGCTTGTGGAAGCTCAGGGTTTTGCAGGCAGAAATTCGTTTCACGCTAAGAATGGGTGAGTTATATAGCTTTTTGTTTAAACGACGTCTAATCTCAAATGTTGTGATAAACAGGTTTTCTCAAAAATATATTATGTACACAAGTCCAAATTGAGCATTACATATGAAAATAATGTAGAGTTCAATAATGTTTTTTCCTAAGTAAGATTCTTTTCCGGGATATTCGCCATTAAAGATGCATATTAAAGTGGTGTTTTTAATTGTTTTATAATAATATTAATCATCATCATGTACATCTCTGCATACAATGAGAACAATTTTTTTGAATGCCAAGGAAATATTATGTAATAAGTCAAAATTGTTCACTTTAAATATTTTGCTTGTCATATATATTAATTTATATCTGACTGCCTTAGATTAGTACCTTATAACCGGTAATTTTTTTCAATTTGTGTTTGTCTTGTTCTATTACATTGTAGCCATTAACAGATTTTAAAATTTGAAATGTGGTTAGATTCGTCTCCATCTGCAGTGTCATAAACTATATCATCAAATCACAATAAAAAATATGACACATTCTGAAGAACGTGTCGGTTTCTTAATTGTTGTATGTTTACTTGCTTATTTAACGGGTGAAAATATTCATATGTCCAAATAACAGAATAACAGTGTTGTGATTGTAGCATCACTGTTATAGTTTAACCAACTTCATCATTATATGACTTTTTTGCTGCAGGTGAATTTGTTTTAAACAAATGTACTCTTTGTATTTTTCCTAATTGTTATTTTTTATAAATAAACAATTTCTTATTATCTCCCATTGCTTGGCCTTCTTCGGGTGGGACATAGGAGGCTACTCAGGTACTTAAAATCGTTCTTAATTATAATTTTCTTGTAATATATTGATATCCAATATGCATTCTAAATCTAATATTTAATGTATTTTAATAATTCGGTAGCTAAAAATAAAGATCGTTTAGTGGCGATCTAAGTAAAGATATCCACTACTCCATATCGTCCCGTGGACGTCGGTAAGTGGCGACAGAGGAAAATAAACCGGAAAATGTGTAGTAGCATCTTCATGATTACAAAAAACTGCAGTAAATATCCTATATAATATGAAGATATATATATATATATATATATATATATATATATATATATATATATATATATATATATATGAATTATATTTTTATACGTGGAGTGGTAGAGCCATGCTGCAGTTACTTTAGAAGTATAGTTGTAGCACGAATGGGTCGGCTCGACCGGGGAAGGACCACGTTCTCACAGAATACCAGAGTAAAATAGTAGCTTCATGCTGCCGTGTTTCGTATGGTGAGTCTAGAGAACCGGAGACTCTTTTTACTAGAAACGAGGAATTCCATCTTAGTACTCACGGATGACAATGCATCTGCGTTTTAATTCGTAATCGAGGATAGATGTATATGTGTATGGGCCACAGCAACCACTTACCATCAGGTGAACTGTGTGCTCGCTTGTCACCTTATACTATGTAAAAAAATGAAGCAGTCTATTGGGGGAGGCCTATGTTGCAGTGGACTTTATGGTAAAAAACAATATTTGAATTTGTTGTTTTTGTTTTAGGCCCTGGTGCACCTACCAAGAATGTGAGACTGTGTCTGTCCAATGGCTCGGGATACTCTCTCGACGTATATACATATGAGGAGGTCTCAGACCCCAGAACAGGAGTGGTAAGCCTTTTCGCTACTTAGGATTGAAGGTGTGAAGAGAATTTTAATTTAAATTTGAATGAATAAATGAAGTTTTTCATATAATGTATTATATTTATTGTTACATATTAAATTTATTGTTACTAAAATTTATTTGTGTCGATATATACGATGTGTATATGTACTTATTATAGATCTTAATGTATTTTTGCAGATAATGTTCCAGTCATATGGGCCAAGGCAAGGACCTATGCATGGACTTCCTATCTCTACTCCTTATGTCACCAAAGACTATCTGCAGCAGAAGAGGTTCCTGGTTAGTTGCTTAAGGGATGATTTTTCAAACATTAGATAAAAGTTACCCAAAAAATAAATTTATTTTTGTAATTATAACCTCACTAAAAATATTTCTTCATTTACCTTATGAATATTGAATAATTTAATCTTTATCATCCATATTAAATAAATGATTATAGAGTAGGACCGGGGAGAAAATACTATATGTCTATTTTTATATTAAATTATATTTCAAATATCAGAAATTATATTGCTTGTCAAAGTCTGTAAAATTTAACAATTAAACATGGAAGAACTTTTTGGACATGTTTTTCTATGTTGTAATTGTGGAATTGTGTTTTAGGCTACGTCTCAAGGGACTACGTATGTGTACGACATCCCGGACATGTTCCGTCAGTGTGTCGAAAGGCGATGGCGTGAGTGCATCGAAGAGGGTAGTGTAGATGGTAAGAAAATTACTCCTGTAACCATTAAGCACATTCTAGGAAGCGATGCCCCTTCTGGTCATGTATTTAGTATGGTTAGGAATGGGGGTAAAGTTGAAACAGTAGCGTGCCTTTCGTTTCGCATTGAGTAATAAGTAATACAATAAATGTTAACATTACAGGTCCACCTCCAGACAATGTGATGACTTGCGTAGAGTTGGTGGTAGAGCCCGACGGGGAAAGACGGGTGGTTGAGGTGACCAGATTACCTGGACAGAATACCGTAAGCTCCTTTTTTATTTATTACACTTTGAAAGTTGTTATAAAATGTGTTTGGTTTATGGAAGCCTAAATTTCAGTTTGTAACATGCTGTTTTAATTTTTTTAATTCATATAATGTATTATAGAAGTGATAGCATAAGTAATAGAAAGGTTATAGTATAAAATAGTTAAGGGAGTGGTAGGACTGTTATAGACATCTTTGTCACAAGTTTTTAAATAGATGCTAGCGACACAACCAATTTACCATTGGGTAATTTCTGGATACCGACAACAGCGCCACCTATCGGATCCAATGAACCTAAGAACCATTCAGATGACCCCATAAGTATCCCATAAAAAATTCTTCAAAAGCGGTCATGCCGTAGGAGGAGAGGAATTTTGCACGCACACCGGAATTTTATATATAAAGATAATAATAAAAATATTTTTTTAAAAGTGTATGATGTGGTATATTTTATCCCTTTGTTTGAATGCAGTAGTTTTTTCGTTTTGATAAAGTCAGGTAATTGCATAATGAATTTCTATTAAGGCTTGGCCTCAGTAAATGTGTACGGTCTACCGTCAAAATGAGTAACTTTGTAAGCAAACTTTGTAATATATTTTAACCTTAGGAAGGCAACAAGGTTGACCCATCACCTCACTACTCGAAAAAAGTTTAAATATTTTGTTGGTGTTGTTTTAGTTTCTTTCTAATGCTCGATCTATTCTCCTATTGGAGTGAATGCAATCAGTTATATACGTCAATTTGTCACAGTAAGTTGTTATTTTTGTTATATTGACATTGGTGGGGTGACTCGTCACCCCTGTTGCTTCTTACGTAAGTTTAATTTTTTGTGATACTGATATATATGTTTAATTTTTGAGAACAGATTTCGGATGAACAGTATCGAAACTATTTGCAAGTTTGTAACTTTGTATGTGGAGTCGATACTTTTAACAAAATAGTGTATACGTATAGTCCGGCTAGCAATACTAGACGTAGGCCGCTTCGATAACTCTATGGTATACTGGATTAGGCTAGTGTCAATTCTATGTTGCTTTATATTGACACTAAACATTAGAACACTCCTGCCAACATATTTCGAAGCAGTTGTTTAAATAAATTAGGTTTACAATTGGCGCAACCGCAAATGAGGGATCGTTTGAGTACAAATTTGCCGCGAGAATAAGGAGTCACTTTATGTGATATTCGATATATATAATCCAGGACCTGAAGGTAATCCCGGTGCAAAGTTGCAGAAACAAGCAAGATGTGCACGGTGTCCAAGAAAACGGGACAAAAAATTAAAATTTTTTGGCAAAAAATACCTTTAGCCCGCTTGCTCTGAACGTCGCGAAGATATTTGCTTGATCTGGATTTAATGCAAAAAAAAAATAATACCAAATTATCGGTGCAGTAATAAACACTATTTTCATATTCCTAATTATAGTAGCGATTGATCTCATCATAAATAACTTTGGTTCTCTTTAAAAAAAATGGGGTGATACGTCACCCCTGTTGCCATTTGTGTATGCAAAAAAGTGTTGCCTGTCGGAGGTTAATAATATATAGAACTATAGAAAAAAATCTGAATTCACCTCTATTTTTCCAGATGCAACCATATTACTGCTACAATTTTTATTACGCCCCGTCCCCGTCCTACCCGTTAGTGCATTATGTTCACGTTTAAAGTTTATGTTAGTTATGTTTAGTTGCTTCTGCCTATTCATATATGGTGGATTTAGTTTTTGGCGTTGTTTGCGGTGTTGTGACTTAATAACCCAACTAATCTTTAAATTTTAATACTTTTTTCCAAATGAATTAAAGCATGCTGTCTAAAAATAAATTGAGCATCAATTTATTTTTAGACAGCATGCTTTAATTCACTTAATCTCTATGAACCTTACAACAACCACCATTTGGTTTTAACGCTACAACATTGATTTTTTTAGGAAAGGGCTCTAACAATAATACTCATTGAAAAATAATCAAAATACAATAAACGCAACATACATAGGTGTAATGTATTAGTTTACAAATTACAACTTTTATTACAATAAATATACCAAATAATTGTTGACCTCTCTGTAACTGTACAACTCTATGGAACTAGCGTGTCGTTATACGGCATGCGTATGCTGTACACCTAAGCAATAATAATTTTGAAGTAAGAAAGTGCGCGTGATCTTTAGGTGCGGGTGGTGCGGACTGCGGTAAATTTCTGCCACACACTTAAGGTCGTTGGCACGGGGACATCCCTTAAAATGTATATTTTCAAAAAGTTCGAATATATAAAAAAAAAAGAGTTTGCAGATCATTTAATAAAATTTTAATTGGTCATATGAATTTTTTAAATAATAAGGTTTTGACAGGACTTATGACCGGACTAAGTAGTTATTTTGGGTGTTAATTTTACACTACATTACTGTTTATAGAGGTGATACATTCAGCAGTGGACTTTTGAAAGGTTGTGATGGTTATTTTTTTATAGTTATTTTGGGTGTTAATTTTACACTACAGTACTGTTTATAGAGGTGATTCGTTCAACAGTGGATTTTTAGAAGGTTGCTATGGTAATTTTTATAGAATATTTACTTCTAAAACTTTCTATTTACACAGTCGCACGTTTAATTGTGGACTTTTGTTAGATGGTTATAATGGAGATTTTTTATAGTTATTGTGGTTGTTAATTTTCATAACACATTCATTCATTCATTCATTTATCTGTTACAGCTAATTAAATGTCCACTGTTGAATATATATCTATGGATTGTCCAATTGTGGGCATATTTGTCGGACTGGCAGGCGTGTTTGGTGTTTGGCAGGCGAGTTTACAATCGCAGATGTTAGTGTAGGTCTTCCCCATAGATTGCCTCAAAAAGGGGGGACGATAACTACCATAGCTGCCATGTTTTGTTGGCGGATTTACTATCACAAACTTTCTCTATCTATTTCTGTCGTCTCTTACGACATTCACAGGTGGATACGGGGTAGTTGATATTTTTACTCTGTCACTACACTTATGACGTGTTCCATTAATGATGGTGGTGGTGTGGTGGTGTGCAGGTGGGGATGGTGGCGTGGCGGCTAAGCTTGTACACGCCGGAGTGCCCGCGCGGGCGCGACGTGGTGCTGCTGGCTAACGACCTCACGCACTACATGGGCTCGTTCGGCCCGCACGAGGACTGGCTCTTCTACCGCGCCTCGCAGTACGCGCGCGACCGCTCCATACCCAGAGTGAGTACTGCTTGTGCTGCTGCCAACGACCTCACGCACTACATGGGCTCGTTCGGCCCGCACGAGGACTGGCTCTTCTACCGCGCCTCGCAGTACGCGCGCGACCGCTCCATACCCAGAGTGAGTACTGCTTGTGCTGCTGCCAACGACCTCACGCACTACATGGGCTCGTTCGGCCCGCACGAGGACTGGCTCTTCTACCGCGCCTCGCAGTACGCGCGCGACCGCTCCATACTCAGAGTGAGTACTGCTTGTGCTGCTGCCAACGACCTCACGCACTACATGGGCTCGTTCGGCCCGCACGAGGACTGGCTCTTCTACCGCGCCTCGCAGTACGTACGCGCGACCGCTCCATACCCAGAGTGAGTACTGCTTGTGCTGCTGCCAACGACCTCACGCACTACATGGGCTCGTTCGGCCCGCACGAGGACTGGCTCTTCTACCGCGCCTCGCAGTACGCGCGACCGACCGCTCCATACCCAGAGTGAGTACTGCTTGTGCTGCTGCCAACGACCTCACGCACTACATGGGCTCGTTCGGCCCGCACGAGGACTGGCTCTTCTACCGCGCCTCGCAGTACGCGCGCGACCGCTCCATACCCAGAGTGAGTACTGCTTGTGCTGCTGCCAACGACCTCACGCACTACATGGGCTCGTTCGGCCCGCACGAGGACTGGCTCTTCTACCGCGCCTCGCAGTACGCGCGCGACCGCTCCATACCCAGAGTGAGTACTGCTTGTGCTGCTGCCAACGACCTCACGCACTACATGGGCTCGTTCGGCCCGCACGAGGACTGGCTCTTCTACCGTGCCTCGCAGTACGCGCGCGACCGCTCCATACCCAGAGTGAGTACTGCTTGTGCTGCTGCCAACGACCTCACGCACTACATGGGCTCGTTCGGCCCGCACGAGGACTGGCTCTTCTACCGCGCCTCGCAGTACGCGCGCGACCGCTCCATACCCAGAGTGAGTACTGCTTGTGCTGCTGCCAACGACCTCGCGCACTACATGGGCTCGTTCGGCCCGCACGAGGACTGGTTCTTCTACCGCGCCTCGCAGTACGCGCGCGACCGCTCCATACTCAGAGTGAGTACTGCTTGTGCTGCTGCCAACGACCTCACGCACTACATGGGCTCGTTCGGCCCGCACGAGGACTGGCTCTTCTACCGCGCCTCGCAGTACGCGCGCGACCGCTCCATACCCAGAGTGAGTACTGCTTGTGCTGCTGCCAACGACCTCACGCACTACATGGGCTCGTTCGGCCCGCACGAGGACTGGCTCTTCTACCGCGCCTCGCAGTACGCGCGCGACCGCTCCATACTCCAGAGTGAGTACTGCTTGTGCTGCTGCCAACGACCTCACGCACTACATGGGCTCGTTCGGCCCGCACGAGGACTAGCTCTTCTACCGCGCCTCGCAGTACGCGCGCGACCGCTCCATACCCAGAGTGAGTACTGCTTGTGCTGCTGCCAACGACCTCACGCACTACATGGGCTCGTTCGGCCCGCACGAGGACTGGCTCTTCTACCGCGCCTCGCAGTACGCGCGCGACCGCTCCATACCCAGAGTGAGTACTGCTTGTGCTGCTGCCAACGACCTCACGCACTACATGGGCTCGTTCGGCCCGCACGAGGACTGGCTCTTCTACCGCGCCTCGCAGTACGCGCGCGACCGCTCCATACCCAGAGTGAGTACTGCTTGTGCTGCTGCCAACGACCTCACGCACTACATGGGCTCGTTCGGCCCGCACGAGGACTGGCTCTTCTACCGTGCCTCGCAGTACGCGCGCGACCGCTCCATACCCAGAGTGAGTACTGCTTGTGCTGCTGCCAACGACCTCACGCACTACATGGGCTCGTTCGGCCCGCACGAGGACTGGCTCTTCTACCGCGCCTCGCAGTACGCGCGCGACCGCTCCATACTCAGAGTGAGTACTGCTTGTGCTGCTGCCAACGACCTCACGCACTACATGGGCTCGTTCGGCCCGCACGAGGACTGGCTCTTCTACCGCGCCTCGCAGTACGCGCGCGACCGCTCCATACCTAGAGTGAGTACTGCTTGTGCTGTTGCCAACGACCTCACGCACTACATGGGCTCATTCAGCCAGATGCGTTGTCACACCTGAGGACCAAGATGGAATGCCACATTTCCAGTAAACAGAATATCCGGCAGCATTAAACTGCTATTTTAGGCTGATATTCTTTGAAAGCGTGATTTTTCACCTGACGAGCCGACCCATTTGTGCTACAACCACAATATAGCTCCAGCATGGCTCTATCACTTAATATAACCTCTTCCAGATCGAATTTTGGCCACAGCGGCCAGTTTCAACGAAGACTAGCCACCTGCGCAGGACAGGATTAAATTACAGAGAGAGAGTGCGAACGTAAGTACACGTGCACTCTATTCCCTCACTGTTATTACCTAATGGGACAGCAATTCCACACAACCGGAGACATACTGGCGCAAGATCAACGGCTGTACGTGATTTCCAAGGCTCTGGACATTATATGATAAAAGACAAGTGTAGTTTATAAGATATAACCGGGATTAAGTAAGTAATGCTTCGGTGTATAAACATCTTAGAAAATAATTGAGGAGGAGCAACTGATACCAGCCGTAGACGGAAGTTTGTCGGCTAAATTGGTTGTATATTGAAGATGGGCCAATATACTCTTAACCGACAAGAATTTATGCGTAGATATAAGAATGTGCACGAAGCCAAAAGTGTGTCAGGTTCGTGAGAAATGAAAGTCTGTGATCTTTACCTATCCCTCTGGGTGACAGTTGGGAATGATGATCATCATCATTCCCAACTGTGATGACTTTTACTAAAATGTTAGTGTACTTTATAAGAAAACTTTTCCCAACCGTCACTTTAAACGATCCTCTGAAATATTTATCCTGATAGCCAGACGTGTATTAACCGCAAGTTTACTTGCAGATATACGTGAGCGTGAACTCGGGCGCGCGTATCGGCGTGGCGGAAGAAGTCAAGTCCGAGTTCAACGTCGCCTGGATCGACGCCGAGAGACCAGAACGCGGCTTCAAGTAAGTATACATTAGTATAAGTTACACCAGTCATTTGCATTTATATGTTACTTATGTAAATAGTAATAATAATTGTCCTACAGACCGAATTTCGGCCATTTGCCCAGGACAAGATTATAGTGCCCAAGTGTATGCGCAAGTACAGGTGAACTCTATTCCTTTACTCTCAAAGTCCAATAGGACAGTAAACTGACACGATCAGAGAGGAGATATCAGGCGCAGGACCAACGGCTTTACTGGCTTTCTGAGGCACTGGTATGAAATACTGCCAACTTTTAGACTCCGGGCTACTGTTGAGGATTTCTTGACAGAAAACAGATTTTGGCCCGACTCCGGACTCGAACCCAGGACCTCCTAATCAGCAACCGCGTATACAACCACTGGACCAATGAGGAAGGCAATGTAAATAGTACAATGCAGATAAATATATACGAATTTTGCCTATTTATGGTGTCTAATTTCATGGTAAACTGGTGGAGGAAAACTAACAATACCCTAGAGGTTTTAATTAATTAAACAGCTGAGCTTGTTAGGAAGGTTATATGAATGTGTTAGAAGTTTATGACAACAAATCACGTTAAAGTCATATGGCTTACTAATAAAAAGCGATGTCATTTTAAGAAATGCTTTAAATTTCTCTCTCTCTCTCTGTATTTAATGACAATATATCATTTATCGCGGTAGAGTTACGCTGCATGTAGCTGATATATGGTTGTCAACAAATAGGTCGGGTCGACTTGGGTAGGACCACGCTCTCACATGAGCTCGGTCCGCTCTCACATGAATACTATTTTAATGCTGCTGTGTAGAGAACCGGAGAACCTTTTTACTGTTTTACTGGAAACGAGGCTTTCCATCTTCGTCCTTGGGGGGGGGGGGGGTCCATATGCATTTTTAATCTTAATGTAGTATAAACGTAGATGTCTTTGTATCTCAGGTTATTCTATAAAAGAAATATATAAATGAAGATGTATCCTACTACATACAATCGCAAATCTAGGTTATGCAATTGTCTAACCGCTTGTCAAGCATGGCAGATGCGGCTGTGGGAGGCCCGGGATAATGAAGTGTAAATGTATTTTAAACTATGCCGATCCTAGGAGATGTGATACATTTTCAAACGCCGAGTATTATAAAATAAACATTTGTTTTTTAAGATACCTCTACTTGACACCGGAGGCGTATTCGCGCCTCGGCCCGCTCGGCTCTGTCAAAACGGAACTCATCGATGACGAGGGCGAATCGCGCTACAAGATCACTGACATCATTGGTAGGTTCACATCCTCTTTCTGATTCGTTGTCGAAAAAGACAAGTGATTTTTTTCCCTTATTTTTCAATAGCTTTATCTATATATCTATCTATACACTAGGTAATTTTTCTGTATCATAGAGACTTTCCATATATAAATTTCTCAAGGATACACACACAAAAGTTTTGCATTAGGAAATCGGTATTTAATGAAATGTAAGTTATTAATAAAAGGCAACCTCATATCATGTCTTGCGAGACACTATTTATTATTTCGAAATAGGATGTCTATTTGCAGGGGGCCCCCAATAGATTTGTCTCTCATTGATGTAGAGACGTCACAGTAAGACATGTACATGACATGTCACTTAAGGGACGCCTTTGTTCATCAGTGTATTTGTGAAGGGCTGTAATGATAATATGGTGATGATGTTTACTTGATTGATAATTTCTTTTTTGTTATTGCAATTCAAGTTGTCCAAAACGACTATAAATCAATAGCACGCTACAGACTAAAACTAAAAACAGACTAAAAACTATAAGTTTCTAGCGCGCTATTAAATACGCTATGTTATAGCGCGCTATTTATAGGAAGCGTGTAGGAAGCCGGCAAGCGCGTTAAGTTTTGCAGCACGCTATATCTCGTAGTACGTTACATTACATGTCGTGGATAGACTGGCCGCGTGATATATAAGAACATTATTTCGTAATAAGTTGCAATTTAGACTAAAATAAAATAAAGCGGTGAAGAAAAACCAATGAACGCTTTTTCATACTTTTCAGGCTTACGACTTTTTATAATCCTATATATTATTTAAAAGGAAATAAAATTAATAATCTTTTATTATAACTGATGTAAACGTTATTTAAATCTTAATTTAAATCAAATAAAGGTGTATTTAAAAGTTTTTTGATTGTATTTATAAAAATCAATTATGTACATGCACTATTATATACACTTGTAACTATATTTATTTACATTTAAAACATTAGTTGGGCTTCTTTTATAGCAGACAACTGTATAAATATACAGTATACACTAAGTAAATAACGTCTAACACTAAATTAGGTCGCGCGCAATGAATAGCATGCTACTAGATCAAATTTGCGTCACACGTGCTCTCCCAACAGCGCTGCTGCTAAAACTAGTTACCGCTAGATATTAATACTTAATAGCGCCAGAGCGCCATAGTGCAATAGCGCCATGGCGACTCATTACATAGCACTCGCTATGTATTATGGAGAGATAACTCTATGATAATATGGCGCTATGCGCTATATTAACCACCATTAATTGCAATATGTTGTTTCTCAAAAATTCATGTTATGTCTTATTATTATTATAGTTGATAATTGATATGTATTAACTTATAATATTAAAAAACTACACATACCTCAGTTCGGCCACAGTAAGTTTTCCAGTATATGTTATTAGATTATTAGAACTTAACACTATCACAGTTTTATTATAAGCTTTTAAAATTTAAGCGAGAATGGTTGCTAATCAACTTCAATCCGTTATAGATCCTAAATGGTCATTGAAAAAAAAAAACATGATTAGAAGAAACCTAACGATAATTTTCAAAGACTCATTCAATTATACCTCATATGACATAGTTCCTCAACTTTCATTTTGATTATTTTTCATAATATGGTGTCTGGTTGTTGCAACATTGAATTTTCATCACTGTCATGTCATGGTTCTAGTGACACTCACAAGATTAAGACAAATCGATTGACGTAACAGTCATCAAAATGTCTACGTGTTTGGCCTTCCTTTGTGTTGCGCAGTCGGGTAAAAAAGAAGTGTAGTGAGCAAGATGTTTGTTGTGTCCAGGCAAAGAGGACGGTCTGGGCGTGGAGTGCTTGCGCGACGCCGGGCTGATAGCCGGCGAGACTGCGCAGGCCTACGAGGACATCGTCACCATCTCCATCGTCACCTGCAGAGCCATCGGCATCGGATCCTACGTTGTCAGGTGAGCGTCGATTGCATTGTCTTTGCTACGGAACTAATTGGATGATAAATAATTAAAATATTTAATTTGTAAAGCTTAGTACTGGTTAAGTAACAAAGGCTTTTAAGTTCACCAAACAACTTAGTTCTCTTGTTTTGTATCAAAGAAATCAACGCCGTTATCCTTTTCTTACTGGTTCAATTTACGTGTAAAATGAGAAAGGATTTTTTCTGTGATTGTTTCTACATGCCTGGGTATGTAAACAAATGACAGCTCCGTGGCGCAGTGGCTTAGCAATAAGTTACAGTCTAAGGGCCGCGGGTTCGAATCCCACACTGAACAAGTATTTGTATGGCCTACAAGTAATTGTTCCGGGTCTGGATGTTTGTCCTTGTGAAATGTATGTTTGTAAACTGCCCTCACGATACAGGAGAAAATCCTAGTGTGGAGGTGACGTTTTAAAAAAAAAACAAATGTTCCGCCTGAATATAAAAATAGATCTTGTTTCTTGTCAGAAGATATAAGACGGGGTTGGAAGGGGATGGATACAAATCTAGATGGACATCTAGTGTTGTGGTTTCTTGTGTAAGATAAAGAAATCAATTATAAATATAAATCTTGTATATTTTTCTAAGTAAACAGATTGTGCATAAAATGTGAAAAACTGTATAAAATAAAATAGGAGTTGTTAAGAGCCCTCTTACATTTCATTTTAACGTTACGAAAATTTAGGTATTATACGCACCGAGCAGGCGACGAACTACTCGAGCGATACTTTAATTTATATCATCATTTTGATATATTTTTCATTATTTATGAACCTTAGTGTTAAAATAAGTACAGAATAAATATTTTAATTGTTACGCAGTAATCGATTGTTATCCGATGTTGATTAATAATCGATTATATCTATTAACGATAGCATAATAGTATAAATAAAAATAAATAGTTCGGTTGCAACCTGTTATAATAAATAAAACAATCAAATGTAACCAATTTTCTTTTAATCGGTACTTACAGTCAATTACTATAATTTTTTGTTATAAAAATTATTTGCCGCGACGGCATTGACCAAGCATATCTCGAGTCGATAATTTCGGCAGTACACGCTTTTCATAAAACGCTCGTAACTTGGGTAACATATTCAAAATCCAAAATTGGTCGTCTTTGTAGATTTTTAGTACTTTTACTGCTTGATCTAGGCCAGTCGATATGGCAAGCATGCAGACATTTTTATTCTCCATTATTATTCAGAGATAGGATATTTATTTTTTACGTTTAGTGACGCATTGATACTTGTATTTATTTTACCCCATTACGACTGGTAAGAAAGCTCAGCTACAATCAAAATAATTATAACGAGTTAACTATCTGGTATAATAATACTGTGCGAACTTTATACTAATTGAAATATACTGTACGAAAGTAAATACTTCCAACGATCAAAAACTGCGGTCATAGTTGACACAAAATAGCAGCGCCTATACGGAAATCGACGGATATCGGTACACTACAATAGTATCGATACGACGCAGCGCGCGAAATCATCTGACGTAGGTCCAACCTCGACAAGCGTTCATAAGATAATGATCACAGGTGGCTGGCGCAGTGAAATATATGGTACTTTTATTTAATTAATAAAAAATAATAGTAACGATTTAAAAAGTAAAAATAATAGTCTAGTTAAGAGCCCAGTCTTTCAGAGCAAAACAGAAAAATTGCGTTCTGGTGACACATCTACACCCTCCCTGCCCCGCCACTTCATGTACCGCCACCGCAGTTATCTTTCTGGCCGTAGCGTGGAAAGTTGCTCTACTAAGATTTTCCAGTATCAATTTATCTAATATACAGGATTATTGATAATTAGCTAACAAATTTTCACATACAGATTTTCTACCTCGTATCTATTTTTGTTCCATGCTTTTATTACAAAATTCGTTACACAAAAAAAAAATATTTTAAGTTTGTATAATTTTTGTTGTTTTGTTGAAAAGGTTTCTAAAAGATAATCATCTAGAACCTGTATAACATGTACTCGTATTATTGATTATTCAAATGAATCTGGCAAGTGCTAGAATGAGTCGTGCACTGAGGGTTTCGTAATAAGTCGATGACACTATCGAAAATCCGTCAAGTACGTCAAGTAGTTCTAAATACTAAAATAGATTAAAAAAAAACTCAAAATAATTTCTATATAAGTACAAACAGTCCACTATCACACATATTTATAGTTTCTCATTAAAGTATAATGTAACTTTGTATAGCATTTACCTATATGCATTACAAATATGCAACTCATTTATAAACTATTCTTAAAAGTACCTACCTAATTATATACCTAATATTTAACCAAGTGCTCACACATATGCACGTTGTTAACTATTTTACTATGAAACACAAAAAAACTTACCTTTGAATTCTATTTCTGTTCATTGCTTCAACGTTTGATTTCAATTTTCGTTTTCTGGTACAAGCATATTTTTTTACGTTTATGGTCCATATCGAAATTAAAAGTTATAAAACAAATACAAAATGATTTATAAACCCTTAAAGAATTATATGCAAAAAATAATAAAGTAGAGCAACTTTCAATTCGTAACAATGCGCAACCAAGATTAGGGAAAGAGAGAGAAAGAGGAATGTTAGAGCGAGAGGAAGTGCAAAAATTTGGCACAGACAAGACGTCTGAACGCTACAGCCGCTCAGCGGCTACTAAGGAATATTGCCCGCAATTATTGTTTATAAAGTCAATATTTTATAGGTCGATCGAAATAATTATTAATTTTGAAATAAAGTGGTTTAAATTATTATTTTTTAATATTTGTCTAATTAAACACCTGCCCTTGAGAAAAAAATAATTATAGCATAAATATTTTCAGCTATTGTTATGAAACAAATAGTTTTTTATGAGGCGAAAACAGCGAAATTTAACGAAATTGAGACCTCTTATTTAAGACAATGAAAGATATTTAGAAAAAAAGAAACAGCGCATTTTGGAGATGAAGATGTTTAGCTATTAACGCGCTGAATAGATTTCGCCTTTTTATTATCGATTGCCTTATAATGGTACACGAACAAAGCTCGAAATTGCGTTGGATGCGAGAGAGCTCTATTTACCGTTTGATTTATCTAACATAGACCACATAGATGAACCAAAAAAAAATTTAGCCATTACTTATAATCTGGGTATTTATGTGTTATCAAAATATTTTACTCTGAAACAATAATTTGCTGTAAAAAAAGAAATCAAAGTGGCGCTAATGATTCGATGTGAGTCAACTTTAAAAGACTGTAGCCTTAAAGTAAATATTGATGAATTTTTTGGTATAAATTTTACGTCATAATGATGTAGAACTTCGGAAATATTGGGGCTTGTATCGAAGCTTTTTCGGTAGTTAATTGAATTATGTCGATTTTTTTTTACTTACGTGAAAGGCATATGAAGAAAATGTATTCTATCATTATTAAAGTATAGGATATTTGTGAGATATAAATATTTTTTGATGTCGATATTTAATAAAAGAATCCACAAATTAGAGCTCCCAAATCATGATGACACACATTTTAGCCACACATCAAAAATTTGAGAGAGCTTGGTTGGGAAGTGTTAATGCATCTACCATATATGTATATATATATATATATATATATATATATATATATATATATATCCTGACCTTGCACCCTCAGAATACTTTGGGTAGTGTTAGGTTAACATTAAGAGAGGACTGTCGAAACTACTTGTCGCGTTTTTTTGATCAAAAATCCCAAGATTTCTACAGCCCCACCCACAAAATGGCAACAAGTTATCGAACAAATGGTACATACACATAGTTATTAAACTTTGAAAAAAAAAATATGATTTGAATTTGTATATAAAATACAAAAAAAATTCCCCGACCTTATATTATGTTCATGATGTTCTTGTTTTCATGTTATTCTGTTTTATGTACCTTAATAAATAAATAAATATATTGTTAGGAATGATGGTAAAAATAAAAGAAAACACGAAGAAGTGACGGTAATCTCGTACTGGAACTCGTTCTAGCAGTATAAAGTCCCGCGCAGGCGTCTTAGATTTATCTGTAATTCTTCGAGTCTTTGGTAATTGTAAAGGAAATTATATTGGGGACACGCTGTCCTGTATCACGTCGTGTTAGGGCTGATTTACACTTGGACAAGTACAGTGGCGAGTTTAGTTACAGAACAGTTGACAGTAATCACATCATGTTTGGGCTGATTTACACTTGGATAAATACAGTAGGGAGTTAAGTTACAGGTCAGTTGACAGTAAACGGTTAAGTAGGCAGTAGCGTTCAAATGTCTTCGGTGGCGAGTTTAGTTAAAAAAAGTATAATTTTATATTTTGAGGGTTGAACGTTGGATCTTAACAATTTATGCACTGTACTAAACTCGTACGTTCACACGAACGGCGAGTTTGGTTGCGGGTGGCGGGAGACGCGCGGAAGGGCAACACTTTGAATTTGACTCGCGGAAAAATAGATCGGATGGCTATTCCGTTCAACTTAATTGTTAATTTGCTACTTAACTCACTGATTGCCATTCAAATGAATTTTTTTACTTAATTCCCCAGGTTCGCAAGTTAACTCGCTACTGTACTTGACGAAATGTAAATCGGCCTGTAGGCAGGCGGTATTACAGTGTAGGTTGCACACTTCATCTATTTTAATGTTATCTTGTATTTATTTCTAACTGCTTAGTGTGTTACGTAATTATATTCTGTTTGTGTTACAATACAAAATTAAAACAGAGATATATTATTTAAATAATTTCCGAAGTGATTTGTAACATCAGAAATAAGATAATTGCTTAAAATATAATTTATTTTGTTCCTTTGCACAAACATTTGGAATTTAAAGGATCTCTATCAACTACTAAATACATGCCATTGTTATAGTTCTTGTCTCCCCCCCCCCAGGCTAGGGCACCGCGTGGTCCAGGTGGAATCGTCGTACATAATCCTGACGGGGTACGCGGCGCTGAACAAGGTGTTGGGTCGCGCAGTGTACGCCAGCAACAACCAGCTGGGCGGCGTGCAGATCATGCATAACAACGGCGTGTCGCACGCAGTGGCGCCCACAGACCTGGAAGCAGTCAGGACCGCGTTGCGCTGGCTCTCCTACGTGCCCAAGGTCAGAGCTCCCTTGTACTCCTCTCGCACGGCAAAAGCTGTGTCCTTCTTTTATAAAAGCGTGACAGCCAAACATACAATCCACTTTATGGTAAATGTTTGCCACACACCTGTAACCAAATTCAAACAAAAATAAAGTGCTCACAACACAGAACTTACTGGCTCTTTGTACTCTTAAAAGTGGAATATTGCAATACACTGTTCTGCTTGACGGTAGCAATGGGTAGGAGTGTGATCTACTTGGACTGTTTCATAAACAGAAAGAAGTCCTACCTAATAATACCAAGTCACATTAGTATTAACCATTTATTGTATAACTAGAAAAAGTATAAATAAAAGTTGAGTATTAAGTAAGTATCAAGGGACCCGTCTCATGCGCTCATGAGGTCCATTCGCCCATAGACGGCCACTTACGGAAAAGTAAACGGCGAGAAGTTTAAAAATAGAAATGTCAATCTGACATTTAGTTAAGTTACTACTTAGATGAGTGCGGAGGCACAGCTATCCTCTTATTATATATTATTATATTATGAAAAAATCGTGTATAAATGATCACAAGATCATGTTATATTTCCAATGTTAGCGTATATTTTACTTGTGCATTTAATTACGCAGGACAAATTTAGCATGGTGCCCATCATGCGTTGCGTGGATCCAATCGATCGCCCAGTAGAATGGGTGCCACCAAAAGCGGCCCACGATCCTCGGCTGATGCTGACTGGCGATAGCCAGCGTCCAGGATTCTTCGATGCTGGATCCTTCGATGAGATCATGAAGCCCTGGGCGCAAACTGTAATCACAGGTAAGACATCAGCTGTAGTCTATTTATTATATTGTTTACATCATTTTCTATCATTCACGTCCCAGTAAACAAACAAAAGTGGGTTATGTTTTATATGTAGGTTTGATTTCATATTTTATTAGAGAATTCATCGTCTCATTCAGTGCCGGGGCGTCCTTAAAAGCGATTATGTGAAAAACCATAAATATCGTTATTGTACGTTATTTATTATGTGGCAGGGATATATTATGGTTGCTGCAAGAAGGGGTCGGCTCGATCGGGGAAAGACCACGCTCTCAATATAACCAGCGGAAATAAACAACTTGATGCTGCTGTGTGTATTGCATCTTAATCCTCAGAGTGCATGCATACATTTTGATTTTTAATCGAGTATAGATGTAAATAGATGTCTTTGGGTCACAGCATCCATTTACATCAAGTGGACTGTGTGATCGTTTGTTACCCTTATTCTATAAAATAAAAAATATCGAATCTCCAATAGATGGCTGTATAAATTTGTACATATAGTCTTTTCAAGACTACAATAAAAGACACATATAAACCGTAACTATGCACACTACATTTAGATAACAAATGATTTCATCCATACATTCATTTATTTACATTATCATACATTACAGTCTATAAAAGTCCTTTGCTGAATATAGAGACCAACAGATAATTTAAAAAATAAAATTCCTAGACCAGCAACGGTGATAATTTGCATATTACACGGAATAAATAATAGTACTACGTACAGAAGTTTCACTCTTTTGATGTTGACTGCTTGTCGACATGATTATTATTATAAGATAAATTGCGCACGCAAGCTAAATAAAGCGCGCGAGTGTCCGTATTACTTTGCATCTTTTCCCATTCCCACATCACGGCTGTTTTTCCGTGGTTACTTAGGGCTGTCAAGAATATATTAAAACACATGTAAGTAGGTACTTATTAAGCTTATCATCATCATAATCATCATCATTACAGCCCTTCACAAGTCCACTGCTGAATATAGGCCTCCCCCAAGTAATTCCACAAAGTACGGTCTTGAGCCACCTGCATCCATCGACTTCCTGCATGTCTTACCAGGTCATCACTCCATCTAGTGGGGGTCGCCCTACACTACGCCTACCGGTACGAGGCTGCTACTTGAGAACCTTTTTCCCCGTCGGTTATCGGTTCTTCGAGCTATATGGCCGGCCCATTGTCACTTCAGCTTACTAATCCGTAATAATTAAGCTTATAATATGTATTAATATATGCTCATTTATCTACTATTTATGCACTCTCCTATTTACGGAGCTCCTTCACCAAGGCGAATATATAATAATAGAATAAATAATGTGTAGTGCTACTCGTACGTTACCAAGGTTTGCCTGGAAGAGATCACTGTTAAGCGATAAGGCCACCTACTTGTACATAAATTTATATGTTGTGTGCAATAAAGAGTATAAATAAATAAATAAATTAAACGTTGCGAAATGGTAAGTAAAATAGGTAAGGTACATATTCTGACCGATCGAATGAACATTTTTTTGCTACTATGCGAATTCTGTGCCTAACGCATGCAACGTGCAAGGTCACTCGTCGCGAATCGCGATTTAATATATCGCTCGGAAGAAATGGGTAGGTAGTGTAAACAACAAATGAACCTGAAATACGATTCCTAAATGAAATGTGATTGTATTCTAATTAGTTAAAAATCTTGTAAACAAAGTTTTAATTTCAGTGCTTTGTGACAACTTAAAATATTTTAATTACAAAAGACATGTAAGTTACCTACGTAAATTTCAACTAAGTTTTGTAATAATACTTAGGTATTACTTCTGTATTTAAATTATTACGTAATTCTTTTTACAAAAAAAATTAAATAAACGTACATATCATTATCCTTAGGTAACTTAAAAATGATATATCTGAATCCTTTTGTTTGCTCATTTTGCATCCATCCACGCAACAATTATAGTAGGTTCGAAGTTTTGCCATTATAATTTATCAAATAGATAGGTTATACACATATATTATTTTTAAATCACATTCATCATTCATCATCATCATTACAGCCCTTCACAAGTCCACTGCTGAACATAGGCCTCCCCCAAGTAATGCCACAAAGCACGGTCCTGAGCCACCTGCATCCATCGACTTCCTGCATGTCTTATCAGGTCGTCACTCCATCTAGTGGGGGGTCGCCCTACACTACGCCTACCGGTACGAGGCTGCCACTCGAGAACCTTTCTTCCCCATCGGTTATCGGTTCTTCGAGCTATATGGCCGGCCCATTGCCACTTCAGGTTACTAATCCGTTGGGCTATGTCGGTCACTCTGGTTTTACTGCGGATATCCTCATTTCTGAGTCTATCACGCAGAGAAACTCCGAGCATAGCCCTCTCCATAGCTCGCTGAGCGACCTTAAGCGTCCTCATACGGCCAGCAGTGAAGGACCACGTCTCAGATCCGTAAGTCATCACTGGCAACACGCACTGGTTGTACAATCTAGTTTTTAGAGATTGAGGTATACCTGACGAAAAGATATGCCGTAATTTCCCGAACGCTGCCCAGCCGAGTTGAATCCGTCGATTGACCTCTCGGTCGAAGTTGGACTTACCTAGTCGGACTATTTGTCCCAGGTAAACGTATTCGTCAACAACTTCGAGCATAGTGCTCCCAACAACTACCGGCATAGGTGTGACATGGACATTGAACATGATCTTTGTTTTGTCCATGTTCATCTTAAGACCTATCCGTTGGGAGGCACTATTGAGGTCATTGAGCATAGTGCTTAAGTCCTCCAGCGATTCTGCCATAAGGACTATATCGTCGGCAAATCGAAGGTGAGTGATGTACTCGCCATTGATGTCAATACCGTATCCTTTCCAGTCCAGTAGCTTGAAAACGTCTTCCAATGCAGCGGTGAAGAGTTTCGGGGATATAACGTCACCCTGTCTTACACCTCTCTGCAGTTGGATAGGTTTCGAGCTCTGGTTCTGTACTCGGATAGCCATCGTAGCCCTACTGTACAAACACTTCAGCACTTCGATATACCGACAGTCAACTTGGCACCGCTGAAGGGACTGTAGCACCGCCCAAATTTCGACGGAATCAAAGGCTTTCTCATAGTCCACATACGCCAGGCAAAGTGGCAGATTGTACTCTTCAGTCTTCTGTACAATCTGCCGCAGGGTATGTATGTGGTCTATGGTACTGAAGCCTTTTCGGAAACCGGCTTGTTCGGGAGGCTGGAAGTCGTCAAGTCTGCGTGCGAGACGATTCGTAATGACTCTCGAAAACAGCACGTAGACGCGGCTCAGAAGGGAAATCGGTCTGTAGTTCTTTAAGAGAGCGTTGTCGCCTTTCTTAAAGAACAAGACCACCGCACTTCTGCTCCACGCCTCTGGAGTAGTGCCACCATGGAGGACGGAATTGAAGAGCTTCTGAAGGACTTCAAGTACCGGTGTTCCACCCGCTTTCAGAAGCTCCGCTGTAATTCCATCCTCGCCTGGGGCCCTGCCGTTTTTAAGGTGCTGGAGAGCCATTCTAATCTCGCTTAGACTGACGTCCGGGATATCATCGGAATAGTGTCGGATAAGACTTGCTCTTGGATCGTTACTCACACTTGCGTGTGGCTCCAACGATGATGTGTACAGCTGCCCATAGAACCTCTCAATCTCACTCAAAATCTCAGGTGTCCCGGAAACGATGTTGCCACACTCAGTCTTCAGCCTTGACAGTTGGCTCTTTCTGGAAGACAGATCTCTGGCAAAGACTTTGGAGCCCTGGTTCCGCTCGATCGCTTCTATAATACGAGAAGTATTAAAGTTGCGTAAGTCTCGCCGTATGCATTTGGAGATCTGTCTGTTCAGTTGCCTGTATGCTGTCAAATCTGTTGACGATTAAATCACATTAAAAAAAATTGAACTATTTTATCCTACTATTAAATACTAAACACTAAACAAAAATTACAACATGTGTTTCCAAAAAACTATTTACGTAAACAGCGTTAAAAATACATCAATCGCCTAGAACGCGCTAGCCCCGACTGCGTATTACACCCTGGGTTAATCGCGATTTTAGGTAATTATTTCATGCCAGTAGCAAAAGTAACAGAGGCCTGCCTATTATGTATAACAATTATGGCAAGTCCGAAAAGACCACTTGAAATCAATTTTCACGAGCTGATAGAAAAGTAATTAAGCCAATGAATATATTTAAATATTATATTGTATTGTACCAGGTCGAGCTCGACTGGGTGGTATACCAGTGGGAGTCATAGCGGTTGAGACCAGGACGGTAGAGATTACACTGCCAGCGGATCCCGCCAATTTGGACTCTGAATCCAAGACTCTGCAGCAAGCTGGACAGGTGAGTTTATCCTAATTTTATTTTGTGCTAGCAGTAACACGGGCTCGCGTTAAATTTTTTAGTAAGCGAGCGACCTATCTCCGATTACTATATCTACCGATACTTTCACATATTAAAAATTATTCATTATAACCGTTACAGTCTAGCAAGTTTTTACAGGTTTTACAATTTGCTTACAAAATTTATTTGAGAAACAGCTTTAAAGCGATCCTCTTACTCCAAGGGGTTAATATCAACCATGATATTATCATTTTATCCATTCCATTGCTGCATAATCCTCTCGGAAAGTCGAGAAAGCATATGATCTGCAGTCTGCAATATATGTAGGCAGATACTTCTGATCGTTATGCAGGCAGGATAAAACTATCAAACTGGCATTTCGTTGTGTTTTGTAGGAGTGTGGGGAAACTACATTTAATTTCTTAATTTTCTTTTATAATTTTTATGTTGTACCCGCATTTAGTGTTTTCCTTAAAATATATATAATAATTATGTAAAAACTAACAGCAAAAGTTGACCTTATTTCGAGATAATTTTTCGTTTAATTGCCATATTAGGTGCTTATAACATTAATTATATGACGCCGTTGTGCTCGGCACCCGTCGATGTGCAAGGTACTAACTCGTAATAAGGTGCAATGAAACTATAACTGATCAGTACAAAGATAGTGACTCGTTCGGAGCGCAATTGGATAATCTATATCAATTTGCGTTGGGTTTTATTGTGACGCTAGGCATTCTTCCATGTTTTATTTGTGTTCACTGGTCACATCTCACACTATGTCTTTATAGTTACAGCCTATTAAAGTCCATTGTTAAACATAGGCCTCCCCCATAAATTGCCTCATTATTAGGATATTTACCACACTTCACCGCAACCGCAGTTTTTTTTAGTCGTTAGGAAGACGCTGCTGCCCATCTTCTGATTTATTTCCCTCGATCGTCTCTTACGACACCCACGTGATGATATGGGGTAGTGGGTACACCGCCACGACACGGTAATCACTCACTATTATATTAAAGAGAAACTTTTCAATGTTTGATGTACACCGAACTTAATAAAAAATTAAAAGAGAGGAAAAATTAAAAAAAAAAGACACTGCTGGATTACACCTTTCTAGACGTTAATTTGAGATCTGTTTTCGTAACGACGTCAGTGCAGTGCAAATGGATGACTCAGAATAAATTAAAATACGTGTGGCACTCGGTGACTGCCGCGGTAAAGCTATTGCATAGCATTTTTTATCAACTTATGCAATTATAATTATTTTTTATTTATTTTATTTATGCAGTTAAGTCTTTGATATTAAATCAAGTTACACTTTTTGAGCGTGGTGACCGATAAGAAAACAATTTTTTTTCTCTTATTGAATAAATGAGAAGTTAATATTGTTTAAAATATTATTAATATCTTACAATACATGTAGGTTATTCAGGAATTTTTATCATTGAGTTAGCAGCTAGTGTACACGCATACGTTTAGTCGCACGCACACAAACACCGTGCCGAAGTCTGCCGAGTGCCGAAGTCTGCCTTTCAACGCCACACCTCCGTGTCCGTCGGAGTGGGGAGCGTGAGGTTATTTTTCGTTACGGAATTTCTGGATTCGGTCCCCGCGCTCAAGGCCCGTGATAGAAGCTATGCAATAGCTTAATAATGCCGGACACCCCTTATATCCGTATTCCGATTTGTAGATAAAATAAATCAATTTTCCCAGGTCTGGTTCCCTGACTCAGCATACAAGACGTCGCAAGCTATAAACGACTTCTCACGCGAGAACCTGCCCATTATCATTTTCGCAAACTGGCGAGGATTCAGTGGCGGTCAGAAGGGTAATATTTTTAAATTAACTTACATTTACAGTAAAACAATTGATCTGTTATTTTTAGCCGGCTTTGGAAAAGAGGAGGTTCGATATCTTAGCCAACTGTGGACATTTTAAAAGATTTTTATAGGCTACGTCTCAAGGGTGAAACATTAAAATTTTAAGAAAAATTCACCCATAAGAGTGGGAAAATAAGCGATGAAAATTTACTATATATGTTAAGACGATATTCTAATTACCTTGAGCTTGAACTTTGTATTTTGTGTATGTCAAATATACATAATTTGACCTACACAAAGTTTAAAAAAATTTGAAGATTGTAATTACATGATTGTAAGTTCTTATTTAAAGATAATTCCGCCAGGTTTCTTACTGATTCTTTCCAGGACAGAGGTTTTTTTTTATCGAACCAGCGATAAATTAAAAAAAAAATGGGACTTTCAATAAGTATTATTTATAACCTGTATTGATTAAAAAAGTTTCTGTATATTGTAATATTGCTAAATTCACTCAAATGGATCAAAATTAACTACTAATAAAGGGTTGAAACCGATTTTATCTATAAAGAATAAAATAGTTTCCACATAATAACTTACGAAGTCGGGGGTTTTAACACTTCGATACACTGTCTTAGTATCAACTTGAATTTTGGTTTTAAGAGCTTGAGTTTTGAGTTCTTTGCAGTCGGCATTTACTATTTATTATAACTTGAATTTTTTAAATTAAATTTCTAATATGACATCAGTCCATGCATAAACATCATGAATGAGAATGCATAGTGTCTTCTCTATTCTATTGATTAGTTTGACTAGCCTTTGACTAGTTAGTTTTTTCGATTTTTCGATTCTCTTGCTCTATTTTTTCTATACGTTCGCATAGTGTCTTCTCTATTCTATTGATTAGTTTGACTAGCCTTTGACTAGTTAGTTTTTTCGATTTTTCGATTCTCTTGCTCTATTTTTTCTATACGTTCGCATAGTGTCTTCTCTATTCTATTGATTAGTTTGACTAGCCTTTGACTAGTTAGTTTTTTCGATTTTTCGATTCTCTTGCTCTATTTTTTCTATACGTTCGCATAGTGTCTTCTCTATTCTATTGATTAGTTTGACTAGCCTTTGACTAGTTAGTTTTTTCGATTTTTCGATTCTCTTGCTCTATTTTTTCTATACGTTCGCATAGTGTCTTCTCTATTCTATTGATTAGTTTGACTAGCCTTTGACTAGTTAGTTTTTTCGATTTTTCGATTCTCTTGCTCTATTTTTTCTATACGTTCGCATAGTGTCTTCTCTATTCTATTGATTAGTTTGACTAGCCTTTGACTAGTTAGTTTTTTTCGATTTTTCGATTCTCTTGCTCTATTTTTTCTATACGTTCGCATAGTGTCTTCTCTATTCTATTGATTAGTTTGACTAGCCTTTGACTAGTTAGTTTTTTCGATTTTTCGATTCTCTTGCTCTATTTTTTCTATACGTTCGCATAGTGTCTTCTCTATTCTATTGATTAGTTTGACTAGCCTTTGACTAGTTAGTTTTTTCGATTTTTCGATTCTCTTGCTCTATTTTTTCTATACGTTCGCATAGTGTCTTCTCTATTCTATTGATTAGTTTGACTAGCCTTTGACTAGTTAGTTTTTTCGATTTTTCGATTCTCTTGCTCTATTTTTTCTATACGTTCGCATAGTGTCTTCTCTATTCTATTGATTAGTTTGACTAGCCTTTGACTAGTTAGTTTTTTCGATTTTTCGATTCTCTTGCTCTATTTTTTCTATACGTTCGCATAGTGTCTTCTCTATTCTATTGATTAGTTTGACTAGCCTTTGACTAGTTAGTTTTTTCGATTTTTCGATTCTCTTGCTCTATTTTTTCTATACGTTCGCATAGTGTCTTCTCTATTCTATTGATTAGTTTGACTAGCCTTTGACTAGTTAGTTTTTTCGATTTTTCGATTCTCTTGCTCTATTTTTTCTATACGTTCGCATAGTGTCTTCTCTATTCTATTGATTAGTTTGACTAGCCTTTGACTAGTTAGTTTTTTCGATTTTTCGATTCTCTTGCTCTATTTTTTCTATACGTTCGCATAGTGTCTTCTCTATTGTATTGATTAGTTTGACTAGCCTTTGACTAGTTAGTTTTTTCGATTTTTCGATTCTCTTGCTCTATTTTTTCTATACGTTCGATGTTGGATGCCCATTTATAAAGCATGAAACCTACTTTGTGTAATAATCTGGTAAGCTCCTTTTTCAATTCTTTAACCTTATTTACTATTGAGTGTCCTGTTAAAACGTCATCAATGGAGTCAAAGTAGTCTCTATAATTTCGTCATGAAAGTAATTCCTTTCATCCTCAGCTGACTGCTTTAATGTCATTGTAGTAAGATACGGTGCACACTAAGTGCCATATGTGACGATGCCATATGTATGCCATGTGTTGTAAGCTAGAAATGTTGAATTGCTTTTCAGCAAATCGAAAAGTAACTCTTTGCCTTCTGCTTCAAATATCAATAAAAATTTGGCGGTTCCACCTTATCGTCACATCCCTTAAATCGCCCTTAAAAGGTGGCCCAATCATAAGATTGTCATTTAATAATTTGCCATTACTTGCTTTTGCAGAGCTGTCATAGACATCACTAAGTTTTGATGTTCGCGGTAAATAACAAATTTTAATTTTTGTGGCAATGTTCTCTATAGGTATTAGCTTCATGTGATTTTGTTCAAGATGTCTGTCAAGATGTCTGTCATAAACTCGTGATATCTAGTTTGCAGGTCTGAGTCTCTATAAATTTTACCCTCCAACGATGCTAACCTTTTTTTGGCTAGTGTTAATGATTTACCGATATCCGGTGCGAAGGTTGAAATCAGTGACCGAACTTGGTAACGCCCATTTTCTATTTTCAGATGTGTTGATTAAAAGTGATTTTCACGCTTAATCTCTGCATTTGCCATTATCCGTTTTTAGGGTTCTGTACCCAAAGGGTAACCAGTGGAACCCTATTACTATGCCTCCGCTATCCTTCTGTCCGTCCGCCGCCCGTCTGTCTGTCAGCGGGCTGTATCTCATGATCCGTAATAGGAAGACAATTGAAATTTTCACAGAATGTATATTTCTGTTGCCGCTATAAGAATAAATAACAAAAATAAATTAATAACTAACGGGGGCTACCCTACTAAAAACGTGTTTTTACTATGGTACGGAACCCTTCATGCGCGAGTCTAACTCACACTTGGCAGATTTTTTCACTCATCACCTCAATCTCCTAAAACCTTTTTTTTAATACTAAACAAAGAATAGTGTTTATTTGAAAATCTTTCCAAAAATTTGATAACATTTCGCACTTTCTTTCTATATAAGATTTTGTTAATGTTTATTTCCTTTTTGAAATCGTTGAATTATTTATTAATTTGATTATTGAAATCAATCTGAGACTTGCAAAAATCCTCCACACGCATCGTGATGTTTTGTCTGATACTGAATCCGGCTCGAAGTACCACATGCTTAGGGAAATAATTGAACATGGTCTCCGAAAACATACAGAGTATTTATTTCGAAGTTTGCTAATGTCTATTACAAAAAACAAATGAGAGCCTGATGCTAAATACAATCAACACTATCTAGGATAATTATTGCAATCTTTAGCAGTTAGCTGAAATAGGGGCCTAATTTGTCTTAACGATCGAATTTTTTATATCGTGTTATTTTTTGTAATGGTTAATAAAGTTGTCTTACTTGTTTCTTTTTTTGTGACTTCATGTTTATAAAGAGAATATAATTGCGTGTGGTTGTGGTCAGACATGTACGAGCAGATCCTGAAGTTTGGTGCGGAGATTGTACGCGCGCTGCGTGGAGCCACGGCGCCCGTGCTCGTGTACGTGCCGCCCGGCGCAGAGCTGCGCGGCGGCGCCTGGGCCGTCGTCGACCCCAGCGTCAATGCGCAGCGCATGGAGATGTACGCCGACCCCGACGCCAGGTGCGACACCAATCCACACTCGTTCACTCACGCACTCTCACACTGTACGTGCTCGTGTATGTGCCGCCCGGCGTAGAGCTGCGCGGCGGTGCCTGGGCCGTCGTCGACTCCAGCGTCAACGCGCAGCGCATGGAGATGTACGCCGATCTTGACGCCAGGTGCGACACCAACCCACACTCGTTCACTCACGCACTCTCACACTGCTTGTGCACACGTGCTTGTGTACGTGCCGCCCGGCGCAGAGCTGCGCGGCGGTGCCTGGGCCGTCGTCGACCTCAGTGTCAACGCGCAGCGCATGGAGATGTACGCCGACCCCGACGCCAGGTGCGTCACCAACCCACACGCCAGGTGCGACACCAACCCACACTCGTTGACAATATACACAGATTGCGCTATTATCATTTCGTTTAGGCCAATTACCATACCTTGACCGGCGACGAGAAGCATCAAAAGTATGAGACTGCTGGTACTGCGTTCGCCAATCCGCTCTCGAAGCTTAATGACTCATACAAATCCATACCTACCGACAGCAGAGAGTATTTTAAAGAAGGAGTGAATGAATGATTGTATAAATTTTATTTTAAAGAAGTTTTAAGAATTGTAATTTAAAGGGGGAATGAATAAATGATTTATTTATATAACCTATCAAAACTGTTAAACATAAGCCATAGATCCTTATAGAGGAAATTTTGTCATAGTTGCTACGGTGAGGAGACGGGTTGGCAACCTCATTCTTTTTATTAGTGTGTGTTGTTATGAGGAACATGCTGATCATCTAATATTTCATTTGTTTCGCCTATTGTGGGTTGGTGGGCATTATGTCGCCCCTGCACAGCGGGCAACACAGACCGAATAGCACAGCCTTAAAAACTTTTATTAATTCTTGATGAAAACATTGATTTTAGAATCGTGTCTATCGAATCTATGTTTTATTATGAAAAGAACTTGCTTTAATAATTGAAAACGTTTTAATTTCCGTCAATAGGGGTGGTGTGTTGGAGGCGGAAGGCATAGTGGAGGTTAAGTTTAAGCAACGGGACATACTGAAGACAATGCACCGGTTGGACCCGGAGCTGTTACGGTTAAGTGCTCGAATCTCAGGTGGGTTAGACATTCAGTTTGTTACCTAACTTAAAGCATAAAATTAGTCTTTGACTATAACGTGTGTATAAGATTACAAATTAACATGATATTATGTAAAAGTTACATCAGTTAAACTATCAAACCTACATGATAAATGGCCAAATACTCAAACGCGTCAGAGTATTTTTGCAATAGGGAGTATAATTTACTATTTATGCTTACTGTCTCGTTGGTCTAGCTTCTCATGAGGTCCTGGGTTCGAATTTGCAGTCCAGCAAAAATCTGTTGTTGGGTTTTTGACAAACAATTCTCAGTAGCACCCCGGAGTCAGGAAGTTAACGGTGCCACACCCTTGGAAAACAAGTAAGACCGGTCCTGCGTCTGATATCTCTCCGGTCGTGTCGGACTGCCGTCCCATTGGACTATGAGAGTGAGGAAACAGAAAGTGCACTTGTGCTTGCGCACACACTCTTGAATTATAATCCTGACGTGCGCAGTCGGCTAGTCATAAGGTGAGACTGGCCGCCATGAATGAAATTCGGTGTGGTGGACATTACGTCATCAAAATTTTCGTAACCATATGGTTAACGAACAAAATATTTTTGATTTATTTTTGATAAAAATTGGCGGAGTTTTACTTAGCACCTGGTATCGTTAATTGGAAATTTTAATATGCAGTTTTATTACGTGTTCGACATAACTGAAGTTAATTAAACGTAGTAGGGAAATTAAATATACCAAGATGAAGTAGTCAGCGCATTGGACAGGCTCCAAAACCCTACCAAAAACGAGAGGAGGCCTATAACGAGCAACGGGGCAGTGAATATAGTACGATAGCAGTGGGACAATTATTAAACTTATCCATTATTTTGTATTAAAATACATATGGACGTCGAGATGGGTCGGCTCAAATGGGGAAGGACCACGATCTCACGGAATACTAGCGTGAAATAGCACCTTAATGCTGCTGAGTTTTTACTGGATACGAGATATTCCATCTCAGTCCTCACAAAAGACAGCGCTACAACACAACAGGCATTCACCACTAAGTGGACTGTGTGCTCGCTTGTCACCGTTATATATATATATATATATATATATATATATATATATATATATATATATATATATATATAAATGTGCTCTATTCTCAATTGCCAATTTGCTCGATAAACTTACGTTTAGGATATCCATTGCAAACGTTACTAAATAATCAATGAACTTTTGTGCATTGTTACAGAAATTAAAGATCAAATTAAAGAAATATCTAAAGGCTTTGATAGGAGAGGTTCCATTGACGACGTGCTCGTCCGAACTGATGCTGGAAATCAAGGTAGAGTAACTTGATATCATTTTTATTACTATATTTTTTTCGTAGTGGCAGTGTAATTAGACGAATAATATAAAATTCAAAATTCGACCAATTGTGTTGGAACAACGTATTTGTTTTGTATAATAGTTGTATTTGTTTGCGTAACTTTATATTTTACTCACACAGTCAAGAAATTGATCTTGCTCTCATTCAATTGGTTAACGCGTTTTGGATGAAAACTCATGTATGTATGTTCGTTTTATTTTATCTATCTTTTTGGCAGTTATTTTACCTATTATTTACCTAACAACCTATTTTACCTATCTCATTGGCAATATACACACATGATTTTCTTTTTTGGTCGGGTTTATTTCACGGTAACTTTCGAATGATATAAATTAGTTAAATATTCTATGCTTACGTATTAATATGTTACACTTATATTTGATTTTATATTAAAATATATTTATTAATAATAATGATATTTTTTATTTTTAAAAAATATCGTTATTATTAATAAATATTTTAATTTTTAAATATTTATTAATAATAATTATTTAAAAATTAAAATTAATTTACAAAATAATTGATTTGATTATACAAAGAAGGGCCAAGGAATGTAAAAAATGTATGCATGAAAGAATGCCTTAATATACTTTATATACCGTACCCTTATTATGACTTATATAATGAAAATCAAACCGATTGCTATTCTGTTTAAAGTCACTCTTTCTATCAGGGAGTCTACAGAAAGCAGATTTAGCTATAATATTACAGTTGTAATAGGAGGGAAAATTGCGACGGATCTTTTATTTCATCTAATATCCCAATCTGAAATTTTGAATGTACTCTGTTATCATCTCAGCGACAAAAAGACAATCGTTGGGCAAACAGTCCGAATAATCAAGGTGTGGTAGTTCTTGAGAAGCCTTTGAGAGGATTATAATATTAGATATGATATTTAAAGAATAATTTTTTAATGATAATATCTTTAATCATAAGGCAACAGATATATAGGAACTGTTTATGTTCATTCTTTTAAAATAATAATGAGATATAAAAAATTATCAAAAGTTTGTACTGCCTACTAAGGGCTTATCTGTGGTCCATACTATTCAATTGAAGCAACGACAGAAAAATTGTGGTATTTCGGCGTAATGCTTCCTTACACATGTTTAAACATTCGCTTGCGTATTGTTTTTGCTTTTCTTCACTCAAATAAATTTAATGAAATTCTTGTTATAGCGGAATCTCGAGTCCGGGAGCTGGAGACGGAGTTAATTGCAGCGGAGAAGACTGTGAAAGCCCGGGAGAAGGAGTTGAGTCCTATATACCATGAAGTAAGTAATTGGTTATCGTGTAGAGGCGGCATTAGAATATCCACTACATCATTTCATCCCGTGGAATAGGATATAGGCGGCAACATATTCCTGATGACATCAATAAAAACTACGATGGTCATTCCACTTATCAAATGTGGCAAATGAGGCAAATATCCCTCATAAGAGGCAATCTACTGGTGGATTTGGTGTTCAAATCAAATTCATTTATTTGCATAATACAGGTATAGAAGTTGTTACAATAAATTGGAATATGTACACTGTATTATTATTATTACCTTATGAGGTGTGCAAATACACTACAATATGGACTACGTATTAGTAATGATGTTGATGATAATTATTTAACTGTTTACCAGTACTAGGCTTCCATTTGAGATGTTGGTTCTTCGAGGTATAGGTCAGCTCATTATCGCTTTAGCTTACTGAGTGCTATATGAAAGCGAAATGTAGGGCGGTGCTACATTAGATAGATTGACGACCTGGCAAGTCGATTGGAGCTGATAGCTTGGAAATTTATATGGTATTCTTTGAACGAAGCTTATACATGAGTTTTTATAAAACTAAAATGACAAGAGAATTTACAGTCCCAGTACGGTAGACCATAGCAGCAAACTTTAAACAAAGAATACTAACATGGATTGTTACCTCTGAGGATTAGGAAGGAATAATTACACACTGTGTGGCACTCCCCCACAGTGTGTAATTATACTGATTTTCTGTGTCCGTCAGATCAGAATACAGCAGTGCACGTATTGATATTTGACGACGGAAGTAGATAGAGGGTGATACCTACCCTGACCGGCTCCTTGCTATAAAAAGAGTTGTACTTGATAAAATATAGTATAGTGAAATCATGTTAAGAAAACTTATTTTTTGTTTGCAGTATTATTTCTCTTTACGGCTTTGTAAAGCAATTTGTAAAGAAACGAGGCATTCCATCCTAGTCCTCACGGGTGACAACGCATCTGCATTTTGATTCGTAGTCGAGGATAGACGTAGATGTCTATGGGCCACAGATATATAACATGTAACATAATTAACGCACTTTGAGAAAGTAGTTTGTTCAGAATCGTTTACTGAATCAATTCCTATCATTTTTAATATAGGTAATTTTTTATCCCAAAAATAATTAAAATTACGTAAATTACAGTCACAATAAATCTGTACAGTCAAAACAAACTGAAATGGATCGTAAATTAAGGCAATAAGACTTTTAAGAGTGCAGTTTTATTTGTATTATTACTAATTCTGTCATTCAATAAAAATAAACAAAAATGAACTTTATTTCAAGCACGTTAAAGTCTTTGCGTTCGTGGATTTGTACTGTGACCAAAACATTCTTCCGGAATTAGTATAACTAATTTGATAAATAATCAACGCATAAAAATGTTAAACTAAAATTCAGTGTATGTATTATGATTATAACATAATATACTAATTGGGGTGTCTGAGGGTGTGCGTTAATTACGTTACATATTGTATATATATATATATATATATATATATATATATATATATATATATATATATATACAGAATGGGTCCCACATATCACAGGTAATAATACTAGTCCGTAGAAGTGTAGAAAAATTAAATATTAAATTAAAACCCGTAAAATAAAAAAGTGAAATTTTCAAACAAAAAAGTGAACACTCTGTTTAGACAACGTACCTTCACCCCTTGGAAGAGTGACAACGTTGCACGCGGGTGGCACGCCGACAAAAGACACCGCTGTCGATATGTCGCAATACCAATAGTTTGCACTGCGTGGCAACGGCGCTTTTTAATGTTCAAGGATTCAAGTTCATTGAATCATTGACTTAGTGACCCAATTCTATAGAGTGTTCAAATTTGCTTAAAATTAAAACTCTACTTTTTGACCTAATTACTGGACCGATTACGTTCATTTTTTGTATATCGTCAGCAAAGGCGATAACAAGTATATGGTTTCATTTATTGCATATATGTGGGACCCATTCTATATATATATATATATATATATTATATATATATATACACAATTTTTATAACATTACTAGTGATTTGTTCCGGCTCCGTACGGGTTATTTCTAAATTTCGACAATAGTTTTACCTATCGGGTCCAAATTGTGAATTTAAACCACCCAGAGACTTGGACAAACACACAAAAATTTTAACAGAATTGATCGAGTCAGTTTTGAGTTTTAGCGAAACTAATGGATAGCAAATGATTTGCTGATTTTTTTGCTAATTTTTATTTGCAGATTGCTGTTCAATTCGCAGAGCTACATGATACAGCAGAAAGAATGCTTGAGAAGGGCTGTATATTTGTAAGTTTACATTTAAATTTTTTTGTGGTTTCCATAGAAAATATATTTTTCTTTATTTGAGTCATTTGATAATTTAATGTTGTTATAAATTATACTTTAATAATTCTAGAACAGTTTTTTTTAGTTTTCTAAATTTAATTAATTTGAGTAAGTCGGTAGAAAAAATAAGTTATACGCGATATAATTCGTGAAAGTAGTTTTATTTTATCATTTTTTTTACATTTATATTTGTTTTACGAGTACATAGAGTGGGAAATAAAAATAAGGAGGGAGAACAGCATTTTCTTGATAAAAACTCGAAATTATAAAACACTGCGGTTCTCAACTCGTTTGTCAAGAGTGGTAAATATGGTAAAAATGTTTCCTATGGTGGAGGGCTGTCTTCAGCTTAATGGGATATAATGATGATACGAGGGTGACACTGAAAGTTAATAGAAAATCAAAAACTGAACAAACTAGCTATTGACTTATTAGTTTTATTATATGTTATCATACTAGTGTCCATTTATCAATACATCGCTGCGTCCGATGGAACCACTGATAAAAGCATTTTGGCCACTCGTCTTTTGGGGTCTCTTCGACGGCATTTTGAAACGCAGTTACTACTTCCTCGGCGTTCATAAAACGTTTTCCTCGAAGTTTTTCTTTTATTTTTGGAAATAAATAAAAATCACAAGGTGCGAGGTCGGGACTATAGAGCGGGTGACCCAGTAATTCCAAGTCTGACGTCACCAAGAAGTCGATTGTTTGCTTGGCGGTGTGCGACGAGGCGTTGTCTTGGTAAAGGAGGATCCTACTGCGAGGTTGTTTCTCCTAAACTTTTTCCAAGACAAGTGGCAAACAATTGTCAGTGTACCACGCTGCAGCAACTGTTTTTCGTTCCTTTAAAACAATTGTTGCATAATGACCTGTCCTTCCGAAGAACGAGGCCACCATCTTTTTTCCCACGCTTCGATCTCTCTTCAATTTAGTTGGCAACTCTTCGTAAGGAAACACCCTGACAACAGACTGTCTCTTAGTGTCAGGATCATAACAATAAATCCAGCTTTCGTCATCCGTAAGTATGTAGAACACGGTATTTCAGTCACCTCCGTTAAATCTTTGAACCATTTCACGACACCAATCAACATGACGGAGTTTTTCGACTTCTGCCTGCCTGCTTCTGTCAAATTATGAGGTATCCATCGGGCACTAAGCTTCCTAATCGCTAAATGTTCATGGAGGAGGATTGTCTTGACTCATACCGATGCCTAAGCTTGTCCGAAACTGCCACTCTTTTGTCAGTTTCTGTCATATGCCGCACAACACTAGTGTTTTTTTAGTCGTCGCAGTAGAAGGCCGTCCCTCACGCAGATCATTGGTGAGATTAGTGCGACCATGTTGGAACTCATTAAACCAGTTTTAAACTGTGTCACGAGATGGGGCTTCATCGTGAAAGGTTAATCGAAGTCTATTAAAACTTTCTTGTTGACTTAAATGATCTCGAAATTCATAAAAAGTCATTGTACTAAAATTTTCTCGCATTAAATTCTTGCTGTCGTGACACAGACAATTTTCAATTTGCCGCCAAATCGTAAACAAGTGACAAATTAATAAAATACGTACCTACACATTAATATTGGCAAAGAGTTCCATTTTCAAAATTTGAACTTATTGTTTTATTATATTGTTTACACGTGGCCAGTTCTAAAAACTTTCAGTGTTGCTCTCGTATGCGATGTATGCGCGTGCGGAGGGTGTTATAATTATAAAAGATACTAAATATTGTAAATTTTTGTAAAAGTAACTTATCGTAAGCTTAGCGTCGAAGTATTTAAAGAGAGTGAAAATAACAACTAGAAAAGAGTATGAAAGTGGTTCTGATAAGTGTCAGCGTTGGTCGGCAGGACATAATCCCGTGGCGCGATTCGCGGCGGCTGCTGCACTGGCGGCTGCTGCGGCTTCTGCGGCAGAACGCGCAGGAGCGGCGCGTGCAGGCGGCCGGGCGGCCCGCTGCCCATATGGACCAGGGTGCTGCCGCAGCCACGCTGCGCCGCTGGTTCACCGAGGACCGCGGCGAGACGCAGGTGCGGCCCGCATGTTGCTTGTTAGTGTCGGTCGGCAGGACATAATCCTGTGACGCGATTCGCGGCGGCTGCTGCACTGGCGGCTGCTGCGGCAGAACGCGCAGTAGCGGCGCGTGCATGCGGCCGGCCAACCCGCCGGTCATATGGACCAGGGCGCCGCCGTCACCACCCTGCGCCGCTGGTTCACCGAAGACCGCGGCGAGACGCAGGTGCCCAGCCTGCCCGCACCTCGCCTCAGCTCACACGACGCCACGTTTTGTGACATCCGCACACATACGCTACGCCGTCACCACGACTCATGAAATTCACCAATTTTGAAAATCTAGGCTTCTCAGGACTTTCAAACTTTAACAGCGTATACCGGCTATCTTAGTGAAGCAATACCTGACAAGTTTGACAAGAATACTTATTTACAGTCAACCAAATCTAAGAAATACCTTTTGACGTTTCACATTAATCATTCCGCAATAACTTTGCACAAGCGTACTCACACGATTTAAAATAACCTTTAAAATTTACGTAAATCTGAAGAATTATAACTTATCTATATTTCATTACAACGTGTATAGTTTTTATCACTTATTTAAATTTGAACTTTTATATAAAGCAAAATATTAAAAAATAACCTGTATTTAACTTTTTTACTTGACGTTGTTTCAATGACATGTCGCTGTGTATAGTACCGTAGTGTTTGGATGATTAAAATTTATTGTTATGCGAATAATCGGAAAAATATTCAAATAATCGGTGAAAATATTCTAATAATCGAATCATTAATTTCTTTAATGTATTATTTGTTTAATTTAATTTTTATTTTCAAAATTCCTTAAATTACATGAATCATGAATAAAACAAGTTTATTTTTTCCACTTTGTCAAAGTAAATTTTTATAGGAAAAAAACTCATATACAAAGCCGTGCTAAAATAACCACTACATAATTTCAATATTCCGCCATTTCGGTACCAGTTACTCGACTCCACAGTATCTGTAGGGGGTATTTTGTGAATTGTGACCCTCTACATATAATTGATATGTAGTATATTAATGTAGGTTGTATCTTCTACGTTACGGGATGTGGTAATTAAAACTGTGTCCGTTTCCGTAGAGAGCGTTTATTGTACTGAAAATACTTATGAATAAAAAATGTAATTATAGTGAACGTGTCGCGCGCGCAGGCGCGATATCAGCATTATTTTCTAAACTGTTGAAATATCATGTACTTGCTCGTACATCTTGCCAATTTTATAAACAAGAAGAAAGTTTAAGGCGATGAACCCCTATTGAGTTTACGGGCAGCCGTTGCGATCACCGCATCCACACTATCGATGTCCGAGACCCCATGCTCCGATGAATGTCCTTGGGTTGGCTGCTCGACATTGTTGGGGTCTGGCTTGTCGCGAAGATTCACGCTGCAGCCTTGACATCTTCTTTTCAGCCGGAATGTCCCCCATGCCATGAAGGCTACAATAATAAATCCGACTACGGTGTACAACACATAGTTGTGTGTGTCATGTGTGAGTGATTGTACACTCAGTGTTTGTTGCTGTTCCTTGACCTTATCAATGTTGTTTTTCAGCTCTTGTAAGGCGTCTTTATGATCTTCAGGTCCAAATGTATGATTAAAGTCTGTCAGTATGTGGTTCAGGCTTGATTCACGCATGTACATTCTTTCTTCACTGCCTGTTAGTTTCAACTCGCTGTGATAGTCGTTGCGAGCATGAATGATGATGCTTTCTCCCTTGAGCATACACCCAAGTCCGAGTAACATAATCCCCGTGCCGTGTAAGTGCTGTGACGTCACTCCAGCTGGGCAGAAAATGCGCATCGTGCAGTCTTCGCAACAGGAGAACAGCCACGCGCCACGATTGTGTAATCGCACCCACCTGTCGTTGCAATCCAATACTCTTGTGCGGCATGTTGATGAGTCGCCATTGTTTAATATTTGCGCTTCACATAATGTATCGGCTACCTTAATGTTGTAAATAGGTTGATTGATAGCACATAACATTTTGTTTTCTTGCAGATTTAAGCATGATGATACATCTCGGTTTTCTAAGGGTATTATCATGTCCCCTTCTAGGTTTACAGCAAGGTATTCAGATGTGAGTACTATAGTTTTCTCTGTGTGTCCAGTTATTTGCGGAATAGGAATGATGTGGTTAAGTTCATATTGTTCGTTGTTTATTAGCGGTAGCTTCACTTCGAATATTATGTATGCACTTGTTAAGCGCACGTGCACTCGCGCCAGCTTGTATAGGCTTCGCGTGCAATGGCGTGTGTTCACACAGGGTAGCGATAACTCGCTTGGTAAATGACCGGAGATGATGTTGAGCTGATCTTCAAATTGGTTGGGCTTGATGAGATGGGTGTCAACTCTCCCGTCCTTCACGTCAGTTACTAGGTCTAGGAGTTGCTGTTGTATTTGTCGTATGTTTGAAATGATCAAGTTCACGGCCAGAGCGGTAGCTGTTATGTACATAGCATTGTCATGGCTGATTTGTATGCGTTTTTCCGTTTCAGCGAGATGATTGTCGATGATACGAAATTGTGTGTTCATTACTTCCTCGTTTCTTTTTAGAAGATTATATTCACTTTCGATGATCGATGTGTGATTTTTGTAGAGATTCAATAGATGATTTTCGTTTGACTGGATTATGTTGATATCCTTCACGTACTGATTGGCAAATCTCTCATCCAGAGTACCAAAAAGGGAGTTTGCTAGGTATCCTATTCCATTCACTAGTCCTCTTTTTCTTCGAGACGGTCCATGTTCTGATCGTAAGATATCGTTATAGTGTTGAATTTCGTTAAGTTCGTGTTGAAACTGGGATGAAATTGTAAGATAGGCTGCTTCCTTCTTGCATAATGTGTTCAAATGGTTGACATAGTTTTGTATGTTGTCCAAACTCCGCCAATATGTCGTCATGTTGTAGTATACAACCATTTTCCACTTATCTTGAATAATCTGCACATCAGACACCTTGTCAAAATAAACGACTCTTGAACTGCTAAGTCTTGTTATGTTGATCATTTGTTGCGTAGTAGGTCCAACACACATCGAAAATATAAGTAGTAACGTACAAAAAAGGTTGTTGAAGTGTTTTTTGCCGTTGTTGTTTCTTCGTTTTCTTTGTGTATTTATTGCAGGCTTCGTAGTGTCAACGTCAGAAGATGCAGTTGTATAAGATGACGGATCCAACGGAAGGCGTGACAATTTTGTAATCGGTCGCTTCATATTACTTGTTTTAGTTTTCAGTGTGACGACTCGTACCCGGCCGTCCGCACCTGGGTGAGTCTCCAACACCCGTCCCAGGATCCATTTGGCAGGAGGAATGTTGTCTTCTCTGACGATAACGACGTCCCCAACTTCTAAGTTTTTAGTAGGGAAGTGCCATTTGCTTCGAGTTTGTAGAGTTTGAAGATAGTCAGTAGACCCCACCTTCTCCAGAAGTCCTTGTACATTTTCTCCGTAAGTTGCCATCTTGTAGAGAAGGTCATGTCATTACCCTCAGCGGATAGTGGTGATTCTAGAGAAGGCTCGCCGATTAGGAAGTGAGCTGGTGTCAAGCAGTCAAGGTCTTCGATATTCTCTGACAACGCCACCAGGGGGCGAGAGTTGAGACATCCTTCAATCTGCGCCAACAGTGTAGAAAATTCCTCGAACGTAAGTTTTTGATCCCCAAGTACTCGTTTGAGGTGATGTTTCAGGCTTTTTACTGCAGCTTCGTAGAGTCCACCAGCAGTAGGCCAGGAAGGGGCGTTAAAATGCCATTCAATGCCCCACTCTGACATGTTAGTTATGACGTCATTGTTTATGTAGCATTGTAATGCCTCCTTTCGTTGTTTTTCCAATGCTCTTGCTGCGCCCACGAAGTTGGTGCCGTTGTCGCTGTAGATGTGACGGGGCTTTCCTCGGCGGGCACACATTCGTTTCAAGGCGTTCAGAAAAGCCACTGTGCTGAGATCGGAGACAAGTTCGAGGTGAAGAGCTTTTGTGCACAGACACACAAATACAGCTACGTAGGCCTTCATTGTCTTTATTCCTCTGCCCTTGTTAGCCTTTACCTCCACATGCCCAGTGAAATCTACACCGGTGTGTGTGAAAGGCCTTGATGGTGTGACGCGTGGAGGAGGTAAATCACCCATAAGTTGGTTGTTGTTGATAGTTTTGAAGCGATGACACGTGATGCACCGTATAAGTCGTTTTTTCACTGCTCTCAAACCGCTGATAATCCAATATCTGTTGCGTAGATATGATAGAGTTAGTCTGGCCCCACCATGCAGGGTCCTCTTGTGCGCTTGGTCGATCAGTAACTCCGTTAACCTGTCATTGTAAGGTAAGATAATTGGATGTTTTTGTTCTTGACTTAAGTTGGCATTTTCCAGACGTCCTCCTACACGTAAGATTTCGTGTTTGTCCAGGAATGGATTTAAGTTTAAAATGCTGCTTGTTATTCGCACTTTATGATGTTTATTGAGTTGTGCAATGTCGTCGGCGAAATGATTAGTTTGTATAGCCTTGATAATTGCATTATGTGCGTTCTGCAGGTCACTCGTTGCTAAGTACGATGACCGCATGGCATTGTTGACGTCACGTGCATTGTTTATGAACCGAAGTATCCAACTTAGGATTCGAGTTACGCGTGCCATACAGCTGTGTTTGTTTAAAAGTTCTCCGATTAATGGCATCGACCTTTGTGACACGCAAACTTGTTTGACCTTTTTCTCTTCAACAGTTGTGTGGAATTGGTCTTGAAGTGGGAGATCGTTGTCTTTTAGCCAAATAGGTCCCCACCATAAATGATGATTCGCCAGTTGTAGTGGAGTTAGGCCTCTGCTGGCACAATCTGCTGGGTTATATTCAGACTTGACGTGCCTCCAGCATCCCGATGGCATGATGACAGTGATCTGTGTTACGCGATTAGCCACAAATGTAGTCCATCTTGAAGGCCCCCCCTTGTAACCAACCCATCACGATCATAGAATCTGTCCAACCATGTATTGTTACAATCTGTGAGTTTATTGACTCTATGACCTTTTTCATAAGTCGAGACAGTAGTAGGGCACCGCATAGTTCAAGCCGTGGTAAAGACGGGGGTTTTCTTAATGGTGCGAGCTTAGTTTTTCCCGCCACCAGCGTGATAATTTGTTGCCCTTCTTCACTAATAGATTTACAGTAGATAACGCAGCCGTAGGCTTTCTCGGAGGCGTCACTGAATCCGTGTAACTCGATGGGCTGTTTAGTGTTACCAATCCAGCGTTGTAAAGCGATGGTATTGATAGTGGGCAATTCTTGTTGAAAGGTTGTCCACTCTTGTTGTATGTCTTCCGGAAGAGGTTCATCCCAATTTGTTGAAGCAAGCCAAGCTTGTTGAAATATGAGTTTTGCCTTCATTGTTACCGGAGACAGCCAACCAAGTGGGTCATATAATTTTGATAGATCAGAGAGCAATGTCCGCTTCGTTGTGACGTCACGTGTGTTACTAAGTGGCGCCTTGAATGTAAACTGATCAGTGTGCGGATTCCAGGTTAAGCCGAGTGTTTTGTTACTCTCTGCGTCCTTGAAGTCAAACATATTCTGGCTTATGAGATGTTCAGGTAAAGTTTGAAGCAATCTGGGGTGGTTACTAGCCCATTTGCGAAGATTGAACCCACCGCCTTTTAACAGGTCAATCAATTGGTTTTGAGCGTCTTGTGCTTCTAACATGTCGTTGCTGCCACCAAGTAGGTCATCCACATACAGCTGGTGAGTAAGGATCTCTGCCGCGAGAGGATAGCGGTGTCCATCGTCCATTACGAGTTGTATTATGGTGCGCATTGCCAAAAATGGTGCAGCTTTGGTACCATATGTTACAGTGCACAGTTGGTATTCTTTGATGAGATCTGTAGCAGAGTCACGCCATACAATTTTTTGCAGGTGTTGATCTTCATCGTGTATCAGTACTTGACGGTAAAACTTCTCAATGTCTGCAGTGTAGACGTATTGAAAGGCTCGCCAACGTAGAATCATCGATTGTAGGTCTTGTTGGAGGTTAGGCCCGCACTCCATGAGATCGTTCAAGCTTTGTCCTGTACTTGTCTTGGCAGAGGCATTAAAGACTACGCGCAATTTTGTAGTTGTTGAGTCCAGCTTTTGTACGCCGTGATGAGGTAAGAAGTAGCTTGGCTTATGGTGTTCAGTGCATGGCTTCATGTGGCCGAGTTGTAGATATTCGTCAATAAACTTCTTGTATGACGTAGAAAATGTTTCCTGTTTGGCCAATCGTTTTTCTAACTGCCGAAATTGTGCGATTGCCTGTGGCTTAGAAGTGCCCAAGGTTTGTTCGTAGTTTATTTTCATTGGAAGTCTGACTGCATATCGTCCGTCTTCTTTTCTTGTTGTTGTGGTTGAATAAATAGATTCACAGTATTCTTCCTCTGATGTTAGATTGTGATTGGTTTCGGTTATCTCCTCCATCTCCCAAAATCGAGATACATCGTCAAGATTAATGAGCACGTGGCAGTTGAAGGTTTTGATATTGCCCAGCAGTACCCAGCCCACTTTTGTCTGTTGAGCCATGGGTGCGTGTGAGGGTCCTCGTAGCATACCACTCATTACTATGTCAGCATACACTCCAGCGTCTAACAGAACGTCCACTGGTCTCGAGATGTTGAAGTCGGGATCCGCCAGTTGTATGTTCTGAATATGTGGCCAGTCTTGTTTTTCGAAGGTGTAATTAGGCAGGTTGCTGAGCATGTTGGCCATTACCATGGCTTCGATTGTAAATGAATGGCCTCCGTACAAAGACTCACAGTCTAACCGTACGGTTCCGTTGCTATGATGTGCTGACGTCCCTATGCCTGAGACTGTGGCGTTTCGATTTTGTCTTTGCAGTCCCAGCCGTTGCGCAGCATCTTCAGTTATTAGATTTATCTGTGATCCTTGGTCGAGAAGGCATCGCAATTGAACAGTCGATCCATCAGCTGCCATCACCTTTAATTGAACGGTCGCTAGTAGGACTTCGTTATAATTTCCAGACACGTGGTTTGCCTTTTGCTGTGACGTATGTGGCTTGTTGCTAGGTATAACGTTATTTGAGACCGCGATTTCAACTTTGCGGTAAATATCGTGCAATGTTGTGTGGTGTGCTTCTTTGCACACGCGGCATCTTTTGTTGGAGTTGCATTTATTGTCGTTGTGTAAGTACAGGCAATTGCGACAAATATGTAGTTGCGAAATTGACCTCATTTTGTCTTCCGGTGACATGTCTTGAAACGACTTGCAGTAGAGTAAAATATGATTGTTTTTACACAGTGGGCAATTTTTGTCTGTGCTTGTATGATATGCTCGAAGAAAACTACGCCTGTTGGTGTTGTTAAAGTCCTTCTTAAATTGAGCTGTTGCCTCCTTGTTGGTCGAATTGTTTGACTTGTTAGGTGTCTGTCTCTTCTTTTGAACAGGTTCAAGCGCAGTAAACTTGTTTTCCAAGAAGTTTATCAGCTCATCCAAGGAAGGTAGCTCTCTCGGAGCCTTTCTGATCTCCATGTAGGCTGCATACGTGTCGGAGTCCAATTTGCCAGTGAGAATGTGCACCAGGATCGGATCCCAAGTCGTTGTGTCGATGCCCAGATTGTGAATAGCATGTATGGTCTCGACACTTGTGTCATGTAGCTTCTTCAGCTCGTATGCATTCTGTGTTTGCAACGCCGGTTGTCCCATAAGGGTTTGTATATGTTTTGTAAACAAAAGTTGTCGGTTGTTGTACCTATGGGTGAGTATCTCCCAACAGGTGTCGTAATTATCAGCTGATACTGTAAGATGCTGTACGATGCGCTCCGCCTCGCCTTTAAGTTTGCCCTTGAGGTGCTGCATCTTTTGCGTTTTTGTCAACATGACATTGTTGTGGATGGCTTCACAGTAGAGGTCCATGAATGTAGGCCACTGGGTATAATTACCAGAAAAAGAAGGAATCTCAATTGTAGGCACTTGCTGATGCTGTTGAGATACTGAGTTAAGCTTACGATTCAAATCCCTTTTTTGTAGTTTCGTACAAGGTTTCGTATGCAGAAAACTCTTCTTCGTAGCCACCATCACCGCCAGAAGTCAGGTTATCGATTTGCCAGTGGAGCTCGTCGATCAGTTTCCAGCGAGACTGCAGCGAATTCAGTTTGTCACAAATTTCCCACTTTTCTGTCAACTCTTTGGTGTTGATGTTTTTAATCACCCTAGAGAGCGCCCGGAAATTAGTGCGTTGTTGGCTAATGAACTCATCAGACCTTGATGGTACTCCAGTTTCCGCAGTTTTCACCTCGTAGTTCGTCAGCATGTCACGAATCGCTTCGTACCGCTTCTTTGTGGTGGTGTAGGTATCATTGATGAAATAGTCGTCATCCAAGTCACTGTCTGTTTTTTTTAGAACACCATGATTCATGTTGAACACCTCCCATTGAGCATTCAAAGCATCCAACCTTTTCTGTATGTATGTTCCTGACTTACGTGAATCAGAATCCTTTTTGAAGTTAGCCTCAATTTTAAGGATAGATTCAATGATTGTTCTCTGTTGTTGAAGTAGGTTCTCCATGGTTTAAGAACGATGTTGTAAATAGTTGGTTTCAGATACGTGTGACTGCGACTCTTACCGTAGTATGCACCTCAATCAAGCTGGTGAGACCCGCTTGTGGGAGGCCAGCAACCAAAGTGACACTACAGATAGAATCACGAATAACTCTTTTTTTTTTTTTTTTTTTTTTCAAATACACTTTACTGTTGAACTATTGTAGACGTAATATGCAAGTCTTAGTTCACGTCGAAAACTCGAAGGACCAAAATGTAGGGGGTATTTTGTGAATTGTGACCCTCTACATATAATTGATATGTAGTATATTAATGTAGGTTGTATCTTCTACGTTACGGGATGTGGTAATTAAAACTGTGTCCGTTTCCGTAGAGAGCGTTTATTGTACTGAAAATACTTATGAATAAAAAATGTAATTATAGTGAACGTGTCGCGCGCGCAGGCGCGATATCAGCATTATTTTCTAAACTGTTGAAATATCATGTACTTGCTCGTACAGTATCAGTAATTAATTTTGAGGCAATGTATACGCTTTTATAACAAAATGTCAGAAAATATACAAAATTTGACGTAAGTACACAAAGTTCAAAAACTTATTAAACTAACTTTGAATAAAAAGGGTTATTTTAATATTGAGGAAATTACGGATGATAATAACCCCTGGGAAGGGTGATCGCTACCAAGCTATTTCTAATTTGTTTTGTGTTGTTAATTGTAACACGCATGATTGTAAGCTCTTATTTAAAAAAAAAACTAGTCGCGTTGGGTTTCTTGCTGGTTCTTCTCAGGACAGAGGTTTTTTTTTTGCGAACCAGTGGTAAATAAAAAAGTGACTTTCAATAAGTATTATTCATAATCTATAATGAATAAAAAAGTTTCTATTTCTGTTTCGAGAGCTTATTGTGCGTAATTTTGTAATTTTGTGTTTGTCTTCTTATTTTGTGACTCGGCTTTAACTTTTTGGACTGTTTCTTCTATAGTAACTTTTTGTACGTGGTAGAGCCACTCTACTTCTATATTATAGTTGTAGCACGAATGGGTCGGCTCAACCAGGGCAGGACCACGCTCACAGAATACCGGCGTAAAATAGCAGCGTAATGCTGATGTGTTTTATATGGTGAGTGTAGAGAACCGGAGACCCTTTTTACTGGAATCGAGGCATTCCATCTTAGTCCTCAGGGGTGACAACGCATTTGCATTTTGATTCTTAATTGAGGATAAATGTGTATGTCCATGGGCCATAGCATCCACTTACCATCAGATGGACTGTATATTCGTTTGCAGTGGCGAAGCCTCCATAGAAGCCGAAAAGCCGGGCTTGCCTTATCAAACTGAATCAATCAATAATATCAACTAATAAAACAACTCATAAACTGTTTCAAACTATTTCAATTTTCATTTCCCGCGCACTCCACTGTTTGACACAGGTCGACCGATGACCTCGTATTGCCTTAGCGATATGCTGGCCTAAAAATTGAGTTTTAATAGAGCGATTAGTTGTCTCTCTCGCTCGCATGGGCTTTTTACGGGGCTTTCGAGAAGACGATCTCTTTCTAACCTATGGAAAAATGTTCTATAGTGAAATATAACTACGATTGTATATATAGCAATTAGTATAGAGATTTAAATCCAGGCTTTAGGAATGAAATTGTCAAAAGCAGAGGCGCGCAGGCAACGTTTGCAAGTTCAGTTCACATTTCAATGTTTATTTACTCTGTATGTTTAGCTTAAGCAATTTAATATTGCGAGTTGAAAATGTATGTTTTTTTTAAAGGTTTTTAGTGAAAATGGAGGATAATAGTGTTCCTTTTGAGGAATTTAAGTGTGTTAAAGTGATAATCGGAGAGGAAATCTTTAAACTTTGTTGAGATAATACACAAGGTCAAGAGTGTATTTCAGACTTGTCAATTATCGCAATAAAAAAACGGATATTGGTACAATTAAAACGTTCACCAACATTTTACGTGGACGTAATTAAATCTTTCCTTAAGAAAGAGAGACGATTCCATTTAGAATATAAATATATTTTTTTTTAAATTTTGTACATAGTTTGTACTTTGTTCATGTTTTACTTTTGTTCATGTATTGTATTGTATGTACCTAAATATCTTTTTCTTTCGCTCAAACAATCCCAAACGGCTTTCTTCAAAGCCACCGAAGCTATTCAGTTTCTGATATGTAATATAATCTATCTAGCACTGGTATGCCTTCTGTGTGCTTTGTTAAATACGTCCTTGACAGCACTGAATATGAAACTGAAGCGTGGAGACAGATCAAGATTGATGTATTTTTATAAAACTGCTAAAAACAACAATCTATATTTTTATCAATTTATATCTTGGGCTTGCCCTAGTTTGGAGCTCTAGCTTCGCCACTGCTCGTTTGTCACCCAATGCAATAAAAAATTCGTTAAAGCATGTCTCCATGTCACAAAGGATGATTGAGCAAGAGTGGTAGAAAAAACAAAAAATGATTATGGATGACTTTGAAGGAGACATTAGTTTTGACTGCATTATTGAAAATCAAATAATAATTAATATAAACTACGACATCCCTACTAGTTGACCTGGAAGTGATTGAATGAATTTATTTTTAACCTAGTTTAAATCTTAAATTTTTATAACTGTGCCTCTAGAAATAAGTAGTAACAACAAATACGAAGAAACTGATAAGTCTTGTGTTATAAATTATCCGTTTTTAATTTATTCTGGTATTATTCAAACCAAACTGTAAATGATTACCAACTAAATAATCGATATCGATTTTTTTAAGAATCGAATATTGTACGTTCCCATTTTTTGGTTGGCATGCTTGGTGCAATAAGTCTGACAGTTGTCAAAATGTATTTCTCGATTTGGTTGACTATAGTATATACTACTTATTTAGTGGAATTTAATGATACGGTTCAATAACGCGTGAAAATTTTTAAAATATACTACAAAACTCATTGCTCTGTTTCTTCTAATATTCCGTACTTTGCAACCAATTTATGGCATTTGTGGAAGTTCTGCAGAGTTCACAATCCGTCGTTTAATGAATAAATTTGAGATAACCAGGTCTGGTCAGTGATCAATAATCAGCAAACAGTCCATTCCGCGTCGTGCGCACGAGCTGGGTCTCTCTGCGACGTCAATTTAGTGGATTTTGCATCAAAACTTGGATTTTCAACCATACAAATTAATTAAAATAACTAAAAACTAAACTATGTATTGGTTTTAGCTCTATTCATTCATTAGGCTTTAAAGTATTTAACGGCTGACCCTGCTTTCGGTAAAAAAATCATCTTCAGTATAAGACTCATTCCTGGTTGAATGTCTTTGTTAACAAAGAAAAATACAGAAGAATTAAAGCGACAAAATTCCACTGAAAAGTCATCAGATCCCTTTATACACCGAAAAAGTTGCTATTTGATGTGGATATTAGTCTAGCGATATCATCGGCTTTTATTTCTTTGAAGATGCGCCAAAAGCCGCGATATCTGTCAATGGCGACCGATATCGAAAGATAATATAAATTTTTTATGGTCTTGGATAGATGGTATAGACATCACAAACATACGGTTCCAACACGACAGCGCCACTTGCCATACTGTACGAGAACATTGAATTGTTATCGTGCAGTTTGGCTAGTGGCGATATCAACTGACCACCGAGGTCATGTGACTTAACACCTTAGAATACTATAATGCATACATAATAGAACGGAGGAGTGGGCGGAGCCCGTGTAGCCACTAAAATGCCACTAACACGGTCAATTCACACGTATAATTTTCAACACGAGATGTGTGTTGACGTTACAATCGTTTCCAATTTTCGTGTCAAGCGTCGCTGCATGCAAATTATTTAAAAAAATGCCAAATTGCACACTATTTACAAATAAATATGTATTAAAATTTTTAAACGATTTTTTTAATGATGATCTTGAACAATAATCAAAAGTCTAAAATGTGTAAATTTATTCAGTCTGTCAACACAGCGAATCGGGTTAAGCGACGCCAAACCTCGTACAAAATAAAGTTGTTGATTTATGGTTAAAAATAAAAGAAAATAGTTAGCCCTCTAGTTTTGCTATGCCCCTGCAGGGCGTCACATGTACACCTATCAAAATTGTACCATCTTAAATTTGTAATGTGACATGCAATAAACAATTTGAATTTGAATTTGAAAGCCATTCTATTGTGTATTATAGTATTCTATGCTTAACATAACTCGACTTCATTCTGTAGGCCACGTGAAATCTCTGGTGCAAATAAACCACAGACAATTGTCAACCTGAAGGCCAACATAACTCGCGTTCTTCCTGAAATGAAGCCCATTTAGGTGAAAATGTCGTCCAAAATTGGTCCACCAGGCTAATACATCGGAGCCATGGCGGCCATTTGACTGTAATTATATTCCATACATGATTTCATCGAATGTCCATTAAAATATAATAAGAATTGTAACAATATCACTTACATAGGTTCTTTTATTTTATTTCAAAGTTCGAGCGCTCTTAATGAAAAACCCTGTATAGCGACCTCCTAAAGAAATTGACCGCTAATTATTTAATTAGATATGTGAGCCATATTATAACCGATTGCTTTTGCCCAACAGTCCCACCAGTGGGAAAATGACAACGAGGCCGTATGCCGCTGGCTAGAGTCGCAGGCGGGCGACGAGAACTCCGTGCTGGAGAGGAACCTACGCGCCATCAAGCAGGACGCCGTGCTGCAAGCCTGCAACAACCTCGTCATGGTCAGATATTTAAATTAATAATTATATACAAACGTAGTTGGCTTGTATCCCACACAATTTACACTTCTTCTTTTCACTTCTCCAATCAGAGGAACCTCATTAGTTATAGGCTGTAGGATGCCGTTCCTACGTAGGAATCCGTCTGGGCAGATTGCCTGTTTCTGCCAAACAATAGCCGTGCTTGTATTGCTGTGGGTACAGAGTTATACACGAGCCGTGGGGCGTATCATCGCAGCTTTCAGAGATGACAAAGCATCTTTAACCTTCACTGTTTGAAGTTAAAACAAAATATTAATACCATCTGGATGACTGGCAGTCCACCACTAAGCGATTTAAAAGAAGTTTTCTTCCTCGCACAACTTCCTTGTGAAATCAACTACCACCAGAGATTTTTCCAGACCGATACGACTTAGGGACCTTCAAGATAAGAGCCTATTCCTTTTTAAAAGGTCGGCAACGCATCTGCAATCCCCCTGGTGTTGCAGCTGATCATGGGCGGCGGTAGTCACTTACCATCAGGTGAGCCGCATGCTCGTTTGCCCCCTCTCTCTCTTTTTATTAATTGGTAATAAAGCTTTCATAATTTTTATTCCAATCTGGGATTTATTTACTTTAGAACGAATACACGATCTTTGTATAAGTGTTACAATCATAGACTTATTATACTAATGCGTATGCTCGTTTGCCACCTCTCCTATAAAAAAAGGGAGGGAGGAGGATTAGGGGTTGGGGGGTGGGGGGGGGGTGGGGGGTTTTTTGGTGGGTGGGGGGTTGGGGTTTTTTGGGTGTGAATGTGTTTTTTGTTTATTTTAAAAAATAAATTAATTAATTTCTTTTTTTTTTATTTTTAATTTAAAAATATTATTATCTTATTTTTTTTAAACCCTATCGGTGCTTTTTTGTTTTTATTGAGTGTGCAGATTAATATAACTTAATTTTTTTTTCAGGAACTCACCCCATCTCAACGGGCCGAATTCGTACGAAAACTCACAGCTTTAGAAATGGAACAATAGGTTCTGTGATACTGTATGTATTTAACAAATAGCTCTAATGTAGCAACTCTGTGCGTACAGAATCGTTTTGTTAATCATTTTGTGTGTATGACTGTCGTATGAGTTCTTACATACATTTTATGGTTTGTTAAAGAACTATGAATCTGTCGCCAATGTAAGTTAAACTCTGCTTGTGTTACCAGTATGAAATGGTATGCCGTTTTAAACTTGAATATTCATCATTAAATGTTTTAATATCTATATCTCATTAAGTTACTAAACCATAGCAAATTGACCAATTATAGTTTACGTTAATATATTGAAAGGGGTAGATGTAAGCACCAAACCATTTTTTAGAAAAATATTTGCTGCATTTTATAAAAATTGCAAGTATTTTGATACTATAGACAAGTAATAACAAGTCTGCCCTTGGATTCCCAAACTATTTTGAGCAAGAGACCCCATATCCAAAATTAACTGATACTTCAGACCCTCATAGCCAAATTAATTTAAAAATCCTATCTCTAGTTTTTTTCCTATTCATACAAAATACTTAACAATTTAAAACTTTGCGGTTGGTTAAGTGAGTAAACTTGACATCATTTCCTCATCAAAATTGAACAAAATGAATAGACATAAAATTCAGTAAATATCAAGTGTCATCAATAATTATTAATATAAATTACAGTTACGAATTATCAGTTTTCGTTTATGTCGACCCCTGGGAAATTGAGTTCGACTCCAAGGGGTCAATATCGACCACTTTGGAAATCTCTGCTCTATCCGAACGTATATTCGAATAAACTTTACAGCTATTTCTTGGAACTCGAAATTTCATCGGATATACGCTTTTAACCCTGTTATTTGGTTGTTTGTTTGTTTAATTTCTTTGAATAAAAAAGATCTAAATTTTTTATGGTATATTGGTGATATATATCATTCCAGGTTTTTTCTATGTACTAAATATGCTCTTGAATGCTATTTTAATCTGTGTGTTCTTATTTGACATCTATCAGATTAAATTCTGTCATCTGTCAAATCATTTGAAATGGGCAGAAATCTATTTAGAGAAGTCGTTATGTAAAGACGAGCAAGAGAAGAAATCTTATGTCATTTTGGATGATCTCGGGCTTTTAACTTCAGTAGAAAAAAATTTGATGCTTTTTATTGTAAATTATTTTTAACTTTTTTTAACGTTCTATTACTAGGTAACTTGCATCTAATGCAAGGTCGTCCTGATTCTCTCTATGTAGAAAGTAGGGTAGTTGATACTCATGTTAGTTGAATTAGTTTTGCGAATTGTTAAAACTGAATGTTTTGTACAGAAATTATATAAAAATATCAAAGATATATAACGTCTTATTAGTAAATAAAAATTTGTATATTTGTATTTTATATTTTTTCAATAGTAAAAATCTAATTTAATTTAAAACGTAAAACTAACTACGTAAAACTATTAAAAGTAACAAGTCCAAATTATATAATGTTGTTTATTAAAGATATTATCAACTACCCAAGTGTTGGAATATTGTTAAATATTGTATGTATAATGTATGCGCTATATATCACAAATATTTAAAGAAATGTATTCAAGACTAATATAATATCATAAAGCACTTTTTATTAATTGGTAATAAAGCTTTCATATTTTTATTCCAATCTGGGATTTATTTACTTTAGAACGAATACACGATCTTTGTATAAGTGTTACAATCATAGACTTATTATACTAATGCGGTTACAAATCACAATGCAATAATATTGCAAATGGTTGTAAATGTGTCATAGTGGCAATATATTCATAAGTAGGGATTTTATTTATAATGACATAATTTATTTGTATGGGTCTCGGTAGTGAAAATGTATTTCTGTATGTCTAAATTTATAATACAGGGAAATCTTTTCTTTTTAATAAAAAAATGTATATTTTGATAACTAGCTGGAAAAAACGAGAAATCCTAATTCACACAAACAATTATAGTAGCTTTGTGTAGATGAGAAAAAATTCCGCTATATATTATTTGTTTAAATAAGTATAAAAGTTTTTGAGCTTTGTTATCGAGCTGGTAGATATTTGGTTTTAATATTTTTAAAACCTGTTTTACGTACAAAAGAAACATATTATATTGGTACATTCCTATTCAGATTAATGCAATTGTATTGTTTTAGGATAGATTCGGTTTATGCTCTGTAGATGACTATACCTGTTTATTGTTAAAATTTTAAAATCGTTGAGAACGTTCGAATTTACGTTATACAGAATTAGTGTTACTATATATGAAACAAAAACTAAAACGCGTGGACTTCAGTATGAGATATCAAATTTAATGCATGAATCGAGGTGGAAATATTTTAACAAATTTTTTAATACTAAAACTACACTAGATTCTAGTTTGTTTTTAACCGACTTCAAAAAGTAGAAGGTTCTCAATTCGACTGTATTTTTATGTGTGTTACCTCAGAACTTTTTTCTAGGTGAACCGATTTTGATGATTCTTTTTTTTATTTTAAAAGCTGGTGCTTCTCACGTGGTCCCATAATTTTTGAGTTATCGTTAATAATGAGTATTCAATTGATTTCAATTGACTACATTGCTGATGTTCTTATTTAATTTATATTGAAGTCAGTTCTACAACATTTTATAAATTTACCACTTGCTAAGTACTGTACTAATATGTTTCGAAGTTAGAAAATTTGCAAAAAAAAAACCTATTCCATTTCTATGTTCTTTTATAAAGCAATCATTTATCTTTCAATCCCGTCTCTATTGTTGCATCAATCAAATGATTCTGTGCGTTACATGGGGTTTATCATGCTTCCATTAATATTGACGAGGGAAATCAAAATTTATAAATTGGGCAATACCCGAAATAACGTACACATTTTTTATGATGATAATGGGTTTTAAATGTTTTAAAAGTATACAAACTGTTGAGGTACCGCATATAAAAATAAATAAATAACGAAACTGTAGAGAAAATTTTATTACTTTATGTAAACACTTGTTGTTACTATAACAATAATTTTATTGTTTGAAAAGTTTTTAATATTATACAGTGCCTCTCTAGAGCATAGACCGCTTGTAGGAAATGGGAGAATGGTTAGTTAAACTGCTCATTGTTTGTATAAATGTATTTAATAAAATATTTTTTGATTTGCATACAGAGTTTCATTTACGACAAATAATACATAGCAATGCTAGATGAAAATATTACAACCTCACTTGAACGCTATTCAGGCATTACAACGATATATTATTTTTAAGATAAAAGCTATAAAAACCTATGTGTGTATTTTATAAGGGAAATGTAGGAATTATCAAATTACTTTCGAGACAGAGCGGAATTTTGACAATATCATTACGAAAATAAAGTGCTGAAGGTTCGCCTAACGTGAAAGTTACGTGAAACCTTCCATACGTGGGTTTGTCCCATGCCTAGTGCAGCAGTGTACTGTACCTATACCACGTATTATATGTTTGTTTTTATATAGCCCTATTGATTGTTTTATTTAAAATAAGTTTCTAGCTTGTTCAAAAAAGAGAATGGTTTACTGCAGATTAAATAAGAACGTTGTTGTAAAAGTATCCAATCATATTCATCCATTCATTCATTCATTAAGCCTACCAAAAGTTAATTGGGGAGGGGGGGGATTTTACCATAATTACCACGCTTAGCAGGCTGGGTGGCAACCGCAGTTATTTTTGGTTGTGATCAGCAATATACTGCTGCCCATCTTCCGTTTCTGTGGTGGTGGTGATCTAGTAACGCGGCCACTACACGGCGACTACTATAACCATACAAGTAGGAGAAAATAGTTATACAATATGCGGTAATAATCTTTAAGCCCTTTATCAGTAAAAACGATTTTGACATTTGTCAGTCGATAAAAAGGTAAATTACTAATAAATCGAGCTACGTCACCATCAATGCATACCGATGTACACATCGTCGACTGGACCGAGATGTGCGAACAGAGGTCTATTAAAATTTCACGTAGAACTTTTTTTTAATCTGAGTAAATGGAAAGCTCATCAAGAAGATGCTCGAAATTTGAATTGCAAGAATCCACCCAGAATGACAGGCACATAAACAAGAAAGTGACTTACTTGGTAAAATGAAGTCAAGGATGCAGACAGTCTACATCCTATACATAGAATACTATAATACACAATAGAATGGCTGTCAACCTTATTTTGTAGGAGTTGTCATTTGAATTGTTGTCCCCCGTTCCATTATGTATGTATTATAGTATTCTATGATCCTATACTTCACAACTTCCGCTCATTCCTAATATAATATTGGTGAGCAACCCTCTATGGCGCCACCTATTAGAAGACACGGTCGTGATATCATGCGTGCAAGAGGGCACTGTCGGGATTTTCCAAATATTATTTTTTAAATCTTTTCCGCCTAATATAATACTGTACTAGAATCTTGTTGGTTTTTAAGTCCTGCACTAATAAGTTTCAAGGTCAGAAAATTTATAAAAAAATATATACGTATATTGTTTTAATAGATTATAAATGAATCATTGATATATTTTTAGACTGCCTGTTATTTTGCCGTCAACTGCAATGTAGCGTTCTAGCGTTCAAGATTTCTCATACATCTAAAACTTTTTCGTGTAAAAGGTTAGAAAAGATAAAAAGGTACAAAAATTAACCTAAAGTTGTATCAAGCCTCTTATTTGAAATACATTACAACGTATACGTTTTGCGGTTGTCAACGAACCAAATGACGAACGTGCGTATTTGTGTGGGACGCAATGTGACCACGAATTCGGATTCGGCGTTTTCTTGAGTGTCTGAAGCGCTCTCCTGGCCCTCTTCCTCCTTTGATGCAGTTCTGTAACGTTTGAATTATAGTTCTTTACAATAATTGGGCTGAATAAAGACTACATTTATTATCATATTTTATCTGACCTGCGACGGGACACAAGATCTTTAGGAGCCATTTTGGCAAGGCCTTTTAATTTATAATATACCATGATAGTTCAGGTAATAGGTAGGCTGCGAATTTATTTATACAAATAAAGGCTAAAACACGTCACCTTTTGGTGAAAGGATGCTGTAGCCCAGGGATTCCTAAAGGAATAACAAACTCGGCAAGTTAATAGGCGTGGACAAGTACGCGCAAGATAATGAGTTCAAGCGTACAAGTCTTAAAGTAATTTGTAGCCCACAGACAAATTTATCCCATCTTTAGAATCATAATGCAGATATGTTATAGTTCTGAGGATAAATCAAGGGAGAGAATACAATTAAAAAAAATTAGAGGAGGCCGCACAGTTAAGTTTACTTACGCGTATTTCTGTATGGATTCGTTGTCTATATCCCATTATAAGTCTACTACTGAACAAAGGCCTCCTTTCACGGCTCCGTGGCGCAGTGGCATAGCAACGAGATGCGGCGCTGAGGGCTGTGGGTTCGAATTCCTCATAGAACAAGTATTTGTATGGCCTACAAATAATTGTTCCGGGTTTGGATGTATGTAATTGTCAAATTTATGTATGTAAAATGTCTCTGCGATACAGAAGAAAATTCTTGTAACGTTTAAAAAATAGTTTTATCTCATTGGGACATTTGCCACACTTACAACACCCACGAGATGATATTGGACTAGTGGACTCTCTTACACTGCCACAACCTCTCATTAGGTGGTAGTAGCGTTGCCAGGCGTCCGGGTAATTTTGGTTGCGTGTCCGGCCAAATTAGACGGTGTCCGGCCTGTCCGGCTTTTGTTAGGCTTTTTAATTTAGACCATTTTTTAAATTTTTCATGTACTACCATACATAATATTGAAATTAATATTGAATAATTAATAATAAAAAAGACTGATTTATTCAATGTTATTGTTATAATATTAGAATTTAAGATAAATTAAGTGTGTCCGGCCTTTCTACCAAAATGCCCGGCTAAGCTCGCTGATCTGTACTCCTCCCAGCAGTTCGTCTTGTTGAGTTCTATCCTCTTACCTAATTCTGCCGCCAAAAGCAATGCTTGCACTGCTGTGTTCCGGTTTGAAGAATATTGGAAGCTAGTATAATATTACAGCCTGTGAGGCATTCATCCTAACGCTCGGAGGTGAAAACACATTTGTAGAATTCTTTGTTTGAAGTTAGCTGGAGGGTTACATGGACTGCAGTAACAATTTACTTCCAGGTAAATTGCAATTTCACTTATCATTTCATTCATTAAAGAAACGGAAAAACGGAAAAGTTCATATTTGTCGAAAATACCAATCAATTAAAAAATCATTATTAATATTAAAATATTATAAGACTATTTGTTAACCTCTTTCTCCTATTGTTTTCCCATTCCTTACTTGACTCTTCAACGTTCTCCGATTCTTCTTCAGCGCCGGTGGATATACTTTCGTCATCTTGGAAGCTGCTGATTGTTTCTTCCTTACGTCTCTTAGCTCGTAGGTGTGCCAACTCGGACTTTGGTGCGATATCTGCATGTAAATCTGCTAAATAGTAAAGTTTTATTTAGGACGAGTTAAAAGACCATCAAAAAGTTCTCGTTTATTACAATAAGTTGGCGGAGCCACGCGTTTAAGGTAGCAGCACAAACAGTAATTCGACCGCGGAAAAACTACACTGCTGGTGTAATAAATACTACAGAAAAATACCAGCGCAAAATACACCACCTGCAATGTTGCCTATGGCAAGCGCGAGCGTGCATTGCTTTTTCATCATCACCATCATCATCAATACAGTCCATCACAAGTCCACTGCTGAACATAGGCCGCAAGAAACGCCTCAAGCTATGATCTTGAGCCACCTGCACCCATCCTGCAAACCTTATCAGGTTGTTACTCCATCTAGTGGGGGCCCTCATATTTGCCTACCGGTACAAGGCTGCCACTCGAGAAGCTTTCTTACCCATCGATTGTCGGTACTTCGAGCTATATGGCCAGCCCATTGCCACTTCAGCTTACTAATCCGTTGGGCAATATCGGTTATTCTGGTTCTACAGCGGATATCCGTCATATAGCCAGTAGTGTTTTGAGTTTTTGAGTTATACCAGACAAGATGAGACGTAATCATCCGTACGCTGCCTTGCCTAGTTGAATCCTACGATTGACCTCCCAGTCGAAGTTGGACTTACCAAGCCGGTCTACTAGTCATAGGTAGACATACTCGTGGACTGATTCGAGCTTAGTACTCCCAACAACTACCGGCATGGTTGTGACATTGACGTTATACATAACCTTTGTCTTCTCCATGTTCACCTTTAGACCTATCCGTTGGGAGACACTATTGAGGTCGTTGAACATAGTGCTTAGGTCCTCCAGTGATTCTGCCTTAAGGACTATATCGTCAGCAAATCAAAGGTGAGTGATGTACTCGTCATTGATGTTAATACCGTATCCTTTCCAGTTCAGTAGATTGAAAATGTCTTCAACAGTGGTAAAGAGTTTCGGGGATATAACGTCACCTTGTCTTACACCCCTTGTAATTGGATAGGTTTCGTACTCGGATAGCTATCGTAGCCCTATAAACCTTTCAGAACTTCAGTATACCGACAGTCGTTTTGACATCGCTGAAGGGACTGTAGTACCGCTGAAAGGACAATGTCCAAAATCGCTCTGTGTAATAAAAACATCGGACATACACGGTAATTATTTTTTTTTATATTTTTCGTAAATATTTTAATAACACAGACTAGTTGCATGCCAAAATGAACATTAAAAAAGTATTCTATTCGACTTATAACATTTATCGCCGCCATCTTCTCTAAACGTCATGTGGTGTATAAAAATTACTAGGGACGCCCAATCGATTATAATTGATCTTTTGAATTTTTAATGAACAGTTGCATATTTTTTAATCTAATTCACATTTTGAATTTATTACGAATAAAGTGCAAATAGAAACTATAATAAAAACAATCAACCATCATTCCTTTTTGTTATTCCCTAAAAATATAATTTAAAAAACCTACTATACCTAATGAATGAGGTCAAACGGAAACTTTTTTTTGTTGGGTTATAAAACCCCGCCTCCACGGGGACACCCTCCCTGTTCTTTAATTTGGCCTTTGGACTTCCGCCTAGGACGTCCCTTTGTGTGGCTTACTTCTAACTAAACGATCACTTACGAGTTTATGATAATTAATATTATTAATATAAAAATTTCGATAAACGATAAATCAATAAACATTATATCGATAAAATTATTCGAGGATAGACATTTACAGAACTAGTATAATTCGCCTATGTTGTCAGCACTGTTGTTCTAAAAATTAATTTCATGTCAATGTTGGTAGAGTAGTTTGGCGCCCTTTCATACACTTACTTTTATTAGGGGAGTTTATATTCTCTTTGTTACGCATATGCAACGAATAGTGTACTTTGTGTAAATTGCGGCTCTGCTAGTGGTTTTATGTTGTTGAAAGACGTTATTAAAATTGTTAAGTGTATCCCGATATTGTTTTTCAGTTTCTTAAAAATCACACCAAATTATAAAAACCTTAATAATGGTAGTCGCTCAAAATCTGATACTTTTTTTTGAAATATACTTTTTCTGCAGCTAGTCCGCTATGAAAATAAGATCATATAGGAATTACCTAATGATCGAAAATATAACACACATATTTACGATGCTTTTGGTTCCAGGGCGAACAATGTATGGGCGCTGAGCAATGTCCTTTCAATGGAATGAAAGGCAAGAAAAAGTGCTTAACCCAATCAATTCCGCCCAACGTCGCCATTCACCGCCGAAACGTCGTGTGCATTGCACCTATCGATAACCGCGTGAGCTTCTATTGTTTAACTAAATAATTTTTTCGAAACTACCTACTATGTCTACCAAATGCGACAACTGTAATAAATCTATTACAAAAAGTTCCCCAGGAGTGGAATGCAACAAATGTGAGCGTTTAGTACATATCAGCACAAAATGCACTGGATTAACCAACAAGCAGCTCAATGCTCTTAAAGCAGCATCTCCTGGTTTGGGATGGACATGCCTGGAATGTGTGCAGGAGTCATCGAAGCGTAAATCTTCAATATTTGTACCAGAGGACGAAGATGAAGAGGATGCTGAAAATCTAGCTCAACTCGACTCTGCGAAACTACTAAAGGACATCTCAAGGGAAGTAGAAAAAACCATAAGAAATGAAATGAGGCAAGTAAACGACTCCCTACAGTTTCATAGTGCCAAACTTGATGAAGTAATGGGATGTATCGAAACATTCAAACAAACAATCAAAAATTTAGAAAAAAAGAACATTGAACTAAGTAACAAAAATAACAACTTGGAAACCAGGGTGGGCGTCTTAGAACAACAAATTCAAGCGCTGGAACAAGAAAAACTCTCAAAGCAGATAGAAGTTGCAAATGTACCCTGGCATAAAAATGAGAATGTGGAAAACCTAGTCGAAAATTTGGCTATGAAGTTAAACTTACCCAAAACCGGTATCAAGAAATCACTTAGGCTGCGAGGGAGAGGAGAGCAAATTGGTAACTTAGTAGTGGAACTTAAAGAGGAGAGTATGCAGGAAAAGTGGCTGGCAGCAGCAAGATCAACAGCAGCGACCGTTGCAGATATCCATCCACAAGAACAAAACAATAATGCCATCGTGTATATCAGGGAAACTATGACTCGACTAAATAAACAAATACTATGGCTAGCGAAACAGGAATTAAAAACGAAGCTTAACTACAAGTACGTCTGGTTTAAAAAAAGGGTCCGTAAAAGCACGTAAGGATGATATAAGTAAAATACACTATCTAAGAACTCTAAATGATGTGCACATATTAGCCAAACAGAATTAGTAGTTTAATAATAAGGTATATATTGTTTTTATTATTGATTTTAGAAGTACTTTTATATATTTTATTTTTATTTTTTTTTTGAATGGAAACATTAAGTGATGAAATATTTGAATGTTTAGATTGTACAAATATCAACAATTTTCTTAAATTTCTACCCAAAAATCATGGTATTACCTTGTTATGAATGCATATCAACATACGGTCTATGATAAAAAACTTTGCCTGTTTAGAGCAAACTATTATAACTTCCAACCAGTGTATAGATGTCATTGTGGTAACTGAGGCTAATATTACGGAGTCTATTAGTTGTCTTTTTCAAATTACAGGATACCAAATGTTAACTTGTCTGCGAAAAGCCCGAAGTGGTGGTGGTATTGTAATTTACGTAAATAATAAACATAATTTTAACACTAAAAACATCAAAACAGAACACTTTGAGAGTATTATATGCACTATCATTTCCGACTCGGGCTATTCTGCGGACCTATGTGCCGTGTACCGTCCTCCTAAAAACAGTAAACACTTATTTCTTATTGAGCTTGAAAACACTTTACAAAAATACTGTTGTAATAAAGAGTTGTATGTAATAGGCGACATAAATATTGACCTGAATTCCGATAGTCCTGTAAAACATAAATATATTAACTTAATGTACAGCTTGGTTCTTGTACGTGGGATTACCGCTAACACACGAATAGAAATATCGGGTGGTAAGTTAAGCAAATCTTGTATAGATCATATTAACGCGAGATCCCATACACAAGACCTTTTCACAGCTGCTATCGGTACGACACTGGCGGACCACCGCGCGATAGTGTTTGCCTGTGTTGGGTCGCGTATACAGGTCGTTTCTAAAATCAAGACTTGTATTAATAACAATGCCTTAATAAAATCATTAAGTGAAATCGAATGGCAAAAAACGAATACCATGACCTGTCCGATACAAATTTATAATTTTATAAATGACAACTTTAAACAATGTTACAAAACCAGCGAATATAAATCAAAAATTAAAATAAAAGCTAAGCGAGTAAATAATGAATGGTTGAATAAAAAAACTTTAAAAGCATGTGAGTACAGAGATAAATTATTTAATAAATGGACTAAGGACAGCCAAAATAAGATTTTAAAACAAACTTACAACAAAGCAAGAAACTATGCAAACTCATTAATTCAAAAAAGCAAAAATGAATGGCTAAAATTAGAAATAAATAATAATAAAAATAATCCACGATATCTTTGGCAAATATTAAATAGATTGACCGGCAGAATAAAACAGTCGATTGATAATTTATTACTTAAAGCCTTCAGCAATGGCAGGAATACAGCTAAAAACATCGCATGCACGTTTGCTACGACTTTTGATGAAAATTTGCAACAAATCATACCAAAATGCATAACACCTCTACTGGATAAGTCAATCTATCGTGAAAACGCCAATGCATCTATGAGGTATATACCTGCAGACACGACTGCAGTGGAAAATATCATTAAGTCTCTAAACCATAATAAAGCTCCTGGTATTGATGGTATACGAGCCATAGATATTAAAAAAATATGCTCAGTGGTCAAAGTAGCTATTACAAATCTTATAAACGCAAGTATTAGGAACGGCAAGTATCCCCAAGTACTAAAAACGGGTATTGTTAGACCGATACATAAAAAGGGTAATAAGTCTGACTACAATAACTATAGGCCGATCGCTATATTACCTACCATTAACAAAATAGCTGAGAAATATGTTAGTAGACAGATTTATAACTTCTATGATAAAAATAATATACTGACTAATAAACAGTTTGGCTTTAAACCTCATAAAAATACCACTCAGCTTTTAACGGCGTTCACAAACAGCATCTACAAGCATCTAGATGAGAAAAAACACATATTGGTAGTGTTTATAGACTACAGTAAGGCTTTCGACACACTTCGTCATGAGCAACTATTAGATAGTCTGAACGATAATGGTATCAGAGGACCACTGCTGTCGTGGTGTAAAGATTACCTCACCGATAGAAAACATGTGGTTAAAGTGGGTGATTCAATGAGCAACATAGTAAATGTATCTGTAGGCACTGCACAAGGCTCCGTAATAGGACCTTTACACTACATTACCTATGTAAATAGTCTGGCAAATATTATCAGGCGATGTGAAATTTACCAGTATGCTGATGATACTTGCTTGGTTGCGGCTGGGAGCAATATAAACGACACTCTCAACCTCCTACAAGACGATTTTAATATACTTATGAAGTGGTCACATGATAAAGGATTAGTCTTAAATGCTGCGAAGACTAAGTTAATGTACATTAGCTCTAGTCAAAATAGGAGTAAGGTTATACCTAGGCTTATTGCGCATGACCATCAATGCCTTCACAGACGACAGGTCCAAACGAAATGTAACTGCGAATCCATAGACCTGGTAGAATCACAGACCTACTTAGGACTCGTGATAGATAGTGCCTCAATTGGAAAGAGCATATTGAGCATGTATGTGATAAACTTCGTGGTATGCTTGCAAAATTTTCTATAATTAAGTATAAAATTCCGTATAAAATACTTATACAGCTATATAAATCACTGGTAGAGTCAAAAGTAGCATACGGTTTGTCTAGCTATGGTAGAACGTACAGATCACATTTAGAACGTATTTATCTACTACAATTACGTATTTTAAAAACTATAGTCCCGGATAGTATTAAAAACCAGTATAAAGAATCAGATTACCACAACCTTTTTTAGTCATTGCAAAATTATACCTATACACGAAAAGGTAAAGTTTACCCTTCTTATAGAAGAATTTTTCCATGAACAGTTAAAAATTGCACATACATGTGAATACTCTAAAACTCGCAACTCAGGAAAACCTAAACTAGCCTTACCTAAATACAACAATTTATATGGTAAACGTACCTTAGAATATATGATTCCTAACCTAATTAACCAGCTACCAGTATCAGTAAAATCAGAACTAAATCAAAAAAATATTAAATTAAAATTAAAAAATTACTTTATGGAATGCATTACTAATAATTTAAATTATTCATAATATGTTTTTAATAATAAATATTACGATAACGCCCTAAAACAAGCGCCCTGTATAAAATATACGATCCATGCGCGGTGCATTGTGCAATAGAAGGTTACGCAATTAACTAATAAATACTAAGTGTATTTCTTTTTTCTTACTACACCCTCATATTTATTATTGTCGGTGATACCGGTACACGGTAAAGTTTCTATAAACTTATGATTGTACCGTAAAGTAATGTGTAAATAATGAATGTAATAATATATAAAATAAATAAATAAATAAAAAAATCAGTAGCACGAAGTGGCAATGAGCCGGAAGAACTGATAGACGATGCCAAAGGTTCTTGGGTCAGCCTCACAGTCAGTGTGGCTAATTCCCCATTTAATGGAATGAAAATATGGTCAAATATCTAAGGATGCAAGTGGTCCGGGACCTTACCTTATGGCAATTAATGGAGGAGTTCTAAGTTCAGCAGGGAATTGTGTATGTCTACTCTGTAATGATAATGATAATAATGATCTGACATTAAAATGGCTACAGGTATTAAAAACATATAATAAACATCACACACCTTTGTGCAGCCGAGTATTTATTTTAGTTTCTTCTAATTCACTAACTTTTTCTTGACCACTTTCTTTATTTATTCTAATTCTATCTTTTCTCATATTTTTCTTTTTCCCGGTATTCGTGAAGAATGGTAAGTCAATAAAAGATTTTATTTCTTTCCTTTTAATTCTGTTTCTTCTAGATTTCCTTGTTGCAAGTTCCGGTAATATCGTCGTTACTCCTTCGTGCTTTGTCTTTCTGCCTCTGTGCTTTTTATTTCTTCTACTGTGTGTAGAATGTGGAAGTTCTGAACGCATTTTAAAATTGCGCCTCGGTTTTATTTTGTAATACATTTCGTACATGGATCGAGTTATGCCATCGTCGGGCTCTTCAGCGAAATATTCTGAAAAAGTTAAATGAAATTATTGTCTTATAAAGTTACAGCTTTTATACGTCTTACCGCTGGGCACAGGTCCCCTCTCATTTCGAAGTCTTTGGAGTATGGAGTCATGCTTGTCCAGTTTGTGTTGGCCTTACGATGTTTTCTTTCAACGCTGAACACATGATAAATTAGTACTTACATAAAACTGCAAATAATAATTATATTAGTGCCGGCTGGGTCAAACTCCTTACTTTCTTACTGTGATATTTACAGTGACCACTAAGCCACGGGGGTCCAAATTTTTCGTTATAAAATTAATAGTTACTTAAAATTAATAATTTACAGAGATTTAAATAGATAATGAAAGTCGCTCGTCTGAAGTCAACTTGTCACCGCACAAGTGAAATTCCCAAACAAGAAAATTGTATAAAAAAATTGCAAACGTACCCATGCGCCTATTACTTTTCAAGCTATGACTTTCGTTTCTTCTTTTTGTTGACCTCTTTTTTAAATTTGATGAAAAATCTTCTTCTGAAGGCCTTGAGTCATCGGAGTTATTACCCCAGTCTACGAAGAACTTCATGGGTTTTACCTTGGTGCGGAAAAAGTTTAGTTTTGGAATTTTCTTGGACACCGACCTGAATCTGGTTCTAACGAAGTCATTGTTTACATCCGATTTTAGTGCTGAATTAGCGCGTCTAGAATCAATTTGTGGAAGCGAAACGTTTTTCATTGTTGTTGCTTCCACGTATTTTAGTGTTTCGCTTAAGTCAATTTTACTATGATTAGATACTTTTGTGGTGATTTCTACGGAGTTTTTAACAGTGATATAATCGGAAGCATTAGATTCATTAGGATTTTCAATAAGATTTTCTGTGATGTTCAGCGATCTTTTACGCCTGTCCTCGAATTGGCTGTATCGAGACTGAAGCATTTTAACTTTGCTCATGGGGTTAAGTTTTTGCCGTGGTTCTTTTCTTACGTAATCGGAATCTTCTTCTGAATAGCCTGAAATAGAAATAATATAATTTATACTTTATAAAATAACATAATCACTTTAAATTTTTTCAATCATTATAGTTTAAATATGTATGTCACGGCTAAAGCCAAAAGTGAGAAAACACTTAGGTTTAGCCGGTTACTACTAGCTTCCGCAGATTACGGTAGGGTAAACTTAGGCATATTCGATTTATTCATGGCTAAACCTAGGTGTGGCTGGTTGCCTTCAGGTAAAAGTAAATATGAAAAAGATTTCTTTTTATTTTAGCAAAAATACGGAAGTACCTACATATTTTTTTATAAAATATGAGTGACAAACGAGCACACAGTCTATAGTATGTGGATAATGTTGCCTATGGATATCTACAGATTTAGAATCAAAATGGAGCGTAGTTAAGCCCTACGACTAAGATATAACGCTTGGTTAACAGTAAAAAGGGATCTTCGATTCTCTACACTCATCATACGAAACACGCAATTAGCTGCTATTTTACGCTGGTGCTCTGTGAGAGCGTGGTAACCTTCCCTGGTCGAGCCGCCCATTCATGCTACAACCATAATATAACTGCTTTATGGTTTAGGTGTATCTCGGTTGGCCTATGGGCCACCCCAAAGTCGCGGGTATTTAAATTATTTGCTAAATATTCGGACAAATCTAATGCACCTTACTTTAAACAATCGCATTTGGCTGCACATAAATGTAGCCGGCTAAACTCAGGTGTGTACGCTTTTAGCCGTGACATATACATACAAAATAAATAGTGTAGTATGCAGTAATTAGTAGTGTATAAACAGATAGACCGTCTTATGTTCCTATAAGTACATTGTGTGAGATTCAATAGAGAATAAATAAATATATTTATAAATAGTAATCAAGTGACTATTAGCTCACAAATTGTACACAATAGTTGGTACTAATCACTAGGTGGTAGTGGTAGTAGTTTTGGTTGCCGTGTAATGGTGGCGTTAAAGAATCCACTCCTCCATTATATCATCCCGTGGCTGTTGTAAGAGGCAACAGAGGGAAACTGAAACAGGCGATAGTCTCTCTGTATAAACAGTGTTATCCTCTTGATAAGAGATTAAAATTAAAAAAAAAATGTGGAGTTCGCACGCGGTAGAAGCGAATCCTTCAAAAAACGAAAATTCGAGAGAATGAGACGAATGCAGAGTACCAGGATTAGGATATTTGTAGATTTTATTTATATATTATTACCAAGCTTAAAAATTGTTTTACATTTTATTCTAAATAAATTACACTATATTATACTGGATGGCCCTTTTTACCGTCTTGAAAAAAATAGGGCGTAACATGTGAACGAAGTAAAAGCCTATGTCACTGATATTTTACAAAACTTTTTTCCAGACGGTAAAAAAGGTCATCCAGTATTATACTGAGACCGAAATAATTCGTTTCATCGATTTTCAAATTACAACGCTTCTAAAGAAGTTTTTATTTCAATAAAAATGCTGCGGATGCCTACCCGCCTGGCAAACTATCGCAAATATATACTCCATATTCACTCTATTGTAGAACCAGAGTGACCGACATAGCCCAACGGATTCGTAAGCTGAAGTGGCAATGGGATGGCCATATAGTTCGAAGAACTGATAACCGATGTGTAAGGCGACCCCCCACTAGATGGAGTGACGACCTGGTAAGATATATAGGAGGTCGATGGATGCAGGTGGCTCGTGCTTTGTGGCATACTTTGAGGGAGGCCTATGTTCAGCAGTGGACTTGTGAAGGGCTGTAATAATGATGATGATGTTCAACTACATACGGCTATCTATGCGGGAGATGAATGAATTATCCCTTAGTAACATTCACCAGATGTAGCAATAAAACATATATATAATAAATGTATTGTAGCTACGTATTACCTGAGTCCTTTCTTTCCGATCGTTCTAGTTTATCATCTGTATAGTCAACATTGTCTTCTGGTAGGATTCCATCGTCGCCACCAGAATATACGTATCTAAAAAAAAATATTTAATACACTCACAGGTTTAATTCTATAATGATTTCTTATATTTACGCGAACACTACACATTGAAATAATACTAGTTTTTACGGAATTTATCGCGTATATTTAACTTTTTAAATACCCGACGTTTCGAACGCTTTACAGCACTCATGGTCACGGGCAGGACTGAGATGTTCAACGTCCATATGTCATAGTTAATCGCGGTTACCATAGATTAAAATTTAACTTTTGTTCCGATCTATGCAGGACTCGAAGCATGACAACAAGCTTCGAGTCCCGCGCTTACGTCACAGTGAACGAGTGAAGCCGGCCACAGTCGAGCGTGTACCTGCTGTACTGCCATATGTTAGAGGAGTTACTGACAAGATTGGCTACATCTTGAAGCGCGCTTCCATCAAAACATACTTCAAGCCGCTGAAGAAGATTGGTCAGTTTTTACCATCGGTCAAGTGTAATGTCCCTCTGCAAGATGCGGGATTGTACAAGCTTTATTGTGAATGTGGTCTCTCCTACATAGGACAAACTAGAAGATCAATAAAAACCCGCGTTAAAGAACATATAGCTGATGTGAAGAATCGACGCTCCGGGAAGCTGCAGTCTGTGAACACGTACAGGATCGCCCCCGTCACTACATCAGATTTGATAGACCGCAGATCCTCGCTAAAGAACACCGATTCCTTCCAAGGATGATTCGCGAGGCTATTGAAATCAAAAAACATCCTAATTTCAATAGAGAAGATGGCTGGGTGCTACCATCTGCTTGGGATCCTATAATAAATAAAATTAAATCCCAACCCAAGCATACAACTGCAAGACTTCAAGATACCATAAGTTCATACTGCATAGATCGGAACAAAAGTTAAATTTTAATCTATGGTAACCGCGGTTAACTATGACATATGGACGTTGAACATCTCAGTCCTGCCCGTGACCATGAGTGCTGTAAAGCGTTCGAAACGTCGGGTATTTAAAAAGTTAAATATACGCGATAAATTCCGTAAAAACTAGTATTATTTCAAGGTTTAATTCTTGTTCGCCACCTGGTTTAGTCGATTTGAGTTCGACATATTCCATTTGCATACAATACGCCAACCAAGTATCCTTGTAGATTTTTCCAAGTAAAAATTTACTTTAAATAAAAGTAAAAGAATAAAACTGGTTTTAACGAATTTTCGTTTTGATCAGTATAAACTTTAACTGGAATAAAAATTAATAATTTTAATCTGGTTTAATCTTGGCCGTGGTTAACTATGGCATTGGGACGTCGAACACCTCAGTCCTCCCCGCAACCATAGGTGCTGTAAAGTGCTAGAAACATCGGGAATATAAAATAAGTTAATATACGCAATAAAATTCGTAAAATCTGATTTTATTAAAATGTGGAGTGTTCGCGTAAACATAAGTATTAAAGTATAAGAAGTCTTTTAAGAACTAAAAATAATTCTTACGCTATATCTATGCAAAGTTTTCAAAATGTGAAATTCTTTAATTCTTTTTAGTTATAAGAAGCCGGCTTTTACTTTTCATTAAAAGTATTTTTTACACTTTTGAGTTGACTATATTTATAGAATACCAGCGTAAAGTAGCAGCTTAATACTGCTGTGTTTCTATGGTAAGTGTAGACATCCGGTAACCCCTTGTACTGAAAAAGAGGCATTTCATCTTAGTCCTCACGGGTAACGACGTAATCTATCCTCCGTCTTTCTATATGTCGAAGGTTTGATTCCTAATCGAGAATAAACGTAGATGTTTTGGGTTGGAGCATCCATTTACCATCAGGTGGACTGATGTGCAATTCACACAGTACTCTGTACGCAAAGCACTCCTCCCAAAACATCTACAAGTCGAGTGGACCTGACGGAACTCTCCCCCCAATTGGCTGAGGACATGTGCTCCAGAGTTCGCACCGGTTCTAACACGTTTTTCCGGTACTACTACTCCTTTCTTGCACCCATAGCTTTCATGCACTCGATCCCTAAAATAGGTAACGCCTGGGTTCCGTTCAATTATAGGCCCATCGCCATCACCTCGTTGTTCTCACAAAAAATGGAGTCCATTATTAAATGCCAGCCCGCGCGGTACCTTGAGGAGCACCAGTTGATTAGTGACTGCCAGTACGGTTTCCGTCAGAGTCGCTCACCTGGTGGACTTCTTCTTACCTAACACACGGATGGGCGCATGCGGTCAAGTTCAAGAGGGAGGCTTTAGCGGTTAGTTTGGACAGGCACAAAGTCTTTTTCGAAGCTTAGTCTGGTCTAGTTTAATCCCCAGAAGACACAAGTTTAGTAATTAAAAGATTCCTTCTCCTCTATTTCAAGACACTCCTCGTTGACTCAGTCGCTGCCTCAGCTACCATCGGAGTCCTCGGCGTAGACATGGTTGAATGACGTTCAGTTTCGCTGTCACTTGGAAGGGATGACCAAATCGACTTCCAAAAAGTTTAATTGTAGAGCGGAACAGTATTTAATGCCGGCATATCGCTTACAACAAGGCGCAAGTTCAGCCTCACGTGAAATACTGTTCCCATCTCTGGGCCGGGGCACATAAGTACCAGCTCCTTCCACTAGATCGCAACCAGCGCAAAGCGGCGACTGTCTAATCGTTGGCGACCCAGCTCTTTCTGATCGACTTGACTCACTGGCGCTGCGAAGAGACGTTGTATATCTTTGCGTATTCTATCACATATATCACTGGGAGTGCTCTGAGAAATTGTTGGGTATAATTCCAGCCGCTCAATTTCACCATCGCACATCGTGACAAAACTTACAATACCATACATACCATCTGGATGATTTGCGATCCACCACTTTGTGATTTACAAAAAAATTTCTTCCTCGCACAACTTTCTTGTGGATTGGACTACCACCAGCGATTTTTCTGAACAACACGACTTAGGGGCCGTCAAGAAAAGAACCTACTGTTTTAAAAGGCCAACGACGCATCCGCAATTCCTCTGGTGTTCAAGCTGTTCATGGGCGGTGGTAGTCATTTATCATCTGGTGTGCCGCATGCTCGTTTGTCACTTCCTATATAAAAAAGTATAGTAAATAAAGAACGATTATCAAAATAACGTAAAGGGTAAGTTTGAATTTATATTATGCATAGACATACATATTTATTTTATATCTTGTATGACCTTGAACCCGCGGGAGGTATTAATAATATTCATTATAATTAGGGGATCATCAACTTGTATTTGACAAAATTTGTCATTGCATCCTAATTAATAAACTCAAAGCAATTGGTTACGCGGTGACCTTCCACGATGGATAGAATCCTATCTACACGAGTGAAGTAAGGCTGTTGTAATTAAAGGTTATTGGTCCTCATTCAACCCTGTAACTCCATGCGTCCCTCAGGAATCCCATCTCAGTCCTCTCTTTTTATGTATTATTGATGTTAAGTCAATATTCCATCACTCTGGAATACTACTTTACGCAGATGATATGAAAATATTAAAATTATTAAATTGACTAATTTAGATCGACTTTTTTCTTAATGTCTTATTGATAGTTAAATATACTTAATCTTACAAAATTCAATGTTATCCGTTTATTACAGAATTGTAAATCAGGTTGTCTTTCGACAGTGTTTTGATACAAACAATATTAATCGCATTTGAGAAGTGAATGATCTGGGTGTACAAACAGACAGTAAACTAACATTTATCTTGTATATTATTCACATCACTAAACGTTCGCATTGTAAGCTATGCTTCGTTCTGGAACTTCACGAAAATTTAAACGTGGTTCTACACCGTGTTGTTATAAAATTTATTAGTAAGATCTATTCCAAAATATGCCTTTGTAGTTTGGAATACTCAATATGAAAACCACATAAGCAAAATAGAGTCAACTAAAATGCTGTAAGCATTTAAGTTATAAATATGCCAAGAGCAATGAGCCTTCACCTAGCAACATCATTTATTTTTCTGGACGTCGCTTAGAGAGGGACCTATATTAACCTATGACCTAGTGCTCGGAGAAAAGTATTATTTGATGTATCTTACACAAAAACGAATGTTTTGACAATATTTTCAGCAGTGTTATTCCATTTCAGTACACAAAATAATAGTCTTGAAGGAATATATTACAAGAAAAAATAACTTAAGTATATAAATTAAATAGTGAGAAATGTTTGGGGCGTGTGCGCTTTTTTGGCCTCTTTTTTTGTGGGGGTTTTTTTTTCTTACTTAATTATAATTTTAATGTTTAGTACCTACGAGTAAATAGTTCATGTATGCACCTTCTTTTCATACACTTAACTGATATATGTACTTAAATTTAAGTAACTATGTAATATTTTCACGTTTTATCAACTATCGTAATAGAATAGTTCAATTCTTAGAAGTTCAAAGAAATGGTGCCTTTTTAAATCAAAGACTGATTTTGATATGTTATTCATTATCTTCTCGATAAGTGTTTACTATTTTAAACACTAAATAGTGTTATTGTATTACATCTAGAAATCTAGATGTAATACAATTACATTAACCTCTAAGCTCTGAATCATTATCATCATCTTCATTAAAAACTGCGGTTGCTAATCCACATAGGAAACCTGGCAACTATGGCTAAAATCCCCATGGCAGGCAAATATGGGGAAGGCCTATGTTAGGCAGCAGACGTTTGTTAGGCTGTTGTGATGATGATGATATCCGTAGAAACCGACATAAGTTATTCATCGCAGTCGGATAATAGAGTAAATATTCACTAAAATATTTGTAAAAAAAATAACTTCTAGTGCCTAACCTCGTGCTCCAGTCCATCTGCCTAGCATCTTCTAGCCACTGGTTGGCAGCCAGCGTCGTCTCTTTCACCATCTTGATCTCGTGCTGTCCAAATATTTTACGCAGGTCGACTACTATATGCGTGCTCCTCGGCCCGTAATCTTCGGTAGCATCTTTTTCCGTTTTGAATAATTCTGCTGACAATAGATTTTTATATAATATATTCACTAGTGGGAACACTAGGAAAACTGAAACTTTTGAAAAATCGGGAAGCTATTGTTTTACACAGGAAGCCATCCTGACTATGTTTTGATGGTGTCTTTATGTCTGTATGTGTGTGTATGTGTGTGTATGTGTCTGTATGTATCTGTGTGTGTATGTGTGTGTGTGTGTGTGTGTGTGTGTATATGTGCGTGTATGTGTTTATAGGTGTGTGTATGTGTGTGTATGTGTGTGTGTGTGTGTTTGCGTGCGTGTGTGTGTGCGTGTGTGTGTTTATAGGTGTGTGTGTGTGTGTGTGTGTTTGTGTATGTGTGTGTATGTGTATGTGTGTGTGTGTATGTGTGAATGTATGTATGTATGTATGTATGTATGTGTGTATGTATGTATGTATGTATGTATGTATGTATGTGTGTATGTATGTATGTGTATGTATGTATGTATGTATGTATGTATGTATGTATGTATGTATGTATGTATGTATGTATGTATGTATGTATGTGTGTATGTATGTGTTTGTACGTGTGTGTATTTGTGTGTGTATGTGTGGGTATGTGTGTGTATGTGTGTGTGTGTATGTGTGTGTGTATGTGTGTGTATGTGTTGTGTATGTGTATGTATGTATGTGTGTGTATGTATGTGTATGTGTGTGTATGCGGTGTGTGTGTCTGTGTGTATATGTGTGTATGTGTGTGTATATGTGTTTGTGTGTGTGTATGTGTGTGTGTGTGTGTGTGTATGTTCGTGAGATATCGTTAACGAAAAATTTTGAAATAACTGATTTTTTTAATTACTCCGATATTTCCTATTCAACGTCATAATTTGGTAAAATTTAGAGCGCTTTGCATTTGAAATTAGCGGTAAGTTCCAAGAATGGCCTGCAGGTTCAACCAATTTTTTTACAAAAGGTGACTTGGTAACTTTAAATTCGAATTGGATTTATGAAAGTATAACGGTATATTACCTATACCGTTTTATATGTGACATTATTTTACCCCACTTAAATTTTTCATTATGTTTCAAGGAAAGATTTATTGATAAAAACTTTTACCAGAGCTCCAGTTCCGCGAGTGAACGTGCAAAGTTTTAAAAAAGCTATCATTTACCTTTATCTGACTTTTCGAGGGTATTTTCAAGTCTCAGCAATACCGAGCCAGCTTTCCACGGCTCCAGGGTTATAATTTGAATGTGACGAGGCAACCCATGCAGCCGGATAGCCGAATACTGGAACAAGTTATACGTTAGTAACTAAGTTAGTTAAAGTTGATTATTTGACTTAAAAGTTTAAAAATAGTAGCGTTTTGACGCTCGAACTTACAGTCCACCTGGTGGTAAGTGGCTACTGTAGTCATTGGTCACCTGCACCCAACTACATACACAGAAGACTATAGATGCGTTTTCACCCCTGAAGACTAAGTTAGAATAACACACAGCCTGTAATTATATTGGCTGTCTATATCTATACGTGGTAGAGCCACGCTGCTGCTGTATTATGGTTGTAGCAAGAATTGGTCGGCTCGACCGGGGAAGGACCATGCTCTCACAGAACACCAGCGTAAAATAGCAGATCAATACTGCTGTGTTTCGTATGGTGAGCCCCTTTTTTACTGGAAACGAGGCATTCCATCTCAGTCCTCAGGGGTGACAATGCATCTGCGTTTTGATACTTAATCGAGGATAAATGTAGATGTCTATGAGCCACGGCATCCACTTATCATCAAGTGGTGCTGTGTGTTTGTTCGTCAGCCTTATTCTATTTAAAAAATCTATACCATTCAGACCAGATCACAGTTGTGCGGCATTGCTATTTGGCAGCCGAAAGAGGTAAGAGTGTGCTACCTACCTAGACCAGAACCTAGACTAGAAGTCCTGGACAGAAAGGGGCTGCTAAGAGCTATTAGTGATTCTGGTAATTAAAATATAATACTGTACATTACGTGTAACTTTCTAGAAATAATATATAATATCAGATAATAAGTGAATTAATATCTTTTTGCAATAAAATTATTCAGCTGAGATCTGTATCGAACTCACCCGTTTATTCCTGACGTTTTGCCACTTTCTCCTGTTGATCTTTTCACCTGGCGCTAGGAAAAGCCAGGGCTCCATTAGCCACTTCCTGGCGGTGTATGAAACTCTCTCCGAAAACGTCTGTTCATCCACTGGAAGGAAAACATTTGTTTCAATAAAAATAATTGATGTTGTCTACCTAGGACATGCGGAAATGCAGGTCCTGGATTCAAAATACAGCACAAATGTGCTTTATTCCTCCCTTTCCCTTCCACCATAGGAACCATAGGTCTTTCCTCCTTTGTTGTCGATATTTCATGCATTCGAATCCAACGACTTGCTTCGTATTTCGTAATGCATGCAGTAAGTGAATAATTTAAAAAGAGTGGAACAATTTTCCTTCTGAATATAATCTGGGTGTCTTCAAGGCAAGAGTGAATAGGCTTTTGTTACGCTAAGACAGTGCGATTGACCATCTAGGGCTTAATCAAGACTAACGACCAGGTGGGATATAAGTTAAAAAAAATTAAAACTAGTTATAAATATTTTGATAATTATTGAAATATCGTCATTAAAATACACGACCTATTTACTTGTATTGTTACGCGCCACAATTAATGCCCGGTACATGGCGACACTAGTTACCACTCAGCGCCATCTAGTATTGAGTAGCAGAACTAGGAGAGTCAAAATCCTTCCAGAAATTTCCATGGAAGAACTTTCTAGAACTATCGACACCTAGTCAATTGGGACCGGTATGTACTCGAACATTCTAGGTGTTTATACAGTAGAAGGTTCTGAAACTATCTGAGGCCCTATATAAGGCCGGTTTAGACCGCGACCCGGGTCACTATTGAATTGGCGATACAAGCGAATAATTCGAAGTGATATAACTGCGAACTGACGTGATCATCATCATTACAGCCCTTCACAAGTCCACTGCTGAACATTGGCCTCCCCCAAGTAATGCCACAAAGCACGGTCCTGAGCCACCTGCATCCATCGACTTCCTGCATATCTTACCAGGTCGTCACTCAATCTAGTGGGGAGTCGCCCTACACTACGCCTACCGGTACGAGGCTGTCACTCGAGAACCTTTCTTCCCCATCGGTAATCGGTTCTTCGAGCTATATGGCCGGCCCATTGTCACTTCAGCTTACTAATCCGTTGGGCTATGTCGGTCACTCTGGTTTTACTGCGGATATCCTCATTTCTGAGTCTATCACGCAGAGAAACTCCGAGCATAGCCCTCTCCATAGCTCGCTGAGCGACCTTGAGCGTCCTTATACGGCCAGCAGTGAAGGATCACGTCTCAGATCCGTAAGTCATCACTGGCAACACGCACTGGTTGTACACTTTAGTTTTCAGAGATTTAGGTATACCTAACGAGAAGATGTGTCGTTCCCGAACGCTGCCCAGCCGAGTTGAATCCGTCGATTGACCTCTCGGTCGAAGTAGGACTTACCTAGTCGGACCATTTGTCCCAAGTAAACGTATTCGTCAACAACTTCGAGCATAGTGCTCCCAACAACTACCGGCATAGGTATGACTTGGACATTACACATGATCTTTGTTTTGTCCAAGTTCATCTTAAGACCTATCCGTTGGGAGACACCATTGAGGTCATTGAGCATAGTTCTTAGGTCCTCCAGCGATTCTGCCATAAGGACTGAATCGTCGGCAAATCGAAGGTGAGTGATGTACTCGCCATTGATGTTAATACCGTATCCTTTCCAGTCCAGTAGCTTGAAAACGTCTTCCAATGCAGCGGTGAAGAGTTTCGGGTATATAACGTCACCCTGTCTTACACCTCTCTGCAGTTGGATAGGTTTCGAACCTTGGTACTCGGATAGCCATCGTAGCCCTACTGTACAAACACTTCAGCACTTCGATATACCGATAGTCAACTTGGCACCGCTGAAGGGACTGCAGCACCGCCCAAATTTCGACGGAATCAAATGCTTTCTCATAGTCCACATACGCCAAGAAAAGTGGCAGATTGTACTCTTCGGTCTTCTGTACAATCTGCCGCAGGGTATGTATGTGGTCTATGGTAATGAAGCCTTTTAGGAAACCGGCTTGTTCGGGAGGCAGGGAAGTCATCGAGTCTGCGTGCGAGACGATTCGTAATGACTCTCGAAAACAGCACGTAGACGCGGCTCAGAAGGGATATCGGTCTGTAGTTCTTCAAGAGGGCGTTGTCACCTTTCTTGAAGAACAAGACCACCGCACTTCTGCTCCACACCTTCGGAGTAGTGCCACCATGGAGGACGGAATTAAAAAGCTTCTGAAGGACTTCAAGTACCGGTGTTCCACCCGCTTTCAGAAGCTCCGCTGTAATTCCATCCTCGCCTGGGGCCCTGCCGTTTTTAAGGTGCTGGAGAGCCATTCTAATCTCGCTCAGACTGACGTCCGGGATATCATCGGAATACTGTCGGATAAGACTTGCTCTTGGATCGTTACTCAAACTTGCGTGTGGCTCCAACGATGATGTGTACAGCTGCTCATAGAACCTCTCAATTTCACTCAAAATCTCAGGTGTCCCGGAAACGATGCTGCCACACTCAGTCTTCAGCTTTGAAAGTTGGCTCTTTCTGGCAGACAGATCTCTGGCAAAGACTTTGGAGCCCTGGTTCCACTCGATCGCTTCTTTAATACGAGCAGTATTAAAGTTGCATAAGTCTCGCCACATACATTTGGAGATCTGTCTGTTCAGTTGCCTGTATGCTGTCAAATCTGTTGACGATTGCAGCCTCATCTCCCGTCTAACAGCCATGAGTTTAAGAGTGTGATCGGAGAGTTTTTGTGTTCTTCTGCGGCGGGTCTTGCAAAACTTAGCTCCGACCGCATGGACAGTTTCCACGAGCTTGTCATTCATATCGTCCACTGCATTGAAATCTTCTAGGCACTGAAAGCGGTTACGTAACTCGAGCTGAAAGGTTTCGGGATTCTGGATTGGAGCACGAGGGGGACGGAGCGTTGACTTCATTAGACGAGACCTCTCCAACTTAACGTTTAGGTTCAGTGTGCCTCTAACCATTCGGTGATCGCTACCAGTTTTCACCCTTGCGATTACTGAGACATCACTGAACAGTTGGCGTCTGGTCGTCATAATGAAGTCAATCTCGTTTTTTGTCGAACCGTCGGGGCTCGAGCAGGTCCACTTTCTGTGGGGCCGCTTCTGGAAGAAAGAGTTCATGATAAAAAGTCCCTCTTTCTCCATGAAGTCGGTCAGCTGTTGGCCCCTTGGGTTTCGTTGCCCTATCCCAAATTTCCCTACCTTCAGCTCACCGTTCTTTCTTGTTCCCAGTTTTGCGTTGAAGTCTCCTATCAACACCGTGTAGTGGGTTTTGGAGGAATGCATGGCTCTGGAAATATCCTCATACATTTCCTCCACCTCCTCATCGGTATGACCTTCAGCGAATACCGTTTGGTGATTCTAAGTATAAGGTACGCAACCCTCGTCCATACACTCCCAATCTTTAAAACGTTGTTAACGAGAGACTTGTGGAAGATAAATCCAACACCTCCTTGGGACAGATGGTCGCCCTCCCAGTGGATTCGAGAATCACCGTGTCCTCCCCCTCTCTTCGGACCTCGGATAATCCGATAATATTCCAGCGCAACTTGTCTATCTCTTCTTCCAGCTCCAGTGGATCTTCTCGTCAATCGTCAGGGTACGTGCGTTAAATGTTGCCAGGTCGAGTCGTCGTAGGTGGCAACCGAACCTCCACCGGAGATTCTTAGCACCCCCTGCCCCGCCGTTACCATGGTCGCCACCGTAGCCAGGAATAGCGGGGTCGCCGGGGACTGGGGGCCGTCTATTTGTGTAATTCTTCATGGGGGCTATATTGCCATAGTTGCCACGCTTATCGAGCGGGTTGGCAACCGCAGTTTTTTGTTGTACAGTTGCCGTTATCAGGAAGATGCTGCTGCCCAGCTCCTGCCTGTTTCCCTCTGTCGCGACACCCACGGGAAGATATGGGGTAGTGTATATTCTTAACCGCCACTACACGGCTCGTGACGTGATCAGTAGTACAATTTTGTTATATTATTAGTGTGGTTTTAAGTTGTTATTAGTGTTCTGTAATTAAAGTGTCAATTTTGGTAATTTACTCGGCAGTTTTTAATTGTCTCGCACCCCAAGCTCGCATCAGAATTATATATAGTAAATACTAGATAATAAAAGTTTCGTAAGTAAATTCTCACGAAACTTTAATTACCTATCTTTTATTCTGAGCATCGAAGAAATTATGTACCCAACACGAAAGTATCTCTCACGCGAACGTTTTTGTGTTAAATATCGTGAACGTTTTCCTGTCCAATTCGCAATGATATGTAATTCGCTTATTCTGTAAAATAAAATTATCTCCGTTTTGGTACGTTGTTTTAGATTTTTTTAGATATATCTTTACATGCATTGGGGCAGCATGGCAGATAGTTTCTTGTCTTAAATCTCTCTCAGAAATAAGAAGAAATCTGTGCCCAGCAGTGGGACATATATAGACTATTATTATTGCGTTAGTCCCACTTAAGGATCATAGCAATTTAATTATATTAGGTTACTTTATCAGCAATCATAAGAATCTGGTTATAATATTTTTATTCTGTCTTATTGCTATAAAAGATACTTTACACAATTTAGCTCTTTTTTTAAAGAAGTCTTTTTAAGAGTTACATGAGGATACAGTCCACTTAGTTATGGACAACAGCATTCAGGTCTATAGACCTCTATCTAACCACAATTAATAATCAAAATGTAGATGCGTTGTCACCCCTGAGGGTTATGAATTAATAATAAGCTGCTAATTTAGGCTGCTATTTTGTGACGGCGAGTGCCTTCCCCGGTGAAGCTACCCATTCGTGCTTCAACGTGGTCTAATACGTAAAAAGACAGCAACTTACTCTCTTGTCTAAAGTTGCCAAACATGATTCTGTGTTTTCCTTTCACCACCAATCCAACGCCGAATGCCTCTTCATTGAGGGTTTCTTCCAGGCCGAAGCCATCGTCCGTCAGTAGTCTCCGATGTAACTATTAAAAAAACAACGAAGTTTGCAGTTCGTACCCTTAACTATTAAGCTACTGACATTTTTTCATCATTTTTTTTTATATAAGTGCTAATCTCTCCTGCATGTGGTGCAATCTCCTGAGTTAGGTAAGTGACTAATGGTGAAAATATATCTTAATTTGCAGGTTCCTTATCATTTCGTCTGGCGACAGGAGACAACATTATCAAACCAAGAAACTGATAGAGCCTAGTGTGGTGAAATTAGGGTGAATCTTGACAACTAGGTATTCCGTCCTTTCTTTTCCGTTGAACTTATTTTTAAGAGTTGGATGTTGGATGGGAAAACGATCAAAATTTAGCTTCTCTACAAAGAGTAGCATATATAAGTAAATAAATAAATAAGACCCTTTTTACTGGAAATGAGGCATTCCATCTTTGTCTTCACGGGTGACAACGCATCTGCATTTTGAATCGTAATCGAAGATAAATCTATGGGCCAAAGCATCCACTTACCATCAGGTGGAATGTGTGCTCGTTTGTCACCCAAAACAAAAAAAAAACATAAACAAGAAAGTACATAAAGTTAGAAAGGAACAACACGCGGACTTATTGCTTAGAAGCGATCTCGATCAGGCGACCACTCCAAGTTATAAGAAGTAGTTTATTTAGAGCTACCTAATTGTATTTTCGGAAATGTTTATGTCTAGCCGTTCTCTGAAACTCTGATAGTCAAGCGGCACTGCAAGCGCCGAGTTCAAGCCTAGTGAGCTCGAAGCTAGTTGGAGATTGCATGAACCGTCTGAATGCCCTGGGTTGTACAACAGGGTCGATGGGTTCCGGATCATGTGGTTATTGTAGGCAACGAACTAGCCGACAAGCTAGCACGGGAGGTCCCAAAGGGTATCTATAATTTGGACACGAGCCATTTTGTATAATCTAAAAAAGCCTGGCCTGGCCCGATTGACTCTTGACACTCTTTATTACAATAAATCGCTTAGGATCTGGTCTGATACACCGGGTTTGAAAACATTCTAAAACCTTAATCCGGGTTATAATCATATATTATAATCGCAAATGCGCTTCAGAAGTCCTGGGATTAAGTAAGAATTAACTACATATTCTGGCATGAGACTTGACTGGACACCGTTGTTTTAAAAGAACATGTACATCCTGGGACTAAACAACTTAAGAATGTGCCGATTTTGTATTTTATCGGTAGAAACATCTCTGCATATCCTAACTGATTGTGAGCCCTTAATGTGGAAACATTCATCTGGGAAACTATATACCAAGACCAGAAGAAGCGAAATTGTTCACAGCTAAGCAACTCCCTCAATTCTTTGAAGACATAGGGCTCGGGAGTGACTATAGCCATAGCAGCAATCACAATAGATCTTACAATTTGCAGTGATACTCTTTCTAGACCTGCACAAGATAAAAAAATAATCAGCCGCGAACTATGACTATTGACGATAAAAATAATATAATTTAAATTTGTTAATAACCACTGCGAAAACTCGGGTCAAAGTTTACCATAAGTTCAATTTCCCCCTCATTGTAGGAGGTGCCTCCTTGCGTGCGGTCGGTCAGGACGCACAGCTCCACGCTGGCGTTGACGGAGCGCGTGCAGATGCGTGACGTCACGGGATAGTAGCACGCCGCCACCGGCTTCTTCTGCTGATGACCTGTAGTTATAACCAGTAGGAAGACTCATTGATATTGTAACTTAATTATATTAGAATTATAGTAACAACTTAAAACGTGTACTAGGTGGTATTTTTTATAGTATAGGGTGACAAACGAGCACACGGTTCACCTGATGGTAAGTAATTGCTGCGGCCCATAGACATCTACATCTATCCTCGGTTACAAATCAAAATGTAGATGCGTTGTCACCCGTGAGGACTAAGATGGAATGCCTCGTTTCCAGTAAAAAGGGTCTCCGGTTCTCTACACTCACCATACGAAACACAGCAGCAATAAACTACTATTTGACGCTGGTATTCTGTGAGAGCGTGGTCCTACCCTGGTCGAGCCGACCCATTCGTGCTACAACTATACTACTAATATAACTGTAGCGTGGCACTACCATGTATAATGTCGCCTTTTCTGACTATACCGTCTGGGCCAGCTAGTTAGACATGGGCAACATGTGTCACTAAATAGAAAAGATTGAAATGTATCTTTCGACCACTGGGATATGTATCACTCTATTGTATCTCTATATCCTTATGCATCAGTTTTAGTATCAGTATGTCAAGATCGCGCGCACGACACTCTGCGCATTGCATTGCGCTGTTCAGCGTGGCTCGCTTCGCTAAACTCAATCCAATCAGTGAGAGCGATAGATAAATTCCTATAGAGCTGTTTGCACTTTGCTTGTTCGTAACATTGGGTATCTTTCCGATGTATTGGGCTACTGTTTCTTTCTAGATATCTATTTGTTATGACTAATAAATATTAATAGTAGTTAATGCTGCTATGTTTCGTAAGGTGGGTGTAGAGAACCGGAGACCCTTTTTACTGGAAGATGGCATTCCCTCTTAGTCCTCACGGGTGGCAACGCATATGCATTTTGGTTCTCAATTGAGGATAAAAATATAGATGTCTATGTGCCACAGCATCCACTTACCATCGGGTGGATTGTGTGCTCGTTTGTCACCCTTATTCTATAAAATACTAATGTAATTATCATAGTCCTACTCTCCGTGTTACAGTGCCAAGAACGTTGGCTGCGTTTCCTCGCTGAATGGCTATATTAGCCTTTGAGCGAGAAAAGAACCGGCCCTTTTGTCACCAGTAGCGTCGATAAGTCGCGGATAAGGATAACACGCAAAGTGACTACCTGGTTGGTCTGGTTATCGATTGCTGATCGTAAGGTCCCGGGTTTGCAGCCCAAGTCGGGCCAATATCAGTTATTGAGTTATTCTGTCACGAAATAATTCTTCATTTAATAGATATAAAAGTCTAATTTATTGTTTTTGACGTCAAGCTTATTCTAATTTCTGTATAAGATAGGAGTCAAAAAGTTCTCGTGACTCGAAAAGCATTTAAAGTCGTTGGTCCTTCGCCTGATCTCTCTCTGTTCGTGTCAGATTACCGTCCCATCGGACTATGCGAGTACCTGTGCTGTAATCCTGTCCTGCGCAGGTGAATAGTCTTCGTTCAGACTGGCCGCCGTGAACGAAATACGGTCTGAAGGATATTACATGTAATAAAAAAGGAAAGATTATATTCTACTATATTATAAAATAACTCACTAGAAGTCTCATTCCAGCAGGTGCGTTTCATCATTTGGCGCGCATTCGCGTCCGTGTAGAACTCGCCGCCATTACTGATGTTGGTCTTCAGAATGCTTACCACTTCTTTACCAAGATCATTTCTGGAAGTTATTATAGATGATTAACAACCTTGAAAAATTTTAACCCCAAATGACAAACTCTTTTCCCATATCATCAAGGGATATCATAAGAGACGCCAGGGGAAAACTGATTGCAATATGGGCACCAACGTCTTTTTGATAACAATTCAAATCAAATCAAATCAAATCAAATCATTTATTTGCAATCTAAGTGTACATAATTGGTATTAAATTAAAAATGTGCTTACAACTTAGACGCCCTTTTCAGGCACTGCAAATTTGACAAGGGCACTGCTTATGTACTATTAACATACATAAAATAAAATTAAAAACTATAAAAGATATAAAAATATATAATAGTGTTATTTTTTATCTAAATACTCTTCTACTGAGTAGAAGGGGTTTTGTTTTAAATATTTACCGAGGCTTGATTTAAATTTGGTTAATTCTGATATATTTTTTATTTCCTGTGGTAATTTATTATATACTTTTATTGCCATATAGTAGGGGCTTGTATTTAACATTTTTGTTCGCGACTGTGGTAGGTATAATTTATTTTTGTTACGTGTATTTAAGTTATGCGTATCTTTAATTTTCGTAAAACTATTATTATTTTTGTGGACAAACAGGCATAGATCATAAATGTACATACAGGGTAAGGTAAGAATATTTAGTTGTTTGAAATACGGTCTACAGCTAGTAGTGTTATCTATCTGGGCTAGTATTCTAACGCACTTTTTCTGGGTAATAAAAAGCTGCTGCATATCGACGCTACTTCCCCACAGCATAACTCCGTACTTAAGCCACGAATGAGCATAGGCATAGTAAGCTGACAATGCCGTGGCTGTGTCAGTGGTGTATTTAATTTGAAATAAAGCGTACGTAAATTTTGAAATTTTAGACTTTATATAATTAATGTGCGTTTTCCAACTGATGTTTGAATCTACTTTCAAACCTAAAAGATTAAAAGTATCAACTTCTTCTAGTTGTATATTATTAAAGTTTATGTTTAAAGTTAATGGGCTGCTTTTATATGTTTTAAATTGCATAATTTTGGTCTTTTTAAAGTTAATTTCTAAGTTGTGATCTTCAAGCCAATTTGTTATAGTTTGTAGAGTGTTGTAGACAATATAGTTATAATTTGTGTTTTTATCGCAGTTCACTAACACTGACACATCATCGGCAAAGAGTACGCTTAATGTGTTTTCGTTATTTATTATCTTGGGTAAATCGTTTATATATATTAAAAACAATAGGCATCCTAAGACACTACCTTGAGGGATTGAACATGTGAGGTCCCGGATTTGAGACTGTACTACAACGATTTCCCGTTTTTCATCGTTGCGGTGTTCGATTTGAACTATCTGCTTCCTGTTTGTCAGATATGATTGGAACCATTTATAGGCCGTGCCACGAATTCCCGAACCCTTTAATTTATTTAAAAGTATATTGAATTGAACTTTATCGTATGCTTTCGTCATATCCAAAAGGAGGCCTATGGCGGCTCTTTTTTTATCAATATTTTGCGCTGCCGTTTGGATATATTGGTATACTGCCAGAGTTGTTGATCTACTTTTACTAAAACCGTTCTGTGATTCGTCTAATATATTGTATTTTTCTAAATAATGATAGAGTCGGTTACACATGGCTTTCTCAAATATTTTAGCAAACGTGGGAAGCAGGGCTATGGGTCGATAGTTACTGAGCGTTAGGGGGTCGTCTTTTTTTAAATATTGGTTTTATTAGTGAAATTTTTAGTGCATCCGGAAACTGAGAATTTTCAAAACTTTGGTTTATAAGTGAAGCTAAAGGGATAGCTAATATTTCTGCACATTTCTTTACCAGGATTGGTGGTATATCATCAATGCCACAGCTATGTTTATTTTTAATATTTTTAATTATATTCATTATTTCTCTTGGATCAACAGGGGTTAAAAAGAAAGAGTTTGTTGGTGGATTTATAACGGGATGTCTATTTACCATATTATTGGAGTTAGAACATTGGCCTACAGTGGCAAAGTACTCGTTGAACATATTTGTTATGATGTGGGGGGAAGAAATTAATGTATTATTTTCTTTTAAAATTATATTTTGAAGTAATTTCGTTTTATTTTTACCGGTTTTATTATTAATAATTTTCCACATCGTTTTAGTTTTATTGTCAGATTTTTCCATTTGTTTAATGTAATCTATTCTTTTGGATATTTTTATACATTTTTTTAATATTTTACTGTAAATATTGTAATGTGTTCGTATAACTTCGTTTTTAGTTTCATTTTGCATTATTTTTAATATTCTTTTATGTCTGCACGATTTTTTTAATCCCATCGAAAGCCAATTTTTTTTAGTACTGTAGTTTTTAATTTTAATTTTTTGTAGTGGTATATGATTATTCAGTATTTTTGTTAAACTGGCTAAGAAATGCGAGTAGTTTTCATTTAATCCTTTATTACTGTTTATTATATTCTCCCATTTTATTTTATTTAGTGATTCCTTAAATTTATTTATATTAACATTGGTAAATAGTCTTTTTTTGTTCAAAGTACGTAATATTTTGTTTTATTAATAAATTACTTGTATCAATTTCTATGTTTATTGCTTTATGATCTGAGATCCCATAGTCAATTACTTGAGATTTCTTTACAAGGGATGAATAATTAGTAAATAGTAAGTCAATGCAAGTGGAGGACTCTTTAGCAATTCTCGTTGGTTTATCTATTAATTGTTTAAGGTTGTATGAAGCCATGAAATTCAAAAAGTTACGTGTAATTTTGTTTTTATTTAAAATGTTTATGTTAAAGTCTCCCGCGATTATAATATATTTATTTTTTTCTTTTGTGTTAAGTTTATTTAGAAGTGTATCTAATTGCTTAAAAAATAATTCTAAGTGTCTATCAGGTCTATATATTCCTATGATAATGCATTTCAGTTTGGGAATTTCTATTGCACATAGTTCAACAATAAATTCTTTGGAATAATTTACAATATCAATTCTTTCTATAAACTCTAAATTGTTTTTTAATATTAAGCAAACTCCACCTCCTTGTTTATATTTCCGGCAAAAGTAAGATGCAATTGTATAGCCTGGGATGGTTAAGGAATTTAGATAGTATTCATCTTTCCACAATTCAGATAATGCCAGTATATCAACATCTGTTTCTAACATTATTTGTTCAAGTATATCAATTTTATTACCAATACTTTGAATATTTTGAAAACTTAAAGATAACTTATTGAAATTGTTTTTGAAATGTCCCGTTCTGCTGACACGTAGTAGAGTTATGTGGCATGGTATCTGGCGAAGATTGTTCTTGGTATTGCATAGAAGTTAGTGGGGTAGAATCAGGAATATCGACGTCCTTTGTGGATATGCTTACGCCTTCCGTCCGGTTCGTAGTTGTAGATTTACAAGTATTTGTGTATAGTTTCCCATCAACATAGAGTTTATTATTTTTATATACGCGTTTTGTCCATTTGTCCTCGCTGTTTTCATATTTCTGATGAGTTCCTTCCTTTCTTCTAGCGTTTTTCCACTGACGAATTTTCCTATGGATAATCCAGTATTTTTAAACTTGATCGTATTGTTAATTACAAAATCGGACATCCTTTTACTTATTAATTCTATCGCAATAGGTCGCCGACGGTTTCCACGTCTCCCAAGGCGTTTGATTTCTTCTATGTAAGGGCATATATTGATGTTTAATATATCATGGAACAACCTTGAAACACGACCTACTAGCTCGTTTTCGGTCTCAGAGTACCCTTCCATGAGGCCATATAGTACTATTTTCTTTGAGTTTTTCAAATTGTAGAGTTCTTCTTCAATATTCATGATTTTTTTGTTGAGATTTTTTTATTTCTTCTTGAAGTTGCTTTTGAGAATCTATTAATTTACTGTTTAGATCGTTTTCTATTTTATTTTTAAAATCTTTTAGAGAATTGTTAATTTCATCTTGAATTATGTTCCTTACATCTGAAAGTATACAAGTTTTCATTCGCTCCAGTTTTGTATCCAATAAACTACCAATTTGTTCTAGCGTTAGCGATGTGCTAATTCCCACGTCTTCTGTGAGTGTTGTTGCTGTGGTACTTGCATTTTTCTCAATGGTTTGACTCAAAAGAGTATTTTCCGCTATGTCATCTATGCTAATATCGCTAGCACTTATGTTAATATGTTCATTTATAGTTTTTTTCCTGAATGTTACGTTTGGATCTGCTAATTCGTTATTTTGAAGTAAGGTCTTTATAGGGGTATTTGGATTCGTAATTTTTGGTATTTTGCAACGACAAGCCTGACATTTCCAATTTTGTTTCCTTTCAGCTGGCATAATGTTGTAAAAATATTTTTCCGTAACATTTGCGCAGTTTAAGTCATAATAATTTTTACATAGTGCACAAAAAAAGATGTTGTCTTCCAGGTATTTCTTGCATACAACCTGCACATTTATTTTTCTCACTGTTCATTTTTAATATAATTGACAGCACCCTCTTTTGGTGGATAAAAGTTGTATAGACAGCAGATATGGTACGTTGTTATTAGTTCTTGTGTTCCAAACTAGATATCACTATTTATATTATAATTTGCAACCACTAATTTCCACTAGATGGCGTTTTTCGTACAATCTTTTTATGTGTGTAGACGGCGGGTATATAATATATAAATTTGAAATCTACTGGTTTTAATATATAGAAATAAAGTTTTATGGTCACTAAGTTGTTTTAACCCATACACTATTTGTTTGTGTGTGTGTGTAATTAAGCTCACTTATACCTTTTTATCACTTTTTTATCACTGTCACCTATGTTTTACATAGTATTTATTTAGTTCACACGAATAATTTTACACAGCTGTTTTTAACTGTTTTTTATATTATTCGATAGATTTAGCACTGGATAACACTTGTACTTGTTTACTACTACTAAATCTTTGTTTTAAACTACTTTTTACATTTCACTAATCGTTATTAATAATTTTTTGACGAGAAATACGTAGAACTATTGTTTACAAACTGAGCAGCGCCCTCTTCCTCAATACATATATCTCTCTCTTCCTCAAAACCAACATTCAATAGCACTTATATCAAATATCATAGCGTTCAGGGCATCTATAGGAGATATTTATGTTTAGAAGTTTACTTTTTATAGGCTGTAAGAAAAGAATAATGATCAGACATCGGAATTGGGTGTGTGAAAATATTTAAAGTTTGCAGCGGGACATAACATGGAGCTGTTACAACCACCTAAATTAAACCGGTTTTGAATTTTACCAGTTCAGTTTCGTTTTTTTTTGTTTTACATGTTCCTTACCTTTAAAACACTGAAATATAAACATTTGCAAGTTGCTAATACAGTTTTAATTTAATTTTTGTTCTGAACTTTTCCGATTCAAATTCGGTTTTTTATTTCTACTTGTTCTGTATCTCTGAATCACCGAATTTTACACATCTGAAAGCTGTAATACAGTTTTAAATATTTTACCAGTATTATTGATACACTTGTGCGTGGTAAGAAAATACTGGTTATCCGAAATCACATCTGCACACAGCAAATCCACAAAATCAGGTTAAAAATAGGCGCAACACCAAAAGTAAGCTGAATTCAAAACTGCGACCGACCAAAATATCGAGAATATAACACGTGTTAACTCAAGAAGTTGCGCTGCAAGACTGCATCTGTTTATCAGTTAAAATGTATATGGGACTACTCTGAAACTTGACCTACCTAACAAAAAAAATAATCAATAAAGTTTATCATTAATTGACATAGTAATCGAGTAACACACATACATAAAAACATGCTGTCGAAATGAGAACCTCATCCTTTTTTTGAAGTCAGTTAAAAAATAAAGCCCTACTCGGTTAGTACTCGAAAACTACACAAAACAACAACTAAAATATCGAAAACTGTATTACAGCTTGCAGTTGTGTGAAATTCGGTGTTTTAGAGATACAGAACAAGTCCAATTAAAAAACCGAATTTGGACCGGAAAAGTTCAAAACAAAAGTTAATTTAAAACTGTATTAGCAGCTTGCACATGTTTATAGTTCGTTGTTTCAAAGGCAAGAAACATGTAAAACAAAAAAACCGAGACGGAACCAGTAAAATTCAAAACCGGTTCAACGTAAGTGGTTGTACAGCTCCATGTTATTTCCCGCTGCAAACTTTAGGTATTTTCACACACCCAATTCCGATCTCTGGTGATGATTAAATATTCATACGTACCCGACAGGCACGGGCCCTATGATCCATTCCAGCTCAATGAACTCCTCGCCTCTGTACAGACGTATCACTTGCGTCGCCCAGTCGCTGAATCTCTGTCTGATCTCCTTGACCAGACTCCCTCTGACCGCGTGGTATAAAACTTTATCTGTAATCTACAAAAAATATTTATGAATGATATTGTATATTATTATAATGGGGTATTTATAGAGTATTCTCATCTGGTTGAGATTAATAAATATATAAAAGGATTATAATATACATAAATATATATTAAATATACTAACATATATGAGAAAGAAAACTAAGAATGAATGAGGAAAGAGTGACAAACCAAATTTACGTTGCTGAAGTGAACGGAAGATACGTCTCAGGCGAAACTTTATCGACCAAATTGGCGATATATTGAAAAAAGGTCAAATTAAGAGTAACCTTAACAGATGAGCGTGTATACGTAGGTATATAGATGTGGAGGAGGCGAGAGAGGTATGTCAGGATCGTGCTAAATGGAAGTCTGTAGACTCTACCTACCCCTCCGGGTGCCAAGAGTTGAGTGTTTATGTTTATGTAATACTAACATAAATAAATAAAAGTACAACTAGATGGAAGCCTTCGGTAGGAGAGACCAAACGGCCGAGGGTTAGGGGGAAAGGGAAAGAAACCGACGGACGATGCTGGCAGTATCGAAGAGCACCGCCTTCTGCGTTTGAGCCCGGAGCGATCGGTCACTGAGTCTCAGTTGCCTCAGATGACTGGAATACAAATTATGTTTGTAAGCTGCCTCCACGATACAGGAGAAAACCCTAGTATGGGGGTAACGTTTTTTAAAAAAAAAAAGAAAGAAAAAAGATTACGGGTATAATTTCGATCGGCAGACCACGTCACATCTCGGTCACCTAGTGAGTCAGGTCCAGATATTTGTTCGCTTATCATTACTATTATTATTACAGTATATACAAGTTCACTGCCGAATACTTCACCAAGGAATGCCACAAACACGCTCCGGAGGCAACTGCATCTATCGACTGCGTCTCTATTGCATCTCTTACCAGGTCGTCACTACATCTAGTGGGGGGCTTAAAAAAGGTTCTCGTGTGGCAGCTTCGTACCAGTATGTGAAGTGTAGGGCGAGCCACCACTAGGTTATTTAACTATTAACATACATAACAGGTGGCTAACAGGTGGCTAGGACCGTGCTTTGTGACATTTCCTGGGAGATTCCTTCTTATGTTCAGCAGTGAAGGGCTGTAATGATGATAATGGTATTAACATAACAAAAATTTCTAGATTTAGTATTGTTTGTGTTTTTAGTCAGGAAGCTAAATTACTCTGACGTTTGATGACGTCGACCAGGGAAGAACAACCTCTCACAGAATGCCAGCGTGAAATAACAGTTAAATTCTGCTGTATTTCGTAAAGTAAATGAAGAGAACCGGAGATCCTTCTTAACTACATTTTGGGACAGATGAAGATATGTATGGGTCATATCATCTATTTACCATCAAATGGAATGTGTGCTCGCTAGCACTCATATTTCATAAAAAGCATTCCTTTGATGCCTAGAGCAAAACGTGAAGCAAAGTTCTTACAGGTGTTGGCCTGTTATTCGATGGACGGAAGCTGTATGCGCCGGACTGCAGCGGCTGCTGAGTTTGACTGTAGAAGTAGAAGTTCTGTGAGATCAGAATCTTCACGCCATCCACGTGCTGGATTGACTCCAGAAGACCGCTGTCTTTGTCTATTGTTACTTTCAGGTACTGGAACAGAAATTGGGGAATTAGCAATTTTTTTCCTAGTGCCAACTTGTTGATTGGCTATTCTATTGAAAATAAATATTACTAGCTTTTACCTGCGGCTCCGTTCGCGTTTAGTTAAAAACCGATTTTATTTACTGCACAACATAATTTTTTTTATTTGGGATTGACTAAAACTTTTTTACAATACACACACACACACACACACACACACACACATATATATATATATATATAGATATATACAATATGTAACGTAATTAACGCACACCCTCTGACACCCCAATTAGTATATTATGTTATAATCATAATACATACACTGAATTTTTAGTTAAACATTTTTATGCACTGATTATTTATCAAATTAGTTTTACTAATTACGGAAGAATGTTGTGATCACAGTACAAATCCACGAACGCAAAGACTTTAACGTGCTTGAAATAAAGTTAATTTTTCTTTATTTTGTTGAATAACAGAATTAGTAATAATACAAATAAAACTGCACTCTTAAAAGTCTTATTGCCTTAAGTTACGGTCCATTTCAGTTTATTTTGACTGTACAGATTTAGTGTGACTGTAATTTACGTAGTTTTAATTATTTTTGGGATAAAAAATTATCTATATTAAAAATGATAGGAATCGATTCAGTAAACGATTCTGAACAAACTACTTTCTCAAAGTGCTTTAATTATGTTACGTGTTGTATATACTCGTATATATATACTAGCTTGCCAGGCAGACGTTGTTCTGCCCTTTTCGACGACAATTTGTCATGGCCTATTAAAAATCCTTAAATTCGCAAAACAAAAATTGTGAGCAAAAAACTATCCTATCTCTCAAGTTGGGCCAAACTGCGTGCAAATTTGATTAAAATCGGTTCAGTACTTTGGGAATCCATCGCGGACAAACAACGTGACATGTAATTTATATATATTAAGACTTTGCATCTAATATTGCCAAAAATATAAAAAATTATACAGGGTTATTTTTCAATATACGTCCAAATTTGTGGAGAAATTAATTTAAAAATTGTAGCCGTGGTAGGAAAAGGGGAGATCTCCCGCCAGGCAAGGTGTTCTGCCTGGGGAGTGGCCGACACTCCGTGTGATAGTTCGGAGATGTTCCATATATACTGTTTATGATTCGGAATGTTGATAGCGCGATTTAGGTTTCGGTGTGTTTTCGCTTGTGGCGGCGACGACAGCGCCGCTACATCACCCCCCTGTTCAGACCGGAGGTCGATAGTGCAGCCTCGTTGCCTACGAATGTGCAAGTGCCAGGGAGATTGCCTTGTAGTCTGCGGTGAGTCGAGAAGAAGGCAAGTAATCTGCGAGAGTGCCATGAAGCAGAGGCGAGCAGTAAGGCTCAGAGCCGTGCCGAACACTGTATAGCGCAGAGAGTAGCTTGAAGGAACAGGAAGCATTATTATTCTAGTGCTGCGATGAACCTTGTGAAGCTAGATGGCTTTCAGGATATGAAGACTGCAGACGATATCTGCTCGGGAGCGAATGGGTGGGGTATTCTATGACGATGATGAAGCTTGAAGTTTCCGAAGGTTGTTTGGTTGCATGTTCAGATCACGTCGGATGGTCACCACTATAACGAGGCGTTGTTGTACTTACAGGTATTATTAGCCTGACCAGGTACATTAGCCTGACTCCAATAAAACAGACACTCTAATAGTTTATTCCTGCACACAAGTTTATTTATTTACTTATACAACACTTACAATTTGATATCACTTACTATTTCTATTATTATATACTATTTATTATTTTTAATCACTATATTTCGCGGAGTAACGAGGGTGAGCGTGGCACGAGCTCCCGCAGCGAATGCATATATTTACTACTGTGGCCGTAGTAGGAAAAGGGGAGATCTCCCGCCGGGCAAGGTGTTCTGCTCGGTGAGCGGCCAACACTCCGTGTGATAGTTCGGAGATCTTCCATATATACTGTTTATGATTCGGAATGTTGATAGCGCGATTTAGGCTTCGGTGTGTTTTCGCTTGTGGCGGCGACGACAGCGCCGCTACAAAAATCTCAAAAATTCTGTCCTTTTTATCTTTTAAATTCTAAGTACATTATTTTAATAGATTTTACTGCGCACGGTTGGCAAAAACGTTGTTGCCCATCCACCACATTCAATTAAGGATAGTTTCAAATAAATGTAGAAGCCTTATTTACTCGTATTTTCATAAACTGCAGTAACGGTATATCATTTTTCATATATATTAACTGACATTTAAAATTGGACGCTCTCTGAAAAATATCCCTGATGGTAAATGATACACAATTACCATCAAGAGAACTACAATTTCGCTTATCCCTTCCGTTTTATAAAAAAATGAAAAATTAGAACTTCATGCAAAGTTGATTTTAATTGGATACCTCATTTGAAATAGTTGGTGTTAGTTCTTGATCGGCTTCAGGGCTGTGGTGAGTCTTCTTTGCGAATACGGATTCTTCCTAAAAATAAAAATAAGCAGATAAGTTTGAAGCTTTGTGTACTTTTGTTCCATTACGTCAGTTTTCCCTTTGTGTTTTGATACTATTTTATGTGTACCCATCTTTATAAATTACTTATATATATATATATATATATATATATATATATATATATATATATATATATATATATATATATATATATATATATACGGTTTGGTCACGTAGAAAGAATGAATGATGAAAGAGTGACAAAGCAAATTTATATGGCAGATGTGAACGGCCGAGTCGGGAAGGGACGCCCTAGAAAAAAGTTTGTCGACCAAATTGGCGATATTTTGAAAATGGGCCACGTTAGAAGTACCCTTAACCGACGAGCATGTATGCGTAGATATATGGATGTAAAGGAGGCGAAAGAGGTATGTCAGGATCGTGCCAAATGGAAGTCCGTAATCTCTGCCTACCCCTCTGGGTGACAGGCGTGAGTGTTTATGTTATGTTATGTTATATATATATATTTTTAACTATACTACCTAATAGTAAGTGGGGATGTAGCCAAAAAAGGTCATATGCACTTTCTTATTACAGAAAAACTACAGCCTTGTTTGCATAGATAGTTCTGTGATACGATAACTCTTCATCAGTCATACAAATAATAAAGGTCAAAAGGGCGCTGCTTTATCGTCGTCATTTTGACAGTTGATGTTATTTTAGTCGATATTAGTATTGTCACAGTCTATAAAGTATTGTTGTAGTGTAGTGTAGTTACTTAGTTTTTTAAATTGATTTTTCGAAGTATTCCTAATTATTGCCAAAGCTTGTTTGCTATTTTTTTCTTAATATATTAGTTATAGTATACGACTTTGTGCTTTTTTCTCTTTCGTCCTCTTTGTTTTTGTTTTACGTACCCTTTTTGGCATGTCTGCTTGTTCTAAGAAGAAGGTCTAAGTTCTAAAGGTGGCGCAGCAAAGCAGTCAGGTTATTAACAAGTTCTCTATCCGTCTAAAGTGTAGGATCTTAATAAGGTATGCGGGTTACTACCAAAAACAAAATTACAAAATCTGCACCCGATAGGTGGCGCAGATAGTAAACAGTACGCTGTGAATACGGAGTGAAACTCATCGCGCCATCTACAAGAAATTACTAAATAATTTTATACCTAGTAGAACCATTCTGCAGCTTTATGCTGCTGTGTTTCGAATGGTAAGTGTAGAGAACCGACGAACAGTTTTACTGGGAACGAAGCACTCTCCCTTCATCTGCAGGGGTGACAACGATTAATGTAGATGTCTATGAACCACTTCGTCCACTTATCAAGTGGCATCAGTTTTTCTCGTTCACCAACCTTATTCTACAAAAAACTCTGCCGGACCCCTTTAGCCTAAAGCGTGGTGATTTAATCTTATATTCAAACCCTTTTACTGGAAATTATCAGGTAGACTATGTGCTCGTTTATCACCCTTATTCTACGGACTTTTACAGCAAGTATGGTGTTGATCCTCTAATCGCTTTCTACTTTGTACTGCTATAATGTTTATAAAATCTCATCAATGAAACTCAGCGATCTTTGAATGATGATTTTTAATAGGCTTTGATGATGATGATGATTTGATCGCCTCGTTAGTCCAGTTGACGTAAGGGTAACTGATGATTATGTGGTTCTGGAATCGAATCCGGATCGTTTGAAAATCAGTAATTGGGTTTTTCTATCCAAAAGTTCTCAGTATACAGTCCGGAGTTATAAATTTGGCGTTTCATACTCATATCTCGAAAAACACGTAAAGCCATTGGTTTTGCACTCACTACTTGAGATGAAAATCTAACGATACTTCGCACTTCAAAAGCCATAAAAGAGTAAAATTTGTAAACGAAGAATTTTTTAAAATTATTAAAATATTTACTCACAAATTAACTCAATGAGCTATAAATTTTGAGTTGTGTGTTTATGGTAAAATTTAGGTTTTTGATCAAACACCTTGGCTTTTGATCAAGAACCGGAAGAACATAAAATTATTAATTAATCTTATTACTATTCTGTAAAATCCTGAACTTGATTAGGTTATGATAAAATTAAAGCTATTTAGTTAAATAGCGTTAACTGTTAAGCTATTGCATAGGTTTTATCGCGGGCCTTGAGCGCGGGGACCGAATCCAGAAATTCCGTAACGAAAAATAACCTCACGCTCCCCACTCCGACGGGCACGGAGGTGTGGCGTTGAAAGCCGTGCATCGTCTAACGTCGTTTCAGTTCGGCAGACTTCGGCACTCGGCAGACTTCGGCACGGTGTTTGTGTGCGTGCGACTAGACGTATGCGTGTACACTAGCTGCTAACTCAATGATAAAAATTCCTGAATAACCTACATGTATTGTAAGATATTAAAAATATTTTAAACAATATTAACTTCTCATTTATTCAATAAGAGAAAAAAATTGTTTTCTTATCGGTCACCATGCTCAAAAAGTGTAACTTGATTTAATATCAAAGACTTAACTGCATAAATAAAATAAATAAATAATTATAATTGCATAAGTTGATAAAAAATGCTATGCAATAGCTTTACCGCGGCAGTCACCGAGTGCCACACGTATTTTTTATTTATTTAATGAAATAGCAGCTAACATTGATTTTATCATAAAACTAGATTATTCTATTAAAGTTGGGATTTACGCAAAGTAACGCCTGAATATTATTATTCTATTTTTGCAAAAAAAAACTACTCAGGTTTTCTCAGGTTTATGATAACATAAAGTTGTAATTTTGTCTTCTTCCGGTTTTTGATAATTTTTGAAGATTGAAAAGCCTAAGTTTTTGATCAACTATCAGGTTTTGTCATAAATAAATTATTTTGAAAAATAATAAAATTACCAGTGGGTCTCTAATCGGTGCTATGTAGTAGGCTGTGTAACCTATTGGCGGTATGTTTTCCGCCTCGAAGTAAAGCTCCTGAATTGCAGCGGAGCTCCGTCCAGGTAGGTTTATAACGGCTGCCGGCAGTGGTAACAGCTGGTATTCCACTTCTTCGTCTGAAATGCGCGATAAACTTATGTATGTTCTTGCACTTGGTGAATTCTTTGATAACTAATTTAGTTAGCTGTACAGCTATATTATTGATGTAACACGAATGGCTCGGCTCGATCAGGGAAGGGACCACGCTCTTACAGAACACCAGCGTAAAATATCAGTGTAATGCTGCTCTGTTTCGTATGGTGAGTGTAGAGAACCGGAGAACCTTTTTACTGGAAACGAGGCTTTCGATCTTAGTCTTCAAGGGTGACAACTAATCCGCGTTTTGATTCTTAATCGAGGATAGATACAAATGTCTAGAAGCCACAGTACCCATCCAATTACTATCAGGTGGACTATATGTTCGTTTGTTACCATTATTCTGTAAAAAGATCGGCCATATTTTTTGTATGTGGTAGTGGCGTAAGAGAATCCTCTACCCCATATCCGTGGGTGTCGTTAGAGACGACAGAGAGAAACTAAAACCGGAGATAGGCAAAATCATCTTGATGTTACGAGCTTGGGGTTCGAGACAATAAAAGCTGCTGAGTGAATTACCAAAATTGACACTTGAATTACAAAACACTAATTACAAATTAAAACACACTAATAACAAAAAACAACTGTACTACTAATCACTTTATTTCGCAGTTGCATAGCTTGGAAGTATTTGTTTGTATCGCCAATTCAATACTCCCTGAGTCGTGGTCTATACCGGCCTCATATAGGGCCACAAAAAGTTCCAGAACCTTCTACTGTAGAAACATCTAGAATGTTCGAGTATATATCGGTCCCGACCATAAAATACTATATTACACAATAGAATGGCTGTCAACCTTATTTTGTACGAAGTTAGGTGTCACCGGGAGCACACATAAACAATCTACTATCAGTTAATCACTTCTAAAAACCCGATTCGCTATGTTGACAGACGGAATTTGCTTGCGAAATTTGGAAACGATTGTAACGTCAAAATACATCTCGTGTTGACGTTTATACGTCTGAACACGTCAATGTTAGTGGTATTTTAGTGGCTACATGGGCCGAGTTGGACGCAAAGAAAGAGCCTAGCAGATCGGCTTTCTTCTTTGCGGCAATGGCCAGTGAGTCGTCCTCCCTCTGCAGAGATGGAAGAGATGGCTGACAGAAATTTCCCTGGACAGCCTTGACGAGAGACCAGAATGCACGGGTTCCAGAAGGAAGGTGAACTAGTTTACACTAGCCCACACCTCCGTTCTATTATGTATATATTATAGTATTCTATGGTCCCGACTGACTAGGTGCCGATAGTTTTAGAAAGTTCTAACATGGAAATTTCTAGATGGAACCTGATTCTCCTAGTATTGCTACTACTACTAGAAGGCATTAATGGTAACTAGTGTCGCCATGTACCAGGCAGTAATTGTGGCGCACAACAATAATAACTCAAAATAATTAAAATCTTCGGCTGTTGGCTCGTTCGCCAAGCGTGGCAGCAATGGTGAAAACCTCGTATAGGTCCATATATGGGGGAGGCCTAAGTTCAGCAATGGATTGTTATAGGCTGTTAGGCTGTAATAATGTCCTCCAGACCGAATTTCGGCCATGGCGGTCTGCCTCAACGGAGGCTACCCATCGGCGCAGGACAGGATTATAGTGCCCAAGTATTTGTGCAAGCACAGGTGCACTCTCTATTCCTTCACTCTCATAATCCGATGGGACGGTAAACCGACACGACCGGAGAGAGATCAGGCGCAGGACCAACGGCTTTACGTGCTTTCCGAGGCACGGGGGTGAGACACCACCAACTTCCTGACTCCGGGCTGCTACTGAAAAATTCTTGACAGAAAAACTCAATAATTGATTTTTTGGTCCGACCCAGGATTCGAACCCAGGACCTCATGATCAGCAGTCGTGCTACTACAACCACTAGACAAACGAGGCAGTCAACAACATAGGCTGTAATATATAAGCAGGTAGGCAGTGCAGCAGGCGACGCTGTAATGGATAACTGAATGGATATATTAAAGAAATTTTCTTTTTGGTTACCATTGTAATCCCGTATAGAGTAATGCATCGCTATGGCCGGCAACCTCACGTGGTAGTAGGTCTTGACGCTCGACGGATTGTACACCAACAGCAGCATAGTGTCCTGGCTCTCCGAGAACTGTGAAATCATTCATTAATGATTTTGTTGCTTGTTGAATTAAAAAGATAGTCGCTGCTATGCGGGGTTTAAAGTTTAAATAGTTAATCATTATACCCATTGAGTTATCGTATTAATCATTTTCCAATAATGTTCATATTGCTATCATCATCATCACAGCCCTTCACAAGTCCACTGTTGAACATAGTCCGTAATTTATACTTGGGGAGCTATGTTCATATTGCTATAGATGTCTATAAATTTTACTAATCAGAAAAGAATGTGAAGTATTTGTACTCAATATTCAATGTGGTATTTTTTTAAAGAATGGAGGTGACAAAGACACAGTCCACCTGACGGTAAGTGGATGCTGTGGCCCATAGACGTCTACATTTATCTTCTTCAATTAAGAATCAAATGCAGATGCGTTATCACCCCTGAGGGCTACGATGGAATGCCACGTTTCCAGGAAAAAGGGTCTCCGGTTCTTTATACTCACCATACGAAGCACAGCAGCATCAAGCTGCTATTTTCCGCTGGTATTCTGTGAGAGCGTGGTCCTTCCCCGGTCGAGCCGACCCATTCGTGCTACAACCATAATATAACTGCAGCGTGACTTTACCATTTATTAATACATTTTACTCACTCTACATTGACTCATGTTCAACTGATGACAGATAATAAACTGTTGATTATTTTTGGAACGTCGGCTGCCTCCCCAAGTTGGTGTCAGTGCGCTGAAAGTATATTTTGATTAAGCAATATTTATCATACATCAACACCATAAAAGGAAGTAAGGGTGCACGAGATACATTGGCTAGCCAATTTTCCTCCATCTATCCTCGATTATGAATCTAAATGCAGATTCACTGTTATACCTGTGGACTTGACTATACAGCTCCGCGGCGCAGTGCCTTAGCAATGAATTACGGCGCTGAGAGCCGCGGGTTCGAAAGCCGCACGGAACAAGTATTTGTAGTGCTTATAAGTAATTGTTCCGAGTCTGAATGTTTGGCCTTGTGTAACTTATGTATGTAAACCGCGTTAAGGATACAGGAGAATATGCTGGTGCTGTTTTTAAAAAGAAAAAAGAAAGACTAAGACGAAACGTCCAGTTACTAATAAAAAGGGTCTTTAGTTTTCGTCACTTACGAAATACAGAAGCTATGTTGTGCTGCTATTTAAGGTATATTCTCTGCGAGCGTGTCTCTTTCCCGGTCGAACCGACACATTCATGCTGCCGCCATAATTTGCTATAGCGAAGGTCTACACAAAAAATGGCTCATTTTTTGCATAACCAAGTCCAAAATTAATAATTTTACAGAAGTTGTTGGCAACATTCAAAATGCAAGACATTTTGATCTACGTTCTACTAATTCACTTATCAAGCAATTAAAATGTGCAATTATGGTAAATCGTCGAAGGTTGTTGTTACTGAAATCATGGTTCCCTCATATGTTTTTTCATAATGTAAGAGTGACAAACAAGCACACAGTCCAACTGATAGTAAGTCAATCCTGTGGTCTATAGCCATGTTCATCTATCTTCGATTAAGGATCAATATGATAATCCGTTATCACCCCTGAGGTGGTATTTGTGTGCCTGGTTGTTCCTTTTGCGCGTCAGATTTTTGTTACATGTGGATTTTGAAAGTATAAGGTGAAAATATATACCTGAGATATTGTGACACTTTTTTAGAGCACGAGTCAATAGCTTCCGTTACGGTTTTTATGAAATCCTGGGTAACGTGCTGTTGGCTGGTTCCTGAAAAAAGTATAAGAGTGAGTATAACAAAAATATGCTGTATTGTCTATAAAATATCGGATGGAGTGAGCGAGAGGTTGCGTCACTCTAGCGAATCATCATATCGATGATGGCGGAGTAGAATTTCGGGTAGATCTATAAAGTTCAGTGTATGTGCCGATCGAGGTAGGTTCCGTTTTCATCATTCTGCGAGTGAATTCATTCTACGAGTGCCAAGATACTATCGCAGTTCTGTCCATTGTGGTGATTCTTCTGGTGCAGGCGAGGAAGATGGTGTTGCTAAGAGGCTGCTCCGAGTTACACTAAGATGTGTAATGTAGTTGTTGGTTTGCATACTTTGGTGTTATCATGAAATTACCTCCTTCACGTTACACCAGTGTGTAATGGTGACGGGGACATATTACGGTGTGGTCGAACTGTAATTGCTCTATACTGAATTTCTGCGTTACGCCGTCTGATTACTTATAATGATTAATTGCGTAAGTAAGAGAGCAAATTGAACATCCGCTCTCACACTTTTACCATTTTTAACAATTAACCTTTCTTGTTGTTTTACAGAAGTAGGATCTTCTGTTGTATTCCTGTAAATATTTTAAATTGTTAAAATAATTATATTCAAACCAATATTTTTAAATAAATAAATAAACCTCCCCTTTTTATCGTGTCGATAAATACAAGCCTTACAAAGGGAGTGACCGGAGGTCCAGCAGTGAAATTTTATGAACTGATGAAGAAGAAGAAGAAATGTAACAAAATACCTGTGATAGCGTCGTGGTGAAGTAATAAGCTGACAGCATGGCGCAGTAGGTGCAGCTCGTACGAGTCACCCATCTTAGATATTACTGTTAACTGCTTCACAACCTGAAATATCGAGATGTCCGTAAGGACAACTTCTATCCAGTATGCACACTACAAATTAAGCGACAGTATAATCACAAATTTTTTTATAGTAGAGAGAGAGGGGGCAAACGAGCATACGGCTCACCTGATGGTAAGTGACTACCGCCGTCCATGAACAACTGCATCACCAGGGAATTGCAGATGCGTTGCCGACCTTTTAAAAAGGAGTATTCTCTTTTCTTTGAAGGTCCCTAAGTCGTAAGTAAAGTAAAGTAAAGTGTTACAGCCTATATACGTCCCACTGCTGGGCTCAGGCCTCCCCCTCATTTCTGAGAGGGTTTAGGGCAAGGAAGTGTCCGCCGCGCTGCCCAAATGCGTGTTGACGAACTTCACATGTCTTCGAAATATTTTTTTTTCTTATTCCTCAGACATGCAGGTTTCCTCACGATGTTTTCCTTCACCGTCGAGCACGTGGTAAATCAGCACTTAAAATTGCAATTAACATTTCATTGGTGCCGGCGGGGATCGAACCCGGGTTACTCACGTTCTGTTATATTTACAGCGAGCGTTAACCACTGAGCTACCACGGCTCTCAGCTAACATCCTAAGTCGTAACGGTCCAGAAAAATCTCTGGTGGTAGTCGATTCCACAAGGAAGTTGTGCGAGGAAGGAAACTTCTTTTAAATCGCACAGTGGTGGACTGCCAGTCATTCAGATGGTATGGATGGTATCGCGAGTTTCGTCACGATGTGCGACGGTGAAATTGTGCGGCTGGAATTAGTCCGAACAATTTCTCAGAGCATTCCCTGTGGTAAATAGTGTTTATGAATGCTCTGAGACTATAGTCAACCAAATCTAAGAAATACCTTTTGACGTTTCACATTAATCATTCCGCAATAACCTTGCATAAGCGTACTCACATTATTTAAAATAACATTTTACGAATTATTAAGTAATTTAACTAGTCCGATTAAACCGGGAGATAAATCTTATCAAGAAGTGGTAAAAATACTTCGGGAACATCTTCAACCGAAACCCTCGTTCATGGCGGAGCGATATCGTTTTCGACAAAGAAGACAGTTGAGCGGAGAAATGATTCCGCAGTGTATAATCGAACTTAAGAAATTGTCGAAATACTGCGAGTTTCATTCAACTCTAGAGGACAATTTAAGGGATCAATTGGTGTGTGGGCTAAGAAGTGATGTCATCCGTCAACGATTATTCGCAGAAGATAATCTGAAATATTCCGTAGCCGTGAGAATAGCTTGCGCTTTAGAGGCGGCGGAGCGGGATTCGGCCGCGGTGGAGGAGGTGGGCGGCGGCGACGGGCTCGGCGGTAGCGGCGCGGACAGCGCCTTGCATGCGGTGACGTCATCGACAAGCCGCGCTCGAACGCGGGAGCAGGACAGCGCACCGAGGGCTTTTAAAGGTCGAGAACATGGCGGCAGCAATGCGCTATATTGCAGCGCGTGCGGGTCGAGGTACCACCGAAGTGACGATTGCCGCTATAAGAAATTCGTGTGTGGTAAATGCAAACAGAGCGGTCATCTACGTCGGGTATGTCCCAAACGAGGGGGGACACGGGAAATGCGGGCTCCCGACGCCACATGTACCATATGGAGGCGGGAGAGTGCGAGACACCGTAGAGGAGCCACCATCCGTGGAAAGTCAAACGGAGTTACAGGAGGATCTACACAATCTATGTTTAAATAGCTATAAACCGGTGAGCCTAACATTATTATTAGACGGATTTATACTTAATATGGAAATTGATACCGGGTCGGCAGTGTCTTGTATAAGTAAAGCGACTTATAATAAATATTTTTACACTAGACCTATGGACAAGTTCGATCTGGTTCTAAAATTTTATGATGGAAGTCGAATCAAACCTTTAGGCATCATCAAGCCCGAAGTTAGATATGGAAATATAACAAAGCACTTAGAACTGTTTGTAATAGATGGGGGCACGACTTCATTGTTGGGTAGACAGTGGCTGTCGGAACTGCAAATTAAAATTCCGACATTCCACAGCATGGTGCTGGATGACCATTTTAGTAACAATAATTTGTCATTATTATTCGACAGATATAACAAGTTGTTTTCCGGCGGCGTGGGGCGGTTCGCGGGCGGCAAGGCGACGCGGGGAGCACGACCTTTGCCCTACGTGCTCAAGGACCGCGTGGATGCTGAGCTGGATGTGATGCTTCGGGAGGGGGTTATTGAACCCGTGGAGAGCTTTGACTGGGCCTCTGGTGCCGGTACGTAAAGCGGATGGTGGGCTCCGAATTTGTGCTGACTATAAAGTGACGCTGAACCCCGTATTGCTGGTCGATAGATTTCCCTCGCCTAGGATTAATGATTTGTTAGTAGGTATGAATGGCGCTAGAAAATTCTCTAAAATCGATCTGTCACAAGCCTACAATCAGATCGAACTAGATAACTCTAAAAACCTTACCGTTATAAATACACATGGGGGCTTACTTACGTATAACAGGCTAGTATATGGGTTATCATCAAGTCCAGGAATTTTCCAGCGTATAATGTCAAATCTTTTTCACGATATCGAAAAGGTAGAAGTATTTTTAGACAATATAATAATAGGTTCTTCTAATGAAAGAGAGCATTTACAAATATTGGAGAAGGTGCTTAGTAGATTACATAAAAACGGAATGAAGCTGAGGAAAGAAAAATGTTTATTCATGGTGGACGAGGTCAAGTATTTAGGATATATTATTTCAAAAGATGGCATTAAAGTTGATCCCGACAAGGTAGCTGCTATAGTGAAAATTCCGCGCCCCAAGGACATTTCGGACTTATGATCATTTTTAGGATTAGTCAATTTTTACGCTAAGTTCTTTAAAAATTTAAGTACTACCTTAGCCCCACTTTACGGCTTATTAAAAAAGGGTGTTACGTCGGAACTGGGACAGAAGTTGCGAGGACTCTTTAAAAAAAAAATACGTGTGGCACTCGTATGCGCGGTAAAGCTATTGCGCAGCATTTTTTATCAACTTATGCAATTATAATTATTTATTTATTTTATTTATGCAGTTAAGTCTTTGATATTAAATCAAGTTACACTTTTTGAGTGTGGTGACCGATAAGAAAACAATTTTTTTTCTCTTATTGAATAAATGAGAAGTTAATATTGTTTAAAATATTTTTAATATCTTACAATACATGTAGGTTATTCAGGAATTTTTATCATTGAATTAGCAGCTAGTGTACACGCATACGTCTAGTCGCACGCACACAAATACCGTGCCGAAGTCTGCCGAGAGCCGAAGTCTGCCGTACTGAAACGACATTAGACGATGCACGGCTTTCAACGCCACACCTCCGTTCCCGTCGGAGTGGGGAGCGTGAGGTTTTTTTTCGTTACGGAATTTCTGGATTCGGTCCCCGCGCTCAAGGCCCGCGATAGAAGCTATGCAATAGCTTAAAATTAAAAAGTCTTAACCAGTGCTGAAGTATTATTGCATTACGATCAAAACAAACCGTTAATACCGACGTGTGACGCGAGCGCTCGAGGTATAGGAGGCGTGCTCACTCAGCCGTGCGCCGGCGCAGCGGGAAGCGAGCGGCCGGTTGTCTATGTGTCGAGAGCTCTCAGCGACGCGGAGAAACATTATTCACAAATTGATCGCGAGGCTTTAGCAATTGTTTTTTTTCGTTAAAAAAATTGCATCAATACATGTATGGTCGACGGTTCACCTTACGTACTGATCACAAGCCGCTTGTCAGTATTTTTGGCCCAAAACATGGCATTCCTTTTAATGGCTGCGAGCCGATTGCAGCGTTGGGCGATTACGGTATCCGCTTACTCTTATGACATAGAGTACGTTAGTAGTAAACAGAACTGTGCGGACGGCTTATCTCGTCTACCGGTATCGGTTTAATCCACAAAGAACGAATGTTTAGATTTACCTGAACAAACGTATTTACATTTCGCTCAAAGTGAAATGTTACTGGATTATAATGAAATTAAAAAACAAACCCAGTGCAATCCGATTTTAGGTAGAATTATACTATACTTAAGAGAAGATTGGCCCACCGATAATGAGGTCAAATCATTGCAACCGTATTTTAACCGAAAAAAGGAACTATACGAAGAACTAGGGTGTATCATGTGGGGTCATAGAGTAGTCATACCGGAGAATTGCAGGGGTAGGGTGTTAAACGAACTCCACGAATGCCACATGGGAATCGTCAAAACGAAGGCGGTAGCTCGAAGCTATGTGTGGTGGCCGGAAATCGATGAGGCAATCGAAACAATGTGCCGAGCGTGCGTCGTGTGTGCGGTCGAGGCGGGCGCGCTCCAACGGCACACTCCAAGCCCGTGGCCATGGCCAGCTAAGCCTTGGTCTCGTATACACATAGATTTTTTAGGGCCAATTTTCAATAAAATTTACTTGGTAATAATTGATGCCGGAACTAAATGGCTGGAGGTTTTTTTATGTACCGAGTACAGCAGCTAGCCACACTATAGTTAAACTTTCCGAAGTTTTTGCTAGGTGGGGTCTACCTAAACAATTAGTATCAGACAATGGGCCGCCATTTACCAGTAGGGAATTTTCTCAGTTTTTAACAAATAATGGTATACAGCATGTTTTCACCGCACCGTACCACCCGGCTCCAAACGGTGCCGCGGAAAACGCAGTACGCACGGTCTAGAAAGTTATTAAAAAGGCAGTGAGGGAAAATAAATATAAATTTATTTTTAAACACTTTCCTATTGCATTATCGAAATACCGAACATTGTACTACGGGCGAAAGTCCCGCTTCTCTCATGTTAGGAAGAAGATTACGTACTAAACTAGACGTACTTAGACCGGATATTGAGAGTAAAATTATTAAAACTCAAATAAACCAGAAAAAGAACGCTCCCACTGGTGAACGTGGCCTGCAGCCGGGTGATGATGTATGGCTTCGCCAATATCAGGGGAGCGACAAGTGGGCACCGGACAAGTGACGCAACGTTTGGGCGTAACGGACTACAAAGTTTTAGACACTATAGGTAAGGAGTCACATAAGCATATCGACCAGCTAAAACGTAGAATTAGGAGTTCACTGATTTGTCCCCGTAGTATTAATAGTCAGCCAAATTCGAGTTCCGAGTCTTTATCTTGCTTCGGTGCAGAGGAAATTAATGCGCCTAGAATAAACCCTGCCGTAACAGACACCGGGAGGAAATCAAAAGCACCGGAGGGAACCGAAATAATAGATAAGAGTGACTGCTTAGATACGGCAAGGGGGAACGTCGCCTGTGCCGCCCGCAAAGCCGCCCCAGGTCTTCTGGCCGGTACGCAAGTGCCGTTTGGATAAACCCCCCCCCCCCCCGCTATAAAGAGTAGTTATCATCGCACTATATTACGTTTTATATACTTTTTTATTAAATATTTTCAAGATTTTTTTTCCTTTTCTGTATAACAGTATAGTATAAAATACTTATATGTATAACTAATTGTAAGTCTTAATTAAGGGTGGAGGATTGTAATGAGGGTACATTAAATATATAAGTGATTGATTGCAAAAGGCTCGTCGAACAGTCACGAATAAACCGTCAATCCGCTTACCCGTGTCTTATTTACGAAATACACTACAACCACTGCAAGACCTCAGGAAATAGTCAGTTCATTTTGCATAGTTCGGACCATAAACAATAATTAAAAAAAAGCTGAAGGTACTCCGGGTTTAACAAAGACGTCGGGACGTCAGTCACCTCAGTCCCCCGTGACCATCGGTGCTGGAAAGCACCCGAAACGTCGGGAATTAAAAATAAAAATAATTAAAATTATAATTAAACGCGATAAAATCCGTAAAAGTTTTAATCAAGTGTTCGCGTAAATATAAGAAATCATTAAGAGACATAAATTTTGACTGCATTATTGAAAATGAAATAATAATTAATCTAAACAACGACAGCTAAATTAGTTGTACTGAAAGTGATTGAATAAATTTTTCTAATCCGGTTTTAATCTTAAATTTTTAAAACTGTGCCTCTAGCAATAAGCAGTAACAACAAGTACGTAGAAACTGATAAATCTTTGATTTTAAATTACCTGTTTCAAATATATTTTGTTATTATTCAAACCAAACTGTAAATGATTACCAACTCTAAATAATCGATATCGATTTTTTTTAAGAATCGAATATTGTACGTTCCTATTTTTTGGTTGGCATGTCTGGTGCAATAAGTCTGACAGCTGTCAAAATGAATTTCTTAGATTTGGTTGACTATAAATACGATAAATTACGCAAAGAGATGCAACGTTTAAGTGACAGCGCTCAAAAAACCTCGGCTGCATATTTCACTACCGGTACAACTATGTTATTTTTGTTATTAAAGCCTTTTTAAGAGAATCGCTTTCATCGTCTTTATAAATATAATAAAGATACAGCTTATATACGTCCCACTGCTGGGCACAGGCCTCCCATCATTTCAAGTATCCGCCGCGCTACCCCAATGCGTGTTGGCGAAATTCACATGTCTTCGAAATATTTTTTTTCTTATTCCTCAGACATGCAGGTTTCTTTACGATCCTTCACCGCCGATCACGTGGTAAATCAGTACTATTGCAATTAACAATTTCATTGGTGCCGGCGGTGATCGAACCCGGGTCACTCCCATGTTATATTTACATCGAACGTTAACCATCTGAGCTACCACAGCTCTAAATATTAAATATAAAAGGAAATGATAAATATATATAGTTTCCCCTGCCGAGGGCCTCCATCTGGTTAGGCTTTCATTTATTTATGTACTAGTTGTTACCCGCGGCTTCGCCCGCATGGTCACTGGGAAATGAACTATCCATTGCTTTTTGAATTGAAAGAAAGCTGAGTTTTATAGATTTGTCAGAGATGCAGCCATTTAAAAGTAAACTGAGCAAAATTGATTCGTCAGCCTATTTATTTGTTTTGAAACGTAGCGTATAGGAAAGCATGAAAATAGCCTGTTTATTCCAAATGGAAATGGGATATTTTTTTAATTAAAGGAAACTGAGCATAATTATCCGTCAGGGATGCAGACTTTTGAAAAGAAGATTCGTGAGAGATGCAGTTTTCTGAATTGAAAGAAAACTCAGCCAAATAAAAGATCCGTCAGAGATGCAGCCTTTTGAGTTGAAAGGAAACTAAGCTTAATAGGTCCGTCAGAGGTGCAGCATTTGGAATTGAAAAGAAACTGAGCTAAATAGGAAATTTTGAATTGAAAGGAAAGATCTGTGGGAATTCTAATTAATTAATTGTGGGAATTTTGGAAAAAAAACTAACTGAACAAAATTTTAAGACGCTACTGTACACAATGTTATATGTTTTTCCATTCGGGGAAAGAATGTGGAGATTCTGGGCATTTGACACACGCGAACATGCTACATACAGCTGACCATGAGAGAAGCACGGTTTTTCTAAGTTAACTCCCGCTACCTGTAACGTTTGCTCTTGCGCTTTATTAATTGTCATTGCAAAACTGAGCTTAATAGGGAACTCCAACCTTTTGAATTGAAAAGGAAGATCTGTGGGAATTATAGGGATCCGTGCTATATTAACATTTTCACTTTTTCCTACGCCTGTCAAAATTGTAGCACCGATTATGTTCCGTCCAAGATGTGTCACACGCAGCCTTGTCCCGTTACATAACCGAGGAGCATCTAAATTTCGCATTAGCATTATTGGGATTAATTAATTTTAATTGAAGCTTATGTGAGGGCACACCTGACAACTCTAGAGAATGTAGAAACTCTGCGGGATATGAAGTGTTCTGTTCTGTGTCCATAACTGTATCTACTGACAAATACTCTGTTATTTCTCCTGCTAGTTCGCTTAATATATCTGAATTTATTTTGTTAACGCTCTCATTTTTTGGTGCAAGAATCGCCCTTTCACATAACCATTTGTCTTCATGCATGTTGTTCGTTAAATCTGAATAAACGCTCGAAATTAATTCGGAATGACTCTGTACTAAATTACAAAAATCTCTCGTCAATTTAACGCAGCCCTCAGCATCCATTTCCAACCGCCCATCGCCAATTTTTAATAGTGTGTCAGAATAGTTTCCAGCATTGATATCATTATACAAATGCACTCTCATATTCGTAGTTAAACTGAATTTTGTCACCTTGTTCCATAAAATAGACGATGCCTCAAGCATGCTTTAATTGCATCTGCAGGTGTGCCCTTTTGAATGACAGGTAAAGTTTGGCGAAAGTCACCAGCCAGTAAAACCACCATTCCCATCCCATCCCATTACATCGGTATTGCTGCGCAAATACTGGAGCGTTCGATTTAGTGCTTCTACAGCTTTTTTATGCGACATTGTACTTTTGTCCCACACTAAAAGTTTGCATTGTCGTAGCATTATACCTCGTGCACTATTTTAGCTAAAGTTGCAGATCGGCGATTCTTCCTGGCTAGATTTAGAGGAAGTTTTAAAACAGAATGTGCAGTGCGGCCCCCGCTTAGCAGCGTGGCGGCTATACCGGAGGAAGCTACGGCCACAGCAATGTTATTGTCTTTCCGTACTTGCGCTAATAATAAATTGAACAAAAATGTCTTCCCAGTTCCTCCAGGGGCATCTAAAAAGAAAAGTGCACCATTTCCAGATTCAATTTGTCCCAGGATGTTTGTGTGAAATTTATGTGAAACAACCCCAGGGTTTACATTGGCGTCGCTAGAAACTGACTCTTGTAAATGTATATAATTCTCAACGCATAGGTTTTTTTTGATTTAAAGATATATAACGGAAACGTTCACTTTCTACCTTCACATGTCTACCAAAAATTGATGAAATAAATGTCTACACCGGGCTAAGAGGTTAAAATCATTTTCTCGCAACATCATATGATACGCATAAAAATCCATACATGATACTTTTTTTTTCGGAGTAGGCTCCTTTGTGACCGGGTTAATGAGTGGAATTTGAAAATGATAACCCTCTTGTCTTTTGCAATAATATACATATACATAATACATAAACACTCACGCCTGTTACCCAGAGGGGTAGGCAGAGACTACAGACTTCCATTTGGCACGATCCTGACACACCTCTCTCGCCTCCTTCACGTCCATAAACCTACGCATACATGCTCGTCGGTTAAGGGTACTCCTAATTTGGCCCGTTTTCAATAAATCGCCAATTTGGTCGCAAAATTTTCGCCTAGGACGTCCCTTTCCGACTCTGCCATTCACTTCTGCAACATAAATTTTCTCTGTCACTCTTTCCTCATTCATTCTTTCCACATGACCAAACTTTTGCAATAAATCGGCTCGGTGTATCGGCTACCCGTTGCAACGTATCATCACGTGCTCGCAAGACAATGTCTCGAGAAGAAAATTGATCACCACTAATTACGGCTGCTATTTCGTTTATCAAAGGTGCATTGTAGCGCCTTTCATGCTCTCCTCGAGGGGTCCGATCTGCGTGAATGATGACTTTATAATCCTCTTCAGGTAGGTTTTCTAAAGCAGTTTTAAATGTTTTGACTAAAATGTTCATGCAAAAATCTTTGAATTTTGAACACTGTGTCGCTCTCACTCCCTGGATAAATTCGCAGCGACGGTCTACCTCAATTTCTTCGTCACCCATAAAATATACTTGTAAAATTTTATGCTGTTCGTTGTCAGCTGGAAAAAGTGAACCTATTCTATGATAAATTTGCCCTTGCACCGTAAATGTAGGCGAACATCCCGACATTATTATTTCCCGGTTAACTCCGAAGGACGTCATTTGAAAGCATGAGTTATATTTCCGGATCTTGTTTAAAAAGCGCCGTGACTCATTAGCATCATATAAAAAGAGAGTTTTCAAAGGTTCTTCTGGTTCCCCAAGTAACGGAAGAGACACTTTGCCATTGGAACAGCACATGCCTGCGGTCTCATCTTTCCATTTTAAAGCGCTGCAAAATCGACACGCCTTGTCCATCAGTCCGATAACAACGAACCTGTTATTTTTATAATCAATCAACGGATCATAATAAAAACCGACCAATTGTTTCTTTTAAAATTTTGTCGACGTTCAGCTTGGAGCTGTGCATTTGCATCTCTTCGCGCCTGTGTCTGTTCTGGTGTTTCAGATGCCCTTATAGTAGATTGACGTTCAGCTTGCTCAATGAGTCTGTGTTGAGTTTCATCAGGTGTTTCCGACGTTCCGCTTGTTCGAATAGACTTTGTTGACTTTGAGCAGGTGTTTCAGTAGCTCTTAAAGTAGCTTGACGCTCTGCCTATTCAAGACGCCTTTGCTGACTTTGATCAGGTGTTTCAGTAGCTCTTAAAGTAGCTTGACGCTCTGCCTATTCAAGATGCCTTTGCTCACTTTGAGCAGGTGTTTCAGTCGCTCTTAAAGTAGCTTGACGCTCTGCCTGTTCAAGACGCCTTTTCTGACTTTGAGAAGGTGTTTTGGAAGCTCTTAAAGCAGCCTGACGCTCTGTCTGTTCAAGACGCCTTTGCTGACGTTGAGCTGGTGTCTCAGATGCTCTAAAAGCAGCCAGACGCTCTGCTTGTTCTTGCCTTCTCAGTTCAGCATCTTCTAAAGATTCTAGCGATCGAGCTAATCTTTTCGCTTGTCTTTGAGAAGATACTCTTGAAAGGCTGGACTTACGTTTGCGACGCATTATGAAGTAACAAAAAAACCTATTTATAAAAAAAACGTTCAAATACATAAAAGAAATTAAATTACCTTTTAAATATTTTTTTAAAAGCGAATCCAAAATATCTAAAACGAATAAATATTCCTTTTAAATATTTTTTTAAAATCAAAACAACAAAACCAATTCAAGACACAACACGAATCCGAAAACGATGGCCAAAAAAAAAATCGAAATAACTTAAACCAAATCACAAAACAAATCGCAGAAAACCGAAATCGAAAGCTATAGTCAATATAAATATAACCAACGAAAAAAGAAGTAAGTGTATATGTACCGTATACACTATCTATACTATTAATATTCCTTTGAAATATTGTAAAACAACCTAAAAGAACGAAAACCGATTCACGATTATAAATAAACAAAATCCAAAAACAAAGCCAGAGTCTAAATATGTATAAAGGAATACCAACCAAATCAACAAAACCGATCCAAGAAAATACACAAATCCGAAAATGAAAGCCAATATATATGTGATATAGAAATTTAATCCATTCAACCTTAACCAAATCACAAAGTAAATAACAAACAACCGAAATCGAAAGCAGGTAGTCGAATAAGCTACGAAATGGAAACAATTTAAGCGTATAGGTACCGTATGCACTATAAGTTGATTCTGACCTTCTGTGTTCGTCCGTCTTATAGAATCACGGTGGCGCCACCTAGCTGAATTTAATTTTGCAACATATTCCATTTTCCCACGGGAATGATACGTTTTTCCGCTGAAAAAAGTAGCCTATGTCACTCTACAGCCACCGAACTATCCCCATACAAAAAATCATGCCATGCCGACGCTCTGTTGCGACGTGAAAGAAGGACAAACAAACAAACAAACACACTTTCGCATTTATAATATTAAGTATGGATATGGATTATTTATTTATTTATTTATGTTAGTATATGAAATATATATTTATGTATATTTATAATTTCCTTTTAAATATTTATTCAGCCGCTGAGCTTTTTCCAAGGATAGTAGAACTGTTTTATTAGCAGCACCCCAAACCGGGATGCAATAAACAAGAAGCGATTGACATAGGGCACTGTATACCATATTTATAATGTGTTTATCAGCTACTTTCCTTAAAGTTTTAAAGATGTATATGAGTTTTCTGATACGAGCAGTAAGTTGTGCAACGTGAGTGCTCCAATTTAGGTTAAAAATTATTATTAGTTTAGGTAAAAAATTAAAGATAGTAATCGTTAAAAAATAAATATGTTCAATCTTAAACTTACACTGCAATCAAATGTAACACACCCAAAATGACAAAAAAATTGCTATCATTTTTCTTTTCAAGAAGAAAACAAACTGACTGCCTCATTGGTCTATTGATGGTATTCGCATGCTCTTCGTGAGGTTCTCACCCAGGTTGAACCAAAGTCTTTCTGTGGTCGTGTCAAATTTGCGTCCTATTGGAATATGTTACACGGTAACTTTAACTCCGTCCTGCGGAGACAGCTCGGCTTCATTTAGGTTGGCCATTAATTTATTTAATTACCTGAAGGAACACATGTGCTTTCCTGGCGAGATATTTGAGGCTGGGTCTTGACGTGTAAAATCCAGTCCAGTATGTTGTAGAATCGCTACCGTATGGTAAATAATCGCCCTGCAAAACCGACATATATTTATTAGACTTATAAATTAAAGCCTCATATTATTGTTCATAATCTGATATGCCATTACATGCCTTAATGGAGCAATTAGTTCATCATCAATATATTTTATTATTAAGAATAAAAAAGAAACCTGCATATTTCTCACGATCTTGAGGAAGCCAACTAACCTGCCAAGCGCTGCAACTACGGCAAATATCTCTCCTTTGAGGCAATATTTGGCCATGTTCGGGAGTGGATCTCATAAATTATTACATGTGTTAAAATTAATTAGCTAAAATCCACGTAATAATGTAAAATGGATATGCCTTAATTAGTTTGAAGTGCACCTCTGCTTGCACGAGCGTGACTCTATTGCGTATGATACGATTTTTTATACTGTTATACATAGAGTTAATATTAAAATAATATCATTTGGTAATTTAAAAGCCCGCTCTTTTTTTATATGCAAAAAAGGTATAGGTATACAAATCTTCAGGCTTCATCGCTAGATGAAATGCTGCTAAACAGTGATGCGCCCTTGAGGTTCATAAATCAGCACACCCAAAATGACAAGTGGCAAGTAAGAGAATCTACTGAAGATATGTGTGTCGTAAGTGGCGATAGAGGGGAAGTGAAACCGTAGAGGGGCAGCAGTATCTACGTGATAACAACTTAAAAATAATTCAAATTTGTAGTTGCCTAGCGTGACAACTATGGAAAATTCCCCAAAAAAGCACTTAATAGGTGAGGCCTATGTTCAGCAGTGGTCTTTTAGCAGGTTATAAAGAATAATAATATCCTCCAGAATCAATTTCGGTCACGACGGCCAGCCTCAACGGAGACTAGCCATCGGCCCAGGACAGGACTATAGTGCCCAGGTGTATGCGTGAAGCACAGGTGCACTCTCTATTCCCTTACTCTCGTAATCCGATGGGACGGTAAACCGACACGACCGGAGAGATATCAGGTACAGGACTAACGACTTTACGTGTTTCCGAGGCACGAGGGTGAGCCTCCGCCAACTTCCTGACTCCGGGCAAATACTGAGAATTTCTCGATGGAATTCAGTAAATGTTTTTTTTTTTTAAAGAGAATGTAAGCGATGCAAAGAATAATTAATTAATGAAAGAAACTAAAGATGTTCCTACCTTCTCCGTGAACACGGATTTGTCTCGCCTACCGTACATGTAGATGGCCTTCAAGTAGCAAGATGGCGACGAGTAAAAAACATTAACGTCGGATAAGTTCGCCGGATGCGTGGTCACGTGGCTGGAAAATATATTATCTATACATATAAATAAAATTGAAATATCTGTTTCTAATACATAAATAACTGGCTTTTATCGAGTTCATGCCTAAATACTCATACGCTGCGTAATTTAAAGATGTCGTTGAATCTCGTGCGTCTACCGTGCGCCGGCCGGGCCAGTCATGCCGGGCTGTTTACGTGTATTCTTTGCACGACCGTGTCTGTGATAGGTGTTTTGTGTCTACTAGTGATTTCGTCAGTCGATAGACTGATGAAATCCATACTGTAATTTTCACAACTTGAATTGATATCAGTATCAGTATGTAATTTTCACAACTTGAATTGATATTGTTTACCAAATAACACGTTCATGTTACAACGTGTAAGCGCCGGGCCCTGGCGGTGCCAATCATGAATCACTTCATACAAAAAATATCTTAAAATATTTGATCGTGTCCCAGCCAGGGCCCGGTCCAATCGTGACACCGTGTAACGTGAATCAACCTTAACTTCTAATCAAAATAACAGTGACACTGGAAGACTTAATGACATCTTGAAATTGAGTACTCGTAGCGTTGAGTATTTGATGATATTGATGACCTTCAGTTAATTAGGGCTAATAATCTTCCGCTCACTAGATTTTTTTACAGGATAGGGTGACAAACTAGCACACAGTGCACCTGATGGTAAGTAGTTGCTGCATCTATCCTCGATTGCAAATCAAAATGCAGATGCGTTGTCACCCGTGAGGACTAAGATGGAATGTCTCGTTTCAAGTAAAGAGGGTCTCCGGTTCTCTACACTCACCATGTGAAACACAGCAGCATTATGCTAGTGATGTTTGACCGTTCTGCGTAGATTGGACTAATGATTAATTAATTAATATTCAAAAACTGAAGGTAGCCGGGCTAGCTATGACATTGGGATGTTAAAGATCTCATTTTTCCTCCCCCCGTTTATCATACGGACTCCTGTTTATCATACAGGTATAATATTCATTTTCACAACGTTTTTAAAGGGTTAACTATAAAAAGTGTCGAGTGAATCATCATCATCAATTGGTATGCGCTAAAATGTAATAAATTGTCGGTTCGGTTAAAATGAAATGTTTTCTGCAGAAAAAAATATCCTTATTGGCTGCTAGATAAGATATGTATGTAACACAGTTAAAAGAACTTTAGAGAGTTATTGGGTTTTGTTAAATAAATAAAATAAAGGTATTCCAAGGCAATGTGCGAAGTACGCTGGCTACGTTTCCTCGTTGAATGGCTATAATTAGCCTTTGAACGAGTAATGACCCATTTAGGTATGATTTAAAGGCAATGAATAAAATGTTGTTTTTGTATGGAATAAGAGTGACAAATGAGTACGCAGACCTTTTTTCGATTAAGAAAATACATATGCGTTGTCACCCCGTACTAAGGATGGAATGCCTTGTTTCTAGTCAAAAGGATATCCGGTTCACTACACTCACGATTTCTTTTAGGCTTGATTTACATTTTGAGAAGTGACAAGTGCGAGTGACAAGTGCAACTGACAAAGACAAGTGCCTATTGTGTGTGAACAGGCAGTGATAAGTGTGACTAAAATACGCACTAAGCACTTGTCACTTGCCTTAGGCCCGGTTTACATTTTGAGAAGTGACAAGTGCAGGTGACAACTGACAAGTGGCAAATGGGAAGTGACAAGTGCGTATTTTATTCCCACTTATCACTTGGCACTGCATGTTCACACGCACTAAGCACTTGTCATATGTCAGTGGCACTTGCAACTCGCACTTATCATTTCTCAAAATGTAAACCGGGCCCGCTGGTATCCTGTGAGAGCATGATCATTCCCCGGTCGAGCTGACCCATTCATGTTACGACCATACCATAGAAGCAGTGTGGCTCTACCACGTAAAAAATGATAGCGATATTATTCCACGTAATTTTAAATTTCGTTTATCAAACGAAAACATATAGGTAAATAAAATTTAAGTTTATTAAAAAGTTTAAAATAAATTTAAATTATCAAATGATTGCCTTATATTGAGCTGAGGGGGTTTATTGGAATGCCATTAGACATGAATAACCATTTTTATAATTTTACCGATTATCTGGCCAGGATAATCTTCGGATTGGCTCAACAGGTTGCAATGAAACTTCACGAATAGATTGTGAGCAATGCCAGGAGTGATTTAGGTTATATTTAATCTGAAATACTTGGAGTAAATGAAAATATGAAAAAAAAACAAATGGTCTTTGAATAGCTTAAATCTAAATGCCACATTTTTTTGTTTATTATATAAAATAACATAAATATAATAGACATGCTAACCCATTTAAGCACCTACAATCACACATATGCATACACACACACACACACACACACAAAACACACCAACATTAGATCATAGGTAATTTTGCTCGGCTTATTATTTTATATTATGAGGAAGAGCAGTGACTCCTGACATAGGTATTCTTTTATACCTATTTAACTCTTTATAACTCAATAAAATAGTATTTAATAAAAAGTTGCTGTTAGGGTAGAATTTGGAAAATAAGAAAACACGCATTCTTTAATTTTCATATTTTTTTTATATTTACCTCACAAAATAAAAATAAAGGGAGTGTGCCATTACGGGTACATTGCTGCAATGTGTTCCACTACGAAGTATGGAACGTTTTAAAACAATAATTTTGTTTGTTGTTGTATAATGCAACTCCACACTTTTCAAAAATGGTCTGTGATTTGCTAGAGCAATTAGGGAGCTTTCAACGGATACGTTTTTCGACCCATACTGGCCAGTGACCTACTTGGTCTTGGCGCACAGCTGCTGGAGGCACGAATTGAGCTGGACCCTTGCGTTTTTTAGCCTAGATGTCTGGTACAATGCTTCGGCGTTGTACGTGTGCTTTTATACCCATCTTACATAGCACCGTACCAATCTTTTCACGAAAGTCAGCAGATGACAGCAGTGTTCCATTCATATTCTTGGTCTTATAAACCCTCTTGTACAGTAACCAGGCATTGGACATGGCAAGGTCCAGGAAATGGTAAAACATTCGAACCTGCCATCTCTTGCTTCGTAGTTTTATTTTATATCTACCCATCGACACCGGCCATGTGGCGGTTGTATTCTCCCACCACGTTTGGTCTATCAATGGTCACTTATCTCTTGTGGGGCTTATTGTATCTAGATACTTGTGACTTGGGTAGTTCACCCACAAAACTGGAGGCAAGTGTGACTATTTTATTGTCCTTCCATGCCACTGTAGAAATATCTGTTCCTTGGACACAGGCAACATACTCGACTGAATAGCTACGTTCTGTTTTGGAGATTTCTTTTTCTGCGGGTAGTTTGCAATCAGGTATTCGGTTGCGTCGAATGGTGCCCAAGCTCAATATTCTTTGTTTAGTGAAATATTCTAGTAGTAGCAGGGATGTGAAGTAGTTGTCAAAATATAGGCGGTAATTTTGATTGCGTGGTATTTCACGAGCTAGCCTGACGACGACATTTGCTGCAGCACCCAGGTTCGGCTCATTGGGCCCAACTACATTTTCAGCTCCAGTTTCTGGCTCGAACTTGTAAGCAAACCCGCTCACGCCGATCAGGACATAGATTTTGTAGCCCCATTTATGGGGTTTCTTACCATTATATCTCTTGAGGTTGTGTCTAGCTTTCGTGGAACAAATCTGTTCATCCACGCTGAGATACTTCTCTGGGGCATTGAGGCAAGTTTCATTTAGTTTCTACACAATTGGCCTGATTTTGTAGAGGCGGTCATGGTATGCGTCAGATCGCGAGGAACTATTTTCGAGTTATCGTTGAAGTGAATAAATCGTCTGATTTTGTCGAATTTATTTACCGGCATTGTGTCTTTTACTAGAGGTATTCCTAAACTACCACTCCAATGTTTCGTCACTCTTGGCAGATGTACAAACGACATAATGAAAACCAGACCAATAAATTGCTGGATATCCGTCTCTGTGACCCGGAATGGCATGTTAGTATGTTTTTTGCACAACGTGAAGGTTAGTTTGGTTGGCTATTTCTACAAAAAGTTCCTTGGAAAATATTTTGAAAAAGAACTGTACCGGACTATCAAGTTCTAGAAACTCTGCTGGCAAGTCTTGGTCACCTGTAAAGCTGAGTTGCTGCTCATTTAGCTGGAGGTTCTTTTTTTCCAACGTAAATTCAGTTTTTGCTTGGCTTGACTGCGTCCTGATGATCCAGGTCTAGATGATGGTCCTGGATGAGGAAAGGTTTCAGAAGGAGTTGGCGGTTGGGAAGTACTACTTGAATACTCAATATTTTCAATGATGGTGTCAATATTCACTCCATCAACCTCTTCAAAATCATCGGTGTATATTGGCATTACCTCCAAATCCGGAACAAAATCAGGATCTGCAATTCTGTCGTCATCACCAATCGATTCCGTCTTCACTTTCTGCATAATCATAGAGGAACTCCTCTATTTGCTCGTCTACTAGACCTCTGGATGCCATCCTGTCGCAATAATAAAAAAGTGCTCAATGTATGACACTACATGTACTTAGTAACACAATGTGCCAGAACTGGCACAAACACAAAACGGCAATTATATTCAAAAATTACATAAAACTATTCAATATCTACAATAAATAGCAAATAACATACACTTACCTAGTAAATTCACACCACAAACAAACAGATTTCACAGTTTAAATAATTTTCATCTATTTTCAAAACTTACTAAACAAACGTATTTTACGAAACGTCAAATTCTTTGATTCAAATTCGTTTGTGTTGAAAAAGCGCCATCTGTGGGGTATGAACAATACTAAACATTGACGCGCGATATGTTCCAGAGCGGGAACACTGGATATTAAGAGGTGAGAGTAAGTCAGCTCAAATTCTAATTTCGCCCCCACTTTCCCGCGCGTCGTATGCTATGTACCGACATGTTTGTAATCACTAATACTCTAAGTAGATAGGTCGTTAGATACTTATTTCATTATGTTTATCATATATATGCCTGTTTCTTAACGCCAACCTAGTCGCTTCTTATTTTTATAACGGTTATTTCCCATTTTAATTTTACGTCTTCCTGTTGCGTAATGTGTTTTCTCATCGTAAGCGACACAACTTCTCCCTTCAAAAAGCCGGAGCAATACTAACTCAGTTTATACAAAGGTACTCTGTGATACTAACGGAGCGACAGGAACCAAGCTTACGCGCCGATAGTTTAGGTAATTTCTTTTTACAGTGAAAATAATGATATTTTAAAAAAAGTAAATAACATAAGCACTGCTTTATGGTTAGTTCAGTTAGTATGCAAAGTTTCATGATCTTATTTAAAGTATTTTATGAATAACAGCGGTTTATTGTTCAGTTTGGAGGTAACTTTGGATTTTTTTCTATCGAGAAAATTTTACGGAATCGTGTTTTCGTCTAACATAAACCTTAACATTAATCCTCAACTTTACCATATATTTATTTCAAAATTAATGCTGCAATACTTTCGGCATAACGGAGGATCTTGCTAAGCCATTTGAGGTTATATTTCCCCTTAACCGAAAAAATAATTTGCTTTTGATTGTATGTGGAGAAATTTGGTATGTTCCAGTACTGTCCCACGGTGATATAAAGGGTTAAGGCTCTAATTACTGTATTATTTAGTATGCCTTGAGAAAGAAATAAATATATTTTCATTTATTTTCATTCATTAATAGATCCTATCATATTATTAAGCTAGGGTTTAATAATCTAATAATTATCTAATACTAAATAATCCTTGTAAACTTACTTTATAAGTTTGTCAATGTTCATGAACCAGTTGGCAGCGCTCTGAAAGGTGAAGTCCCCACCCATGGTCACCATTATGTTGTCATGATCATAATACTTCGCCTGCCTCTCAATTTGTGCTATAAAATCGTTTACCTGTAAAGAGGGTGTAAAATGAGGTCGAATAAATATTAACCTGGAACATCTACTATCCCATATTGTTCCGTGGGTGTCGTAACACAGAGAACTCACAGAAACAAATAAAGATTGGTAGTGTATTCCTTAAAAGACTGTGGTTGTCGCCCCCCTAAAAGGCATTTTTACTATGTCTTTTCTCCACTAAGGACTGGAGGGTAGGAGATGGAATATCTTACAGCAGCTTAATATCTTGAGCTTACCATCCTTATTTATATATGAAGTAGCAAACTTCGTTCAAAGTAACCGTATTTTGTTTAACATACTATCGGACGTAACAGTTCGCATTCGCAGGGATAATAGTAGGTTAGGTGCAGTTGGTTCAAAAACGGCATTGATGCATAAACGTATTTTCTGTCTGGCGCCAATAATATATAATAAAATCCCCGAACACATCAAACAATTGCCTACTAGACTTTTTAAGCTACATCTTAAAAAATATGTGGTAGCCAAATGTTATTACAGCTTGCCTGATTTTCTTAAGTGATTGATTTTTATGCTAAATAATGAATGCGACATTTCTCTAATGCAATTTTACGAGATGCCATTGAAATTGTTGCACATCTAAAATTATGTCCGTAGGATTAGTTAATTTATCTTGTATAATAATTAATACGCACACACGCACACGCACACGAACGCACAGATATAATTTTTGTACGCTATAAATGGCAAAACATGTAGCTCGTTTTTTAACAAGTTTTTTAACACCGTATTTTTTACTCATGTTTTACAAAATAAATATCTTTATTTTTATCATGTAGTTATACTACTATATTTATACCTTACAGACAGGAACACAGGAGTATATTGTTGATACACTGCTATATCACCAAGACGACATCTAGAAAAGGAATCTTATCTAGAAAGTATAGTACAGTCAATTCGTATTGTCAAGAAAACCTTTTTTTATGTATTTATTAAAATAAACATAAAATTTTTATGTATTTATTAAAATTTGCATTCTAAACCATTCAAAAAATAAAAACCTGTTATGGTTCTGATAGGCAATGCATTATTTACTTTTAATCGATGATCATAATTTTGTTTTTATCTGTAATTAGCGTCGTTTTTAATCGAAAGTTTGTTTTTGTGCAGTTTTAATTGCTTGAAACTATTACAATATTAATGAGAAGAAAAACTAACTTGCTTTCAAATTAACGATGGCCTGAATCATAAATGTCTGTTAACCGAAGAGTTAATTACATAATTATGAAATCTGAGAAATATGACTATTGTTATATTAAACGTTTTTAGTTGATAATTGGTTTAGTTGCATAATCTATGGAGTAATCAGTCATTAATTTCAATCGCTAATAATCCATGTCATCTTGATGATTGGCAGTCCACCTCTGTGCGAATTACAAGAAGTTTTCTTCCCCGCACAAATTCTTTGTGGAATTAGCTACCACCAGCGATAGTAGTATCATAAGTTTGGATATATATGTATATGTTGAATTTACTATAGACACAAACACGTGCAAAGAAATACACACACACACACACACACACACACACACACACACACACACACACACACACACACACCACACGCATGTACACGCGCACGCGCATGCATTCACGCACGCACGCACGCACGCACGCTACGCACGCACGCACGCACGCACGCACACACTCACGCACACGACTACTATCCATGCGACATTTTTTTTCTCTACTACCTATTACCTATTTTAATTGCACCACTAATAGGGGAAGACACTGGTTTCTAAAATACAGTTATTATAACTAGTTTAGAAGCCAGGGTTCTATTTAAATTGTTAAAAGATTTGAGGCAAATAAATTATTTATTATTATTATTTATGAAAAAAAAATGTGTCAGTAATTTTCCTTACCCGAGAGTCAGCGTTATAAACGTGGCTGTCTGGATCATCTACGATGGGCTCGTCGCTGCAGAGGAAGTCGAAGCAGAAACCATCCGGCGCGTTGTACAGATTGAACAGGTTGTGGGTCATTATGTCCGACATTTTACCTTAAATCGTTTTAAGACTTATTTTGACGCCGAAAATGATAGTCCAAATTAATGATAAACGTGGTAGAGCCATCCTGTACTGTGCTGTGTATTATAGCTCCAGTATGAAATGGTCGACTCCTTACTTAGTCTAGTGGTCGTGATCATGAGGTGCCAAGTTCGAATCCCGGGCAGTGTGCAGTTTTCCCTCCGTGCCTCGAAAAGCCGTTGGTCTTGCGTAGCATCTCTCTCCGGTTGTGTTGGATTGTTGCCGTGCCATCGGAATCGGACTATGTGAGTGAGAAAATAGAGAGTGCACCCTGTTCTTGCGCATAAAGTCGGGCACTATAATCCTGTCCTGCGCCGACGGCTAATCTTCGTTGAGAATGTCCACCGTGACCAATATTTGGTCTAGAGTACATTATTATTATTATTATGAATAAGTCGGCTCAGTCAAAGGATCATGCTCGCACACTATGCCTATGTAAAACAGCAGCATAATGCTGTTGTGTTTCGTATGGCGAGTGTAGAGAATCAGAGACCCGTTTTACTGGAATCGAGGCATTTCATCTTAGTCCTCAGGGGTGACAATGCATCTGCATTATGATTCTCAATCGAGGTTAAATGTAGATTTCTATAGGCCACAGCATCCACTTACCATCACGTGGACTGTGTGCTCTTTTGTCATCCTAAGTATCAGTTAAAAGTTTATTGAGAAAATTGTTCTTGCATCACTTGTATGATGATGATAATAAAATGACTTGGTAATAACTAAAAAAACGTTACTCCCCACAGTGTCGTGGCGGAAGTTTACATACATAAATTTCACAAGGACAAACATCCAGACTCGGAACAATTATCAGTAGACCATATAAATACTTGTTCGTAGCGGGATTCTAATCCGTGACCTTCAGCGCTGCAACTAAAGCTTAACAGTGGCTCCAAGCTAAGCCACTGCGCCACGGAGCCGTCAATAATTTTTATTTTATTTATAATTTGTCAGGATCTGTTTTTCCATCTTACCGTATAGTGGTGACGGAAGAATATCCACTAATATTATCAGTATCTTCCTGATAAAAGCTGCTCAAAAAATAAAACTGCGGTTGCCAGCTCGCTTGCCAGGTGTGAAAACTATGGCTAATACCCTGTAACGGGAGGCCTATGTTCAGCAGTGGCCTGGAATAGGTCGTAATTTTAATAGTGGTTTTTCCATTTGATTAAAACGTGGATGTTTTAGTGCAAGAGTGAAAAGGCTTTTGTTAAGTTTACATTGTGTGATTATCCATCTTCTGCTATAACATCACTTGCCATGTGCTTTACAAAATTACCAGAATTAAACCAGACTTATATTAAAAAAATTGGATAACTTACCAAGCACGTTACTCCCGCGCCACATGAACTCCATTCTATCTTCTTCTATCATGGCTTCTCTTTCTTTATGGTCTACTCTTCCTGAAAATAGCATTCCAATTATTATTGGTTAAGCCAAAATAAAACCGCTGCCCGTCGTAAATCTCCGTCAAAGTAAGACAAATTTAGGCGATTTTCTAAGCCGAAAAGGTCCCGTATGGTTTAGTGACTATTTATTTGTTCTTTTTCACATTCTTCTCATGACTTCTTATATTAACTGATGAATAATTCCATATCTCAGTCCTCAGGGGGTGACAACGTACCTGTAGCTCTTTTACGTAAATGTCTTCAGGTGTACACGGACTGCTGTTGTCACCTTCCATCAGGTGGTCTTCTTTGGAACTGTTGGACTTCAGGCGGAAGCTCGTTTGATACTTCAGTTTTATAATATATTTTTATATAAAGAATTATGCAGATGACTCTACCATCTTAGACTTAAACTTATTACTTAATTACTAGTCCATACCTATTGTCATTTAGTGGAGGTATAAGAGAGTTCACTACCCCTAACATCCCGTGTGTGTCGTAAGATACAACAGTGGGATACTGAAACAGGAGATGGGCATGGGAACTCTCTGATAAGAACTCAATAAATGGAAAAATATTGCTGTTCTTAATTTACCGAGCGTGGCAACTATGGCAAGAATTCTTCCTATGATGCTATCTAAGGCAGTGATCTACGTTCAGCACAGGACTTTTAATAAGCTGTAATGATGACGATGATGATGAGTATTTACTGGTGGTTACTGTACGCTGTGTTGTAGTGCTGAAAGCATTTAATTTGTTCTTTGTTTTCTTTACTGGATTGAAAACTTCCAGTGAACATTTCGACGTGATAGATCCATGCTACGGCTATATTGTAGTTGTAGCACAAACGGGACTACCCTCTCACTGAATACCAGCGTAAAATAACAGCTTAATACTGCTGTGTTTTGGTAATGGTGAGTGTAGAGATCCGGAGACCCTTTTTAGGGTTCCGTAGTCAACTAGGAACCCTTATAGTTTCACCATGTCTGTCTGTCCGTCTGTCCGTCTTCGCTTAATCTCTGTGACCGTTAGCACTAGAAAGCTGAAATTTGGTACCAATATGTGTATCAATCACACCGACAAAGTGGTAAAATAAAAATTGAAAAAAAAAATGTTTTATTAGGGTAGCCCCCCTATATGTAAAGTGGGAAGTGATTTTTTTTTAATTTCAACCCTAACGTGTGTAATATTGTTGGAAAGGTATTTAAAAATGAATAGGGGTTTACTAAAATCATTTTTTGATTATGTCAATAATTTCGGAAATAATCGCTCCAAAAGTAAAAAACAATGTGTCCCCCCCCCCTCTAACTTTTGAACCATAAGTTTAGAAAATATGAAAAAAACTAAAAAGTAGAACTTTATAAGGACTTTCTAGGAAAATCATTTTGAACTTGGATGGATCAACAGTACACACTACCGGGAGCAGTTGCAGGAGCGCGGAGCGCTGCTGGAGCGCGAACACAGTGGATACCCACCTTTAAACTCATAAGTGGGAACACCTATTGTGACGGACGGGAAACTACGGAACCCTACATTGAGCGTGGCCCGACACGCTCTTGGCCCGTTTTTTTATTTATTCTAAACGAGGCATTCCATCTTACTTCTCAGGGGTGATAATGCATCTGCATTCTGACTCTTAATTGAGGATAGATGTAGATGTTCATGGGCCATAGCATCCACTTACCATCAGGTATGTATTAAATGTTTCATCATTCCTATTCCATACCTATAAACAGTCCATCGTAGCCCATCTGAGCGAGCAACGACGCCTGCTCCCTGGTGTGTCCGTACGTGTCCACCTGCCATGCCGCCTTCGGTTTGCCACAAGGACCTAACGTGTCATTGAGTTTCCTAAGAATAAAACAAATTGAAAACAATATTTTGAGAATGTCATAAATAGTTTATTAGTATGCTGTAGTATTAGAAGCGAGATCCTTTGCTTAAACTTCATAGTTCATGAGCTTTCGAGTTCATTTCAGTTCAGGAATTCAGATCCATACAAGAGAGTAGTATTAGTGTGTACAGTGAACGTATACATATCCGCTAGCTTAGGCCGACGGCTAATACTTACGTATGTTGTCAGGAATGTTGTAAACAATTCTTTAATTAATACTGCCAGAAACCTTCTTTCGACAGTATTTATTGCCAGACACTTTAAATATCAAAAGATAATTATTTATTGTACACCAAAAAATAAACCAAAAAATATAAAAAAATATTAGTGTTTCAATGGGCGGTCTTATCGTTAAAAGCGATTTTATTGTTAACTAGCAACTCGTTATTTAGATTTGAGTATAAAATGGATTGAAATGTAATAATAGGCTGTTTTGAATGTCCCCTGGCAGTTCTTACAAGTTTCCAGAACATTTTAATATTTGCCTGGAAATTATCCGATATTCTTCTATCATTCTTATCCGTTCTTTCTTGCTTTTTTCTTTCAACTACTTCTTTTACTCTCTTATTAAGATGTCGAAAGACTGCCTTTTTTCTTTCAATATCGTCATTCGTACCGCTAGAATTACCAGCCTTTGTTGCTAGTAAATCTAGCCATGCTCTCTTCTTTGCTTCAACTTCCATACGTATCTCATCATCCCACCATAACGTATTATTTTTCCTTTCATTCTTTCTCTTACTAACACCACATAGTTCGGTAGCTGCGTCCACTAAACCTTTCTTTACATTTTGCCATACATTCTCCAAGTCCTTCAGTCCTTCATACATAATTCGTCCAAACCACTTATATTTTCTTTCGTCTACATTTGAACTTGTTTTTCTCACCTTCATCTTGTAATCTTTCTGTTCTAATACGCTGTAACGCAGTGGTAGACACAGATGACCGATGGCGCCAACGCCTGAATAGACCATTAATTCGGCATAAAACCAAATAATGATCCGTTCCTACGTTAGAACCCCGGTAAACCCTTGTATCTACCACTGCGCCCCTCAATCTTTCATCCACAATTACGAAATCTATCATGCTTCTATCGTCACCTCGTTCCCAAGTATACATGTGAATCCTCTTGTGACGAAAGCAAGTGTTCGTCACAAAAAGATTCTTTTCCATACATAGGGTGAGGAGACTTTCACCATTCTCATTTATACTTTCATAACCAAACGTTCCCAATATCCTTTCATAACCAATCTTCCTCACCCCAACCCTTCCATTAAAATCTCCTAGCATAATAATATTTTCATTTCCCTTACACTTCATTAACACCATCCTTACCATTTCCCAAAACTGCTCTCGGAAATAAGTGGGCTTAGACATGTCTGGGGCGTAGACGCCTAACACAAACAACTTCTTTAAGCCCACTTTCATTCGTATCCATAGCAGTCTTGGGCTTACACATTCATACTCTTTCACACATTGGCCCATTCTTTCTGAAAGGATGATACCTACTCCCTGGCATGCCCGCTCGATCTCGTCTACACCAGACCAGTATGCGGTATACATGCCATGTGCAGTGACATCCTTCCCCTTCCTTTTCGTATCATTTACACATAACACATCTATTCCTCTATCATAAATCATATCGCATACTTCATCCATTTTATCATTCATTGCCCCACATATATTGAACGTAGCCAGACGGGCCTCTGCAATCCACTTTTCGCCTCTCCGGGAGATAGAACGTGACGGGTGGCGAACCTCGTCGCCGAATTTATTATTATTATTTATTTAGCAGGGATGGGAGATATGATAAGGATATAGAACGACGAGTGAATGCGGGAAATAGAGTAAATGGGGCCCTACACTCTATTGTGAAGAGTCAAAATGTGTCGAAAAAGGCACGTATGGCAATTCACAATGCTGTGTTGGTCCCTACTTTAACGTATGGTAGTGAAAGTTGGGTGTGGCAGAAGAAGCACGAGAGTAGAATGAACGCAGTAGAAATGCGGTCGTTAAGGAGTATGTTAGGGCTGAATCTGAATGACAGGGTAAGAAATTGTGTAATAAGAGAAGAGTGTGGTTTGCAAGATGATGTTGTGACCAGGATTAAGAAAGGAATGCTTCGGTAGTTTGGTCATGTGGAAAGAATGGATGGAAAATTTATGTTGCAGAAGTGTATGGCAGAGTCGGAAAGGGACGTCCTAGGCGAAAATTTATCGACCAAATTAGCTATTTATTAAAAACGGGCCAAATTAAGAGTACCCTTAACCGACAAGCATGTATGCGTAGGTGTATGGATGTGAAGGAGGCGAGAGAGGTGTGTCAGGATCGTGCCAAATGGAAGTCTGTAGTCTCTGCCTACCCCTCTGGGTGACAGGCGTGAGTGTTTATGTTTTATGAAATGTAATATTATAGAATAGCAATATATATAATAGGAAAATTAATTTTACGCCATTAGGTTTATTTCGCCGACAAAGCTTAACGAATATGTAAGTTGATTAATCAATGCTCCATGGGCATGTAGCTCGAAAAAGCGACAACCGATTGTGATATGAGATATTTCGAGAAAACAGGCAGTCTCGTACTGGTAAGCGAAGTATGAGGCGGTCTCTTACTAGATGACGGAGTGACGACCTAGTATAAAATAAAATACCCCTCCACCGCATACCAGTTAATGGATGCAATTAGTTCGGGACCGTCTTTTGTGACGTCATTTGATCGTCAGTCGAGAGAGGCAGTACAGAAGTACAGACAACTTGTGTATTGCTTGTGAAATTATTTATTAAGAATAAGGGTGACAACGAGCATACAGCACACCTGATGGTAAGTAGATGCTGTGACCCATAGACATCTACACTTATCTCAATTAAGAATCAAGACTACAGATGCGTTGTCACCCCTGAGGACTAAAATGGAACGCCTCGTTTCCAGTAAAAAGGTTCTCCGGCTCTCTCTACTCACCATACAAAACACAGCAGCAAATGACCTGCTATTTTACGCTGGTATTCTGTGTGAGTGTGGTCCTAACCCGGTTGAGCCGACCCATTGGTGCTACAACCATAATATAGCTGGAGAGTGTCTCTACCATATATAAAACTCGTATTTATTTAACCTCAGTCCCCAAGTGAACTGGTCAATTATCTGTAGGTAGTCGGATGTAGCTTCGTCATTCTGCACCCAGCCGCCGCCTGCGAACTCCACCCGGCCTTCCTGCACCAGCGCTCGGAACGTGGCGCGAGTAGCCGGTCGCTGTTCCTTCCACCAGCGCCAGAAGTATACCGTCTCAGAGAACGTAAATCTGAAGGGATGGAAACCGACATGCCAAAGTTATTATAATAAAGTTTAAGAACCAATTTACAAAACCAATATTTTTGCTGTAAGACTATTTTCTATTCCCACAAGTGCGCTTTACAAGTCCACAGGTGGACATGGATTTCGCCTTTATGCAGGGAGAATGAGGGCTCTGCAGCGCATAGGGACGCGGGTTTGAAACCCGCATGGAACAAATATTTGTACGGCTTACAAATAATTGTTCCGGGTGTGCATGGTTGCCGTTGTGCCATTTATGTTTGTAAACTTCAAGATACAATTCTAGTGCGGGTGTAAGGTTATTAATTTAAAAAAAATTGCCATAATCTTCACGATTTTCAAGTGTTTGATGATCGCAGCACCATTGATGCTCCTACCCATCACCGGTCTGGGTATTTAATGTCGACGAAGTCATAAGATTTTTCTGGTGTTTACCCTATGTCACGTCTTATGACACCCACGGGACGAGATGGGGTTAGCTACAGATTAACCATTTTAAATTAATCTATATATGTATATATAAACGAAATTAAAGTTTTTTATCTGTTATATCGAAATAACTGTCTTATATGGAGCTGAGGTCGTTATTTACACTCCATTAAGGCACGAGTAGGAAGCTCAAAGTTGCTCAGTGGATAGGGCTATGCCCGGACCTTCTCTGCGTGATAGACTTAGGAATGAGGATATCTGCTGTAAAACCCGAGTGATCGAGCGGATTAGTAAGCTGAAGTGGTAATGGGCCGAATAGCTCGAAAAACCGATAACCGATGGGGAAAAAAGGTTCTCGAATGGCAGTCTCGTACCAGCAGACGAAGTGTAGGACGACCCCCCACTAGATGGGGTGACGAGTGGACCTGATGGGTGGTCTATGTTTAGCGTTGGTCTTGTGAGGGGCTGTAATAATGATAACGATGAAGACACGAGTAAACATTTACAAATGTTTTGTTTGTCTGTGTTTTTATTTGTCTATCTGGGTGTTTTACTATACCGATTGTAATGAAAATTTTATAACAGACAGAGAGCAGTGTCAGGAGTGATCTATGTTTTATCCGACAAGTTTTGAGATTTGTTATGTAAAAAAAATAAAAAATAGTTAAACAAATGAACATTGAATATATAAATCTAAATAAAGCCACATTAATATTGTGGCCTAAAAGTAAATATAAAAAGAATATTAAAAACCTACCAATTGTGTATATACTTGTATTATTAATCCAAATAAGTATATATTATATGTGCCCGTATATATAGAAAATATGTGCCCATGTGTGTATGTGTATGTGTGTTATCCGTATGTATATATTTATGTATGTATGTGTATATATATCTATGTATATGTATATATATTATAAGTGTGTGTATCTATATAATGTACTTAAGGTAGCCACTGAAAATCAGAGCTAGGATGACACATCTTAGCGTGTGCAGTGGCAGTCCTATTTGGACCATTTGCCATTTTTTTAAAAAAAAAGTTTTTTTTTTAAGTTAGCTGTTTACTATTTTAAGTTTGTGTAAGTGTATAATTAAGTCTACTTATAAGAATACCTAATTATAATGTATGTTTTGAGCATTTATTGCTAATTTTTTAAGAAATGGCCAAATAAATATCTCTTTCTTTCTTTCTTTAATAAATACGACCCAGGAGGGCTAAGCCGCGTGTCTTTAGTGATCAAATGCTACGGTGTTGTGAATTCTTGTGTATATGAAATAAAATTCAATATGTATAAAATATCTTATACAATTTTTTAAATAAACAGAGCCATGATTTTTTTTATTATAGAATAAGGGTGACTTACGAGCACACAGTCTACCTGATGGTCAGTGGATGCTGTGACCCATAGACATCTACATTTATCCTCTATTGAGATTCAAAATGCAAATGCTTTATTACCCCTAAGGACTGAGATGGGATGCCTCGTTTCTAGATAAAAGGGTCTCCGGTTCTCTACACTCACCATACAAAACACAGCGGCATTTAGTTGCTATTTTACGCTGATATGTTGTGAGAGCGTGGTTCCAGTCGAGCCAACACGTTCGTGCTGCAACCACAATATGGCTGCAGCATGGCTCTACCACGTATGGAATATGTATAAAACTGTGTATTAATTAAAACTATGGCTACTGTCGACGGCTGAATCCCAAACCATATAGTGGCGGTGGCGTTACAGACCCTTCTTGACGGGAAGTGAGTGGATCGTTTTGGAATCATTGTCTACGTTCGGAAATTATTTTGTTTCTTGTTTACTCCATATAAATTGATTTTCATATATAAGGCCATGGCACACAACTTAGATGGGGGGCGAAATCGAGAATGTAGCCGATATTCTTTTTATAACATTGGGTGACAAACGAGCACACAGTCCACTTGATGGTAAGTGAAGCTGTGGCCTATTGACGTCCAAATTTATCCATTACTAAGGATGAAAATGCTCACGCGTTATCACCCCTGAGGACTAAGATGGAATGCCTAGTTTCCAGTAAAATGGATCTCCGGTTCCCTACACTCACCACACGAAACACAACAACAGCATTATGGCCCTCCGCGCACCTTATACTAAACGCGCGTAAAGTTAGCGATAAAGGTAATATATTTAATATTTAAGAGTTTTAAAAACAACTGGTTAAAATATTAGTAACTTCTTTAGTCAAACCAAAGATATTTAGTTGATATTGTTATGTATAAGTTAGTTTCTACGAGTTGTATGATTTCTATTCTTTAACTTAAACCAATAACATCAACCTATTCGTAAAAATCATTTGTTATCTCGTTAAGAATAAAATATCAAAATAAACTAGATTGTGAATATATAATTAAATAATGGTCCCACGGCTTCAGCAGTAATCTCCAGTCGCGCGTTGGAGTTGACAAGTATCATTTTTATTTGCACACACAAACGGCCATATTTAATATTTTCCCTTCACCTTTGGCCATGAGGTAGTTGAGGTGTATGAACAAAACAACAAACATAAGTTTAAGTTAAAATGCTTACTTTCTTCGTTTATCGTGGAGAAGTTCTGATAACACTGAGTGATAAATCAATTGAACATTCGCTGTGCTCACAGAAGTTCGAGCTGAAAATGAATTGACGGGAATAATTAATAATATAAGTAACAAACAGGCATCAAAAAATAGATACAAAAATGTTTTTCAATATTTTATGTCTCAACTTTGTAGGCGTCATTAATATCTATAACTATGCAGAATTACAGCTATGTAGCACATAGGATCTCTGAGTAAACCGGACAGACGGACCGGACGGAGTTGGCGAAACTATAAGAGTTCCTTGTTGTTAAAGGGTACACTAGTCGCTTATTCTTCCATACAAACGTAGTCTGACGATTACTCCACTGTTTGATGGTGTACGTTCAAAATAAAAAATGATTTCAATTTGTCTCATCATTATCTAGCCTTTTATGGAAACAAAAAAGTAAAAAAAGAGTATGTTTAAAAGTTATAAGCGTCGAAAATTCAAAATTTCAACGCTAGTTTTAACACATCTTTGGGCGGAAATAAATACCGTAAGAAGAACGAAAATTTCAAAACAGTTACCATATAGGGATAGATTAGTTGTTCAAAAATGCAAATAATTTTATTTTAAACAGATACATTCAATAGATTTTTCATGAAATCCAGACTACCAAAGGTCTGTTTATAAAATTTCGTGCGCTCCTTTTTGTTGTAAATCATCTTGCCTTTCGCTACGAATTGTTTCCCCGATAAACACATGTTCACTAGGTTAGCCGCTGCTATCTATTTATGGTTGTAATACCTACATATCTACATCTTTATTTTTTATTTAGAAAAATTGCTTCCTTTTGTTCGTGTCCACTTGCTGAAGCCGGGATGAATATAGCTGCTAAAATGTGTCCATAAGTTTGTTGAAGCACATTTAGTTAAAATTGAAAACAGATAGGTACATAATAGTGAACTTTCGGTACAGGTAGTACATTAGGTACTTAACTACTTTAATTTGCTAACTAACGAAAACATCTCATAGATAAGCACGATTGTCGAAAATCTTAAAATTATCTATTAATTTAATTAGAATAGGTAATTTTTAGATTTTCGATAATCATGCTTACGTATAGGAATCTCATATCCTAATATACCTAATGTGATTTATGTAAGTACATAAGAATCTAAGAAGGGCAGTCAATGATAAATAAAATTTGCTTTGTAAGTTGTTTTTTTTTAACACTTTAACACAACAAAAACATGAAACTGAGAAGAAGCACCCGATCTGCCGAAACAAACTCAGAGAGGTCAGTCCAGGTATTACATTGGTCATGTAATACGAGAACCAGGCTAATATGGTCCTTTGAAGAAAGAATCATATAGATGTGAGTGGACAAATAAGTACTTTTTAAGATTCCGTACCCGAAGGGTAACCAGCAGGGCTCTATTACGGAGCCTCCGCTGTCCGTATGTCTGTCTGTCAGCGGGCTGCATCTCATGATCCGTAACAGGTAGATGGTTGTAATTTTCACAGAATGTGTATTTCTGTTGCCGCTATAACAGCAAATAGTAAAAATAAATTTGAAATTATAGGATTTTCCAGTAGAAAAAGAAACGTGTATTTTTGGCTTTTTTTGATCGATAGTAATATGTATAGGTATTTAAATCTTGTGAGATGGTACGGAAGCTCGGAAGTCCGATTCGTACTTGGCAAAATATTTGTTTATATTTAACCTTACCTCAGACATACTCATATTTTTATATGTAATTTACTATACTACTATATAAGCTACTAATAAATAAAATAGTACTAGCTTTGCTATGGTATTATAGTATATTTTGGATTAGATTTAATTTATTACAGAATAATACGAACTATATAAAAACTAAGGAGCGCATCAACCTACCTCAGATATTGGGTTATGAATACAGATAAGTACACATAGGATTTAGTTTCTAAGTTGTACATATTTTATAGCCTTCGTTATGAATAGCATAAACAGGCCAAGCCCCCTAGCCTACAAACGTTTCTTAACGAATCTCTTTCTACAATCGCGCCTTTTATTTGTTTGGACTGACCATCTGACTCGTTTAGTGATGTCATTCCCATACAGTGTTTAGTTTTCAACTAGCGTTATCTATCATAAAATAAATCAAAATTTTATTCATATTTCGCTAATTGTGTCTGTACTGTGAATTTGATTTACAATCGATCTCTAAATTGTAGTTTTCTTCTAATTACTTACCTTGTCTAGACGTGTTATTTGGACTTCTGTAAGGAAGTCTGTGCTGTTAGTGTTCCGTTTATATACGTTACTATTTTGATAGACGTTTGTGCTTGTCCCTGCAGTGACGCAATGCCTATTGTTGATAACTTTCTAAGTACTAAGAGAATATTGCAAACCGCTATTGAACGCAAAGAATCAATAAACAATTTACAAACTAAAATTGTTTTATTTATTTAATTAACCTAATAAAAGCCCCACTCACATCAAAATCGCGCTGTCGAAAAAAGCAATTATCCTGACACTGGCTGGCATATACTTCGGGGAGTTGCCTGTGGGCTACTATAGCTAACTAGCTATGGTAAGTAAATACCTATTTAGAATACATAGTACCTACAGTAATATTTGCATAACCTACAATAAAATACAAAAACATAAAGAAAACATAATTATGTTACACTTTTTTCTCGTGTTTGTTTTAGAAATGGTTATATTTTTTTCAAAAAAAGTTTTTTATGTTACCATTTTTAGTTGAGAGTTATGTCCCTTTAGTGGGTACAGGCGTGATATTATATTGTGTGATTGCGTAAAGAATGCATAGATAGGCGATAGCAGCAATCGCGGTTGATTTGCTGTCATTAGAAGAGTGCCCCCGATTTCTCCAAGATCCTATCATCAGATCCTTACCTGACCATCACCGATTACCGTGGGATCATCTGGAAAATATATGCTTTCAAACAAAAAAATAATTTTCCAAATCGGTTCAGGCATCTTCGAGAAATCGGGGGGACAGAACATACATAAACAAAAACCAACGAATTGAGAACCGCCTCCTTTTTCCAAAGTCGGTTAAAAAGTAGGTAAAAACAAATCAATGAAATTATTATATAATAAAAACATGTACTTAAGTTCACATAAGAACTTTCATAATAACAACTACATAAATTGGGTTCATAATAATTACGTTTCACACAGCAGATCCTAAGTTATAATAACACCAATTTGTTTTCTCTCTCCTTTCTCTTTTTATATATTTTTAAAATACGTTACCCCCACAGTAGGATTTTCTCCAGTATCGTGGAGGCAGTTTACAAACATAAATTGCACAAGGACAAACATGCAGACTCGGAACAACTATTTGTAGGCCATACAAATATTTGTTCCGTGCGGGATTCGAACCCGCGGCCCCCAGCGCAGCCACTCATTGCTAAGCCACTGCGACACGGAGCTCACAATTGCCGTTTGAGTTTATGTTATTATTCAAAATTGAATCGCATAGGTAACTGTACGCGATGACGCCGTCGCACATTGCGTCACTCGAGTGCGTATGTGTGTGCGCACAAGCTTTTTACTGCTCATCACAGCGTCTATCCCTTTCGCACGTGATGTCGGCTGCGATAGCATGCATTTTTACCCCGCCCACCACTTAGTTCGTGCCATCGACTAGGGCCACCTTAACTACGGAACCCTAAAAAGGCAAAATAAGTACCTCACTTATCACATTAAAATATATAATTAAAAAAAATCGGGCATTATTTTGTGGGAATCCAAAGTTAATGATTCCTTATGTTTATTAATTTATATTATATTCCCGACGTTTCGAGTACTTTAAAGCACCTATGGTATGGGGATTGAGGATGTCCCACTTACCAATGCTATCCCTCACGCAACAAGAATTTAAGTGGCTTGAAAATAATTGTTCTGACTCTAGATATTTGTCCTTGAGCAAGTTAGGTATGGAAGCTGCCTTCACGAAAATTCGAGAATAGAATAGAATAAAATAAATTCTATTCAATATAGTTTACAAGAAAGTCATTTCTGGTTTTACCACAGGTTCAGAAAAATCCTCTGTCCTGGGACGAACCGGCAGGAAACCTAGCGTGACTTTTTTAAACATATATCTACAATTTACATTTTAAATAATTAAAAATGATAATATTTTGATACAGCATGAAACCGACGCAGTTTAAAGATAATCTAAGTAGCGATCACCTTATGCTCAGGAATTATTTTCAGTCATGTACTCTTTAGTAGTATACTATTCCTTATTAAACAATTGTTGCATAAACATTTTAATCTTTTTGACAGATAGGTCCTGCAAATTTTATTTTTCAAGCGTATTCGTTTCGCCATATATATAGTACGTGAGGGTAATATGGTCATCCGTTTAATGTGGTCCATTTATTACAACTCAAAAAGTACAGCCTTGTTTGCATAGATGGCTTTGTGATACGATAGCTCTTTATCAGCAGGTACATCAAATAGGTACATAAAATCAATGGATGACGGAGTGCAGAGTTGGCACGTGGAATGTTAGAAGGGGCATGAGAGATAAGACGAAGGAGTGGGGGTGCTGTTGTCGTCCCGGTTGGTCGATCTTATGACTGAATACAAGGTTGTGAACTCAAGACTTCTCTGGGTTCGCTTTAAACTGGGACTGACGAAGTTATTCTTTTTGGCTGTTTATGCACCGGTAGCTTCGTCGTTCAGAGCTGAGCTGGAGGAGTTATGGGAGAATTGAAGAGAAGTTCTAGATTTGGTTAAGGGAAACGAAAGAACTGTTGTATGTGGTGATTTGAATGGATGGGTAGGTATCGCTCGACCAGGATACGAGTCGGTGCTTGGAAAGTTTGGCGATAAAAGGGTTAATGATGCTGGCAAACTTATACTGGCTGTATGCAAGGAAAAGGGTCTTCTTGTGACAAACACTATGTTTAATCACAGGAAAATCCATATGTACACTAGAGAAAGAAAGAATGAGAGAAGTGTGATTGATTTGTTCCTGGTGGATGACCGACTGCGAAAACAGGTGATGGATACACGAGTGTTCAGGGGTGCTGACCTGGGAACGGATCACTATCTAGTAATTACTAGATTTAGGGGTTTTTTCGCGGGTTGGCGCTACCGGACGGCAGTAACAGAACCACAGTCGGTCTGTCGCATCCGAAGCTGGAAGCTTCAGGAAGCGGATACTAGGGACAAATATCACACGAGGGTAGCCGAAAAGCTTGACACCATCGATGGCAGGAAAAAATGTGTGGAGAGAACATGGCAGAACCTTAGGGATGGAATGGTAAGTGCAGCGGAAGAAGTATGTGGAACGACAAAAAGAGGTAGTAGTAAAAGAAGAGATGCATGGTGGAATGATGAAGTGAAAGAAGCCGTAAAAAAAGAAGAAAAAAGCATGGTTAGACTACTTGGCCTCTAGTAACGATAAGCATATGAGAGAGAAGATGAAAGAAAGATATAAGCTGCAGAAAGTTCATGCGAAAACATTGATTGAGGAAGTACGTGAAAGGTGTAGAACAGAAGCGGACGAGAGGTTGTCGCACAACTTTAAGGAAAACTCCAAACTCTTCTGGAAAGAGGTTGGAGGGTTCCGGAGTGGTGCGACAGCCTTAAGAATGAACAAAGTGCTTTCGAGAACCAATGACGTCCTCTCAGAAAAATCGGACGTCATGCAGCGATGGAGTGAATTTTATAGAGAAATGTATGCGTGTCATGATCTTAGTGAAGGATCCGGGGGTAACGCCATGACTGGCACGCCAGACACGGACCTCGATGACACTGAGGTCATCAGCATGAAAGAGATTGAACGTGCGATTCGAAATTTGAAATGTCGTAAGGCTGCGGGACTAGACAGAGTTACTGCTGAATTGGTCAAGTACGGTGGGCCTCGCGTCTGGGACAGCTTTCGTCTGCTGTGCAACTTGTGCTGGCGGACGGGAGATGTCCTGGATAATTGGCGATCTGCGGTCATTGTGCCTTTATATAAAGGTAAAGGTTCACATTTTGACTGCAGGTGCTATCGGGCCATCAGCTTGACCAGTTTAGCAAGTAAAGTTTACTCGAAGGTTTTGACACGTAGGATGCAAGAGAAATCGGAAAGATTCTTATGGGAGGCACAATGCGGATTTAGACCTGGAAGAGGATGCACGGATCAAATGTTTTCTCTTCGCATGATCACGGAAAAGCTTCTGAGTGTTAACCACAGGATTTTCTGTGCTTTTGTGGATCTGGAGAAAGCATTTGATAAGGTTATAAGGAAGAAAATGTGGGAACTGTTGCCGGGATATGGTGTGGATGGTCGATTTCTAAGGGCTGTGCAGTCACTTTACTATGACTGTAAAGCCTGTGTGCGGGTAGGGCATGACCTGTCACCTATGTTTAGCGTCCAAGCGGGCGTAAAACAGGGCTGTGTCATGTCTTCCTGGCTGTTCATACTGTATATCGACAGCTGTTTACAGAAGCTGAAAAATAGCTGTTTGGGTGTGTAATTGGGTGGCATAAAAGTAAATTGTCTGCTGTATGCAGTGCTTATTGCCCCATCAGCAGCAAAACTGCAGGCATTAGTCACGTGTATGAAAGAGGAATGTGAAATTAAAGGTCTCCGTTTGAATGCTAATAAAACTAAGGTTCTGGTATTTGAAAAGGACGAAGAGAGAACGAAATGTGAAATATGGGTAAATCAGGAACGTCTAGAACAGGTAAATGAAATTGTATATTTGGGGAGTGCTTTCAGCCGGGATGGAAGATGTGATTTAGATGTGGATAGGCGCGTCGCTGCCGGAAACAAAGTCAATGGTGCCCTGAATGCATTAATCAAAAGGCAAGGCGTGGTGAAGAGTGCACGCCTTGCAATACATAACGCAGTGTTGGTACCGACTTTGTTATATGGCAGCGAAACCTGGGTATGCCAGAAGAAGCATAAAAGCAAGTTGAATGCAGTGGAGATGCGATCTCTTCGTAAAATGTGTGACGTTACCATAGTCGATCGAAAGCGAAACGAAGAGATTCGCAATATGGCAGGATTGAAAGATGACCTTATCACAAAATTGATAGGGGCGTACTCCAATGGTTTGGGCACGTTGAGCGAATGAGTGAAGACCGAATGGTAAAGAAAATATATAGAGCGAAAGTAAATATTAAACGGTGTCGAGGTAGACCGAGACTAACTTTCGAAGACCATGTGAGCAAATTGCTCGAAGAGGGGAAGGTCAAGAGTACTCGGATACCTAGACGTGCATGTATGGAGAAGTTAATGAACCTGAAAGAAGCGAAAGAGGTATGTAAGGATCGTGACACTTGGCGATCTGTTCTCTCTGGCTACACCGTTAGGGATTGTGCGTGAAGATAAGTAAGTAAGTAAGTAAGTATCAAATAATAAGTGGTCAAAAGGGCACTGCTTTATCAACGCCATTTTGACAGTGGGCATAACAATATAGTAAATAATTAAGTAGATTTTAGTATTTTGTAGCGTAGTTAATTCTTTTTTAAATTAATTTTTCAATGTGTTATTAAGTATTTCCAAAGCTTGTTTGCTAGTATTTTCTTAATTTATTAGTTATGTATTACGTATTATTAAAAACTAAAATGTACTGAGAGACAAAAGCTAACATTTTTTTTCTTTTTTTTTTAACTCTAAATGAGTAAGGAGTCTCTTCTACGGACTTAAGATTTACATACTAGACCTACGGACATATAGTGTGTGAGTAACATTTCTTTAATCAAAGAAGGCGTATCTTAATTCTTAGTTAATTAATTTTCACATCTTTATTGTTAAAAGATAGTTGTGAGATTTTGTCATGGAGTGTTTACCCACATAAAAAAATCCTTTGCTCCTTCTCGATCGAGTTTCTTCTAAGGCAGGGCGGGGGGTTAGTCTACTCCTAACTTTTTGATATTATCAGTGGGACTAGATTAACACCTATTCTGCTCTCCTCTCCGGCGAGCAGTTTGGCGAATGGCTCTGGGGGAGAGCGCAGGTCGTGATAATACCCAGGGAAAGTCTGAGGAGTTCTTCCTTCACGTGGTTGCCGCCTGTTATTTGGTCTAGTTCAATAGGAAACAGACAGAACTGAAACACTCAGATGATCCTCTTATCTTTTATCCCACCCCCCTATTTCCCATCCTAGCCCAATCCAAGGTGTCAAGCGTACCGTGCCGATGGAAGCGTGGCTGGAGGAAGTCCAGTCGCAAACGGTGCCTACCCGAGACCAGGGCAATTCGGGATGTATTTTAGCCCTTACCTCGGCATGCGGGGCTCTGCCGGGGGTGACCGAATATTTCCCTAGCTAATCGTGGGGCCAAAATGGACGAAAATCGACATTTTAAGTACGACAGATTACCGAAAAATCTCCTCTAATGGAACTATCTGTAGGTTTGGAAGAGGCTCTTTTAGCCTCACCAATGTCCTGCAATACTACTCACCAACCTGGAACGAGCCGTGAAGGAGGACGTGGAGGGCACGTCTGCAGCCGAACCACAATCGGAAACGAACCAGGGAGGGGAAAAGAATAAGTTCGCTAGGCCTTATAAGCTTAGTGGGGCAGCAAGGAAGAGGTACCGATGGTTTATAGCAGCTGAGATAGGAGCCGAAGAGGCCCTCTCCCTCTGCTAGAAGCCCTGGGACGAAATTCCTCTGCCCAAACCTCCTCCAGCTCCGAAGGCGAAAAAACGCAGTCGGTCTGAGGAAGAGTCCCCCAAAGGCCAGCCCAAGAAGTCTGTGAAGCTGGCTACGGAGGAGAAGAAGCTCAGCTTCAGTGCCGTAACTGGTTCCGCGCGTGTGGGAATTCGCAATTCGAATCCCATGAGTGTGGACCAGATGCGGCTAGTCCACTGGGAACTAACACGGGCCATCGCTAAGACAGCCTGTGGGATGCAGCCGGGAATGGGACCAAAGTTTTCGGGTTTCACTCACAAGCCAGGTTGGATTCTGGTAACGTGCCTGAATAAGGCAAGCGAGGACTGGATTGTGGGTGAGATCGGAGTGCTGTTGAGGGCGCAACACGAAGGGCTGCATACCGAGCTTTGGAGAATCCTACATCGTAGGGACGAGGAGAATGGGTTTCTGGTAGGTTTTTTTCTGGGCGACCCATCGGCGGGGGCTCGTCGGAAGGCAGGCGGGAGAGTCATCCTTGGCTTTAAAATGATAACTCTTAAAGTCAGGGAGGCTCTAACGTGGCAATGGAGCCTGAACCGCCCCAGATCCGATCCTCCCAGCCCTCCACCTCTCGAGGTGAGACTGGAACGCCATCAGTGAGAGTGACGAGGACCCAAGGCACTGATCTCGCCTCGGTCCGAGGAACTCCGCTGTTGTCGTCCAGGAGTGTGGGGAGGGGAGGTAGGAGCGGTACAACGAAAAGTAAGGCGGGGGTCAATAGTGCCGGTAAAGGACGTCTTCGTCCTAAACTGGTGGAAAAGAATCCTGCCCCCCACGCCCATAAATGGCTAACCCAAAGGGTAAGATGAGAGTAAGTTGGTGTACACCCTAAACGTACACCAACCTTTGTTACGCGAGCTAGGCACGAAGTATTAGACATAACCTTCGCCACTAATAACATATCCAGGCGGATAAATGACTGGCATATTAGTAGTGAAAACTCGATGTCTGATCACAAACACATTACGTTTGTGATTGGAGCATCACCAATCAATGAAACCGCTACTTTTAGGAATACAAAAGCGACCTCCTGGGATATCTATAGAGATAACCTAAGGAGGAATTTGGAAACGTTTCCTAAAAGCATCAAAACGATTGAAGGTCTGGAGTTAGCGACGGAGACAGTAACCGTAGGTATTCGTGAAGCCTTCGAGGACAGTTGTCCCGTCCAAACCAAGACCTCAACATGAAAAGTTTCTTGGTGGAATACTAAGCTAAAAGAACTTTTAGCTTAGTATTCCACCAAGGAACTTTTTTTACTTTTAGCTAAAAAAAACTATTTAATTGGGCTAAGAAAACCAAAGAGTGGGATATTTATAGTGCAGCACTAACTGAATATAATAAAAAAATTAGGAAAGCCAAGAGAGCATCGTGGAGGAAGCTATGCGAGGAAGTTGAGTCTTTGCCTCACTGTGCAAGACTACACAAAATGCTATCGAAAACGAAACCTAACCAGATCGGACTTCTTAAAAAGCCTGATGGTAACTTCACTAATAGTGAAACAGAAACAGTGGAGTTACTAGCGTCAACCCATTTCCCAGGGTCACTCAAGACCTCAGCCTTAAATTCTTTCAGAGCCCTACGAAAGCCTTGTAATGAGGACTGGTGTAGGGCTGCAAAGATAATAAGACCAAACCTGGTGCAATGGGCTGTTGACTCCTTTACACCATTTAAAACAAGCGGGGAGGATGGAATAATTCCCATCCAACTGCAGATGGGTATTGACGTCCTTCTTCCCTATCTGGTGAAAATCTTCAGAGTAAGTTTTGCCTGGGGATATATTCCAGAACGATGGACAATTGTCAAAATTCTATTTATATCTAAGGCTGGTAGAAAGGACTACGCTTTACCAAATTCCTTTCGACCTATAAGCCTATCTTCCTATCTCCTTAAGACATTGGAAAAGGTTATAGATAGATATACAAGGGATGTAGCTCTAGCGACGAGGCCCATACATTACAACCAGCATGCTTACCGCAGAGGCAAATCTACGGAAACAGCCCTGATCAGTGTTATTGACAGGGTCGAAAAAGCACTGGAGGATAAAGAAATAGCTATTTGTTCCTTTCTAGATATTGAGGGCGCCTTCGACAGTAGCCCCCATCACTGCTGATTGGGGGACTGACATCCAAAAATGTTGACCACACAACCATCAGATGGGTGAAGTCGATGCTCTCAAACAAAAAGGAAAGGCAAAAATAGCGCTGTTTCAAACCTCGATTGAGGTTGCAACTACAAGGGGCTGCCCACAAGGAGGTGTTTTGTCACCCCTTCTTTGGACTCTCGCGGTTTACCAACTATTGTACAAAATGGCAGACCTACGCATTGACACACTGGGTTATGCTGATGACCTTTTGATCATTGTGAGGGGCTTTTGCCAAAGTACTTTATCGTCAATAATACAAAGAGCCCTAAACACTATAAATAACTGGTGTAGGGATAACAGTTCATCATTTAATACTGATAAAACCTTTACCAAAAAACCCTTTAACAAAAAAAGACGGTTGGACAAGTTAGTCCAACCAACACTTAATAGTAAAGAAGTACCATTTTCCACGGAAGTTAAGTACTTGGGCGTAACAATCGACCAAAAACTAACGTGGAACTCTCACCTTAGCAATGTATGCCATAAGGCGAAAATTGCTTTAGGTACGTGCAGTCGTTTGGTCTTGAATAACTGGGCCTTGCGTTCTAGTATGGTCCTATGGCTGTACAGCAGCATAGTGAGGCCGATTCTCACCTACGCCTCCATTGTCTGGTGTAACAAGGCCAACCAAAAGACGACTGCGGACAGAGGGCTGCCTGCTTAATGGCAACTGGAGCTATGCAATCATCGCCTGGAGCGGCTCTTAATACACTTCTATGCCTAACGCCCCTTGATCTCTATCTAGACATGGAGGCGAGGGCTAGTTTGTATAGGATTAACGCCCAGGGCAGCTTGAGCTTGCTCTCCTACAGATTGAGATCCATGCTCGACTCAATTAAGGAATCACCGATCTTATGCATGATCTTAGATATCATGCGTCCACTATACACTATTGATAAAAATTATATAGTGGAATTACCCTCCAGAGAAGACTGGCTGAATGGCCAGGACGGTAGCCTCATATGGTATACCGAGGGGTCTAAAATAGGCCTCGACGTAGGTTTTGGAATTTACGGGGAACGCCCCAAATTCAAAATTAGCATGAATTTGGGTAGATACACCTCTATCTTCCAGGCAGAAATTTTCGCCATACTTTGGTGTGCGGAAATCAATCAGCAAAAACACTACGTCAACCATATAATTTACACAAACTCTGATAGTCAATGCTATTGTCAAGCTAGTTGGAGACTGCATGAACCGTTTAAACGCCCTGGGATGTAACAATAGGGTCGTTTTAAGATGGGTTCCGGGTCACGAGGGTATTGTAGGCAACGAATTTGCCGACAAACTTGCACGGGAGGGCCCAAAGTGCACACAATTTGGACCTTAGCCATTTTGTGGAATCCCAAGAAGCCTAGCCCGATTGACCCTTGAAACTCTTTATCACAATAAATCACTTAAGATCTGGTCTGACACACCATGCTTAAACATTCTAAAACCTTAATCCGGACTTTTGATCGTAAATTCGCTTCAGAAGCCCTGGGATTAAGTAAAAATAAATTGCGCATTCTGGCAAGACCTCTAACTCGACACTGTTGTCTTAAAAAGCACATGTCCATCCAGGGACTAAGCAACTCAAGGATGGTCGGTTCTATTCCATAACGGAAAAAAACGCCTCTACACATCCTAACTGATTGTGGACCCTTAATGCGCAAACGTAATACTCATCTGGGAAACTATGTACTTCGCCCAGAAGAAGTGAAATTGCTCACGGCTAAGCAACTCCTTCTATTCATTGAAGACATAGGGCTTAGCAGTTAACTATAGGCATAGCAGCGATCACAATAGATCTCCTAGGTCGCAGTGATGGGAGCGCGAGCAGCTATGCAGGTCTAGGGAAAGAGACCAGCTCTTTCCCTAGACCTGCATAGCTGCTCGCGCCTAATTAAAAAAAATCTTCTAAGGCAACTATGGGATAATTCTCATTGGTCTAGTGATTTTAAACGCAATTGCTGATTATGTGGTCCCGCGTTCGAATCCAAGGTCGGGTAAAAAACAATTATTGGGTTTTTCTGTCAAGAAATTTTTAGTAACAGGCCGGAGTTAAGAAGTTGGCAGTGTTTCACCTTCGTGCCTCGGAAAGGACGTATAATCGTTGGTCCTGTGCCTGATCTCGGTCTGGTCCGCTGCTATCGCTCACACCCGTGTAGTTTGATCCCGTCCAGGGTAAATGGCTCTGTCTGGTACTCTACGGCTACAGATGTCTCTTACGACATGTCCTACAGGACGAAATGGGGCAATGGATCAGTTTCGCCAGCATCACACGCTAAGAGCGAGAGAACTGATTTTTTTAAGATTGTATTAAGTGGATGCTGTAGCCTATAGCCTAATATATGTAGCCTATATATAATCCTCGTTTAAGAATCAAAACGTAAATGCGTTGTGACCCCTGAGGACTAAGATGGCTCGGTTCCAGTAAAAAGTATCCCCGGTTCTCTCCACTCGCCATACAAAACACAGCAGTATTAAGCTGCTACTTCGATCGAGACGACGCATTGGTGCTACAACCGTAATATAGGTATAAAGTGGCTCTACCACGCAGAAAATAATAGTATTAATAGCTGGTACTTACTTCCGTAATAATACTCGTCGTATGTCTTAACCCAGCCGGCGTCCATGTGTGAGTGAGGAATGAGATGCACGTTCAGTGCACCATCACGAGTTTGAGGACATTGCTGTTTGAGAAAAATATTAGAGAAAAAAAGTGTTATACAACATGCTACAAAAACCCTATGGATCCTCGTTTTTGGTCATTGACAATAGTTTTACTCCACAGTCACTGTGGGGGTATTGAAACCATTTTTTATAGCATAGGGATGATAAGCGAGTACATAGTTCACCTGAAGGTAAGTGGTTGCTGTGGCCCATAAACATCTACATGTATCCTTGTTTGCGAATCATCGATCGAAATGCAGATGCGTTGTCAGTGGATTTTTGATAACCTGACACTGGCACTGAGTGTAAGTGAGGTGGATATACCAGAATCTATTGGAAGCCATAAATATGTATGTGAGAGCGTGGTATTTCCCCGGTCGAGCCGACCCATTCGTGCTACAACTATATACTATTACTATAGCTGGAGCATGGCTCTACCACATATATATATATATATATATATATATATATATATATATATATATATATATATATATATATATATATATATATATATATAACTAATTTTTATGATCGAGTTTACTGAAGCAAAGTTATCTCTATACGTTTGAATACAACATCTGATAACGCATTTAACGGCAACCACAAGACTTTTGTTGCATGTTGTATATGTTACCGGCAATGCATATAGTTTAGTCATTGTATAGAATGTCTAGTCTTTTTATGTAATGTCGGGCTTGCTTAGGCTATGTGTAAAATATGGAATCTATCGTTGACCATTACATACTTTTAGTAGGTATTGTATGTAATACCTAGATAATGTACAGAATGCCAAGAGGAGATTAGGTAAAATATAAAATGCGAACAAATAACATTGTTTTTTTTACTGAAAATCAACTTTACTAAGTATTACAGTTATATTTAACTTCACCGCGACTCTGACGGCGCCGCATCGTTAATTGATGCGGTGGTGGTGGGGCTGCGTGGGGAGAGGGGAATCTGTATTGCTCCGCAGCCGAATCTTGATTGGCGGTGGAGCCATAGATCAGATTATTGTGGAGTATGGTGGTACGCTGGGGTCAGGAAAACTTGTGCTTCTGAGTGCTCGTTTTTCCCACCCTCATGGCCTTCGCGCATCGGAAACGGGGGCGTTTGTTGCGCATGTGAAGTTGAAGGCAACGAACGAGGGTGCACCATGTGTACTGGTGCACCTTACCTGAGAAGAAGATGGGGAGGAGTGGTCCTCCCCCGAGAAGAGGCTGCCATGGGACGGCCAGCGTTAGTGAGGCCGCGTATGTGTGCGAAGGTGTTCCCGTGGCCCTGCCAATATGCGGCGAAGTTGGAACACCATGGGGGTTTTAGTCGGTGCGAGGCCGATATAATCCGTCCTTGCACCCGTGAGTCGGGTAAGCGTAGGCATTTCTCCATGTTAAAAAAAGGTTAGGTTAGGTTTAGTCATGTCTTAACTGGGGTCATCATTTTGCACACTCGCTATTGCGTTACCTTTTATTCAATACATTGCCGGTTCAACATTTGGTAGTGTATAGAATGACTAAGTGAAGTATGAAATAATATAGAATATTTTATACATTGCCCGCGTGTTTTAGGTTATTCTATACAAGACCGTATCGTACAGATTGGCGATAACATATACCATATAATAAACCATAGTAAATCAAGGGCTAACCGTTCGCTTATAACGCAGTACAGAAGCCGGAAGCCGCCGCCGGCACCAATGAAATTGTTAATGGCAATTTTAAGTGCTAATTTATGACGTGCTCAGTCGTGAAAATAAACATAATGAGGAAACTAGCCTGAGTATTAGAATAATTGGAGGGTATATTATATAAAGTCGGGGAAAAATTTCTTCTTATTTTATATACAAATTCAATACATATTTTTTTTTCAAAGCATAAAAATTTAATTATAACATATATGTGACATTTTGTTCGATAACTTGTTGCCATCTTGTAGGTAGTTACATAATCCAGTTACTTTTTGATCAAAAAAATATGACAAGTAATTTTGACAGTCCTCTCTTGTTATAACTTATAGCTATATCTAAAATATATGTTAACCTAACACAACCCAAAGAATTTTGAAGAGACCAAAACAGGTGAAAACCTGAGGGTGCAAGCTCAGGTATATAAGTGGATGCATTAACACTTCCCAACCAAGCTCTCTCAATGTTTGCAGAGTTGCTGTGTGGCCAAAGATGTGTCGTCCAGCGTTATCATGGTGAAAAACCATTTCTTTTCTGTTGATCAATTTCGTAGTTATTGGCAGTAGAGTTCCGAAACGATGCTTTCACCCAGTAGTAATAGTTCACACACATCATCACCTTATTGCGTGTTAATCCGATTTCGCTAAAGTCTATGGAGCTTGTCTACCCTTTCACCATGATCTTTTTCTTTTAAAAAATGGTTCGGTTTCATTACGTTTCAGTAGAGAATCGCAAACGAGTACACGATTCATTAGGTTTCTTTCAGTGAGCTCGTGTGGTACCTACCTAAATATCGAGCTTTTTTGTAGAGCCAGACTTTTTCAAACGGGTTATTTCGTGGTCAATCCTGAATTCCTCTGTTATTTCATATTTTTCTAATATGCCGATCTTGGTCCACTTTTTCATAATGGCATAGACTTTATCCGTATGAGGGCAACCAGAGCGAAATGCGCTTTTGACATTAAAATTCCCGGACCGAAAACGCTGCACATATTAGGTCCATAAATGTTTCGTAGCTTGAGTCGCATTTATCCATTTTTTGTAATAAAACTTCAGAATGTATCGAATTTATTCGTTAGATTCACTCAATTTGGCGTACAGAAAATTGAAAACTGGCGGGAAAGTGTTTTTTACTTTTTACTTTTCTTTTTCTTAATATCCTATGGGTATTGATATAAAAAGCAGCCAAATACAAACAGTACAATTAAAGATATTTTTTTTAAAATTTTATGCAAACCAAATTAAAAGAAACTTTTCCCCCTACTTATTATGAAGCCCGTCAACACGCATGATGACAACTCCATAAGCCTCACAGAAATGAAATTCCTGTGCCCAGAAGTGGGATTTATATAAGCTGCAGTATTATTTTTTGTTAAATGTTATAAATAACTAGCTGTTTCCAGCGATTCCGTTCGCGTAGAATTTATAACGATTGGATTTCATGGGCTTTTTTTTGCGCGGAACCTAAGTTACTAAAATGTAACTTAGGTTCCGCGCAAGAAAAAAAAAACTATCTGCCAGTCAAAATCGGGCCAACCATTTCGCAGATTAGCCGGAACACACAGATAGACAGACAGACTGGCTAAAAGATAGATAGGCAGTCAGACAGACACACACGGACCAAAATTTCAAAGACTTGTTTTTGTTATGTGTCTATTCCAAGAATTATTATTCTCTACCTGGCAGAGGGGTCGTTTCTGTGAATTGAATGGGCTATGAGGGACATTGTTGCAAAAAAAAAATTAAAAAGAAAGGTTTACATTAATCTGGGCCTTGACACATTGCAATAAGAATTTATTTTGTATTAAATGCTGGAAGTACGATGAGCTATACCATTTCGGAATCTCAGTGAAACAGGCATGTTTTTTCTTAATTTTGCACTCAGGTGACCATATTTTTTTCACACCACGTAAAGGTAAACTTAGGAAAAAAATAAGCAAAACATGAAATTTAAGTTTTTTTTTTATGCATGCGCCCTTAAAAACATAGTTTACATTCGATAGCGCTTCTATTCAGAAATACTATCCAAAAAACAGATTGAATAAATTCGTTCTTATTTATTTATTTTGTTTATTTAGTAATTTATGTATACACAAGTAAGGGAGAGGACACGTCATGATAAAAAGTTTGTACAAAGGGTCTACTTATCTCACAATGAAATTCCTTTCAGTAGGCCAGTTTCAAAGATTATAAATGATTATAAGGTGTGCACTTTGTTATTATACAACACATATGGGGATAAAATAAATACATACGTCAGCTCAAATACAAATACATAAATATATTCATATTTAAACACACATTAATACATACATAAATACTTAATTTAATATAAAGTCATAATTAAATATATAAACGTATATACACACACATACATACATATACGTACATGCATATATATGTAACATTAAATTACATATCAGAGATTTGAGACTTACATAGAAGACAGCGATAAATAATGTTCTTTCACTCGTTTTTTGAACAATGTCACTGTTTTGATTTCTCGAATGTGAGTAGGAAGCGAATTCCAGAGTCTTACTGCTTGTACGGAGAATGAACGGGAATATGAATGAGTATTAAAGGATGGGAATTTTGAGAGGGTTATAAGGTGAGATCTACAATCTGTATCTGGGGATTTAAGAAAGGTAAATCGATTTCGGAGGTATGTAGGGAAATTTGGGATGTGTAGGATGTTAGAAAGGAGACAAAGGATACGAGTGTTCCTGCGAAATAGGATCGCGAGCCACTTTAGTTGCTTTATATATTTAGAGACGTGGTCAAACTTCTTGAGTCCGAAAATATACCGAATGCAAAGGTTTTGCAATCGTTCAAGTTAGTTAGTTGCTACTCTGTGGCATCCAAAAAAACAGACATCAGCGTAATCTAAGATAGGCAAAAAAAAGAGTTTGAGCATGAGAGATTTTCGTTGATAAGGGTAAAAAAAGACTTCTTTTGAAGTCTTACCACCAAAAAGTAAATGGTTTAAATTTTTAGAATTTTCGAAAATATCGAATTATCTTGAAAATCGAGTGACTTTTACTAAATATAAAATATATTTTTCTGAACCGCCACAACGTCCTCTACCCGCAGGTACCATATTATCAATTCATTACGCCACATTCTATATACTTTCATATGGATTTAGTAAAAAGCTGTTAATTTGACATTACAACTAGACACTTCAATTTTATTTATTTATGTAGATTATTGTGTTAATGTTTATTATCTGTTCTTATCCAAAGGGTTACAACGGGGACGACTGAGAATGAGGTAAATAGATGATACCTACTAAGGTAAGTTTGGTATAAAGTTTTTCAGAAGTAAACTGTTAGCGACTTGTATACTTTTTACAGGCTATATGACAGACAATCTTATTTCTCACACCATGCTATATGACGGTTATTCCTATTTTTTTATAAAAACGTAACCCCCATACTAGATTTTTCAACTGTATAGTGGAGGCAGCTTATAAACACAATTTACACAAGGGCAATCATCCAGACCCGATACAATTATTTGTAGGCCAAATACTTGTTCTGGGCGGGATTCAAACCTGAGGGCCTTAGAGCTTCAACTCAATGCAAATCCTTTGCGTCATTTAGTCGTCATTTTTTATTTTTTGTATGTATATTTATATATATATATATATATATAATTTTATATAGGTTCCGAGGCTAAACTTCACTTTTACGTAGCATACTAAGTTATTTTAAAGGACATTTGAATCATAAAATGTTGCTCAACGAAATGTTTAAAGACTCTTGATCGAATTAAACACAAGGGGGGGGTTTTTTTTTTTTTTTTTTTGTTTTTTTATTTTTTTTAACCTTTTTTTTTTTTTTTTTTTTAAAAAAAAAAAAACCTGTTTTTTTTTGTTACCAAAGGGGGGGGGTTGAGGGTATTTGTTTGTGGGTTGGTTTGGTGGGTTTGGGTTTTTTTTTTTTTTTTTTTTTTTTTTTTTTAAAAGAGGGGGAAAATTTTAAATTTTTTTTTTTTTTTTTATTCCTTTCTTGCGCATACTAGATCGGTACATCCCATTCCTTTTCTATATCCCGCTTGTACATCCCAAATTTATCCATATGTTTCCTTCATAACTTTTTCAATTAGTATCTTAGCATACAGTTTTCATTCAGAAGGCTGATACGACGGTAGTTTATACAGTCCTGCTGCGACCCTTTTTCTTTTTATATTAAGACTATCATGGCTTTTCACCAGTCTTTCGGTACCCACTTCAGTTCCCAGCATAAATTAAACAAGGTGCACAGCCGGCCTGCCACCATTTCCTCTCCAGCCCTTAGCATTTCGAGTGAAACTCTATCATATCCGGCTGCCTTACCTACTTTCACGCTTTTCATTGCTTTCATTATTTCATCTATACTTATCTCCCTATATTCTCTTTCCTCCTTAAGAAATTTCCATTTCATTTAAATCACACGTCACCACACTCATAAACAAGCTTTCGAAATATCACTTCCATCTCTTTAAACTCAAAACTTCATCATTCAAAAACATCCGTTCTCGTCTCTTATAGCATTTAATACAGGCTGCTTTGAATGTCCCTTGGCAGTTCTTACGAGTTTCCAGAAAATTTTAACATTTGCCTGGAAGATATCCGATAATCTTCTATCATTCTTATCAGTTCTTTTTTTGTTTTTCCTTTCTTACTTCCTTTTTTGCTTTTCCTTACTTGCTTTTACTTTTTATTTAGACGTCTAAAGACTGCCTTTTTTCTTTCAACATCATCATTCGTACAGCCGAAATTACCAGCCCTGGTTGCTAGTAAATCTGGCCATGTTCTCTTTTTTGCTTCAACTTCCATACGTACCTCATCATCCCACCATAACGTTTATTATTGTTTTTATTCGTTCTCGTTCCCGAGTGAACGCAGTAAATAGAATAAATGGGGCCCTCTATTGTAAAGATTCAGAATGTGTCAAAAAAGGCACGTATGGCAAATCACAATGCTGTATTAGTCCCTACTTTAACATATGGTAGTGAAAGTTGGGTGTGGCAAAAGAAGCACGAGAGTAGAATAAATGCAGTAGAAATGGGGTCGTTAAGGAGTATGTTAGGGCTGAATAGTTTGTAGGGGTTTGCATGATGTGGACGGATTAAGAAAGGAATTCTTCGGTGGTTTGATCATGTGGAAAGAATGACAAAGAAAATTTATGTGGCAGAAGTGAATGGCAGAGTCGGAAAGGGACGTCCTAGGTGAAAATTTATCGAACAGATTAGCGATTTATTGAAAACGGGCCAAATTAGGTGTACCCTTAACCGACGAGCATGTATCCGTAGGTATATGGATGTGAAGGAGACGAGAGAGGTGTACCAGGATCGTGCCAAATGGAAGTCTGTAGTCTCTGCCTACCCTTCTGGGTGACAGGCATGAGTGTTTATGTTTATATTTATGTCGTTCTCTTAGTAACACCACATATCTCGGTAGCTGCGTCAACCAAACTTTTCTTAACATCATGCCACACATTCTCCAAGTCTAACTCATTCATACACAATTCATTCAAACCACTTGTGTTTTCTTTCAGTCCACATTTGTACTAGTTTTTCACACCTTCATCTTGTATCCTCTCTGGTCTAATACGCTGTAAGGCAGTGGTAGACACATACGTCCGATGCCGCCAACGTCTGAATAGATCATTATTTGGTATAAGACCAAATAATGATCTGTCCTTACGTTGAACCCCCGGTAAACCCTTGTATCTACGACTGCGCTCCTCATTCTTTCATCCACAATTATGAAATCTATAATGCTTCTTTTCCACACTTACGGTGAGGAGGCGTTCACTATTCTCATTTATACTTTCAACATTAAACGTTCCCAATATCCTTTTATAACCAAGCCTCTTCACCCCAACTCTTCCATGAAAATCTCCTAACATAACAAAATTTTCATTTCCCTTACGTTTTATTAACGCCATCCGTACCATCTCTCAAAACTGCTCTTGAATACAAGGCTTAGTCATGTCTGGGGCGTAGACCCCTAGAACAAACAACTTCCTTAAGCCCACTGTCTTATCCATATCAGTCTCGGCTTATATATTCATACTCTTTCACATATTGACCCATTCTTTCTGAAAGGATGATACCGACCCCCTGGCATGCCTGCTCGGTCTCGTGTACACCAGACCAGTACGCGGTATAGATGCCATGAGTAGTGACATCCTTTCCTTTCCGTTTCATCTCATTTACACATAACACATCTATCTATTCCTCTATCATACATCATATTGCATACTTCATCCATCTTATCATTCATTGCTCCACACATTCGGCGTGGCCAGACCGCAACCATTTTTTGCCCCTCCGGGAGACAGAACGTGACGGGTGGCGAACCTAGTCCCCAGTAAATATTATTTATATTATTATAATTTTAATATAAATGCCTGAATTGTGAAGATGAGCTACTATTTGTTAGTGATGTAGAAACTTGTATACGGTGCCCGTGGATCAATAAACAAGTTTTAATTTTCTAATTTTACTAAAACACCAATACTTTAATGTTAAAATAATTGAATCTTTTAATCTATACAAACAAATAAATAAAATTGATGTGTCCATTTGTAATTTTAAAAAAATTGTCGGTCTGTATCTCGGTCAGTATGTTTGTTTGTTCCGGCTAAACTCCGAAATGACTGAATCGATTTTGATTGTACTTTCACCGACAGATAGCTGATGTCATAAGGAGTAACTAAGGATACTTTAATACTAGAAAAAAACAATTAGGGTTCCGCGCGAAAAAATCAAAACCATGAAATCAAACCTTAAGACATTCCAGCTAGTATTTAATAAAAGTTTTCAGAAATTCTTACGTCATACCATTTAGAGGAGGAGGGAGCTCACAATTTTCTTATTTTTGCTTATAAAAGGGGTGGGGGTCTAAAATCATAGAAAGAGACACATTAGAGACACTAAAAGCATACGAGGTAGAGCCACACTGCAGCTATTATGGTTGTAGCATGAATGGATCGGCTCGACCGGGGAAGGACCACGCTCTCACAGAATACCAGCGTGAAATAGTAGCTTAATGCTGCTGTGTTTCGTATGGTGAGTGTAGAGAACCGGAGATCCGTTTGACTGGAATCGAGGCATTCGATCTTAGTCCTCAAAGGTGACAACGCATCTGCATTTTGATTCTAAATCGAGGTTAAAGGTAGATGTCTAAAGGCCACAGCATGCACTTACCATCAGATGGACTGTGTGCTCGTTTGTCACCCTAATTCTATAAAAAAATTACCAACCAATTAAATTTATTTTAAATCAGTTATGTCTGATTTACATTATAATATACCTTTTTAATATGACATATTCATTTTTAATGATTCAAGCTATTCATTCATCCATCACAAATAATGTTTTTTATAAACATACCTTATATCCACATTCCGCCTTTTGCTTTACATTAATAGCAGACTGACTGTCGAGAATCAAACTTAAAACTACGAGGAATATTTGCCACATTATAAAGTATACTTTTGCTAGAAAATATTTATAATACATTGATTAAAAAAATTATAAATGCTGTTAACTGGTTTTTCTACCCTAGTTATTTATTACATAATTAACATTTACGATGTTTTTTAAATCACCATTGCTATGTATGCATCATTAAAAAAGTTTGAACTTCTCACTTTAAAGTTCTTAGATTAATTGAAGTCTTGAATTTTTCCACTTCTTTTAGTAAAGTTTGTAGTTATATGAAAACGACAAATTACTTAGGGTATACACACTCGTACTGACGTTGATTTTACCTAAGAACCGCGTAATGCGAAGTTTGTTTATAATAAGGATGTGTTCACACTGTCTACCTGTGATTATTTCAATGACTGTGGCCAAGGAATGTATGTTAGCCTCCGACTTGGGTCAAACCTCACAGGTCCAGCTTAAACTCGAGTAGTTTTTTAGCCTTCAACCCCGTGTTGCTAAAGGGCAATGACTATCGAAGTATACAATGATAAGTGATGATAAGTATATTATAGTACGTCATAGAGTAAGTTGGAAACAGATTGTCTAGGGGCCTCTACATCGCTTAATCCGTCTATTTGTGTACATTCCAATATGGTTCCTTAATTAATTAATTAATCAATTAATCATTAAAGCAGATCAGCTAGTTGTAGCACGAATGGGTCGGCTCACCCGGGCAGGACCACGCTCTCACAGAATAACTGCGTAAAATAGCAGCGTAATGCTGCTGTGTTTCGTATGGTAAGTGTAGAGAACCGGAGACCCTTTTTACTGGAATCGAGGCATTCCATCTTAGTTCTCAGGAGTGACAATGCATTTGCATTTTGATTCTGATTTCTGATTCTGATTTGATTTATTGATAAATGTGGAAGTCTATGGGCCATAGCACACACTTGTACACGCAATGCTGTAAAAAATTAGTTCAGCCGTTTACCGATTTCTTAATCGGTGAACATAGGTACATTAAAAAACCATACGTATCGTATATGGAACCAACTATACTTAATTAATTTTACAATAATATTCAATGTGACCGCATCTTAAGATACCTTATAGATAAGTGCAGAAGTTCAGGTGAGCAATAACATATGTCTCAGATTCATATAAACATTAAACAAACCAGAAGTGATTTCACATGAATTGAATTTATTAAAATAATAACTCATATGTATGTGCATCATATTATAATATTGGAACTTATATATTTCTCGTAATCTGGCCCCAGCTTCAAAAGGATGATTTCTAGATCTCGAAAGCAGTTCCATCTACCGGGTCCAATCTATGTCTATCTAAACCATTCTCGAATCAACTTATTCACACACATAAAATCGGTCTAGATGTTTAGGAGGAGTTCAGTCACATATACACGGACAAAGGAATTTTACGAGTATATATAAAGAAAAGCGATCCGATCCGGCGACGCACGGGTGATTTCTGGATACCGATGAGATTTCCATAAAATCCTTTCTTATTGGTTGTCTACTTAGAATCATTACATAAATGTGGGTCTAGTTGTCTACGTCGAAAAGAAGTATATATACTAGCTTACCAGGCAGACACTGTTCTGCCCTTTTTGACGACCTTTTGTCATGTCCATTTAAAAATCTTTAAATTCGCAAAAAAAAATGTGGGTCACCCATCGGCAAAAAAACTATCCTATCTCTCAAATTGGACCAAACTGCACACGGTGTGCAAATTTGATTAAAATCGGTTAAGTAATTTAGGAGTCCATCGTGGACAAACAACGTGACACGTAATTTATATATATTAAGATTAAGATGTATGTAAAATTTTAAGTCAATCATGCGTATAGTTTTGAAGATCTCGTGATGAGTGAGTGAATCAGTCTATTGATTTATATGTTACACTAGATAAGTAATTTCCGCGCCAAAGCGTTGTCACTTCACATAAGGCCACAGCCTTATACTCAGCGAACGTCGGTTCAGTGTTCAAGGTGACGCCGTCCGAGTTAAGCCGAACGATTCACAACAAAAAATGGGTAAATGCGTAGTGAAAGAATGCGTTTCAAGGTCACAAAAACATAATAAATCAAGCGGAATCACTTTCCATACGTAAGTTTTAATTTATATATTCATATTAACGTTTAAAACACTAAAAAATTAAATAAAATATCGAATATTGCAATTTAGGTTCAATGTTGCCACTTTTCCGCCTTTGTGATTTTTCCACATTAATGGGAGACTGTATAATTTATGGAATAAGTTAATTTTGTTTTAAAATAAACAAGTAAAATTGATTGCTTAAAAATAAAAACTATGTTTCAACCTTTATACAAAATAATTATTCTTATTTTAGTTTATTCATGAATGGTCTATTAATTATATTTTATTATTTTATATTATATTAATAAATTTGCAGTGTACCTAAAGATGCAGCACGCCGTAAGAAGTGGGTGGAAATAATTATTCAACACAGATCTCGCTTAAGAAACCTAAAATTGTTTTTTTTATTTGCTTTATTTTTTGTTTGATTTATTAGTACAATAAAAATAATATATAAAAACATATTTTATTTCATTACTTATGCTTACTTCTGTTCATCTAATAAGAAAATATACAAATTTAAAATAAAAACAATTTACTGCAACTTTAAAAAAAAACTCCTTTATATTGCTCATTTTGGGTAAAATTTCATAAAGTATGCAACACCAACCCGCCACTGCATGTTTGTGTGTCTATCTTTATCTAATCTTAGGGACGATATTATTTTCCGCGACTTGTGTAAGTGAGACAGATATATGTTTACTTAAAAATTTTAATGATTTCAAAGCTACGTCGTCGCATTTGGATAGTGGTTACACTTTGTTCGACGCGCGGCAATGTGGTTTGCTCCTCTAGTCTTGTATAACTCAATGGAATCAGTCGTAATTTTTTTTTGGAATTAGACATTGAAACCTATAATCGTCTCGCTACTAGACACAGACCTCTCATTACTGAGTAATTGTTAGTTCAAGATTTTGTTCTAACTTTGGATGGCAGTATAAAAATCGGTTCTCGAACTTAAGTTGTTAGGATGTATAATGGCATCAACATCTCAGTAATCGTGACTCTAAATCACATCAAAAAGTCGTTACATTAACTGTCGAAAATTGTACAAAGTTGCAGCAGTTGGGAAGGACTATAAATATTGTAATTAGCCTTTTTATAGGATTATTGATCGCAATCGACAGACCTCGACCAAGTATAAATTACGTGTCACGTTGTTTGTCCGCGATGGACTCCTAAACTACTTAACTGATTTTAATCAAATTTGCTCACCGTGTGCATTTTGGTTTAACTTGAGGGATAGAAAATTTTTTTTGCCCACAATTTTTTTTGCGAATGTAAAGATTTTAATAAGACATGACAAAATACATATATATATATATATATATATATATATATATATATATATATATATATATATATATTTTTTTCTGTCTTTATTTTTATATATATATATATATATATATATATATATATATGTGTATATATATATATATATATGTGTGTGTTTATATATGTTTATATATACCCAGAGGTAAGCCGATACATACGTGCAAGAGAAAATAATTGACAGTCTTGATCTTACTTATTTCTTCTAGACTAAAAGATGGTATGACGCCTACCTAATAACTTGGATAGATTTATAGCCGTAGACAAGATGGAGGGCAAAAGATGACGCGGTTGATCACCTAACCGTTGGCTGGACTAGGTCAAATCACTCACTGGCCTTCCACTTACGATATCAATACGAAAAGCCGAGGACCACACAGAGTGGAGAACTTTAGTGACCAGCGCTACGAAAGCATTAAACTACGGACACGGTAACCAATCATGAAGAAGACGACCAAGAAGAAAAAAGAAGGCTATACTTATTTTACAGAAGAACCTTCTTTTTTTCTTTTTTTCTTCTGTAAAAATGTATTATTTTTTTTTACAGAAGAGGGAGCAAACGAGCACGCGACCACCTGATGGTAAATATCTCACCTGAGATGGAATGCCTCACATTCCTAATTTATGCCAGCTCTAGGGTTCTGATACTTAGCAGCAGAAATGGAATATCAATCTGATACCAAGGTAGAAAAGGAGAATTACTGCTAAGTAAAGTGGGCAAGGAACATAAATCATTTATTATAGCTCATCTAGATTACCTCAAAATGCACAATAGTTTCTACGCTCCCTAGGTTGATAGGAAACTTCAGTTTTTTTTTTATTTTGAAGTAGCGATATGCCCCGGCTTCGCTCGGGTGATATCTGATTTTACAACAGCGCACCTACCTAGTTGAATCAACTATGCCTATAACCTTCGCTCAAGCGCAAGCAATATGTTGGCAAAGTTTTACCGCAATCTGATGAACGGTATGGCAGCGCATAAAATACGAACAGAAAAAAATATTTTTATGTATTATATTGTTATCCTATATATCATACGTGGTAGAGCCATGCTGCAGCTATATATATATATATATATATATATATATATATATATATATATATATATATATAGTCCATCTGATGGATGGTGGATAGTGGATGCTGTGGCCCATATACATCTACATTTATCTTCCATTAAAAATCAAAATGCAATTGCGTTGCCAGCTCTGAGGACTAATTTAGAATGCCTCGTTTCCAGTAAAAAGGGTCTCCGGGTCTCTACACCTACCATACGAACCACAGCGCCATTAAACTGCTATTTTACGCTGGTATTCTGTCAAAGCGTGGTCCTACCCTGGTCAAGTCGACTCATTCGTGCTGCAACCACGTGAAAAACATACATTTTAGTTTCATTTCATTTTATCGCTTCTTATGACATCCACGGGATAATGTAAAAAGTAAAAAAGATAAAGTAATGTAAAAAGTTGATTCTCTTACGTCACCACTAAAAGGATTTATTTCATGGTTTGGTTAAAGACAGAAAAATCGATAAGATAATTTATTCTTGTATGACAGCATACTGGGAAACTACTAATCTTTTTGAACAGCAGTGGGGCTGCTGCGTAGCTGCTTTTATCGGAGAACTTTAACACCCATCAGCCAGACTTGCTGTTTTTATACCAGATGACGTACCAGGATATTTGATAAACTGAAGTGACAAACAAACCCTGAGTAGTCGACATTAACCTGATGGTAAGTGGTGAATGTAGCCCATACACCATAGACCTGCTATCAACTTCGTTAAATAAGTCTGTAGATGTGTCACCACTGATGACTTCGCTTTTACAACAAAATCCCAGAAAATGTACAAAATTTGTCATTAAACAAGTTTAAATGTTCTTTCTTTCCCAATAAAACGTTCCAGTTCTCTACACTCACCATACGGAACACAGCAGCATTAAGCTGCTATTTTACGCTACTATTCTGTGAGAGTGTGGTCATGCCTCATTCGAACCGACCCATTCATGCTACAACCATAATATAGCTGCAACGTGACTTTACCACGTAGAGCTTCAAGCCACTTAAGCATATTGGATATCGGCGTAAAGCCTTTCCTCTGAGTATCTGGTAATAGTGAGCAAAATGAAGAAAAAAGAACATACTTATTTGCTACTACGAGTACAACAAGATTTAAACAGTAAAAATCTACTTCAAAGTACTATAAATATTATAATCATTGTATTCGGTTGACGTTATCGTTACATCATTATTAAAGTTCACTGGTGAACATAGGCCTCCCCCATAGTTTGCCTCATGGTGGGGATATTTGCCATAGTTGCCACGCTTGGCAAGCAGGTTGGCGGTTCACGTGCTAATGAATTATTCAGCCATATGTAGTGCAGTTGCCTTTGCAAATTTAATAGTTTGATGATTTTTTGTGTCATTAGACATTAGGATATTAATTGAAATCGAATACTCACACAATCTGGTAAACGTAAACTAAATGCCAATGAACTAGTACTCTCCCTTTTTATGAAATCGGTTGAAAAGGAAAAAATAAAGTGCAGTAGCATTCCAGTACTGCAAAGAGAGATGTAAGATTTTAGCTATCGGGTTTATCTATCAAGATTTCTCAAGTGAAGTTAAGGAATTGGTGATTTTTCATCTCCATGTCTTGGGAAGAACATAAAGCCGTTGGTTCTGCATCTGAGGACTGAGATGGAATGCCTCGTTTCCAGTAAAAAAGGGTCTCCCGTTCTCTACACTCACTATATGAAATACAGCGGCATTATGATGCTATTTTACGCTGATATTCTGTGAGTACGTGTCTATAGTTGTGGCATGGCTCTACCGCGTTTAATATGGCGGGCCCATTACAACTTCAGCTTACTGACACCTAGCGCTATGTCGGTTATTCTAGTTCTGCTGCGAATATCATCATTTCTAAGTCTATCATGCGGACAAATTTTGAGCATAGTCGTGTCTACATCTCGCTAAGCGACTTTGGGCTTTAGTCTAGAGACATTTTTATATAATCTGAATCACTTATTAGCATTATCATTAGAATTTTTATCACTTATTAAAGCGGCCAAGGCTTATTTCTGTTCACTTTGCCTACGCTCTTAAAACCGGACGGTTCACTGGTGAATGAAAAAACAGACTATTACGTGGTAGAGCCATGCTGTTTATTATGGTTGTAGCACGAATGCGTCGACTCGACCGGGAAAGCAAAACCACGCTCTTACCATTAAATACCAGCTTAAAAAAGCAACTCGATGCTGCTGCGTTTCTTATGGTGACAACTCATCTGCATATCGGTTCTTTATCCGCAGTATCCTCTTACCAATTGATGCACTGGACTGTGACTGTGTGCTCTTTGTCACCCTTATTCTATAAAAATACTTGTTTGTCCTTTATTTTGACTGTTGCTCTGGTTTTAATAGTGGTAATATACTATGGCCAGGATAAAGCCAGTTATTGGCATTTATCAGTCAGCAAAGCGGGCTTCAGGTGAAGGTGACTTTATATATATATATATATATATATATATATATATATATATATATATATATATATAAAGTTACAGCCTATATACGTCTCACTGCTGGGCACAGGCCTCCGCTCATTTCTGAGAGGGTTTTAGGAAAGGAATTGTCCGCCGCGCTGCCCAATGCGTGTTGGCGAACTTCACATGTCTTCGAAATATTTTTTTTCTTATTTCTCTGACATGCAGGTTTCCTCACGATGTTTTCCTTCATCTCCAAGCACGTGGTAAATCAGCACTTAAAATTGCAATTAAAAATTTCATTGGTGCCGGCGGGGATCGAACCCGGTTTGCGTGCTGTAAAATTTACAGCGAGCGCTAACCAACTGAGTTACCACGGCCTATATATATATATATATATATTTTTTTTTTTTTTTTTTTTATATTATCTTATACATATTTGTATATATGTATATTTGTATACCTTTATGAGTTTATATACATCTGATATTATAATATGTACTTATGTATTATATATTTTTATTACCTTAGCTTTTTATATTTCATTTTATTAGTTTAATCAAAGTTTTTATAATTTGTTTACATATTTTATTTCCATGTATTACACAATTTTTAGTTATTCTAGCTTAGTGTTCTCATATTAACTTTTTACTACACCTACTTAATTCTATCTCAACCCAAGGTAGACTATTAAAGAATGCCTTAGGCATTAAGTCCGCCTATATACCACGTGTGTATATGAAGTTTTAAATAAACAAAAAAAAAACCGCCAGAGCAGCTTTCGAACGAACGAAGTCGAACCAATTGTTTCACTGGTTACTTCGATTTGGTCTAAACCAAAATTACAATGTAATTGTAATCTACATAAGTCGCCCACTACGGCTTTAACAATATTTAGAATAATGCACACTGAAATTAAATTAGTTAATGAAACTAAATTAAATACATTTATTTCTTAGACAACAAAATTGGTTTGTAATTTTTTTTAAACTGCTACTTCCGTTTTGAAACAAAGTTCCTCTGGTAGCAGAGGAAACGGTGAAAGATACTCCGCATGAATCCTCCTGAAGCATGTTATATGATGTAATCAAAACATTACCTTAAGAATCTGGAGTTCACCATTGCATAGCGAACCAAGCTCTAAAAGTAGCACCTGTTCACAAGTATGACGCATTAATAGCCATTGTCCCGTTGACCATATTATATGGAAGTGGATGACCCCATCAAACGACCACAAGAGACGCGAGTATGACATACTCAAGTCCCTCACACATTGAGATATCTCAAAAAAACGCAAAATTAAGATACTTAACTGAACACACCTGTAATTTCCCATGGAAGCATTGAAAATTCTCTCCTAAAGAGCTACGTAACTACTCAATTCACCCCCTCCCCCCCACCTTCCACCATCAATCAGTCGCTCGTCTATTTTCAACCATTTCAAGCATTTTGTTATTGATTTTCAAGTATCCTATACCTTTAAACAAGCAATTCTTGTATATATGTATATTTTATATTAATCGGAATCTCGGAAACGGCTCCAACGATTTTCATAAATTTTTGTGTGCAGGGAGTTTCGGGGGCAATAAATCGATCTAGCTAGGATTTATTTTTAGAAAATGTCTTTTTGTCCGTGTGTTTAGGCAATGTAAAACTGCTACAATATCGTTAGAATAAGAAGGTAAATTTTGACAGTGTATGAATGATTACAAATAGCTTAATTGGTACATTGGGCGGTCACAAAACGGTTTTTTAGTATTTTTTAAAAACACGAAAATTTAAATTAAACTAATTGCTCTCTCATCTCTCATGATTTTTTATTTAAATAACCAGTTCAGTTTTTCTATTATGTCGCTAAGATCATTCGTATTTCATCAGTATGTAATTTGTATCTAAATATAATTTCCAAAACACACGAATTAAAAAAAAAAACGAGCGAAAAATACCGAGCAAAGCTGAAAGCGGTCAACCGGGTTTAGGTTAATGAAACGTGCTTTTTATTGTTCAATTAAAAATGTAATAATATCTTAGCCTCGAGTGCTTTAACAAAAAAAGGTATGTTTGTTTTAAAAAGTTACGTGTTTTATTGGAATCCAGTTTTTTACAAGGTCAACTCACTTCCTAAAACTGCGATACAACCTACTCAAAAACTTTATTAATGTACATAATAAACATTTTTAATTAACAGTTCATGCATATTAAATACAAAGATTTAAGTTATTTGTATAATTATTTTAAATTACTATTTCCTGTATAGCATATCACCTACCTACCCCATAAATTGCCTCATAAGGGGATACTTGCTATACTTGCCACGCTTGCCGAGGTACTGCAGTTTTTTTAAATCTGTTACCAGGAAGATACTGCTGTCAATCTATCTTATAGTAGACATTGCCAATCTAATTCTTACATCGCAACGACACGGTGTTTTAATTTTAAAGTAGGTACTAAATTATTACACGATTTCATATTATAACTAAGTATTGGCGACAGTAGCCTAATGGCAGGGCGCGGACCGCGAACTCAAAAAGGTCGTGGGTTCGAATCCGCCATTCGACTACTGGCGTGAACCACTCGTAACACAAGCAATTTAAGCTTACCACGAGTGATTAAGGGGAATATTAGTAATGTTTATAGCATTGTTAATATTCTTTTATAAAAAAAAAAAAAAAAAAAATTGGGGCTTCTCGACCGTCTTGGATTTGCATACTATCATTAATGGATAGGCTCCACGGGGGATGGATAACGCTAGCATAGAGTATCAACGTGAGTTATCAGCGTAATGCTGCTATGTTTCCTTGGTTCCTTTTGCTGGTGAGTGGGCTGCAGTAACCCTTTAAATAAGTAATTACGATTGATGTACGTGTCTATGGAACATAGGATCTATTTACTTTCAACTGGACCGTACTGTGAGCATTTATTTTCATACGGGTGTCTTAAGGAAAGTGGTTCTGTAGATCTATTCGTGCTGCAGCCACAATATGGAAGCAGCGTGGCTTTTTTTTTTGAAATTTTTTTGGAAAAAATTTTTGTTAACTTGGGAGCTTTCCACACTGAGATGGCATTTTTTAGAGCCATCGGAAAATATATTGACAGCAGTGGATTAGTGCAAATATTGGTGCAAGCAGAAGTATTAGCCGGCGGCTCCACGAATAGCTTCTTGGATAGCAAACATTTCAATCGTTGCAAGTGCTTACATCCGCTAACCGCTGCCGCATTACAAATATTACATTTTGAACAGTATTTATCCACAACTAATGTAACACTTGAGGCGATGGATGAATGACGTCAACGAAACAATCGAGTTACAAGATTTATTGAGTCGTATTGTTAACGGTTATAAAGAATTCTGCAATCAGACTTTGATCGGAAAAAAAGGGAAAACTGCTCAATTTTATTACCAGTACCGTGAGTTTATTAATTTATACCATCGGTTTTCCAGAAGTATCAGCACCAGTAACTTTGAACTGTACGTGGACTCGATATTTAACATGTCTGATATATATTTGCGTTAAACCAGCCCAATTATGCCAGATGGTCCTTGTTATATTTGAGCAATTTAATCAATTTGTATACTAATAATTCATCTTTGGTAGCTGAATTTCGTCGAGGCGCCTTTGGAATTAGATGAACTGCAGCAAATTTTGCTCGATCACCGGTTGACTTGACGCTAGAGCAAACTATCAATGCTGATGCTAGCAATCAATTGGCTGATAATCTTGCTGCTGACTCAATATCTGCACGTCAAAGATGGGTGCTCAGTCACAGCATGAGGACGAAGATATTAACATCTATCAAACAAAATATCGGATTAACGAAAAAGATGATACTTCGCACTCATTGCAACAAAGTAAAATTAAGAAAGACAAAAAAAATCTTAACAGTATCATTGAAGCAATAAAATGTACGATGAATCCATTTGATGACACTATTGACAAAGATACATTATTCAACATTTCAACCGGCAAAGCTGCGTCTAAAGAAGTTGCTGATTTCCTGCTGAACGTGAAAACAGTAGGCTATCAATAAAAATTAAATTTTATCTCAGAATGCTCAACTCCTGCAAGATTCGATAAACCAATAAAACGAAACAAAATCTGCAATTTTGCTTCTCAATGACTGAATGATGACTAAATCTTGAGTACCAAAGACAAGGACAAGAAAGTATTATTGAAAATGGAACGAGACGTATTTGGGCGACTTTTGGCAATAAGCCTAAACAAAAAAATTAATCTCGAATTTTGCTTGACTTTTCCACTAGCACCATTGCCACCTGCTCTTTTTTCATGTACCGGAGAGATGTTAAAAACTTCAAAATCAACGTTAGCAAAGGTTTTGAAATCCAAAACTGAAATGGTTGAGCCAACACATATCATATAACGTTGAAATAATAGATGGTTTTTATTTACTTGCATCTAATCGGATCTTCTATAGCTCAAACTTTTGATAAAATTGCTGAGGCAATACTCATAAAAATATGTTCAACAAACCCCTTTTTTTAACATGGGGAAATGCCTACGCATACCCGCCTCGCGGGGGCAAGGACGGGTTATGTCGGACTCGCACCGACTAAAACCCCATGGTGTTCCACCTTCTTCGCATATTGGCAGGGCTACGGGAACGCTTTCGCACACTTCCGCGGCCCCACCAGCGACTGCTGCCCCATGGCAGCACCTCATCGGGAGAGGAATATTCCTCCCCGTTCTCCTTCCCAAGTAAAGCGCACCAGAACACATGGCACGCCTTCCTCCACGGCCTCCAATTACATCTGCGCAACAGACCGCGTCCGATGCGCGAAGGCTATGGGGCCAGGAAAAACGAGCACTTAGAAGTACTAGCCTTCCCGATCCCAGCGGCGGATCTGGTCTATGGCTCCGCCGCCAACCAAGATTCGGCTGCGGAGGATAGGGAGAGCGGCGCCTCGCAATAGCGACAATCCTCTCCCCCGCAGCCCCATCACCACCGCATCAACGGTGCGGCCCCGTTTGAGTCGCGGAGGATAGGGCGAGAGGCGCATCGCCATACCAACACTCCTCCAACTCCACCTCGGCTGCAGCGGTAGGTGGGGAGGACACACCTCTCACCGCAGTCCACCAACACACTCCGAAGTGGGCTTCCCAAGCCCACTCGGAGTGGCCACCTCGGGCCGGCCTTCCACCTCGGACCAGCCATATGGGTTCCTCTTTGTTTCGCCGTGGGTGACCAAGCCACGGCTTCTAAGCCGCCCCGCCACGACAAGGCGGGAACCCGTTCGGTGGGGATGTTCAACAAACCCTACAGAAATACATTTGATTTTTGATCGCTACTTATCACCGTCAATCAAAGATTGCGAACGTGAGAGCAGAAAAGAATTCGATATACGGAATATCGAATTCTTTTCTGCTCTCATGTTCACAAAATTTTGGGACCTCAACAAACTAGACCAAAAAATTTTTTGCAAAGCCCTAAAAATTATCGCTTTAAAGAGGCTCTGGTGCTGTTTCTGGCTGATTATTGGGAAAATGACCATTTGGTAACAATAATCCAAAACAAAAAAATCTTTTTAACCGTCGACCATCACTGCTACTCTTACCAAGTTCAGGAAAATTCCGTAAAAAAAAAACTGAAGAAACTAATTATGAATGTCATCACGAAGAGGCAGATACAAGGATTATTTTTCATGCTTCTAAAGCGGAACCAGGCTCAAGGATTTTAATTAAAGCCTCTGATACTGACGTTTTGACAATTTTGTTAGGAAATATGCACAAACTTATCGAATCAGAAATTTGGCTTGCCTGTTCAGCAACTAGAAAGACTAATAATCAAACTGTTGATTGCATTAATCACACCGATTTAACGTTGAAGTTGGGAATTAAATTATGCCAAAGTCTTCCCGCCTTCCATGCATTTACAGGTTGCGATTACACGGCAGCCTTTTACAACAAAGGGAAAGTAAAACCTTTTCAGCAATTTTCGAAAAATGAAAAATATCAAACAGTTTTTGCATCATTAACATATGCTGCTGATATTTTCATTGCTGAAAAAATGAAGACCGTTCAAGAATTTACGGCTAATATGTACGGTATCAGGAACTGCACCAGTATGAATGATGCGAGACATCGTATTTTTATGAAAAATTACTCTGCAAAAGAAGACAGTTTTAAGCTTTTTAAAAAAAATAAAAGGCTTCGACTCCAACTCCATACCACCATGCTGGATATCATTAACTCAGAAAATTTTACGAACTATTTTCGTAAATTCCATGTGGCTTAATGCAATGGATCCAATATGCGTGAAACTTGAGCCTGAGAACTGCGGATGGTTCTTAGATGCATATTTAAAACCAGTAGGATTCACTGGGGGATCATACACGTTTAAAGATAGAAGACATTGTCGAAAAAAGTGAAACAGAGGGTGATGACGAAGAAGATTCAGAAGTTGAAGATCGTAGTTTTATGTCCGATGACTCAGATTCTGAATAATTTAAAAAAAAATTGTATTTTTAATTTTTTACAATAAATAGAAGTAATTTTTTAATTGTTGTTTTTTTATTTTGTCTTCTTAAATAAAAATAAAATTTGCAAGATTACCCTGATTAAAAAAATTCACTTTTATGGGTTTTGAATTTTTCTAATAGCTTCAATTGATTTCAATTTCTCTGTTTACATTTATAGATTTATAATTTGCATGTAGTAATTTTTTTTAATTTTTTTCAATCAATATTTTTAATCAGGGTAGTATTATATATGTATCACTATAACCTTCTTTTTTACTAAAGATGCATATATACTTTAGTGTCACATAAAAAATATACACATAAATAATTAATTGATTAAAAAAAAATTAAATAACCATTTCCCTATTTAAATAATAAACTACTCCAAAATGATGCATAGTAAATACGAGTCTATCGCTATCCTTTTCTTTTCCAAGCCCAAATAGCATGCGCACTCTCTTCTTTAAGTGGGCGGACTTTAAACAGCTGCTATGCTGTGTCCTGTTCTATCGCATGGGATGGTCGGTTGGGACCTCTCAGTCGCACACATTCACTCGGAGCAATATTTTACTTTTTAAAATTCGACAACCGCAATTCTGGACTGATTTTTCGCAGGCAACCCTATACCACCGTGTTCAGAATAAAATAATCTTTAATTTCATTTAAATTTCATTCAATAAACAGACCGTAGCAAAATGCTAGTACAGATTTACCTGTTTATACCTGGCAACCCGATAGTTGTGACCGGAAAAGAATAGGCAACCTAACGTTTGCATATTCTATGGGCTTCATACTTTCGATTGGTATAGAATTTATCTAATAATCATACCGGTGAAATGTTTAAAAAAATAATTTTTTAATTATTAATTAAACATACTCTGGACTGAAATTTGCTAGGCAACCCATATGGATTATATTTATTGACATATTAAATTAAATATAAAATACGTTTCATTAAATAAGCATCTCAGTGAAGGTCGTTTTATATCGGGATCTTATACTAATTATTTATAGTTCAACCTATTTATGTTGATATATATTTATATCAGTCGATAAAAGTGTAGGCATGTCTCATTTCCGTATTTATTTTATAGTGTCGTAAAAAACTGTGTCCATACATATCATAGATCTTGTATGAGGAAGTACACAAAGTGCTAAATCACTACAGTTTAGTTGTATTTTAGGAAATTAATGTATAAAAATTTGAATTTATCACTTTATAATTTAATCGTAAACATAATTTATATATTATACTACAATAAGTATTAACGAGTGAAATCTTTTAAAATTAAGTTTTTTAAATAGAATAAGGGTGTACAAATGACCTGATGGTAAGTGGTTGCTTTGGCTCATAGATATCTAGGTACATCTATCCGCGATTACGAATCAAAAAGCAGACGCGTCGTCACCCGTGAAGACTTAGATGGAAATCCTCGTTCCAGTAAAAAGTGTCTCCGGATCCCCACACTCACCATAGGAAACACAGCAGTCTTAAGCTGCTATTTTACGCTAGTATTCTGTGAGAGTGTGGTGCTTTCCCGGGCGAGCCGACCCATTCGTGCCACAACTATACTAGTAATATAACCTTGTGAAAGAAGGACTCATAGTAGAGCAATATTGTCACTAATCGCTTATTGCTTAGTCTCAGTCAAAGAAAACAAAATAATTATCTTATCAGTAATCAATAATTCTGAAACTCCTGTGACCCTACCGTCAAATCCGGATATTACACTCACTTCCTTAAGTTCTTTAATCAAAACTTTTGTTCCATTAAACGCTCATACAGTCTGTCATTTAAAAAGAAACAAACACAAGAAGTATTAAACCTCTTTAGAATCTCTCATTTCAATCCTGTAGAGGCAAACGCTCTTAACGATGTTTTCTCTGAATATTCACATATATTCTTTATTCCTGGTGATAAACTCTCTCACAATTGCCCTCAAGCCTAACATAAAAACTTTTTACTGGAAACGAGGCATTCCATCTTAGTCCTCATGGGTGACAACGCATCTGCATTTTGATTCGCAATCGAGGATAGATGTAGATGTCTATGGGCCACAGCAACTACTTACCATCAGGTGAATTGTGTACTCGTTTGTCACCCTATACTATAAAAAAAGACGGAGTATTCTATGACAGTTTCGAACCTGGAAGTAATTACATAAGTAGGTTCATTGAAATGTAATTTTATTTTGTTTCCACCTATTTTCAAGGTCTAACGATTGTAGTCGATTGTGCAGCCAAAAGCGCCAATTATACCATCATAAAGTATTTGGGGTATTATATGAAATTTATGTGTGATTCTATTTTTATAATTTTTTTAAGTGGAAGTGTAGGTGAAGCTTGATCAATGGGGTCAATGCCTTTTAGAAAGAATACTTCTGTTGTGATATCACATGGTATTTGTGTAGAAGATTGTTTCAGTAGGAGTAGTAACAGTTGCTCCAGAGTCTACAAGGAGAGATAGACACTGAGGAATGGACAAGGATATGGGGTAAACGTTTCTTAAATGGACCAATATTAATTTCATAAATCCTGGTGTCAAGAATTGGACGAGGACCAGTTGAGTCTAAGGTAGATTTAGAACATACAGAATAATTTATTTTACATTCGGCGAGGCCGGTTGATAAAGAGGATATAGCGATACGACTAGTTCGCGAGTCCATGTTAGTGGGTACAGAAGATACAGCGGGAGCACAGAATACAGCGGATGCAAAGAATACAGTGGATACAGAGGATATAGCAGATTCAGAGGATACTGCTGGTACCGGGGATACAGCGGATGCAGAGGATGCGGCAGATGTAGAAGATACAGCGGATACAGAGAATATTGTGGATGCATAGCTGCGGTTTATTTGCGGATCCTTATTATTAGGGGATAGAGTGGATACAGCGCTATTGCTAATTAGCGAGTCCCTGTCATTAGAGAATACAGTGGATATAATATTGCGGTTAATTCGCAAGTCCCTATCTTTAGGGGATACAGAGGATATAGTATTGGTGCCTTTCATATAGCAATGTTTTGGAATTTGATGTTTGGGTCTCACAAGATACCACCGTGTGCCGTTAATTCGTTTAAATCATCATTTGGTTTACCCTGATCCTCCGTGTTGTCATTGCTTTTGTTAATATTTCCCGCGTGAACTTGAGCTTGATTGATTTGATTACGCCTTGGAAATATCTTTGATTATTTTGATTTCTAAGGCAGTTATTATTGAATTCCCATTTTCTACAATCCTCGATAGTGTGGCCCACGTTTTTACAGTAACGGTACACTTGAGGACCTGAAGTAGATGGCTTTTGACTGTTGGTCTCGTTTGAATAGCCATGCTGTGTAGAGTTTCCATTTTTTTGGGATTGACGCTGAGGCCTTTGATTAGGTGAATTGGTATTAATTGCTGATAGATTACGCTTATAAGAGGTCTGAAATATCGTTTTTTCGGATAAAGTGAAGCCAGTGGATTCAAGTTTCAGGGTCACGGCATCTGACTAGCGTTGAAAACCGAGAATTTAAGGCTCTCATAAACGAATGCAATGCTAAGTCTTGCATTGTAGCGCCACGACCAGTCAGTTCACCTTTCTTTTTCATGGTTATTGAAATATTGATTTCGGTTAATAGTTTGGATAAGCATGTCTCTAGGCGTAGTGCGAACTGGTTGACCGTTCCACTGTTACTTTAACAACAATGTTTTTTCTCGATATATTTATTTTTGAATAATTCTAACTGTTGCCAGTTCTCGAACTCTTTAATATAGAGCGCGCACTTTTGGCAAGGTCTTCCAGTTGGCTTAAGATATATTTTAATATTATGTCTTGTTAAGATTACGACGTAAGGCTTATTGCATTTCTGCAATTATTTAAAAACGCATTAAGTTTTTCGTTGTTTCCGTCAAATTTGTTAATGAATTTACTTTTAAAGTTCATGTTAATTTCTTTTGTTTCTTTAGACATGGCACTAGGATCGTCTTAACATAGCGAGTTAGTCAAAACAAAGCAAACGCGCGAAGTACGGAGTTACGATTAAAAAGAAATGTTGCACTATTCTCGGAACTTAATGACAAAAGAAATAATACAATGAAACTATAAATGATTATTTGATTGTTACTAAGTTTAATACTTTGAAACTTTAATTAAATTAGAACTATTCGAAGAAACTTTATAGTTTAAATCACGGACACTATTTTCACAATACCAATAGCATCTATGTATAATGAATGTACTAACAGGAACGCAGCGACTACGACGGCAATACGAATCATTTCATAGCCAGGTGAGGTCACCCAAGGTGTTATAGATCTTTAGAATATGCCCAACAAAGCACGTGAGAGTCCGATAAGAGCAGCAGGATACAGCGGTGTTGAACAGAGATACAGCGACACGGAGGTGAGATTGGAAGTTAGCACGTTTTTTTGTCATAATCACACGTAGGTATGGTATTTCTTTTATTTAATTTTCACTGAATTGAGGCGATCCGAGGATCTATTTATTTCATTTAAATCCTTCTAGCTGTCATCAACATAACATTGGTGACGACCGGGGTGAGACAACGCTCTCACAGAATACCAGCGTAAAATAGCAGCTTAATGCTGCTGTGTTTCGTGTAGTGAATGTAGAGAACCGGAGGCCATTTTTACTGGAAACGAGGCGTTTCATCTTAGTCCTCAGGGGTGACAACGCATCTGCATTTTGATTCTTAATTGAAAATAAATGTAGATGTCTATGGGCCATACCGTTCATTTACAATCAGGTGAACTGTGTGCTCGTTTGTCACCCTATACTTAAAAAACATCGTTAAATGAGATTGATTGATCTGACATTTAACAACTCAAATTCAAAAGTATTTCTCGGATGTAAAAATTCAGTTATATAAAAAACGGAGGCGTGTTTTAAATCCATATTGAAATAGGTAATTAAAATATGTGGCTGACATTGAAATATTTATCGTGTGATAAAAATATTTTGTGTACACGTGTGTACTTGGTCAAATTAAGTGTGATATCAAAGTCAAAGCAAAACAAGAAAGCACTTTTTGTAAAACAAATGCTACGCCATTGCTGCCTGCAAGTCCCTACTGTGGGGAGATTTTATGAGAAGAAGTCGCAAGACCGAAGACATGTAGTGGCGGTGGAAGAATATCCACTGCCTCATATTGTACCGTGGGTAAAGGGTAACAGAGGCAAAGAAACAGGAAATGGGCGGCAGCATCTTCCTGATAACAGCTCTAAATAATATAAAGCCACTGTTGCCAACCCCTGCCAAGCGTTACAACTATGGCAAATAACCCCTCTGTGAAGCAATAATCTATGGGAAGGCCTTTGTTCAGCAGTGGATCTCCCGCCGGGCAAGGTGTTCAACCTAGGGAGCTGCCAATGCTCCGTGTGTTGTTTCGGAGCTGTATTATGCATAGCGCAGTAGCTTCGGAACTTCGATAGCGCGATTTAGGATTCGGTGTCTTTCGCTTGTGGCGCGACGTCAGCGCCGCCACAAGTCGTAAGAAACTCATAAGCAGTTTGTTTGATTAGAAATAGATTTTTAGAATAGTCATCATATTTATAATATTCTTTCCTCATATGAATGTTTTGTACATTCATTTTGAAGTTATGCACAGGCAAAGTGGTAATATGATCGGGAATTATGTTATAGATGGTTATTAAAAATACCTTATTTTGAGCTTACAAAATATTGTTAATGAATTTCATGCAGTGGCTTTATATTTATATTGTTTTTATTTTTTCTGTTTTTTTTTTTTGAAGAGAGTTAGAAGATGCATTTTTCTTTTATTCTTGTTATTTTACGTCTGTTATCAACTAAGCTATCAACTAAGCACGTTTAGTGCATTTTTGTCTACAGTACTAAACTTTAAAACCACTTTTTCAAAATAAAGACGTTTGATATACAGGGTTATTTTTCAAAGAGTAGCAAAATTTTAAACTAAAGTTCAAATGTATAAATAATAATAATATAACATTAATGCAATTTCTGAAAATACGAGTAAATAAGGCGTCTACATACCTACATTTGAAATTATCCCAAATTAAATGTGATTTACGGTCAATGTTTTTGCCTACCGATCGACCCTTACGAATTTGTGCTAGCGCAGTAAATTCAGTTTAAATAATGCATAACCACGCATTTTGAGTTTAAACGATTAAAAGGGCAACATAATTGAGATTTTTTAATTGATTTTTCTTCACCATTTGCCTATATTACTTAATCTGAATCTTCCTATAAATGTGGTCGCTTATTGCAAAATATACAGGATGTATATGAAGCGGAAATAATCTCTATTATCTTTTTAGAACCGGCAGTATTAAAATGCATGTCAAATCTTTATTTATGAGTATCTAAAGAAATTCGTTACACATACTCTTAGCTATTTTGATATTATCACGCTCTTTATCACGTTTTTATTTACTCGCTTTGGTGTTGAATTTAGTAAATAATTTTAAACTAACTTTCCGATGAACTACAGGAACGAAATTTTGAATACTTAAGCTAAGCTAAGCTAAGCTCAAAATCACAAGACGATGTAAGAATATGAAAAGTAAAAGAAATTTTAGATAATTCGGTCCCTTTTATAAGCCTATGATATATTAAAAAAATACAGATCGAATTGTTTGTAACTTGACTAACTTCATTTCACGGCTTAAGTAATTTGATACACATTTTCATGATGAAATTCCTTTCAACTTATTAAATTTCATAGTTGATTATTGAAGTCTGAGAGTTATATGTAGTGACACTATAGTAATGGAATTTACCTTTAGCATTGCGCACAAACAACAAATAATAACATGTAAGAATGCATGGACGCAAGATAAAGTATTTAAACACTGGTTAAAACTTAGGATATCATGAAATTTACAAGAATAATGCTAAAATTTGTCTTAAAAACCTTATTTTTATACGATTCGATGTTTTGAATTGGTCGTCGACGATAGTAGGCAGTGACGTTGTAGTGGGGGTGTAAGAATATTCACCACCCCATATCGTCCCGTGGGTGTCGTAAGAGGCGACAGGGGGAAACTGTCCAGGTGATGAGCAGCAGCGTCTGCCTGATAACAACTTGAAATAAATAAATAAACTTTTTATTTATTTTAAACCACTTTCAGAACGAGGCAATTATTTTTATACAAGGTAAAACTATGCCTCAGCTATATTATAATTGTAGCACGAATGGGTCGGCTCGACCGGCGAAGGGCTTAATATTGCTGTGTTTCGTATAGAGAGTGTAGAGAACCGGAAACCGCATTTACTTTTTGATATCTATGGGTCACATCATGCACTGATCACCAAGTGGACTGTGTGCTCGTTTGTCACTCAATGCTATAAAAAATTCCGCTAAGAGGTAGTATAAAATAGAAAATTCCTAATTGCACTCTTTTTTATATAAAATAAGAGTGACGAACGAGCACACAGTCCATCTGATGGTAAGTGGATACTGTGGCCCATGGACATATACATCTATCCTCGATTAAGAATCAAAACGCAGATGCGTTGTCACCCCTTACTAAGATGGAATGCCTCGTTTCCAGTAAAAAAAGGACCTCCGATTCTGTATGTAGATGTCTATCATCTACATCTATCCTCGATTAAGAATCAAAACACAGATGCGTTGTCACCCCTGATGACTAAGATGGAATTCCTCGTTTCAAGTAAAAAAGGGTTTCCGGATCTCTACACTCACCAGGCATTTTGTGAGAGCGTGGTCCATCCTCAGTTGAGCCGACCCATACAGGCTACAACCATAATATAGCTGCAGCGTGGCTCTATCACAAGGTATAAAACAATTTGGTTCAAAGGCGAACTTAACGCCGAAAAGGCATTCTCTGCCAGCTAACCTTTGTTAGTGTGGTGAAAGCTATATGGGGGTAATCTATGGGGGGGGGGGCTATATTCAACAGCGGATTTTTGATTGTCTAGCACTGGCACTAGGTGTAAACGAGATGGGTATACTGGCATCTATCGGAAGCCATAAATATCCCATAGTCATCTCTTACAAGATCCACGTAATGAAAACGGGCGATGGATTCTGTTATGCGACATACCATACGGCGAAATATCACAAAATATTATTACCTAGGCCTTGTATTGCGCGGGAATCGACGGCCGCAGACAGGTACCGCCTAAGGCCTTATTATATTTACTTGTGACCCCGAGTGATCTAATACACTTTATTATAAATGCAAGTTTTTATTATATATTTTCGAATATTTATTTTAAAATTGAAATTTTCATAGTTAATTATAAGAAACTTAACAAAAATAATAATTAAAATTATAATATTTACGATTAATACTAATAATATACAATACAAAAAAAGAAACTATAATATAGATAAACTAAAATTAAAAATTTAAATCGTCAAAAAGACCAGCTCCCCGTGATATAGTGCCAAGAACGCTGGCTGCGTTTCCTCGCTGAATAGCTATACTTAGCCTTTGAGCGAGGAAAGAACCAGCCCTCTTACCACCAGCAGCGACGACCAGTCGTGGATACAGTTCCTTTAGAAACTTCACTGCACGTGAACCCCACGAACCGATAGTCTCTACAGCAACTGGCACAAATATGTAGTCATTTCTCAAAGACTCATATTTGCGCCATTTACTAAATTCGGCTGCCTCTGATGCCGCCCCGGCTCTAAAAGAGGTACCTTTGAGATGAGAGGCCGCCAAAGTGTCAACGCAAGTAGCATCCCACACTAGGGCTTTACCTCTCTCCCAAGGGACCAAAGTTATACCGTCGGGTCTCCTGCCATCGTCTCTAAATATCCCGCAAGGCTCTAAAACCGAGGGGAGATTTATGGAGACAAGAGCCCTTCGGATGATTTCGTTCAAAGAACCGTGACGGGAAAACCTACCTGAAAACCTACCCTATTTTATATTGAATAAACCTAATTTTACGCACTTAATCGAGTTTAATTTTATTAAAAAAGTTTTCGCATGAATATAAGAAATCTATTTTTTCAATTAAATTACTTGAACAATATAGATAACAACTAGGAAAAACCATAATTAAATGAATTATATAAAACTTAATTGTGTTATTAAATAATAAATAACTGTCTTCATATGTGTATCACTCTTTATATAAAAAATTACTACATAACTTAAAGTATCCGAAAAAAAAATCTTTAAAATCCTTTTTGACTACTTGTAATGAGATGTTATTGCTTTTATAGCGTACAAGAATTTTAAATTTTTAATTTAAATTTTTAATTTTTACATCAAACTGATATGTATCTTAAATTAACCTATGTTTATATTAATCATTATTAAATTTTAATTACGTAATATGAAATACAATAGCGTCATTAAAAGCATAAGATTTATTTCAATTTGCACGCTTAAATGCAGGCTGAAGTCGCGTTTGCTGTATACATTTATTTTACAGTATTCTACGAGAAGATATAAAGAATTACGTGGGTGGTCTGAAATTCTAAAAGGTTTCCGACTTAACAAAGATACAAAACATTTTTTCTTAAAATTTATTTTTATTTTTCTATATAGTCTCCTTGTTACTACACACGCCTCTCAGCCATGCTCCACCCATCCATCTCTCTAACGCATCCAAAGAGTACTCGGCGTTTTTCTCTGCAAAAATAATTGTTCACGAAGGTGATTGTCTCCTCATTTAACAAAGAGCTTTGTCCCCCGAGCACAATTTTCAGATGAGGGAACAACCAGAAGTCGTTTGGGTCTAGATCTGTTATTTAAAACAAGGCCTATGTTACAAATTACCTTCTCTTTTAAGTACTGCCACCCACATAAACCGCAGTGCTTAACCTCCTACATTCATCGACTTCCTGCTTACCACGTTCACTGGTAACATGCTTTAATAATAATTTTAAGACTAGGCACTGGCTTGTCGATGAACTACCAAAACTCTTTGGATAGGCATAAAAAACTAAAAAAACACCTATGCCAAAACATGGTAGGGGTTAGGTTGGCTCGACCGGGGGAAGGACCACGCTCTCACAGAATACCAGCGTAAAATAGCAGCGTAATGCTACTGTGTTTCATATGGTGAGTGTAGAGAAACGGAGACCCTTTTAACTGGAATCGAGGTGTTTCATCTTAGTCCTCAGGTGTGACAACGCATTTGCTTTATGATGTCTTTGGGGCACACCATCCATTGACCGTCAAGTGGACTGTGTGCTCGTTTGTCACTCAATGCTATAAAAAAATTCCGCTAAGAGGTATTGAGCTAAGTAGGCTTCACTTAGTATAAATAATTAATGTATCAATCAAGTACTTACTTTACTTGTATTGCTTAAAATAAAACTAAACAAATATGTATTTTTTAAATGGAACTAAATTCCAAAGAAATTATTTTTGTATCTGTTTTACTAATAATACAACAGGGAAATGAATTGGTCGAGAAGTCGAATTTAAACGTTAAAAACTGCATATTATTGCCTTGTTACATCGAAATGAACTAGACCACTTTGTCTGTGAAACCTGCATTACGTCAAAACTTGCCAATAATCTTGATTGTGTCGGATATTTCGAATAAATCTTTCATGTTTAGGCGAAATAATTGTGGAAAAATGTCACTGATCCAAGGGATCGATTGGATGTTTTTGTTTATTTTGATTTTTTAAATATTTTTTCCTTTGTTAACAATATATATATATATATATATATATATATATATATATATATATATATATATATATATATATATATGTTTATACTTAAGTGTTTAACTACGATCCTATCCGACGGTAAGTGCTGATGCAGGAGAAGATGGTAAAACGCACTGACTAAGCCTAACATAGGCCTATGCACTCCTGCCTTGAAGAAGAATGTAGGTGACATTGTAATCGGATCGAAATACAGACGCTGGCAAGTTATTCCACTGCTTTACTGTACGCATGATGAACGATGAAGCAACAAACCGTTTGGTTTGATTGCGTGGTAACAACGAAAGGGTGGAGAATGACCGAGCGTCCAGTTTTTCGCTTCCCAAAACCAGTTGATGAGGTTTGCACTGAATAGATCTATAAAAGAACCTTTTAACTGCTTCTTTTGACAAAATATTCTTTAAGCATGTAGTATTGAATTTTATAATTGTTGAGTACAGGGATGAGTGTATCTAAATAAGAAAGAATGAAAGCTAATCTGTTCTTTATAAGCTCCGCTCCGTTACTGACTCTTACTGTATCCGATGAAACACTTAGCGCCGATCCTCATTTGCCATTCACAGTTCGTTCTCGGTCCGATCTCGGTCTGATTTATTAAGAATTATTATGAAAGATATTATTATGAATCGAGGCATTCCATCTTAGTCCTCAGGGGTGGCAACGCATCTGCATTTTGATTCTTAATAGGGGTTAAGTGTAGAATATCTAAGTGCCACGGCATCCACTCGCCATCTTGTGGACTGTGTGTTCGTTTGTCACCCTAATTCTATAAAAAAATCTTCTATGTAGAATGAATGTACTAACAGAAACACTGCGAGTACGACGGGAACACGAATCATTTCGTAGCCAGGTGAGATCACTCAAGGTGAGTGATAGATCTTCGGAGTATGTCCAACAAGGCATGTGATGTACTAATAAGACCAGTACAATATAGCGGTGTTGAACAGAGATACAGCGACATGCAGGTGAGATTGGAATTTAGCACTTTTTTCTGTCATAATCACACGTAGGTACGGTATTTCTTTTATTTAATTTTCACTGAATTGAGGCGATGCGAGGATTTATTTATTTCTTTTAAATCTCTTAAGCCGCCACCAATATTAAACGGTGCCTCGTAAACACGGTTAAAAAAAACACATTTTAATACACTACGGAAATAGTATAATTTAGGAATTGACTTTGCAAAAATTTTTGGTTGGCCCTGAGTCGAAACTAGCAGACACGTGATAATACGGAGATGGTAGAGATTCAGCGGTTGGACAAAGACTAGTGCACCTCCCGGGAGTGGGAGGCAATGTTGTCTTTAAATGATGACAAGAGGAAATTTAGAGGAAATATATGTAATCAATTATTATTTATGATTAAGGGTGTTCCCTAGCATTGGGAAACTGTGCGTTAAATGTTGAGAGGTCGAGTTGTCTTAGGTGGCATCCAAACCTTCACCTGAGATTCTTAGCATCCCCTGCCCTGCCATTACCATGTTCGCCATGGTGGCCAGGAATAGCGGGGCCGCCCAGGAGTGGAGCCCACTTACGTGTCGTTACTCATGGGGGAGTGTTTGTCATATTTGCCAGGCTTGGCGAGCAGGTTGGCAACCGCTGTTTTTATTGACTTTTGATATTCACAGAAAGATACTGCTGTCCATCTGCTGCCTCAATACCCTCGGTCACCTTTTACTATTTCCACGGGAAGATTGTGGATGTGATAGGGTAGTGGATATGTATAGTTGTAGCACGAATCGGTCGGCTCGACCGGGGAAGGACCACGTTCTCACGGAATACCAGCGTAAAAGAGCAGCTCAATGCTACTGTGTTTCGTATGGTGAGTGTAGAGAACCGGAGACCCTTTTTACTGGAAACGAGACATTTCATATTAGTTCCTGAGGAGTTACAACGCATCTGTATTTTGATTCTTAATTAAGGATAAATGTAGGTGTCTATGGGCCATAGCATCCATTTACCATTAGGTGGACTGTGTGCTCGTTTGTCACCCTGTACCATAAAACAATCGTTAAATGAGACTGAACTCCTTCTGCTCGCCTTTGGAATTTAAGGCTAACATCCGAACTTCCACAGCTCAAATTCAAAAGTATTTGTCGAATATAAAACTCCAGTCATATAAAATCGGAGGCATGTTTTTAATCCACATTGAAAATATTTAATAAATAAAAATATTTTGTGTACACGTGTGTACTTGGTCAAATTCAGTGAGATGTCAAAGTCAAAGTTGAACAACAAAGCACTTTTTGAAAGACAAATGCTACGCCATTGCTACCTATATATATATATATATATATATATATATATATTGTACCGTGGGTGTCGTAAAGTAATACCTACGTACGTACGTATCTTTTTCTGTTGTTGATATTTCATCATAACCCTATGCTAACAATGCCTAATGCTAAGTGTTTAATGATTAACTCCTAAGAACTCAGGTAATTGTCATCGGAAGTTTGAATGTGATTGGAAAATCTAACCTATCAGTAACTCTTAACTTGGTGGAATGGTATTTATCCTCGTTGGTGAGAAATTCAAGGACTTGGGAATTTATATTGATAGGAATTTACGATATATGATGTAAATTTTATAAGTTGAAATTTTATAATTTCATCATGAAAATGTGTATCAAATTACTTAAGCCGTGAAATGAAGTTAGTCAAGTTACAAACAAGGCGATCGTTATTTTTTATATATTAGGTTTATAAAAGGGAACAAATTGTGTAATATATTTTTTTTTCATATTCTTACATCGTCATGTAATTTTGAGCCATATTCAAAATTTCGAGACTGTAGTTCATCGGAAAGTTAGTTTAAAATCAATTACTAAATTCGAACCGAACAGAAATACACGAAAGCGAGTAAATAAAGAACGTTATAATATCAAAATAGCTAAGAGTATGTGTAAGGAACTTCCTTACTCATAAATAAAGATTTGACATGCATTTCAATACCGCGGAAATAAGAGAGATTATTTCCGCTTCATATACATTTTGTATATTTGCAATAACTGGCCAAATTTATAGAGAATGTTCAAATTAAGTAATATAGGCAAACTGTGAAGAAAAATCAATTAAAAAATCTCAAACATAATGTCCTTTTAATCTTTTAAATTCAAAATGCGTGGTAATGCATTATTTAAACTGATTTTACTGTGCACACATTCGTATGGGTCCCATAAATCCCATATCCCATCCCATAAGGCCCATAAATTGTCACAAAATATTTTCATTTAATTAGGGATAATTTCTAATGAAAGTAGAAGCCTTATTTACGCGTATTTTCAAAAACTTCAATATCGACGTTTATATTATATTTGAACTTAAGTTTAAAGTTTGACTACTCTTTGGAAATTAACCCTTTATATCACACGTTTCTCGCATATTATATTTTGAAAAAGTGATATTAAAGTTTTTACTGTATACAAAAAAATTCACTAAATGCGCTTAGTTGATTACACTGCTTCAACCTACGAGCACTTAACCCCTAGGGTTAAGTGCTCGTAGGCTTCAACAGACGTAAGATAACAAGAATAAAAGAAAAATGCATGATCTAACCCTCTTACAAAAAAATTGTAAACCAATGTATAAAGCCACTGCATGAAATTCGTTAACGATGTTTTGCAAGTTAAAAATAAGATATTTTTTATAACCATCTAAAACATAATTACCGATCATATTACTGCTTTGCCTGTGCATAACTTCAAAGCGCATGTACAAAACATTCTTATGAGGAAAGAATATTATAAATATGATGACTATTCTAAAGATCTATTTCTAATCAAACAAACTGCTTATGAGTTTCTTACGTCTTTGGCGGCGCTGTCGTCGCGCCACAAGTGACAGACACCGAATCCTAAATCGCGCTATCGAAGTTCCGAAGCTACCGCACTATGCTTAGAACGGATCCGAAACAACACACGGAGCATTGGCAGCTCCCTAGGTTTAACACCTTGCCCGGCGGGAGATCCACTGCTGAACAAAGGCCTTCCCATAGATTATTGCTTCACGGAGGGGATATTTTCAAAAGTTGCCACGCATGGCAAGGGGGTTGGCAAGCAAAACTTTATATTATTTTGAGTTGCTATCAGGAAGATGCTGCTGCCTATTTCCTGTTTCTTAACCTCTAGTACGTAATAATTGAGGACTCCATGGTAAATTCTGTCAATATAAATTCCCAAGTCCTTGACCACACGCTCCAGCAGCGCTCCGCGCTCCTGCAACTGCTCCCGGTAGTGGGTGGGTGTTTCCATCCAAGTTCAAAATGATTTTCCTAGAAAGTCCTTATAAAGTTCTACTTTTCAGAATTTTTTCATATTTTCTAAACTTATGGTTCAAAAGTTAGAGGGGAGGGGACACATTGTTTTTTACTTTTGGAGCGATTATTTCCAAAATTATTGACATTATCAAAAATGATTGTAGTAAGCCCCTATTCATTTTTAAATACCTTTCCAACAATATATCACACATTAGGATTGAAATTAAAACAAAATTACTTCCCACTTTACATATAGGGGGGCTACCCTAATAAAACATTTTTTTCCAATTTTTATTTTACCACTTTGTCGGGTGATTGATACACATATTGGTACCAAATTTCAGCTTTCTAGTGCTAACGGTCGCAGAGATTAAGCGAGGACGGACATACGGACAGACAGACATGGCGAAACTATAAGGGTTCCTATTTGACTACGGAACCCTAAAAATACGCGTAAATAACGCTTCTACTTTCAGTAGAAATTATCCCTAATTAAATGTGATTTATGGGCCTTATGGGGATGGGAAATGGGATTTATGGGACCCATACGAATGTGTGCACAGTAAAATCAGTTTAAATAATGCATTACCACGCATTTTGAATTTAAAAGATTAAAAGGACATTATGTTTGAGATTTTTTAATTGATTTTTCTTCACAGTTTGCCTGTATTACTTAATTTGAACATTCTCTAGAAATTTGGCCAGTTATTGCAAATATACAAAATGTATATGAAGCGGAAATAATCTCTCTTAACTTTTTAGAACCAGCGGTATTGAAATGCATGTCAAATCTTTATTTATGAGTAAGGAAGTTTCTTACACATAGTCTTAGCTATTTTGATATTATAACATTCTTTATTTACTCGCTTTCCTGTATTTCTGTTCGGTTCGAATTTAGTAATTGATTTTAAACTAACTTTCCGATGAACTACGAAATTTCTGTCTGTCTCGAAATTTTGAATATGGCTCAAAATTACATGACGATGTAAGAATATGAAAAAAAAATATTACACAATTTGGTCCCTTTTATAAACCTAATATATAAAAAAATACCGATCGACTTGTTTATAACTTGACTAACTTCATTTCACGGCTTAAGTAATTTGATACACATTTTCATGATGAAATTCTTTTCAACTTATAAAATTTCATAGTTGATTATTGAAGTTTGAGAGTTATATGTAGTGACACTATAGTAATGGAATTTACCTTTAGCAACGCGCACAAGCAACACATAGTAATATATAAGAATGCGAGGGCGCGAGATAAAGCATTTAAACACTGGTTAAATCTTAGGATACCATTATGAAATTTACAAGAAAATGCTTACCTTTATCTTAAAAATCATATTCTCATACAATTGATTGATTGTCGTCGACGACAGTAGGCAGTGACGTTGCAGTGGGGGTGTAAGGAAATTCAGGGGTGTCGTGAAAGGCGACAGAAGGGAACTCAAAGAATCATGTGATGGCCAGCAGCGACTTCCTGATAAAAACTTGAAATGAATAAATAATCTTTTTATTTATTTTAAAACGCTTTCCGAGCGAGGCAATTATTTTTATACATGGTAAACCTGTGCTTCAGCTATATTATAATTGTAGCAGGAACGGGTCGGGTCGACCGGGTAGGGCTTAATGTTACTGTGTTTCGTATGGAGAACCAGAAACACTTTTAACTGAAAACGAGACACTACCTCAGTTTGAGGGTGACAAACGCTTCTGCATTTTGATTGTTAACCGAGGATAGATGATTTGTAATAGAGGATAGATGTAGATATCTATAGACCACAGCATCCAATCACCATCAGCTGGACTGTGTGCTCGATTGTCACCCAAAAAATTTAAAAGTACTATTACAAATGTCCCACTTTGAAGCCATAGAATGGTGTACAATAGAATAGAAAATTCCTAATTGCGCTCTTTTTTATATAGAATAAGATTGACGAACGAGCACAGAGTCCATCTGATGGTACGTGTATGCTGTGGCCCATACACATCTACATCTATCTAACGCAGATGCGTTGTTACCCCTGAGGACTTGCTTTACAAAAGAGTCTTCGGATCTCTACACTCACCACACGAAACACAGCAGTATTAAGCTGCTATTTTACGCTAGCATTCTGTGAGAGCGTTGTCCTTCCACAGTTGAGCCGACCCATTCGTGCTACAACCATAATAAAGCTGCAGCGTGGCTCTACCACGTATAAAATAATTTGGTTAAAAGGCGAATTTAATGCCGAAAAGGCATTCTCTGCCAGCTAACCTTTGTTATTGTGGTAAAAGCTACAGAAAATCTATGGGGGTGATCTATGGGGGAGGCCTATATTCAACAGTGGTATACTGGCATCTATCGGAAGCCATAAATATCCCATAGTCATCTCTTACAAGATCCACGTAATGAAAACGGGTGATGGATCCTGTTATGCGACATACCATACGGCGAAATATCACAAAATATTATTAAAACGTATTTCAAATATTTCGCGTGGGTCATTTAAATATATACCTAGGCCTTGTATTGCGCGGGAATCGACGACCGCAGACAGGTACCACCTAAGGCCTTATTATATTTACTTGTGACCCCGAGTGATCTAATACACTTTATTATAAATGTAAGTTTTTTTTATATTGAATAAAACTAATTTACGCACTTAACCGCGTTTAATTTTATTAAAAAAGTATTCGCATAAGTATAAGAAATCTATTTTTACTTATTTAAACTATATAAAACTTAATTATGTTATTAAATAAGAAATAATTTTTTTTCATATGTGTATCACTCTTTATATTAAAAATTACTAGATAACTTTAAATATCCGAAAAAAATTCATTTAAATCCGGTTCGACTACTTGTATAATGAGATATTGTTGCTTCTATAGCGTGGAATTTTATATTTTAAATTTAAATTTTTCATTTTTACATCAAACTGAAATGTATCTTAAATTTAACTACTTTTATATTAATCTTTATTAAATTTTAATTGCGTATATATGAAATGAAATAGCGTAATTAAAAGCATAAGGTTTATTTCAATTACGCTTACATACAATTTGAATACGTCGCGTTTGTTATATAAATTTATTTTACAGTATTCCACGAGTAGATATAAAAAATTGAGTGGGTGGACTGAAACTCTGAAGGGTTTCCGACTTAACAAAGATACTATATATGTTTTCTTAAAATTTATTTTTAGTTTTTTTTTTAGTCTCCGTGTTACTACACTACACAGCCATGCTCCCATCTCTCTAACCCGTCCAAATAATACTTGGCGTTTTTCTCTGCAAAATAATTGTTCACGAAGTTGATTGTCTCCTCATTTAACAAAAACCTTTGTCCCCCGAGCGCAACTTTCAGATGACGAACAAACAGAAGTCGCTTGGGTCTAGATCTGTTATATAAAACAAAGCCTATGTTACAAATTACCTTCTCTTTTAATTACTGCCACCCACATAAACCGCAGTGCTTAATCTCCTACATCCATCGACTTCCTGCATCTCTTACTTACCGTGTAAGCTCTAGGTGGTTTCTTCCGTCTGTCTGAGTAGATGCTATCACTATACTCTCACCTATTTCTATCGCCAAACAGCACTGCTTGCACTGCTGTGTTCCAGTCTGAAGGGTTATAGAGAGCCAGTATAGTTACAGGCTGTGAAGTATCCCATTTTAACCGACTTCAAAAACGGAGAAGGTTCTCAATTCGATTGTATTTTACTTGTGTGGTTACCTTATACTTTTTTCCTCTGTGAACCGATTTTGATGATACTTTTTTTTATTGGAAAGCTGGTGTTTTTCATGCGATCTCATATAAATGTGATCAAAATTTGACTACTAACTTTTTGAGTTATCCTTAATAATTCGTATTTAATTGACTTTAACTACATTGATGACGTTCGCATTTAATTTATGCTGAAGGCGGTTGTACAATTTTTTTATTTTAACACTTGTAATTTGAGATGTTAACTCATCCGTAGCCTTCTTTATTGAATCTTAGTTGTAGGTGTTCGTGGACCGCTGTAGCTCACTAAGCGTGAACTCTAAGTTCCTCGGGAACTTCAGTTTTATAAGAAAAGGTCGTCACTTCATCTAATAGGGGACCGTCCTAACTTAGCTAACTTAGCCAAACAGGGCTGCCACTCGATAATCTTTCTTCCCATGTAATGCTATATGGAAGGTTCGTCTGTCACTGTCTGGTGCTCTGGTGCTACTACGTAGTATATCACACAGAGAAGCTGCAGAGCAGCCGTTTGTCCTTTCACATACGGCCAGCAGCGAAGTATCACGTCTCGGTCAATACGTCTTTACTGGTATGCTTTAATAATAATTTTAAGATCATGCACTGGCTTTTTTTAATTTATTTGGGACAACAAATAATAGTACAATAACTATTACAACGAATAAAAGTTTAAATTAGAATTTGAATGGTTAATTGTACAATCAACTACGTTATCCACGTCTTACTTAGTTTTGCTTAGTACAAACAAAATTAAACTTATACAATATATTTATACATAGTAAAAGTAACATATTAATAAAAAAAAATCATAACATATATGTTATTTTAAGTGTAACAGTAATTGTTTTTTGGCCTTGGGTAAAGATCTTGCAAAAATATCTATATCTAAAACTTATCATTATATACTGATATCAACCGTCGCAGTAGTATGCGTTAGTACGGCACGCTCTTACGGCGAACACACATCGTCGGCGTACACTGCGTAAGATATTATCGCGAGGTACTATTAATCCTATCTGGTTTAAAAGCGCTGGGCAATCAAATTTATTATGACAAAGATTAAACAAAAACATAGCCTGCAATAATAAACGTCTCGATCTCATTGTGACTAAATTATATTTAACACGAAGTTTATCATATGATAGGGTAAAATATTTAAGACGATAATGCATGGTGCGTAAAAACTTGCTTTGAACTCTTTCTATGGTTTCACTATATTTGGCATAGTATGGGTCCCATATAACATAAGCATATTTTATTGCGGCTGTATGTTGAAGTCTTTTTGAATTTGTTCGATGATCTCATGACAAGACCATAAAGTTGATATGCTATGCTTATAATTTTTTCTAAATGTAAATCGAAGTGGAGTTTTTGGTCCAAAATTACACCAAGATCTCGAACAAAAGAGCCTCTATGCAACAGTTTGTCACAGAGGGTATAGTTGAATTTAACCACTTTTTTTGTTATTAGTAAAAGATATTGTTAGACACTTTGGGATACTAAGATAAAGTTTATTTTTTATACAATACAAACTCATATTAATAAGATCTTCTTGAAAAAGTAAACAGTGACAGGTGACAACTGTCGTATATTATAACCAAATATTTTAATTAATATAGATTTATATTTTATTCCTGAAATTCGAAAAATAATTTTCTATGTAAATAATATATTTCAATATTAATGAATATGTGATAATATATTTACAAGTTCGTTTGCCTGAAGTGATGACACGAAATAACGATGACCGAATGCACCAAGAATATATTTTATTTAGCAACATTAATGCCAGGGAGAACTTTAAAGATATATTAAATGAGAAAATAGAACAACGTCAAAATAACAAAATAAATGCTCACTACACTTCTACTGATCCAAAGAAAACAACGAATGCCGCGTTTTTATTGAGATGCTTGAGCGTTTTATTGAGATTGTCACCATAAGAAGCTTTGAAACTATCAACTGTAAGCGGTTATAGTTGTAGGTAACTTCAAGATGCAACGCCTGGTGATTCATCGTACACAATATTAATATTAGATTGCTTTAAGGCGATAAACAAAGCTCGAGAACTAGGTTTTTCTTTTAATTTTCAAGATTTTGATTTGTAATAAATTATAGACTTTTGAGTGCTGTAGATATATTTTTACGTTTTTAATTTTTTTACATTTTTAAGCTATTGCATAGCTTCTATCGCGGGCCTTGAGTGCGGGAAAATCCAGAAATTCCGTAACGAAAAAAACCTCACGCTCTGCGACGGGCACGGAGGTGTGGCTTGAAGGCCGTGCATTGTCTAAAGATGTTCTAACGTTCTTTCTTATCCTCAGTCTTCGACACGGTGTTTGTGTATAAAGTGTTTCGAAATTTTGAATATGAATGAACAAAGTCACGAAAAAATAGTAAAAGAAAATGAGTGAGTACTCTATATACATACCTACATTTTATTATTATCACAAATGCAGTACTAATTTTGAATTGAAAATATAATACTGCTATAAAGATAACCTAAATTTTTGATATTAAAATGAGCGATATTAAAAGTAGCCCTCTTTATATACACGCAAACACACCCACGCGTATAGTTTAAATTCTCAATTTAGATTCTCAATATGTATATATATACTCGATTAACCGGACTAATTGTTGCCGTTAGGGATTCGGATAATCGAAAATCCGGATGATCGAATGTATGAAGAAAAGCGGGTTTTGTGAATTTGTAGTACATATGTACATACATAATGTTATGTGTTTATTAAAAACAACAATTTCAACGAAAATCAATGTTTATTAAGAAATTATTATTTTTTAATAAACATTGATTAAATTCCATGACGAGATATAAATCTATATAACCATCCGTTACTTGCGACAAACGACCCGCCGTCACCTAATTTTTTATTTAACTGTAATGCTTTTTCACAAAGCAAAGGACCAGATATCATTTGCCCAGTTGATCGTTTTTGTGAAAACCAACAATACAAAGCGTCTTCTAATTGCCAATTTACTCGCGGACATAGGTCCTTATGTCCGGGACGGGGGTTTGTTAGCGCCTGATAGTAGTTCGTCTTATCTCAAGCGGTGTGAAGCGACGATTAGTGAGGTGCGGGAGGGGGAGGCTAGCTGCATTTGTGCGCGCGGTCGGTCACCCCTAAAGTTGGGCGTTATAACATACAACAGATAATATATTTCATTATATATTTTTAATCTTACAACACATTAGAATAATGAACCATTGACTGTTATAATATTATATTCATTATCGTTAGAAAGCGTCATCTGTTTACGTTTACGGTCCAACCGTCGCGTCGGCCGAGACAATGGAAGTCAATAAAATACTACCTACATTCATTATGCTACAATGATTGCGTATAGCTTACACTAATTTAAACTCTAAGCTAACTTAATAAGAGCTTATTTTACTAACACTAAATTATAACGGTAAACATAAATATATTATTTCCTTCATTAGTTGCCTGTTGTGCCTGTTATTTAATTTGGCTGTTGTAATATATAATATATCAGTTTAGTGTTCAGTTAGCTGTCTAGCTGAGATGACAATGACACTGTTATCTGTTAAATTATATACGTAATGTTTTGATAGCAGGTCCCCATATTACGTGAAAAAGCTATTGTTGTTTTTGTTTATTTTTCGTTAAACAAAACGCGAATACAGCCGACGACTGAACTGAACTAACCGCGTGTACAATGTAATATTTAAAACTGTTATAATATATTATAACAGTTTAAAACAACAGTTAGAAAAATATATTACAACAACATAACGAATTAGAAAAATATAACAGTTTCGCCCATCTTTAGTCACCCCTGTTGGCATCGAGCCGAGCTAGGGAGCAGACGGCGGGGCCGGGCTGCACCCGGCCCGCCGCTAGAGCGCGCTCCTAGCAAGGCACGCGGCGCCTGCGCCGATGACGTTCTCCGGTCGCATTATAGGGGTCGCGAGAGTTTTTGCGCGAAGCCGGGTTGTTCATATATTGAAAGTCTCCTTGTTTTGTCTTAGACTTATGTTAATAGAGCATGCCATTTGAACTTAAAGACAATTAATTGGACAATAAATAATAAGTGACAAATCTTGCCGTGGAGCGTGGAACTGAGTAGTTGCGTGTCTTGTTAATATAATTGCCGTACGGCCGCCCTGACGTATGTACTGCGCGAACCTGAGTTTTTTGCGACGCGGTCCGGTGATACAGTATTTTTCACAAATAGTTAGTTCGTTATAACGCGGGTTCGGTTAAATCTGGTTGAATTTGATTGGATTAACCTAAGTAACTTGAATTAATATCAAAGAAAAAGAAATACTGCATAAATAAAATAAATAAATAATTATAATTGCATAAGTTGATACAAAATGCTATGCAATAGCTTTACCGCGGCAGTCCCCCGAGTGCCACACGTCTTTTTTCTATGAATATTATCGCTCCAATACATTCAAAGCCGGATTTCCTACGGTGTCAAAATTGTACCGACAGTAGGCTGTTTAAAGGTAAAAAGGGATTAAATATACACATTAAACGATGTCATAGTAAAAATATTTCGGCTTCACAGCCTACCGTAGAAATTCATGACTTCTGATAATATACCTTCACTTTTTTCGAAATAATTATATAATTTGTATAGCAACGTACCAGTGGTTAAAAGAATTCCCAGAGGCGCGAGGATGCAACTTGCTAAAGCGTAATCGTTAACTATTCAAAATTGTCTAACGAATTGTGAAAAAAGGTGGCAAAAATTATTTACATTCGCGTAAATAATTTTTGCCATTTGCATAAATAAATCAATTACGTCTCAACTAAAAGAAAATTTTTTTTCAAAATTTGAATTACCCGATTAATACTCATTTCTCTCGACCTTATCCTAAATTTGATTTAAAAAAAGTAGTTGAATCAAAAGTAATGGACGGCGACTTAAAAAATGCATCCCGTATTTTATTCTCAGATGACATCCTCGCTCCTCGTAATGTCGAAACTCTTGAAGGCCTTCGCCAAAAACATCCTTCGGTCAATCCTTCCCAGAATTTACCGCTGCCTCCCAATACTTCTATGCAACCATTACAAGTTTCCGAAAAAGATACTATAGACGCAATATTGTCATTTTCGAATGGCTCTGCCAGCGGCATTGACGGGATTACGCCTCAGCATCTCAAAGACCTTGTAAGCGTATCTGCCGGTGACGCCGGTAGGGTACTTCTTAATGACATAACAAAATTATGTAATTTTATGCTTTCTGGTAATGTCAATCCCAATTTCATTCCACACTTATATGGGACAAGATTGTGTGCCTTCAAAAAAAAGGATAACGGTATCCGTCCTATTGCTGTTGGTCCTACATTTCGACGTTTAACTTCAAAATTAGCTTACAGGCACATAATCTCAGACTTTAAGACAAAATTTCAACCTACTCAACTAGGCTTTGGCACCAAAGGTGGCTGTGAGGCGGCGGTACATTCGGTGCGTACTTTCTTAACTAATTCCAATGCAGATGTTCTTCTGAAGGTTGATCTTAGAAATGCTTTTAACTCTATTGATAGGATAACCCTGCTGAAAGAAGTGGCTAACAATACCCCCCGAAATATATCATTACGTTTGGCAATGTTACAGTCAAAATTCAAACTTGTTTTATCAAAACCATATTATTGAGTCTGCTGTCGGTATTCAGCAGGGTGATCCATTAGGTCCAGCTCTTTTCAGTTTGGGAATTCAACCTATTATTTCAAATTTAAAATCCAAGCTGAATGTCTGGTATCTGGACGACGGTACACTGGGAGGTAAAGCAGATGACGTCCTCAATGATCTTACTCATATTTTTCAAAATTTTAAAAATATTGGTCTTGAACCAAATACAAATAAATGTGAAATATTTATTTCTAATAATTTATCTAATTCTAACAGAGATACCTTAATTCAAAATTTCAATCAGATTTCTCCAAGAATAAAAACTGTCAATTCGGAATCGCTTTACCTGCTTGGTGCTCCGTTGTTTTTCGATAGTATTAAACCTGTTTTAAAAATAAAATTTGATCAATTTTTAAGTCAAGTTGATATTATTATATATTTTAAACCCCCATATTGCCCTTACCATTTTAAAATATTGTCTCCTTGTACGCTCAAGTCCAGTCTGGAAATGTTCGGATATTTTAAAAGATATTGATAGTAATCTTAAAATTGCTTTAGAAAACATTCTAAATTTGAGACTAAATACAATAGCCTGGAATCAAGCCACTTTACCTATCAAATTTGGTGGAATTGGTGTAAGAAATATTTCTAGCGTCGCATTGCTTGCTTTTCTTGCTTCCGTGATTTCTTCAATGACCTATGTAAAACAATTTTAAATAATAAAGTAGACCTGTGCTTTGCTGCGGAGTCAAAGCAAACGTGGCTAACGCTCTGTCCCGGCGAAAATGTCCCACTGGAAGTTAACCAACAAAAACAGTGGGATATTATGTTGGTACGGAGTGTCCAGAAAAATTTATTTCAAAATTTCCATATTCAACAAGATCAGGCTCGCCTTCTAGCTGTTTCAACTAAGGAATCTAGCCACTGGTTACATGCTCTACCATCAGGTAATCTCGGCACATTGCTTGATGGGGAAAGCTTGCGCATCGCCGTAGGAATCGGGCTAGGAGTGGCTATTTGTCAACCTCACCAGTGCCCCTGTGGTAGCAGCGTCGATGAGTTTGGGCTCCACGGACTTTCATGCAAGAAAAGTGCAGGTGGGTTTTCCCGTCACGATTCTTTAAACGAAGTCATCCGAAGGGCTCTTGTCTCTATAAATATCCCCTCGGGTTAGAGCCTTGCGGGATATTTAGAGACGATGGCAAGAGACCCGACGGCATGACTTTGGTCCCTTGGGAGAGAGGTAAAGCCCTAGTGTGAGATGCTACTTGCGTTGAGACTTTGGCAGCCTCTCATCTCAAGGGTACCTCTTTTAGAGCCGGGGCGGCATCAGAGGCAGCCGAATTTAGTAAATGGCGCAAATATGAGTCTTTGAGAAATGACTACATATTTGTGCCATTTGATGTAGAGACTATCGGTCCGTGGGGTCCACGTGCAATGAAGTTTCTAAAGGAACTGTATCCACGACTGGTCGTCGCTGCTGGTGATAAGAGGGCTGGTTCTTTCCTCGCTCAAAGGCTAAGTATAGCTATTCAGCGAGGAAACGCAGCCAGCGTTCTTGGCACTATACCACGGGGAGCAGGTCTTTTTGATGATTTAAATTTTTAGTTTTAGATTTTCTTTATTATAGTTTCTTCTTTTATATTGTATATAATTAGTTTTAATCGTAAAATTATAATTTTAATTATTATTTTAGTTAAGTTTTTATTATAATTTTTGTAACATAAAATAACAATCAATTACATTTTTTATAATTTTATAAGCCTTCAGATCATCAGCATATAATAAAAATTTTGAGTGCTTAAAACATTCGTTTATGTCATTTATAAAGAGGATGAAGAGCAACGGACCAAGGATAGATCCCTGTGGCACACCAGAAGTTACTGTTATTGTGTTGGAACAGTGGTCATTTATAACAACTTTCTTGGTCCTATTTAAAATATATGAAGAAAACCACCGTAATAGATTGCCTCTTATTCCATTAAATGCTATATTTTTAAGAAGTAGTTCATGGTCAATTTGTCAAACGCTTTCTAGAAATCTGTGTATACTCGGTCACCTTTTAAGACTTCCACGGGAAGATATAGCGTAGTGGATATGTATAGTTGTAGCACAAATGGGTCGGCTCGACCAGTGTAGAGAACCGGAGACCGTTTTACTGGAAACAAGGCATTTCATCTATAAGTCCTCAGGAGTTACAACGCATCTACATTTTGATTCTTAATTGACAATAAATGTAGGAGCCTATGGGCCATAACATCCATTTTCTATCAGGTGGACTGTGTGCTCGTTTGTCACCCTATACTTTAAAAAATATCGTTAAATGTGATTGAACTCAATCTTGCTCGCATTTGGAATTTAAGGCTAGCATCTGGCCTTCCACAGCTCAAATTCAAAAGTATTTATCGGATATAAAAATCCAGTTATATAAACAATGGAGGCGTGTTTTAAATCCACATTGAAATAGGTAATTAAAATATGTGGCTGACATTGAAATATTTGTCATGCTTACTTGGTTAAATTAAGTGTTGTATCAAAGTTAAAGCCAAACAAGAAAGCACTTTTTGTAAAACAAATGCTATGCCATTGCTGCCTGCAAGTCCCTACTGTGAGGAGATTTTATGAGAAGAAGTCGCAAGACTGTTACCATGTAGTGGCGGTGGAAGAATATCCACTGCCTCATATTGTACCGTGGGTGTCGTAAAGGGTAAAGTTAAAGTTACACCCTATATACGTCCCACTGCTGGGCACAAGCCTCCTCTCATTTCTGAGAGGGTTTTAGGGCAAGGATGTGTCCGCCACGCTGCCCCAATGCGTGTTGGTGAACTTCAGATGTCTTCGAATTTTTTTCTTATTTCTCAGAAATGCAGGTTTCTTCCCGATGTTTTCCTTCACCGCCGAGCACGTGGTAAATCAGCACTTAAAATTGCAATTAATAATTTCATTGGTGCCGGCGGGGTTCGAACCCGGTTTGCTCGCGTACTGTGAAATCGTATCGTTGTAAAGGGTAACAAAGGGAGAGAAACAGGAAATGGGCAGCAGCATTTTCCTGATAACAGCTCAAAATAATATAAAACTGCGGTTGCCAACCCGCTTACCAAGCGTGACAACTATGTCAAATATCCCCCCCCCCATGAGGCAATAACCTGTGGGAAGGCCATTGTTCAGCAGCGGATTTCTCGCCGGGCAAGGTGTTCAGTCTAGGGAGCTGCCAATGCTCCGTGTGTTGTTTCGGAGCTGTTCTATGCATAGCGCGTTAGCTTCGGAACTTCGATGTCGCGATTTAGGCTTCGGTGTCTTTTGCTTGAGGCGCGAGGACAGCGCCGCCACAAATCGTAAGTAACTCACAAGCAGACTGTTTGATTACAAAAACAAAGTCTAAGGAGGCTAATTATGTCCACGTATTCTTATATCTTTGGAATAGTCATCATATTTATAATATTCTTTCCTCATAAGAATGTGTTGTTTAGATAGTTGTAAAAAATATCTTGTTCAGAGCTTGCAAACTATTGTTAATGAAGTTTATGCAGTGGCTTTAAGTATTCATTGTCACATTCAAAAATTAATTTTTTCAGGTGTTTATTTTTTGAAGAAGGCTTATTGATATGCCTTCTTCTTTTATTTTGTATGTTACGTCTGGTGTAAGCCGTGCTATCAACTAAGCGCATTTAGCGCATTTTTTGTCTACAGGAGTAAACTTTAAATTTAACACTTTTACAAAGTATTTGCGAGAAACGTGTGATGATATACAGGGTTGTTTTTCAAAGAGTAGTCAAATTTTAAACTTAAGTTCATATATATAAACGTCGGTATTGCAGTTTTTGAATAAACGCGTATTTATGGCTTCTACTTTCATTAGAAATTATCCCTAATCAAATGTGATTTATGGCCAACGTTTTTGCCTACCGATCGACCCTTACGAATGTGTACGTGCGCATTAAATCAGTTTAAATAATGCGTAACCACGCATTTTGAATTTAAAAGATAAAAAGGACAGAATGTTTGAGATTTTTTAATTGATTTTTTTGTTAACCATTTGCCTATATTACTCAAACACAATGTTCAGAACATTCTCTACAAGTTTGGCCAGTAATTGCAAATATACAAAATGTATATGAAGCGGAAATAACCTCTCTTAACTTTTTTAGAACCAGCAGTATTGAAATGCATGTTAAATCTTTATTTATGAGTAAGGAAGTTCCTTACACATACTCTTAGCTATTTTGATATCATCGCGTTCTTTATTTACTCGCTTTCGTGTATTTCTGTTCGGTACGAACTAGTAATTGATTTTAAACTAACTTTCCGATGAACTACTGGCTTGAAATTTTGAATGTCACAAATTCACATGACGATGTAAGGATATGAAAAAAAAAGAATTTTTACACAATTTAGTTCCTTTTATAAACCTGATATATTAAAAAAATACCGATCGGCTTGTTTGTAACTTGACTTACTTTATTTTACGGTTTAAGTAATTTGATACACATTTTCATGATGAAATTCCTTTCAACTTATTAAATTTCATAGTTGATTATTGAAGTCTGAGAGTTATATGAAGTGACACTACAGTAATGGAATTTACCTTTAGCAACGCGCACAAACAACAAATAATTACATGTAAGAATACATGGGCGCAAGATAAAGAATTTAAACACTGGTTAAAACTTAGGATATCATTATGATATTTACAAGAAAAATGCTAGAATTTGTCTTAAAAACCTTATTCTCATACGATTCGACGTTTTGAATTGGTCGTAAACGATAGCAGGCAGTGACGTTGTAGTGGGGTTGTAAGCATATCCACCACCCCATATCGTCCCGTGGGCGTCGTAAGAGGCGACAGAGGAAAACTGAAACAGGAGATGAGCAGTAGCGTCTGCATGATAACAACTTGAAATAAATAAATAAACTTTTTATTTATTTTAAACCGCTTGCCTAGCGAGGCAATTATTTTTATACAAGGTAAAACTATGCCTCAGCTATATTATAATTGTAGCACCATTGAGTCAGCTCGACCGGGAAAGGGCTTATTGTTGCTGTGTTTCGTATGGCGAGTGTAGAGAGCCGGAGACACTTTATACTGAAAACGAGACACTCTATCTTAGTTTGAGGGTGACAAACGCTTCTGCATTTTGATTGTTAACTGAGGATAGATGATTTTTAATAGAGGATAGATGTAGATATTTATGGGCCACAGCATTATTTACTTATTATTATTTATTTTGATTCATAATCGAGGATATATGGTCTATGGGCCACAGCAACCACTTACCATCAGGTGGACTGTGTGCTCGTTTGTCACCCTATCCTATAAAAAAAGAGAACCGGAGACCCTTTTAACTGGAATCGAGGCATTCCATCTTAGTCCTCATGTGTGACAACGCATTTGCTTTTTGATGTCTGTGGTCCACAGCATCCACTGACCATCAAGTGGACTGTGTGCTCGTTTGTCACTCAATGCTATAAAAAATTCCGCTAAGAGGTATTGAGGTCTTGAACCTTTCATGCTCAAGCGAGATAATTGTACAAAAATGTCACTGATCCAAGGGATAGATTGGATGTTTTTATTTAATTATATTGATTTTTATAATAATTTTTCCTTTGTTAACAACATTATTCCTTTTATAAAACTTTTTCTTAAACATGGCTTGCTTGATAGCCTCTTTTGTTCTCATTTTTATGTATAGACTTTTTTCTCAAACTAATATATTGAATTAGAGTAGCCAATTTTTAAAACTAAACTTAACTTAGACTGTAAATTTACTTTACTTTACTTCTCTGTAACATAACATAACCTTTGCATATATGTAAGGTGCATGTAAACACAAATAGTTCAAATGAAAAATAGTTCTTATAAATTAAATTATTATTTTGAAGTTAAAAGTTATCAACATCATTACAGGCCTTCTCAAGTCCACTGCTGAACATAGGCCTCCCCCAAAGAATCTCACAAAGCAAAGGTCCTTAGCAACTCATCCATTAATCCGTTGGGCTATGTCGGTTACTATGATTTTACTGCGGATATCCTCATTTCTAAGTTTATCACGCAGAGAAACCCCGAGCATAGCCCTCTCCATAGCTCGCAGGTAGCAATTATATTACGTGCCAAATCGATTGAGAAAAACGGACAATGACCTTTCGGTCATTTAACCAGGGGCTACAAACCTTCAATATATAGGTACTTTTTATATTTAGTTCTTTTTTATTTATAATGACTTTTTATATTTTTTAAATATTGATATAATATATTTATTTATTACTATAAGAGTAATTGTTTTTTATATGACCTTTTATATTTTTTATAACGATTGATATAATATATATATATATATTTTTTATTTACTATTATCAAAACGTTATGTAAAAGATCACTGTAGAAGAAAAATCATCTATTGTTATTAAGTACTTTATTCATTTAACAACAAAAAGCATTAATTTATAACAAATATAAAGATTCGAGTGATAAAGACGCCGAATAAGTACGTACTTTCAAAAGATAAAACTTTATTTTCAATGTTATATAAGAACTTTATTTTTATTCGGTGCATGCGGACCGGCCCAAAAAAGGTGACGCTGCCATTGTCACGTTTCTTTTAGAACGAACTGACGTAACGCGCGTTTTGTTTATTTTAAAGAGATGAATTTGCAAAAGCTCAATATGGTGATTATAGTGCTTCATATATTTTTTTTATATGAAACTGTTATTAAATGTATCGCTGCGTTTTACTTACCATTAATTGAAATATAAAATATAACACATTTTTCGCAATGTACCGTAAGATTTTACGATGTTTATAGGAACCACAGACAATATTATTTAAGAAGAAAAAACATATGTGCCGACCTAGAAGTGTGAATAATATCAATATTCAAATTTTGTTATCACATTTAAATTGAGATTTTGTAAGTTACGCCTTTTGACACTCGGCTCATATCTGAGGTCATTGTCTGTATTTTCTCAATCGATTTGGCACGTACTATAGCTCCATAGTCGCCCGAAGTTAAGAAAAAGGCAAAATTACATAAATGCAAAGGTTATGTTATGTTACAGAGAAGTAAAGTAAAGTAAATAAAAAAGGCAAAGTCAGAGCACATAGGCAGAATTGGCGAGAAACTAGTTCGCCTTCCTTCTGGAACCCGTGCATTCTGGTCTCTCGCCAAGGCTGTCCAGAGGAATTTCTGTCAACCATCTCTTCCATCTCTGCACAGGGAGAACGGCTCACCAAACCGTAAAGGAGAAAGCCGATCTTCTAGGCCCTTTCTTTGCGTCCAACTCGACTCTCGATGACGGGGGGAGTACGCCGCCGACCATCCCGTGGTGTGAGTGCTCCATGCCGGAAGTGCAGTTCACACAGCGCTCGGTTCGCAAAGAACTCCTCTCTCTGGACATCCACAAGTCGAGTTGGCCTGACGGAATCCCCCCAATTGTACTGAGGACGTGTGCTCCAGAATTGGCACCGGTTTTAACGCGTCTTTTCCGGTACTACTACTCTCTAGGGGTAGTCTCAAAATCATGCAAGACGGCTTTCGTCCACCCGATCCCTAAAGAAGGCGACCGCTCAGACCCGTCCAACTATCGGCCTATCGCTATCACCTCCTTGTTCTCCAAAACAATAGAGTTTGGCACAAAGCGCTTCTTTCTAAGCTCCCTTCCTATGTGGGCTTCCCGAGAAATTTTGCGATTGGATCACCAGCTTTCTTGCAGATCGGGGCATCAAGGTCGTTGTAGACGGTGCAAGCTCCGATTGCAAGCCTATTAATGCTGGTGTTCCACAAGGCTGCGTGCTATCGCCAACGCTGTTTCTTATGCATATTGTGACGGCCCAATATTATTATAATAATTAAATTCAATATAAAGGGGCGTCAAAAATAGTCTTAAAAGATATATATTAAGCAATTAAGTTAAATTAATAAACATAAAGTTAATATATTTCAGACATTATCCCAATAACATAGTAAATTAAAGGCAAAATTATTGTTTTTCGTAATAAATAAATTTATTTAAAAACTTGAAAAAATATTTAAAATAAGATAAATAATAGAAATTACAAGTCAAAAAATATTATAAAATTAAGTTAAATAACGTTTATAAGATAATTAGAAAATTTGTTAAAAATTGTTTAAGTCATGGGAGGTGTTCGTGTATAAAAGAAAATTTTTCTAAGTTGTGGAAGGAGTTCACGTATAGATGAAATTTTTCTAAGTTGTGGAAGGAGTTCACGTATAGATGAAATTTCCTAAGTTGTTGATGGAGTTCATGTATTAAAGAAAATTTTCCTAAGTTATGGAAGGTGTTCACGTATAGATGTCTTGTATGGAGGAAGCTGTCGGAGGTACATACCTGCATTTGTACATATATATGGGGTGGTCGGGAGCCCGACTGCCTGAAGTACTGTACCACAATAACTAGTCCTATATTAGGGACTTATGATATTAAACTCAATGATACAAAAGCAATACTAAAGAAGGTCTCCATGATGAATTTGCATTACAATAGTAGGGTCGTGGGTTCGAACCCTATATATTAATGACTTATGAAAGTAAGGTCTATGATCCAAAAGCAATACTATAGAAGGTCTCTATGATTAATAAGCATTACAATAGTAGGGTCGTGGGTTCGAATCCTATATATGAATGACTTATGAAAGTAAGGTCTATGATTCAAAAGCAATACTACAGAAGGTCTCTATGATTAATATGCATTACAATAGTAGGGTCGTGGGTTCGAATCCTATATACACATGACTTATGAAAGTAAGGTCTATGATACAAAAGCAATATTATAGGAGGTCTCCTTGATGCATAAGCATTGTATGGGGTGGTCGGGTGACTGACTGCTCCTAGTACTGTAGCAAAATGACTAGTCCTTATTAGGGACTTGAAAAGGAATATTATGGTGGCGTGTGTGCTGCTTCACGAGCAATTGGTCCGAGGTAAACTTGCACTCGCTAACCGATGTGTCCTAGACATATCATCTAAGTGCCGGTGGTAAGCGGGTTTGTTGTAGCAATAAGGCTTTCCCGTGGACATCGCACGCACACCCATACTGTTTGTGGGCGACGCCGTTGCGCATAGCGATGTGTCGTCTATCTTTCGGATTGGGAAGATGAGTGTGTTTGGTAGCACTTTTAAGTGTAACAGTCATACTCAACTTCATGTCTTAGTGCATTAGCGCTATGATACGTGGAGTTTTGTCCACTGGTGTCTTAGTAGTGTGCTAATATGATACGTTGGTGATATTTTTTATATAACAACAATAAAAACTTTGTTACCAAAATCGATAGGAGTCATGTGGGTGTGTTGTGAGGGGGCGCCACCCGTATGATAGTTGCGTTGATGCTTACTGCTACTTGCGGTATTGCGTCTTGTGATGGATCTGCGGGTGTGCTGCGCCTGATTCGACGCATTCTTGTGGTTCTGGTCGATGGGGGTATACAATTAACATCTTAGTGCTGGTGGTAAACGGGTTTGTTGTAGCAATACGGCTTTCCCGTGGACATCGCACACCCATACCGTTTGTGGGCGACGTCGTTGCGCATAGCGATGTGTCGTCTATCTTTCGGATTGGGATGATGAGTGTGTTTGGTAGCACTTTTAAGTGTAACAGGCATACTCAACTTCATGTCTTAGTGCATTAGTGCTATGATACGTGGAGTTTTGTTCATTGGCGTCTTAGTAGCGTGCTACTATGATACGTTGGTGATATTTTTTATATAACAACAATACAAACTTTGTTACCAAAGTCGATAGGGATCATGTGGGTGTGTTGTGAGGGGGCGCCACCCGTATGATAGTTGCATTGATGCTTACTGCTACTTGCGGTATTGCGTCTTGTGATGGATCTGCGGGTGTGCTGCACCTGATTCAACGCATTCTTGTGGTTCTGGTCGATGGAGGTATACAATTAACATCTTAGTGCCGGTGGTAAGCGGGTTTGTTGTAGCAATACGGCTTTCTCGTGGACATCGCACACCCATACTGTTTGTGGACGACGTCGTTGCGCATAGCGATGTGTCGTCTATCTATCGGATTGGGATGGTGAGTGTGTTTGGGAGCACTTTCAAGTGTAACAGGCATACTCAACTTCATGTCTTAGTGCATTAGCGCAATGATACGTGGAGTTTTGTTCATTGGCGTCTTAGTGGCGTGCTACTTTGATACGTTGGTGATATTTTTTATATAACAACAATGCCAACTTTGTTACCAAAGTCGATAGGGATCATGTGGGTGTGTTGTGAGGGACCGCCATCCATATGATAGTTGCATTGATGCTTACTGCTACTTGCGGTATTGCGTCTTGTGATGGATCTGCAGGTGTGCTGCGCCCGATTCGACGCTCTCTTGTGGTCCTGGTCGATGGAGGTATGCGGGTGGTGATGTCTGCTGGGATGTATGGGGGACCTTGGGATGGTGTAAGCCCGACGATATTCGTATTGATGCTTGTTGCGTTCTGCAGCATTGCGTCTCTGCGATGGTTGTTTGGTGGGACGCTATTTTCAATGGAGCTCTCTGCGTCTTGGTTTGACTCACACCTAAGTAGCTTTGCCCAAGTCGGGTCCCGTCATTGCGGGGCTGCAGACTGTCTGCCCTCCACGATGTTTTATACAACAACATAATATTATATCTCTGTAACTTTCCCACCTTTGAATGATTGAAGGCAACTTGTTGGTGGGTGAGACAAACATGATCGAAAATGCATTTACTCAACGTCAGTGACACAAACCCTTTCTGATGGCGAATTATTACTCTTATCTTATAACTGCCTTTTGGCTATATCTGCCATTGTATTGGTTGGTGGAGCATATGTGTCGACCTCATGCGGGTGGTAGCTGGCGGGAGGATCTGAGGAGACTCTCAAGGCTGCGGCCGAAAGCCGCACAACGTGGGACCCCATTCCCTTGAGGTGAGCGGTAGACTCATGACACGCTCTGCGGCTAGTAGCCGTGCTGATAATGCAATTGGTGGTGATGCCATACACTTACATCACGGCTGCAGGACCGGCGGTCTGGCAGGTGGTGGCGCTCACGGAGGGTTTACGGCCAGTGAGCCTATTTGCCTAAACCGTGTGACGCACATTCACTGTGGCTGGATTCGTTCGTATTCTGTTTGGCGTTTACACGCATTGACATGCGCGACTTCGGTCGATGTTTGTGCTTACGCACTAGCAAGGGGCCAAGCCTCTTTTACTGGTTAGCCAGTTATTTTGCTGTGGACTACGGTCCAGTTCCCGAATTAGCTTTCCCTTCGGGGGGGAGTGCATCAAAATGGTTGGCACTCACCGTGCACGGCGTGTGTGGGGCCGTGTACCTCCCCCTACATTTTTTTAAATAAATGTGGGAGAGCGAAGACCTTGTATCGGGTATTTTGTATAAATATATTTTGAGCCTTTTCCGAGCGGGAAGGGATAATTAATAATGTAAACCTGATGCAAGTGGAATAGGGACGTTTTATGTTCTTAACCTTTTTTCGAGCCCTGTCTTCGTGAACGGGGTTCATTTAGCTTATAAGGCACTACCAACAGCTTTCAATTGCTCTAGTGAATATTCATTCTTCCAAAAGACACCTAAAAGAACTAAGTTACTAAACAAACACAACGTAAATAAGGGTCCTAACTAAGACGATCACGCCAAAATATTAAAACCGGCCTATTAATAAACCTTTGAAAGATCATTTAGAAGATCAAAACATATTTTATTAATCTTGGTCACAAATATATATAATTATTATGTAAAGGGGAATATAATACATTTAGTATTTTATATATTTATTATTATGAGAGGGGGAGAGCGTTACAATATCAATGATATGTTGCAAACCCGTAACATTCATTGCTATGCAGATGACAGCACTGGTGATGCTCTTTACACCGGCCGAGCCAATATTTCTCAGGAAAACGTCTCCGAGTGCCGGGACAAACTTGTGTCTAAAGTCGAGTTTTTGCTGAACCGAGTCTCGGATTGGGGGCGACTAAATCTAGTCCAGTTTAACCCCCAGAAAACACAAGTTTGCGCGTTCACTGCTAGCTAACTACCCTTTGTCGTATCTCCTTAGTTTCAAGGCACTCCCCTTGTTGCCTCAGCCAGTATCGGAATCCTCGGCGTCGACATATCGAGTGACGTGCAGTTTCGTGGTCACTTGGAAGTTTATATATATATATTTTTTTTTTTCTTCCAAAAGGATTGCCCTCTTAATGCCAAAGTCAAAGTCAAATTAGTTATATGCTGCACCCTGACAACAGCTTCACCTAGCGGGTTCAATTGAGTTTTCAGACCATCCAGGAACCCACTCATATACACACAAAAAATTCATCAAAATCTTTCGAGCCGTTTTCGAGTTTTATTGAGCCTAACGGTCAGCAATTGATTTGTATATACAACATTGATCTTTACAAAGAACATTTTATAAGTCAAATAGGCAACGCCAGCGCTTCCACAAGTCGATATCTGCCTTCCTTCCTTGTAAGAAGCGGTATGAAATTTACAAGTAGACTAGTTTGTCTCCACAGTTACAATATTTATGAAATACTAGCTGTTCCCGGCGACTTCGCCCGCGTGTAATTTTTTGCGTGGAACCTTAATTGTTCTAAGTTACTCCTTATAACATCCGCTATCGGCCAGTGGAAGTCCCGTAAAAGTCGGTCTAGTCATTTCTAAGATTAGCCGGAACACATTTTAATAACAATAATTGTAAAAATTGGGTTTATGTTACAAGTACATAACTTACCGTATTTACTTTCATATACATTTAGTACAAAGATGTTATTTTGAATTTACAAACAAACACTTTAATTATATGTGATAGATTTAATATAAACAAGACAAAAACTCTTAAAAAGCTCATTATGTGGCAGCTTTCTGTTTTCTTATTTTTTTTTATAGAAGAGGGACCAAACGAGCAGGTGAGCCACTTGATGTTAAGTGACTAGCGCCACCCATGATCAATCGCAACACCAGGGGAATTGCAGGTGCGTTGCCGGCCCTTTAGAAAGGAGTACGCTCTTTTCTTGAAGGTCTCCGGGTCGTATCTGTCCGGAAAAATCGCTGGTGATAAACTATTCCACAGAGAGGTTGTACGCGGAAGAAAACTCCTCCTGAAACGTACAGTGGTGGACCGCCAAGCATCCAGATGGTGTGGATGGTATCGGGACGTTTGCCGCGTTTAGTGCGTTCACGAAATTTGGCGGCTGGGATTAATCCGAACAATTCCTCAGAGCACTTTCCATGGTATATGCGAAAGAAAATGCAAAGAGATGCAACATCTCTTCGCAGTGCCAGTGAATCGAGCCGATCGGAAAGCACTCGGTCGTCGACGATTCGAGCCGCTCTGCGCTGGATGCGCTCAAGTGGAAGGAGCTGGTACTGGGGAGCCCCAGCCCAGAGATGGGAACAGTATTCCATGTGCGGCCGAACCTGCGCCTTATAAAGTTGCAGGCGGTGTGCCGGCATGAAATACTGTCCCGCTCTGCTGAGCACGCCAAGCTTTTTAGAGGCCAATTTGGCCTTCTCTTCCAAGTGACCACGAAACTGCACGTCACTCGATATGTCGACGCCGAGGATTGCCGATACTGGCTGAGGCAACAAGGGGAGTGCCTTGAAACTAAGCAGATACGACAAAGGGCAGTTAGCTAGCAGTTAGCGCGCAAACTTGTGTCTTCTGGGGGTTAAACTGGATTAGATTTAGTCGCCCCAATCCGAGACTCTGTTCAGCAAAGACTCGACTTTAGACACAAGTTTGTCCCGGCACTCGGAGACGTTTTCCTGAGAAATATTGGCTCGGCCGGTGTAAAGAGCATCACCAGTGCTGTCATCTGCATAGCAATTAATGTTACGGGTTTGCAACATATTATGGATATGCAGAAGAAACAGCGTTGGCGATAGCACGCAGCCTTGTGGAACACCAGCATTAATAGGCTTGCAATCGGAGCTTGCACCGTCTACAACGACCTTGATGCCCCGATCTGCAAGAAAGCTGGTGACCCAATCGCACAATTTCTCGGGAAGCCCACATAGGAAGGGAGCTTCGAAAGAAGCGCTTTGTGCCAAACTCCATTATTTTGGAGAACAAGGAGGTGATAGCGATAGGCCGATAGTTGGACGGGTCTGAGCGGTCGCCTTCTTTAGGGATCGGGTGGACGAAAGCCGTCTTCCATGATTTTGGGACTACCCCTAGAGAGTAGTAGTACCGGAAAAGACGCGTTAAAACCGGTGCCAACTCTGGAGCACACGTCCTCAGTACAATTGGGGGGATTCCGTCAGGCCAACTCGACTTGTGGATGTCCAGAGAGAGGAGTTCTTTGCGAACCGAGCGCTGTGTGAACTGCACTTCCGGCATGGAGCACTCACACCACGGGATGGTCGGCGGCGTACTCCCCCGTCATCGAGAGTCGAGTTGGACGCAAAGAAAGGGCCTAGAAGATCGTTTTTCTCCTTTACGGTATGGTGAGCCGTTCTCCCTGTGCAGAGATGGAAGAGATGGTTGACAGAAATTCCTCTGGACAGCCTTGGCGAGAGACCAGAATGCACGGGTTCCAGAAGGAAGGCGAACTAGTTTCTCGCCAATTCTGCCTATGTGCTCTGACTTTGCCTTTTTTATTTACTTTACTTTACTTCTCTGTAACATAACATAACCTTTGCATTTATGTAATTTTGCCTTTTTCTTAACTTCGGGCGACTATGGAGCTATAGTACGTGCCAAATCGATTGAGAAAAACGGACAATGACCTCAGATATGAGCCGAGTGTCAAAAGGCGTAACTTACAAAATCTCAATTTAAATGTGATAACAAAATTTGAATATTGATATTATTCACACTTCTAGGTCGGCACATATGTTTTTTTTTCTTAAATAATATTGTCTGTGGTTCCTTATAAACATCGTAAAATCTTACGGTACATTGCGAAAAATGTGTTATATTTTATATTTCAATTAATGGTAAGTAAAACGCAGCGATACATTTAATAACAGTTTCATATTAAAAAAAATATTTGAAGCAATATAATCACCATATTGAGCTTTTGCAAATTCATCTCTTTAAAATAAACAAAACGCGCGTTACGTCAGTTCGTTCTAAAAGAAACGTGACAATGGCAGCGTCACCTTTTTGGGCCGGTCCGCATGCACCGCATAAAAATAAAGTCCTTATATAATATTGAAAATAAAGTTTTATCTTTTGAATAAGTACGTACTTATTCGGTGTCGTTATCACTCGAATCTTTATATTTGTTATAAATTAATGCTTTTTTTGTTAAATGAATAAAGTACTTAATAACAATAGATGATTTTTCTTCTACAGTGATCTTTTACATAACGTTTTGATAATAGTTAATATATATATATATATATATATATATATATATATATATATATATATATATATATATTATATCAATCATTATAAAAAATATAAAAGGTCATTATAAATAAAAAGTACTAAATAAAAAAGTACTAAATATAAAAAGTACCTATATATTGAAGGTTTGTAGCCCCTGGTTAAATGACCGAAAGGTCATTGTCCGTTTTTCTCAATCGATTTGGCACATAATATAATTGCTAACTGCGAGCTATGGAGAGGGCTATGCTCGAGGTTTCTCTGCGTGATAAACTTAGAAATGAGGATATCCGCAGTAAAACCATAGTAACCGACATGGACTAACGGATTAGTGGATGAGTTGCTAAGGACCTTTGCTTTGTGAGATTCTTTGGGGGAGGCCTATGTTCAGCAGTGGACTTGAGAAGGCCTGTAATGATGTTGATAACTTTTAACTTCAAAATAATAATTTAATTTATAAGAACTATTTTTCATTTGAACTATTTATTTTACATGCACCTTACATATATGCAAAGGTTATGTTATGTTACAGAGAAGTAAAGTAAAGTAAATTTACAGTCTAAATTAAGTTTAGTTTTAAAATTTGGCTACTCTTAGAAAAATAATCTGTAATTTAGTTTGAGAAAAAAGTCTATACATAAAAATGAGAACAAAAGAGGTTATCAAGCAAACCATGTTTAAGAAAAAGTTTTATAAAAGGAATAATATTGTTAACAAAGGAAAAATTATTATAAAAATCAAAATAATTAAATAAAAACATCCAATCGATCCCTTGGATCAATGACATTTTTGACAATTATCTCGTTTGAGCATGAAAGGTTTATTCGAAATATGCGACACAATCAAGACTATTGCCCAGTTTGGACGTAACGCAGGTTTCACAGACTAACTGGTATAGTTCATCTCGATGTAACAAGCCAATAATTTACAGTTTTTAACGTTAAAATTCGACATCTCGACCAATTGTACGACCTGTTGTGTTAGTTCTCGAGTGGCAGCCTTGTACCGACAGGCAAAGTGTAAGGCGTCTCCCCACTAGATGGAGTGATGACCTTATAAGACATGCAGGAATTCAATGGATGCAGATGGCTCAGGACCGTGCTTCGTGGCATTCCTTGGGGTAGGCCTTTGTTAACAGTGGACTTGTGAAGGGCTGTAATGACGGTGATGATAATGATTTGACCCTTATCAGTCTTTCAACATTTGTTCGAGCACAACTATTCCCAACCTTTGCCGAGTTATAAGTCTTTAAAATTGGTATGGAAGCTATCTTGTTTTCCGCCATTTTTTTTCACCACCGCTCGAACTTGCCTAAGGTGTAGGTTGATATTAGCAAAGACACAACACTGCTTGGCCAGGCAGTAGTACATCATTTCCTTGAGAGTCATTTTATTTGTATTATTTTCAGCGAACAAAATAAACGGTTTAATTTGTTTTCATCATTTGAATCCCTATGTTCATTTGATATACATATCATGGGAGTGTATAAAAAAACATAGTCCGCTTTCTTTGGAGGTCCACCATATTGGATTTAGAGTGACGTTTTGTTTTTAGTATTCTTTCCCGCACACCCTTTCATATAATACCCATATTATGGGAGTATATAATAATTAAAATTATAAATTAAAAATAAAAAAGCCTTTAATTCCATGCAGTACAATGATTTTCCAGTTTTGAAATATTATGCAACAATTTAATTCAGATTACCTAAATTAAATGAAAACGTGAATAAACGTACTAATTAATTATTATTTACATGCATTCAGCTTAGAGTACTATTAATATATACGTATAAGAAGATGAACACGTAGCATATAGTCGCCGTGTTGAATTTTATTTTGTTGTTGGTGATCCAAATAAAGAGAAAAAATATATAAAACATTTAGATTGATCATTTGTCTAATTCTCAGATTAAATAAATAAATAAATATTAAAAATTGTTTATTTCGGACAACTTGAAATCCATAGGAATTGTTAGTAGAGAAAAATTTACATCTATGTTAGTAATATAATTATACATTTTATTAATATTTAATTATTAAGCAGGACATGGTCCTGGAGATCATATTTTTTATCAGGGACAGTCCTCACTGTCGGCAATCTCACTCAGCACACTGTGGCCGCTGCCTCGTACTCTTTTTTAGCAAAGATGCGGTCTTTTTTCGGATTATTGCATCAAAACTAGCCACACCCGCCAGTGCGAACATCGCTGACGTGCTGCAGTAGCGTGGCAGCCGCAACAGCGCCCTGAATGCCTTGTTGTATTGAGTACGTAGGGCACTATAAGCCTTTTTGGTGTAGTTGGTCCATAGACTGCAAGAATAAAATGACGCACTATATATTTTGAACAGCTTTGACAGCGTCAGTGCAGCGACCAAATCTATGCACCAACACATTCACCCTGACCGACAGTGCCCTACGTTCTCTTTCAATGTCTTCATCGTCTTTAAGGCTGTCAGTCACAATATGTCCAAGATATTTAAAACTATAGCTATATAACTAGTGGTTCATTATAGAGCTTTATAGGTGGTATCACACTAGGACATTTACTGCCAGCCTTAAATACCATGAAATGCGACTTTTCGGTATTGTATAGTAAACCATGTGAGACAGCGAATTTTTCACAAACACTGAGTAGAGCTCCCATCACACTAACTGAGGATGCCAGCAGAACCATATCGTCCGCGTAGCTGCTATTGTTCACACACACCTTGCCGATAGGGCAGCCGACACGCCTGCTGCTTAGCTCTCGAATCAGTGCGTCTATATACAGGTTGAAGAGCCCCGGTGATTTCAGTCGCCCTTGCCTCACCCCGCACTCCATCCTGTACGGCTCGGAATTCTCATTCGCCCATCTCACGTAAAGCCGGTGTTTTTTTTTAATTTCAATAGCCTCGCGTATCATCCTTGGTAGGAATCGCTGTTCTTTTGCGAGGATTTGTGGTTTATCAAATCTGATGTAATGGTGGGGACGATCTTGAACATGTTCACAGATTGCAGACTTCCCGGCTATATAGCTGACGTGAAGCACCGATGTTCCGGGAAGTCTGCAGTCTGTGAACATGTTCAAGATCGTCCACACCATTACATCTGATTTGATAAACCACAAATCCTCGCAAAAGAACACCGATTCCTACTTAATACTTATACGTGGTTGAGGCATGCTGCGGCTATGTTAATTGTATAGTCGTAGCACGAATGGGTCGGCTCGATCGGGGAAGGACCACGCTCTCACAGAATACCAGCGTAAAATAGCAGTTGAATACTGCTGTGTTTCGTATGGTGAATGTAGAGATCGGGAGACCTTTTTTTTACTGGAAACGAGGTATTCCATCTTAGTCCTCAGGGGTGACAACGCATCTGCGTTTTGATTCTTAACCGAGCATAAATGTGTATGTGTATATGGGAAGCCATTGTGACAATACGATATAGCTGTGAAGAGAGAGATTAAACCTTGAAGTCAAACACCAAGCTGTGTTTCATTCTAAACAAAACTAAGACCACATGTATATATACATATATATATATATATATATATATATATATATATATATATGGGCCACAGCAACCACTTACCATCAGGTGGCCTGTGTGCTCGTTTGTCACCCTTATTCTATAAAAAATTATTCAATATAGATTATAAATAATACTTATTGCATATCACTATTTTTTTTAAATTACCACTGGTTTGGAGAAAAACCTCTGTCCTGGGAAGAACCAGCATGATACCCAGCACGAATTTTTTTTAAAAACAACTTCCAATCATGCATGTTACAATTAACGACACAAAAAAAAATAGAAATAGCTTGGTAGGTTATAATATTATAATAACCCTTTTTTATACAAACTTAAATTGATTAAAGTTTTTCAATTTTATGCACGTCAAATTTTGTATATTTTCTGGAATTTTGTTGTAAAAGCGTTATATACAATACCAAAAAAATTTATTTACTGACTCTTCTTTTCGGCAAGATCATTGCTTACCCGCGGGACCCGAAACTCATCTTAGAACGATCCTGTTGTTATATCCCAGGGCATTTAGACGGTTCACGCTGTCTTCAAGTAGCTTCGAGTTCACTGAGTTTGATCTCTGCGCTAGCAGTGCTGCTTGACTAGAATAGAGTTTATATTGATAATATGGTTGACGTAGTATTTTTGCAAATTGATTTTCGCACACTTAAGTATGGAAAAAATTTCTACCCTGAAAATAGACGTGATTCTACAAAAACTCATACTAAATTTCAATTTTGGGCATCCCCCACAAATTCCAAAGCCTACGTCGAGGCCCATTTTTGACCCATCGGTATACCATATACGGCTATCGACCTCACAGATAACCTGTCTATTTAGGCAGTCTTCTCTGGAGCGTAGTGCCAGAGGAGACTGTATACTTTTTATTAAAAGTATATAATGGACGCATGATATCTGAGATCATCCATTAGACCGGTGTTTCCCTAATTGAGTCGAGCATGGATCTTAATCTATAGGAAAGCAATTTCAGACCTCTCAATCTATATAAATACAAACTAGATCTTGCCTCCATGTCTAAATAAAGATTAAGGGGCATTAAGCTCCAGGCGAAGGTCGCATAGCTCCAATTGATATTAAACAGGCAGTCCTTTGTAGACTATTTAGGTACATCCTCCTCTAGCCTACATACAATGGAGGCGTATTGAATAAAACTATTATTTACGGATTTTATCGCGTTTAATTACTTTAATTTATTTTTATTATTATCCCGACGTTTCGGGTGCTTTACAGCACCCATGGTCACGGGGGGGGGGACTGAGATGTTTGACGTCCCAATATCATTGTTAGCCCGGCTACCTTCAGTTTTTGAATATTAATTTTTGGTCCGATTTACGCAAAACGGACCAAAAATTAATATTCAAAAACTGAAGGTAGCGGGCTAACAATGACATTGGGACGTCAAACATCTCAGTCCCCCCCCGTGACCATGGGTGCTGTAAAGCACCCGAAACGTCGGGGATAAAAATAAAAATAAATTAAAGTAATTAAACGCGATAAAATCCGTAAATAATAGTTTTATTCAATGTGTAGTGTTCGCGTAAATTTAAGAAATCATTAATGGAGGCGTATGTAAGATTCCACCTAACTATGCTCCTATACAGCCGTAGGATCATATTGGGATGTAAATTCCAGCTGTTCTCTTACATACGACTGTATGTACCTAAAGAAATTTTACCCTTATGACATACGTTGCAAAGTTAAGAGTTAGTTCCACGCTAGTTTTTCGTCGATTGTTACGCCCAAATACTTAACTTTATTGGACAATGGTACTTCTTTACCATTAAGTTTCAGTGTGACAATTTAGTCCAACTGTCTCTTTTTGATAAAGGGTATTATAACATTTTTATCAGCATTGACTAATAAACTTTTATCCCTACACCAGTTATTTATGGTGTTTAAGGCTCTTTGTATGATTATTGATTAATGATAAAGTACTTTCGCAAAACTCTCGCAATGACCACAAGGTAGTCAGCATAACCTAGTATGTTAATGCAAAGGTATGCCATCTTGTGCAAAAATTGGTCCGCAATAGTCCAAAGAAGAGGTGACAATACATCTCCTTGTGGGCAGCTTCTTGCATTTGCAACCTCAATCGAAGTTTGAAACAGCGCTATTTTTACCTTGCTATTTGAAAGCAACGACTTTACCCACCTGGTGGTCGTAGTGTAAACAATTTTAATTGTCGGGCCCTCAATCAGCAGTGATGTAGGGCTACTATCGACGGCGTTTTCAATATCTAGAAAGGCTCAAGGACTATATCTTTATCCTCCAATGCTATTTCGACCCTGTCAATAACACTGATCAGGGCTGTTTCCGTAGATTTCTCTCTGCGGTAAGCATGCTGGTTGTAATGTATGGGCCTCGTAGCTAGAGCTACATTCCTAATATACCTTTCCCAATGTCAGGAGAAGAAAGGAAGAAAGGTTTATAGGTCTAAAGTACTTTGGTAAAGCGTAGTTCTCTCTACCAGCCTTGGGTATAAATAGAACTTTAACGGTTGTCCATCGTTCAGGAATATATCCACACGCAAAATTTGCTCTGAAGATTTTCACCAGATAAGGAAGGAAGATATTGATACCCCTCTGTCGTTGGATGTGAATTATTCTGTCCACTCTGTTTGTTTTATATGGAATAATGTTTTATAATGTTTTATATTATTTGAAGGAGTCACAGCCCACTGCACCAGGTTTGGTCTTATTATCTTTGCAGCCCTACACCAGTCCTCATTACAAGGCCTTCGTAGGGCTCTGAAAGAATTCAAGGTCTTATGTGACCCTGGGAAATGGGTTGACGCTAGTAACTCCAATGTTTCCGCTTCACTAGTAGTGAAGTTACCATCAGGCTTTTTAAGAAGCCCGATCTGATTAGGTTTAGCTTTCGATAGCATTTTGTGTAGTCTTGCACTTGCAGGCAAAGACTCAACTTCCTCGAGACTCAACTTCCTCGCATAGCTTTCTAATTTCTTAATTTTATTCGGTTAGGGCTGCACTGGCGAGTACATCACTCACCTTCGATTTGCCGACGATATAGTCCTTATGGCAGAATCGCTGGAGGACCTTAGCACTATGCTCAATGACCTCAATGGTGTCTCCCAACGGATAAGTCTTAAGATGAACATGGACAAAACAAAGATCATGTTTAATGTCCATGTCACACCTATGCCGATAGTTGTTGGGAACACTATGCTCGAAGTTGTTGACGAGTACGTTTACCTGGGACAAATAGTCCGACTAGGTAAGTCCAACTTCGACCGAGAGGTCAATCGACGGATTCAACTCGGCTGGGCAGCGTTCGGGAAATTACGACACATCTTCTCATCAGGTATACCTCAATCTCTGAAAACTAAAGTGTACAACCAGTGCGTGTTGCCAGTGATGACTTACGGATCTGAGACGTGGTCCTTCACCGCTGGCCGTATGATGACGCTCAAGGTCGCTCAGTGAGCTATGGAGAGGGGCTATGCTCGGAGTTTCACTGCGTGATAGACTCAGAAATGAGGATATCCGCAGTGAAACCAGAGTGACCGACATAGCCCAACGGATTAGTAAGCTGAAGTGGCAATGGGCCGGCCATATAGCTCGAAGAACCGATAACCGATGGGGAAGAAAGGTTCTCGAGTGGCAGCCTCGTACCGGTAGGCGTAGTGTAGGGCGACCCCCCACTAGATGGAGTGACGACCTGGTAAGACATGCAGGAAGTCGATGGATGCAGGTGGTTCAGGACCGTGCTTTGTGGCATTACTTAGGGGAGGCCTATATTCAGCAGTGGACTTGTGAAGGGCTGTAATGATGATGATGATGATGATGAGGGCTGCACTATAAATACTCCCACTCTTTAGTTGTTTTGGCTCTATTGAATAGTTTCCTGATCGTTCCACCAAAGAACTTTTCGTGTTGAGGTCTTAATTTTGACTGAACAAATTCCTTCGAAACTATCACGGTTACGGTATAACGTTTCTTTTAGTCTTATTGAAATAAAATATCGTTTTTTTCTGTACTTACGATTCTGTGTTACAATATTGCTAAATAAAGGAGAGGTCATCGTACTAAATGTGCTCCTATTGAAACAATATAAACGAAATAAAAATCACGTGTAAGAATTTCAAGGCATTTAAGTCTTTTGACAATTTCCGTTGTCAGTGCAAGCCGAGGCCATGGCGGCAATGTTGGTACTTGAATTAATTGTTTACTGTTGGATTTTTTTATAGAATAAACATGTAAAAGCATTCAGTCCACCTGCTAGTGAGTGCTGTGACCGCTGCTAGCGAATGCTGTGGCCTGTAGACTTATATACATTTAGATGACTTATCAACCCTAAGGACTAAGATGGAATGCCTCTTTCTCAGAAAAAAAGGGTCACCGGTTCTGAATACTCACCATACAAAATGCAGCAGAATTAATAGCTATTTTATTCTGGTATTCTGTGAAAGTATTACAATTATAATTATGCAGCTCCAGCGTAGCTCTACCACGTATTAAATATTCCCATTTCAGATCCAAGATCGGCTAAGACAGTGACTGGGGTAGGGGAATATCATAAAATCTCCATTTTTCCGGATATTTGGCGCAAGTGGTACATCACCTAGAAAGGAACTGCCAGAAAATCTTGTGGACTCCAACAGACGGGGGAACGATTAAAGCAAATCTTTCATATAACGGTATAGGCTTATGTCCACATTTCAGAGTCCACAGTCCATATTTTGAGGTTATGTTGGGAGTAAATTATAAATATAAGCCAGTTCTCGATCGATTCCATCTGATGGCAAGTGATGGTGCAGTCTCAGACGGTAAAAGCTATATTGATATGTTGATCACATGTAATTCTTATTGAAAGCCATTTTGTACTTCTACCACCAGTTCAGAAAAAAACCTTTGTGCTGGCAGGAACCAGCAAGAAACCCAGCGAAACTTTAAAAAAAGGCATAAATTACAATTTAATATTTATACAAATGTTATGAAAATATTTAGAAACATCGTGGTAGCCGTCACACCATACCCAGGGGTTATTCAGTTATCAATCATGTAGTCTTTAGTTGTATAGTAAAGTAAAGTAAAGTAAAGTTACAGCCTATATACGTCCCACTGCTGGGCACAGGCCTCCCCTCATTTCTGAGGGGGTTTTAGGGCAAGGAAGTGTCCGCCGCGCTGCCCCAATGCGTGTTGGCGAACTTCACATGTCTTCGAAATATTTTTTTCTTATTCCTCAGACATGCAGGTTTCCTCATCCTGATGTTTTCCTTCACCGCCGAGCACGTGGTAAATCAGCACTCAAAATTGCAATTAACAATTTCATTGGTGCCGGCGGGGCTCGAACCCGGGTTACTCGCGTTCTGTTATATTTACAGCGAGCGTTAACCGTCTGAGCTACCACGGCTCTTTTAGTTGTATAACCCTTTTATCAGTCGGCGAGGACTCTAATTAGATAACATAAAAATTAGCTACCGCTGGCTCGGGACGGTATCTAGTTAGATACCAAATACCCTATGAAAATGTTTTTTTTTGTTTTAAACAAAACCAAAGACAATATGCAATGAATAAGAGAGTCAAAGACTAAGATGTACTCTTTTATTTTAAACCATGACCAGGCAATGTTTCTTAGAAAAAAAAAGAAATCACTCTGAACTTTCGGCGTTCCACGTATCGTATTGCAGAAGGTGCCCCGTATTTTTATAGAATTTTATATTTGTGTCTGGACTAAAAACGAAGTTATTATATTTTTTTGTATTCCTTGTAATATAGTAAACACGTAGATATATAATTTGTGGCATAAAAAGTGAAAAAACTTTTATCCCTACACCAGTTATTTATGGTGTATGTAAGTGCCAAAAATACTTCGAAATCGAGAAGGCCCATTTTAGCGGTTGGGTCACAAATGTGTTATTTTTCCAATTCTCATTTATTTTTAGTGTAAAATGTAACTAAAAATAGTTTTATAACATATTTAGAATAATTTGAAAAAAAAAACTTGACGTGGTATTTATTTCAAATTCGCACAAAAATGTATTTGAAATATTGTTCGAAATGTATCATACAAATAAAAATTATTTTTTTTTATATTTTGATATGAGTAACGAATAGAAACACATGAAACATAAAAATATACATATTTCCAAACATTTTCATATAAATTTCTCCAAAAACAAAAGTGTAGAATTCAAATTAGTAGTAATTTTGGCACTAAAAGAAGTACACTGAAGTATATACTACTACTACTATGCTATAAAGGGTAATTTATGAACTTTATTACAATTTCTAGCAACTAAAATAATTTTATTCGATAGTTTATACATTCAACAAGAATTCCTGTAAGTTTTATCCATAAATATTGTCTAAAAGTGAAAATATAGCAAAATTTGCAAGATAGCAAAAAATTTGCAATTCCCGCTATTTTAAGGTCGCGAGCAAACAGGAGTATCAAATAACTTAACCTTCCGAGCCTAGATAAGGTCTGGATATTTTCTGGCATAATAATTAACTTTTTAATTTATGTTTTTAGTTTTAGTTTTTGAACTATTATTTATTCTGTGGTTTTAGTTGCTTTTACTATAGTTTTTTTTTTTAATATTGTATATATTTCAATGTTATGTAAATAAATATTATTATTTTGGAAACGATAATAAAAACAATAAAAATAAATATTCCTCTGACAAGAGCAAAATGGTAATTTGTTACTAACTACTTTGTAAATTGATTACAAATTATACCCGTTTCTAGATTTAGCATGTCAGTATAAAACGAGACCTAATTATTATAATTTTCGCTCGAAGTACCTTGTTCAAAGAGCCTGTTATTAGAGCACTTGGTTTGAATTATAGAATCAGACGGAGTGTTGTATTTGTTTAATTCAAAATTATTGCCAGACTTTACTCAAATAAAAATGGCGAATCATATTTTTTTAATCTGTTTCGTGATAAAGGTCACCTCTGTTCAAATAAATATATAATAATCTATGCCTCTGTTTAAAGGGGCTTAAAAGAAATAAAATTCGGTTCGGTTAATATGGTCACTTTCTTATAACTTAAAACTACGGCCTTGATTGCATAGATAGATCTATGATAGCTTTTTTAAATTGCATTGAATTGTGACAGACTAATGACAGCTCTTCATCGGTAAATAAAATAATAAAGGGTCAAAAGGGCGATGCTTTATCGACGCCATATTGACAGTTGACATTACTTATAGTAAATATTTTAGTCCATTTTAGTAGTTTCCATCAATAAAACCAAAAACCATACATAGAATCGAATCTTGTGTCATCTATTATTATTCATTCATTAATTAATATTGCTAAAGCTTGTTTGCTACTCTTTTCTTAATATATTAGTTACACAAAAAGCAAGAAGCCCAATTTGTAGTCGTTGGTTTTTAGTAAAACTTAGCACTAAGATTACCTATTGTGAAGAGAGTTATATCATTATAAATTAATAAAGTGATTCATTCAAACATATAGTATACGACTTTGTGTTTTTGTCTCTGCCCTTCTCCTAGTTTTGGTTTTATAGGGCGGGAAAGCTTAAGGTGCCATATTACCCTTACGTTTGAAAATATTACGTCAAAAAACAAAAATAAGGTATTTGTTTTTTGACGTAATATTTTCAAATTTCGTTTATCAAACACTTCTTTTAAATCTAATATAGTTTAAAATTATATATATATTTTAAATAAAATATATTTGTATTTTATTCCTGAGATTCCGAAAAATAATGTTTTGTGTAAATAATATATTTCAATATTAATGAATATGTGATAATATAATATTTACAAGTTCGTTTGCTTGAAGTGATGACACGAAATAACGATGGCCGAATACACCAAGAATATATTTTATTTTGCAACAATAATGCCAGGGAGAACTTTAAAGAAATATTAAATGAGAAAATAGAAAATCGTCAAAATAACAAAATCAATGCTCACTACACTTCTTCTGATCCCACGAAAACAACGAATGCCGCGTTTTTATTGAGACGCTTGAGCGTTTTATTGAGATTGTCACCAAAAGAAGCTTTGAAACCATCAACTGTAAGCGGTTATAGTTGTAGGTCACTTCAAGATGCAACGCCTTGTGATTCATCGTACACAATATTAATATTAGATTGCTTCAAGGCGATAAACAAAGCTCGAGAACTAGGTTTTTATTTTAATTTTCAAGATTTTGATTTGTAATAAATTATAGACTTTTGAGTGCTGTAGATATATTTTTACATTTTTAATTTTTTACTTTTTCTATGAATATTATCGCTCCGATACATTCACAGCCGGATTTCCAACGGTGTCAAAATTGTACCGACGGTAGGCTGTTTAAAGATAAAAAGGTATTAAATATACACATTAAACGATGCCATAGTAAAAGTATTTCGGCTTCACAGCCTACCGTAGAAATTCATGACTCTTCTGGTAATATACCTAATGACACAAATTCTTCTCTTTTTTTCGGAAAAATTATACAATTTGTATAGTAACGTACCAGTTAGGTTAAAAGAATTCCCAGAGGTGCGAGGATGCAACTTGCTAAAGCATTGTCATTCACTATTCAAAATTCTCTAACGAATTGTGAAAAGAGTTGGCAAAAATTATTTACATTCGCGAATTCCCATTTTCATTTTAATAAAACAATAAATAAATCAATTACGTCTCAACTAAAAGAAAATTCTTTTCAAAATTTAAATTACCCGATTAATACTCATTTCTCTCGACCTTATCCTAAATTTGATCTTGTAAGCGTATCTGCCGGTGACGCCGGTAGGATACTTCTTAATGACATTACAAAATTATGTAATTTTATGCTTTCTGGTTATGTCAATCCCAATTTCATTCCACACTTATATGGGGCAAGATTGTGTGCCTTCAAAAAAAAAAGGATAACGGTATCCGTCCTATTGCTGTTGATCCTACATTTCGACGTTTAACTTCAAAATTAGCTTGCAGGCACATAATCTCAAACCTTAAGACAAAATTTCAACCTACTCAACTAGGCTTTGGCACCAAAGGTGGCTGTGAGGCGGCGGTACATTCTGTGCGTACTTTCTTAACTCATTCCAATGCAGATGTTCTACTGAAGGTTGATCTTAGAAATGCTTTTAACTCTATTGATAGGATAACCCTGCTGAAAGAAGTGGCTAACAATACCCCCGAAATATATCATTACGTTTGGCAATGTTACAGTCAAAATTCAAACTTGTTTTATCGAAATCATATTATTGAGTCTTCTTTCGGTGTTCAGCAGGGTGATGCATTAGGTCCAGCTCTTTTCAGTTTGGGAATTCAACCTATTATTTCAAATTTAAGATCCAAGCTGAATGTCTGGTATCTGGACGACGGTACACTGGGAGGTAAAGCAGATGACGTCCTTAATTATCTTACTCATATTTTTCAAAATTTTAAAAATATTGGCCTTGAACCAAATACCAATAAATGTGAAATATTTATTTCTAATAATTTATCTCATTCTAACAGAGATACCTTAATTTATAATTTCAATCAGATTTCTCCAGGAATAAAAACTGTCAATTCGGAATCGCTTTACCTTTTCGGTGCTCCGTTGTTTTGTGTTTTAAAAACAAAATTTGATCAATTTTTAAATCACGTTGATAAATTATGTATTTTAAACCCCCATATATTGCCCTAACCATTTTAAAATATTGTCTCCTTGTACCTAAATTTACATACTTGTTACGCTCAAGTCCAGTCTGGAAATGTTCGGATATTTTAAAAGATATTGATAGTAATCTTAAAATTTCTTTAGAAACAATTCCGAATTTGAGATTAAATACAATAGTCTGGAATCAAGTCACTTTACCTATCAAATTTGGTGGTATTGGTGTAAGAAATATTTCTAGCGTCGCATTGCCTGCTTTCCTTGCTTCCGTGCATAGTGTCAATGATCTATGTAACACAATTTTAAGTAATAAAGTAGACCTGTGCTTTGCTGCGGAGGCAAGGCAAATATGGCTAACGCTCTGTCCCGGCGAAAATGTCCCACTGGAAGTTAACCAACAAAAAATTTATTTCAAAATTTCTACAGTCAACAAGATCAGGCTCGCCTTCTAGCTGTTTCGACTAAGGAATCTAGCCACTGGTTACATGCTCTACCATCAAGTAATCTCGGCACAATGCTTGATGGGGAAAGCTTGCGCATCGCCGTAGTAATCTAGCTAGGAGTGGCAATTTGTCAACCTCACCAGTACCCCTGTGGTAGCAGCGTCGATGAGTTTGGGCTCCACGGACTTTCATGCAAGAAAAGTGCAGGTAGGTTTTCCCGTCGCGGTTCTTTGAACGAAATCATCCGAAGGGCTCTTGTCTCCATAAAAGTCCCCTCGGTTTTAGAGCCTTGCGGGATATTTAGAGACGATGGCAGGAGACCCGACGGTATGACTTTGGTCCCTTGGGAGACAGGTAACGCCCTAGTGTGGGATGCTACTTGCGTTGACACTTTGGCGGCCTCTCATCTCAAGGGTACCTCTTTTAGAGCCGGGGCGGCATCAGAGGCAGCCGAATTTAGTAAATGGCGCAAATATGAGTCTTTGAGAAATGACTACATATTGGTGCCATTTGCTGTAGAGACTATCGGTCCGTGGGGTCCACGTACAGTGAAGTTTCTAAAGGAACTGTATCCCCGGCTGGTCGCCGCTGCTGGTGATAAGAGGGCTGGTTCTTTCCTCGCTCAAAGGCTAAGTATAGCTATTCAGCGAGGAAACGCAGCCAGCGTTCTTGGCACTATACCACGGGGAGCAGGTCTTTTTGACGATTTAAATTTTTAGTTTTAGATTTTCTATATTATAGTTTCTTCTTTTATATTGTATATAATTAGTTTTAATCGTAAATATTACAATTTTAGTTATTATTTTAGTTAGGTAAATTATATTAAATAGGTGTTAGGACTAGAGATGGGTAGTATAATCGTTTTATATTCGGTATTCGGCATATTCGGTAGCTTTAACGAATATTCGTATTCGGCCGAATATTCGGCCAAATCACCGAATATTTATTTAAGTGTCCACTGTATTGAAATGTACGAATTGAGTTGCTACGTCTTTCATAATTTAACTGTTGAAAGTGTATTTTATTTGTGGGTTAAATCTACTTGAAATGTTATGTTTTAGAGGCACTGTGGATTTATTTCCAATTATAGCAAATAGCAAGCTTGATTAAATGTTTTTTTTTTGAAATCAAATAAACAAACATTGCATTACATTAGTATATTTCACTTTACTTTGGTCGTCAGTTTTTCTAAAATAAGTCCAAATAGTAGATCTCCTGTCACTCATTTTTATCATATAATTATCAATTTTCACTAAGAATAACAAACACACCGAAATTCTTTTTTCTCAGTAAAGTGGTTAAAACATAAGCATATTCTGGCAATCTGCTCAGTACTTGCACAGTATATAAATATACTGTGGTACTAGAGATGCAATAATATGTCAGGCGAGGGGCAGGGTCCGGTGCTAATCGCTTTACGGTAACAAGGTTGGACATAAATTGGTTAGGTACAGAGGTGATCCTGTCGAATAATGTTCAGCTGAATATTCGGTTCGGTAAAAGTTTTACCGAACTTTCGGCCGAATATTCGTATTCGTTGAAATCGATATTCGGCCCATCTCTAGTTAAGACTCCCTTTCTGTCTGGATAGGTACCAGCCTCTTCTGTCGCCAAATAGTAGTGCGTGCACCTCTTGTTCCTGCGTTCAGGTCTAAAGGATATAGAGAACCACGTATAATTCGCCTAATGATTCTCCGAATTTAAAATTTACATTATTTCATCTTGGTTGTCGAAGGTGACACATCTCTAACCTTCTTTTTTTGAAGTAGATTGCAAGTATTTACGGGCAACAGTAGCTACATACCATTAGAAGGACAATAAGTTCGTTGGTCAAGTTAATTTTATAAAAAATCTCTTGAGTGGCAAAGTATTTGGTACATTTACCAATCATTTCCCTGCATGTGATATACTGACGTTAGCTGACGTACGTGGTAGATCCACGCTGCAGCTATATTATGGTTGCACACGAATGGGTCGGCTTGATCGAGGAAGGACCAGTTCTCACATAATACCAGCATGAAATAATAGCTTAACCTATTGTGTACAGTAAGTGTATATCATAGAATACTGTTACGAGCTTGAGGTTCGTGACAATAAAAACTGCCGATTGAATTACTAAAATTTACACTTTTATTACCGAACACCAATTAAAACTTAAAAGACACTAATAATTAATCACACTGATTCACTTTATTTCGCTCCGAAGCTTCGCTTGTCTCGCCAAATTCAATACTGTCCCGATGGCGGCTTGCAGCGGCTTTAAATACACCTTTTACAATAAAACATCCAGTAAATACGGGCGCCGACCGACCAGACGCAGAAAGTTCGAGTGTGGGGCTTCTAGAAAGCTTAATTCTTCTGTTCGATACTAGATGGTGCTGTTGGTCGAAAGTTCAAGATTGAAATTTTCTAGGAAGCCCTCCTCGCTCTGGTCCCCGACACTAGATGGCGCTAGTGCCAGATACCAGACGTCAACTTAGGCGCGCATCAATACTATAATACATACATAATAGAACGTTTTGTAATTGGTGCGCAAATAAAGCCTAAGTAAATAAATATAAGCAGTGGATCTTTTTAGGCAAAACTGGGGCACCTTGATTACAGACATGGTTGACAAGGTCAGACAGACAAGGTTGGCTACATCTTGAAGCGAGCTTCCAATAAAATATACGACAAGCCGCCGAAGAAAATTAGTCAAGTTTTACCATCCATCAAGTGTTATATACCTGTGCAAGATGCAGGAGTGTACAAGCTAGATTGTTAATGTAATCTCTCTTGTATAGGACAAACAAAAAGCTCTGTAAATATCTGCGTGAAGGAACATATAGCTGACGTGAAGCACCGACGCTCTGGGAAGTCAGCAGTCTGTGAATACGTTCAAGATCGTTACATGAGATTTGATAAACCACAAATCCTCGCAAAAGAATCGATTCCCTACTTAGGATGATACGTGAGGATATTAAAATTAGAAAACATCTTAATTTAAAAAAATAACATGGGTGCTGCCATCTGCTATAAACATTATTGTACTAACGTACGTTACGCGGCAGCAACAACGCGGCGTACATCACGTAGCTAGGAAGCATGGTGGGGCCTGTAAGGATTTCATGCAATCTGCCGAATATTATCGTCAATCTAAAACTATTTTGTTTATTTTACGATACAATAGTAGAGATGCACAAAGATTGGAGGTGGTAAAACATCCAATAATTCTCCTCATCATAATGTTGATGTTGAATTCCTTAACAAATATTTCACCTGTTCTAGCACATTAGATTGCTCAGATAAAGACCGGAGTCTGAATATTCTTTCTTCAATACCAAATCCTGATTTTCCACCGTTTAATTTCTCTCCTTTCACTGATAGTGATGTTAAAAAGAACATTTTGTCCATCTCGTCCAATGCCGTGGGTGATGACAATGTTAGTAGTAAACGCCCAAAGCATTCCGGATCTTACCTATCCTAGAATTTTTTACTCCTATCCTCACTCATATCTTGAATAAATCCATCTTCTCTTCAAAATTTCCTGATGTTTGGAAAAGTGCACTTGTAACGCCTCTCCCAAAAAAAGCCCATGCTTTGCATTTTTCCGACTTTCATCCTATCTCAATTCTTCCGTTTTTATCCAAATTCCTGGATAAACTAGTTTTCTTTCAGTTAAATCTCTACCTAAATAGAAATTTTATCCTGGATCCTCTCCAATCTGGTTTCCGATCGGGTCATAGTACGACAACAGCATTGGTTAAAGTTACCGATGACATTCGACGAGGCATGGATAACAAACAGCTCACTGTTGAAATAATACTAGTTTTTACGGAATTTATCGCGTGTATTTAACTTTTTAATTACCCGACGTTTCGAACGCTTTACAGCACTCATGGTCACGGGCAGGACTGAGATGTTCAACGTCGGGTAATTAAAAAGTTAAATACACGCGATAAATTCCGTAAAAACTAGTATTATTTCAATGTGTAGTGTTCGCGTAAATATAAGAAATCATTATGTAAACAGCTCACTGTGTTGGTATTGCTTGATTTTAGCAATGCGTTTAACACTGTTGATTTTCACATCTTATTGAGTGTGTTACGTTCTATTAACATATCTCCTCCGGTGATTGGCTGGTTTCATAGTTATCTTTACGGCCGACGGCAGCGTATTCACATCGAAGATGAGTTCTCATCTTGGTGCGAATTGCGGGCTGGGTGCCTCAAGGTGGTGTGCTGTCTCCTTTACTTTTTGCTATATTCATTAATTCTATCTCTCAAAATACTTCTCATAACTTCTTTCTATGACATGTATGCAGACGATCTCCAAATCTACACTCAGTCAACTTTGTTAAATCTGCCTTCTGCTGTTGCCACCATCAACAATGACTTAGCGGCGATAAACCAGTGGAGTCAGCGTTATGGTCTAAAAATTAATCCGTTCAGGCTATAGTTATTGGTGGTGGAGGGATGGTCTCCAGAGTTGACTGGAACAACCTACCCTCGGTGACATTAAATGACGTTGTCATACCCTACAGTAAATCTGTAAAAAATCTGGGGATATATCTAGATTCTACCTTGTCATGGTCGCAGCAGTTAAAACAAGTGAGCAAAAAGGTGTTTGCTACTATGGGTTCACTTCGTCGTTTACGGTCTTTTCTCCCCTTTCCCACTAAGATTATGTTAGCACAATCCTTACTACTCTCTATTCTCGATTATGCGGACGCAAGTTATCTCTATTTAACTGAAGACCAACTGAACAAACTTGAGCGAATTCAAAATATTGCAATTAGTGATTTCTTAAATTTACGCGAACACTACACATTGAATAAAACTAAATTTACGGATTTCATCGCGTTTATTTCACTACTTTTACTTATTTTTAATTCCCGACGTTTCGGGTGTTTTACAGCAACCATGGTCACGGGGGGGGACTGAGATGTTTGACGTCCCAATGTCATAGTTAGTCCGGCTACCTTCAGTTTTTGAATATTAATTTTTGGTCCGATTTACGCAAAACGAGCTTATAGTATCATGAAGTCTTGCAGTGGTATGCTTAGGTTTGGGTTTAATTTTGTTAATTATAGGATCCCAAGAAGGTGGCAGCACCCATCCATCTTCTCTATTGAAATTTGGATGTTTTTTAATTTCAATAGTTCAATAATTCAATTCAATATTTATATATATATATATATACCTATTTATTAATATGTATGTTTATTTTATTATTATATTTTATGTATTATTGTGGTATTTTAACAAATATAGTTTAGTTTATTTAGATATTAGAATGTAAGTGTAACATAAAACGCACCACCTCCTACTGTTCTTAATTCCAGTTTCTCCTTAGCTCAAAGGTTGTCTGGAAGAGATCGCTCTTTAGCGATAAGACCGCCTTATTGTACATACGTATGTATTAAGTTTTCTCTGTAATGTATTTATTCGTTGTATATGTGTGGTGTACAATAAAGTATATACTACTACTAGTATTACTACAATTGGCAAAGATATCGCATAACATAAAAAATATACAGTTGAATTGTAAGCCTCCTCCTTTTTATATGTCGGCTATAATAATAACATTTTTTATAGGATAGAGTGATAAACGAGTATACAGTTCATCTGATGGTAAGTGGTTGCTGTAACCCATGGACATCTACATCTATCCTCGATTACGAATCAAAATGCAGGTGCTTTGCCACCCGTGAGGACTAAGATGGAATGCCTCGTTTCCAGTAAAGAGGGTCTCCGGTTCTCTACACTCACCATACGAAACACAGCAGCATAAAGCTACTATTTTGAGCTGGTATTCTGTGAAAGCGTGGGCCTTCCCCGGTCGAGCCGACCCATTCGTGCTACAAATCTACTACTAATATAAATGTGAACCACTTGTAACACAAGCAATTTAAGCTTACCACGAGTGGTTAAGGGGAATATTAGTAATGTTTATAGCATTGTTAATATTCTTTAAAAAAAACTGCAGCATGGCTTACCACGTATATAAATTTTAATTACATTATATAATTATACAGATAATATGTAATACACATGGAAGTATAACGTACTTACGTAAGTACACATATTATTCAATGTTAATACACTGTGTAATTGAGTAGTATATGCGGAATCTAACGCGACGCGACATGCGCTTGCGCATTGAAGTCAATACCACGGCAAGTGATCAGGGTGAAGGTCAGCAGGCTGAACTCTGCACTGTACCGTGCTGAAATAGTAATAACAGTCTGTTTCGGTCATTTTAGCTAGAGTCAAATGAAATAAATACAAGTAATCAAAAATTAATATGGTTACGTAACTATTGAATAAGCTTTATTTTACAGTGTTTAATTTTGTGGTAGTGGAAGGTAAAGGGGAGTTTTCCCGCCAGGGGAGCGGTAATTTTTTTGCACCCAGAAGCAAGGGAGAGGGAGGTGGTAAATGCTCAAAGCATACTACGCAACCGGCTGCGTGGTTATGTGCGACTACTACCAACTAAACACCAGCTGTGAGATTGGCTTTAACTTGCTAAGATCTTTTAGCCGTATCGGAAGCGACCCCCCTTTGGGAAAAGGGGGCGCATGAAGCGGTAGTTCAGAGCAATTCATATATACTGTTTTACTTCGGAACTTTGATAGCGTGATTTAGGCTTCGATATGTTTCGCTTGTGGCGCGACGACAGCGCCGCCACAATTTTATCACCGAGTAGTACCGGTATAAGAGTATCCTCTACCCCATGTCTTCTTATGGTTGTTGTAAGGGGTGACAAAGGGAGATGGGTAGCAGCGTGTTTCAAATAACGATTAGAAAATAAAAAAACTGCGGTTGCCGAACCGCTCGCCTAGACAACTATGGCAAATATCCTCATCTATGGGGAAAGCTTATGTTCAGCTGTGTCCTGACTTTGGCAGGCCTTAATAAATTTTGTTAACCGAGTTCTAAATATGAGGAGGTTCGTTATTCGACGCTTTTGATTTTTTTAAAATATATGTACATTGATATTTTAGCAATGGTTAAAACAATTTCAATGATACTCTTTTTGCTAAATGGGTTGGTTCTTTAAGGGCGGTCTCATATAATTAAAAAAATCACCCGTAATGGTTGGAAAATATGGGATGATTTCATGTAAAATACTATTAAGATGGCATTTTAGTTGTTACCTTGTGCTTTATGATATTCAACAGGCCATTCAAATTGGTAATATTAATGAAATTTAAATAAAAGTAAGAACCAATAAGAAAATTTTCACATAATAGCTTTTGAAGTCGGAGCTTTAATTTAACTGTAGTATACTTCAAAAGCTTAGCACAAGCCTCAAAAGTTGATTTAACTTTTTGAGGTATAACATCTTCCTTCTCCCTTTCCTGCAATATGTGGGAGTGATTTTGTGAAAAGGGACGGATGTGTGTTACAGGAAGCTAAGGAAGCGCGCGCTATTTATATTGACCATGAGCGCGTGCGGTGGTAGGGAGTTATGTTACCCTTTCATAGATAAAACAACAATATTTTATATAACTTCAGTAACTTAAAAGTTTCTAGTACATAAAATTTTAATAATTGATTTCTTTCATATCATTTTGCTCATATCTTCTTAACGGGTTATCTGATTATCATAATTTCAATTGCAATATTAGTTCTAGAACTAAACCTATCTTTTGACAATTTCGTTTTTAGATATTATTATTAATATGTGGGGTATCTATATAGTTTTCCCATCTGGTTGGGTTCTATAAATATATAATTATAAATTAAAATGTAAAGATAAATATACATAAATATAATTAAAATAAAATAAATACAAAAATACATAAATAAATAAAAGCCCAACCAGATGTAAGCCCTCGGCAGGGGAGACCAAACGGCCGAGGGTTAGGAGGAAAGGGAAAGAAACCGGCGGACGATGCGAGCGGTATCGAGGAGCACCGCCTTATGCATTTGAGCCCGGAGCGGTCCGTCATGGAGTCCCAGTCGTCTCAGATGACCCAAGAGGCTGACTGGGATTAGCCCATTCGCAGAGATGACTACAGGAATAATTTCGGCCGGCATACCACCCCACATGTCGGTCACCTCGTAAGCCAGGTCCAGATATTTTGTTCGTTTATCTGTTTCGGCTTTCACGAGGTTCTCGTTATACGGAATGGTAATGTCAACCAAAAATATCCTTGACTGTGCCCGGTCCTTCAGCACAATATCAGGCTTATTCGCAAGAATAGTCCTGTCCGTGATGATGGCCCGGTCCCAGTAGAACCTGGCGCGGTCATTTTCGAGCACGGCTTCCGGCAAGTACTTATAATACGGCAATTTCCCGTCCACGAGACCGTATTTCAGTGCAAGCTCCTGGTGTAGAATTCTGACTACTAGGTTGTGCCTGTGCAAGTACTCAGAGTTAGAAAGCGCCGAACAACCGGAGATGACATGCCTAAGTGACTCCCCGGGATGGCGACAAGCTCGACAGACGTCGACAGTGCCATCCTTTAGGATGTATCTCCGATAGTTGTTGGTCTTAATAACCTGATCCTGTATTGCACAGACAAAACCCTCAGTTTCCCCGAAGAGGTCACCGAAACGTAGCCAGTTGAGGGAGGCAGCTGTATCTACGTGGGGCTCATGTAGAGCCCTGTAGTACCTCCCGTGGAGCTCCTTCTCCTTCCACACGGTCTCTCGGTCGGAAATGCCCTGTACTGCCGGGTCCTGCCTTGCTCGTTGACTAAGGATAGAGGGGTAAGTCCTTTATCACTAGAAATGACGTCATTATAGAATGGATTATCCGATCTCGCCAGGAAGTAATGACGGAGGCTCCACACCTCGCGATTATACATGCCCCACTTTCGCGGCAAGTACAGCCTCATAACCGACGATCTCGGATGATGCATCCTATGGGACGTCATTGTAGTGCGGGCTTTTTTATCCAGGGCATTTTGTTCAGTCTGACTTCACCTGAGTATGCCAAAGGTATACATGAGGACAGGCACGACCCAGCCGTTATATGCGTGTGTCTTATTCACACCGGACAAAAGGCTGTTAAGCACTTTGGTCAAGCGTGCATAAAACACGTCGCAAACTGACTGTTTCATACCAGCCTCATCGATACCGATGTTCTGTGACATACCCAGGTATCGGTATGTTTCAGCCTCGGAAAGGGCCCTTAAGTTGACGGGCATAGATAAGTCTATGCCCTCAGATTTAGCAACTCTTCCCCTTTCAACATGGAGGACCGCACACTTATCCGTCCCCAGCTCCATTCTAATAGAATTGCTAAATTCACAAGTGATGTTTAGCAATTCTTAAGATGGGAGCGACTGGAGGCGAATAATTTGAGGTCATCCATATAGAAAAGGCGGTTCACTTTTGTACCTCCTTTCCGAAGCTGAAATCCCCTCCTGGAGCCCTCCAGTAAAGTACTGAGAGGGTTCAAAGAGAGGCAGAACCAGATTGGACCAGACAGTCGCCCTGGAATATACCCCTTCTTATCCTTAGGGTTTCTGAGGTCATCCGCTCGCCTAGATGACAGAGGATCGTACTCCACTGCCCCACACACTACTCGAGGAAGTCTCGAACTATACAGTCAATCTTGTACAGCTCAAGGACCCTCTTTAGCCATGTATGGGGCACCGAGTCAAATGCCTTTTTGTAATCTATCTAGGCGGTTGAGAAGTTCCGACGGTTGCGTTTCACCACTTTGCCAATGCCCGCGTCAATGAGGAGTGGTTCATTGGTTCCACGACCGCCGCCCCGACATCCATTTGAGCGCGCGACATCACTTGATTTGAGTCCAGGTGACGAGTGATTCTCGCGCTCAAAATGGATGTTAGTGTCTTGTATATGGTCGGTAGACACGTGATGGGGCGGTATTTGCTCGGGTCTGTGGCACCCTGATCTTTAGGAACCAAATGAGTGATCCCAGTAGTGAAGAGGCTCGGGAACAACTTCTGGTTGAGAGCCTCTTGAAACTGTCGGGCGTGCACAGCATGACACACCATGAACCTCTTCAGCCGGTAGTGTTGCAGCCCGTCAAGCCCCGGACTTTTCCAGTTCCATTATTAATATTATTGAAATATTATTTTTTGTTTTTTGATTTTCAACCTGCGCTTTGCTTAATAATTCTTTTCAAACTTACTTTAGTCAGCATAATTATATTACTTTAGGATATTACATTAAATAGTCTAGTAAGAGAGAGAAGAAGACATAATATGCAACAAATTTATTTACATCTTAATTAATAACTTATAAAACTTTCAAACTCCAACTAATACGTGCCCTGCGTACATAAGGTCTCGCTGTCTATACTACTTTGACTTTTTACGAAATACAACTTATTTCTATCCTATTCTAGTACACAATGTAAAAATTCTAACTATTTAACGTGTAAATATTGTTAATGTTGCTTATTAAACGAGCTCCCTGATTAGCAGAATGAAGAACAGTTCCAATAGCATCCTGAAGACATTAGCAAACCGATTTATTTCACCAATTTGGAAATGTTTTGTGCGAAGAGTGACAATCACGGGAACATACCCTTTCCCCTGATGGTCACTCTTAGTAACAACTATAATTGTACGTAATTAATTAATTATTTTTATTGTAATAAGTATAATTTTTTAATCCCTATTAAAATACTAACATGGGTTGTAAGCCATTTTTTACTAACACAATATGGATATGTACAAGTGGTCCGAAACAAATAATTTATTATTATGTATATTATTATTAGTATCTGGATGACCGAGCTTTCCTCGATTTTTTTTTTTGGAAATCGTGTGTTTTGGAAATTATATTTAGATACAAATTACATACTGATGAAACATGAATAATATTTTTTGATCTTATTGACATAATAGAAAAAAAAACTGAACTGGTTATTTGAATAAAAAATCATGAGTGCAATTAGTTTAATTTAAATTTTCGTATTTTTAAAAAATACTAAAAAAGGGCTCGAAATAATAGATTTACTCACAAAAGAAGGGAACTTGAAAAAAAAAAAAAGGAAAAAAAGTCGGACTGAAGACAGAAGGCGAACCAGGGCACTACGATTTCGCAACGGCCCGATATCCACTTGAGCTATTATCATCATATCATCATCATATCATATCATGATCATTATTACAGTGTCAAAATTTACCTTCCTCTATAAAACATGGACAAAACGACATTTTCTAAAAATGAATCCTAGCTAGATTGAAATATTGCCACCGAAACTCCCTGGATACAAAATTTTATGAAAATCGTTGGGGCCGTTTCCGAGATTCCGATTATATATATACTAGCTTGCCAGGCAGACGTTGTTCTGCCCTTTTCGACGACCTTTGACATGTCCTATTAAAATTGCTGGCCATAGGCAAAAAAACTATCCTATCTCTCAAGTTGCGCCAAAGTGCACACGGTGTGCAAGCTTGATTAAACTCGGTTAAGTACTTTAGGAGTCCATCGCGGACAAGCAACGTGACACGTAATTTATATATATTAAGATACACAAGAATTGCTGGTTTAAAGGTATAGAATTATTGATTTCTTAAATAGTCCCTTAACAGTTTTCTTAAATAGTTCTTAGTCCCCCACGTGACCATGGGTGCTGTAAAGCACCCGAAACGTCGGGATAATAAAAATAAATGAAAGTAATTAAACGCGATAAAATCCGTAAATAATAGTTTTATTCAATATAGAATTATTACCAAGGTGATATGTCAGATGTTACACATCATATGCGACTACTGTTATGCGCTCTCTTTTTTTTAATTTAAGTTTGGGTGGTACATAAAGGTCTCATAAGTCCTCATAAGTACTTGCCTAGTATGTCATAAAAGGCGAATAAAATATATGTTTGCGATTTTGTACGCAATTGGCAAGCCACATATGAGCATAAGTAAAAATCTCCATACTTTTTGAAGAACTGTTGTCCGAGTAGCTGACGATTCCTTAATCAAAGCTGTGCCCTACAAAGAGACATTCATAAATTGATTTTTATTTGCTATCGAAGACTTCTTCACTAGTAAAAGTTTTGTTAAAATATGCAAATATATTGCCCCATGAATCTGAATATTTAAACTTAAAAATTTAGCATATATGTTACAATGCTAGCTGATACCCGCTCGTTTCGCTGGGAGCACGGTAATATTTTATTGCGGACCTCATTTTTTTATAGGACTATCGTAAAATTCGTTCTTAGTGAGCGTCTACATTGGAAATGAGTAACTATACTAAATCTCAAGTGAATCGAGTATATAGTTTTAGAGATCTCGTGTTGAATCAGTTAGTCAGTGATATTTCGCTTGAAGATTGAAAGCAATTAGAAAAATAATACAAATACGTCTAATTAACTCTCATATTTAGAAACCAACATCACAAAAAATGCGTCAAACATAGCAAAAAAAATTTTTTTCTTTAAACTAACCTTACACGTACCATGAAGGTCTAGAATGTGATCAGGACCTAACTAATAATTAGACAAAGTTAGACGACAAAGTTATACAGCTTTAGGCTAATTAGTGCAAAAAGCAGCGAAAATGAGACAATACTAGCAAAACAGCAAGTTCCGGATGGGTTGACAGGGGTCGAAGTCGATGAAAAAACTGCTACATTGTCTATGCTAACCTAATAACCTTGTGAAGTGAATCGGATAGTTTATTGCAAAGATAATTGAGATAATTTAACCGGAAATAAGAAATTATAGCCTTGTGGAATATTTAGAGACGTATATTTAAAATTTTCGTCTGTCTGTCTGTCTGAGCCAATCTTTGGAACTGCTTTAACATCTTTTTTATAATGAAACTCCACGAATAGATACAGAGTAATGTCATAAATCACTCTTATATGACATATTAGGCTATCTATTTGGATATCCGCAGTAGAACCGGAGTTTTGGCGGGAACTTGGCCGTAGACGGATTGTCGCTCCTGTTTTGTCGTTTGAATAATGGTTCAAAGTGAATTTTGATTTGTAAAAGTGATGCGATTTTGTGAATTAAGTGTCCGCGCCTGTGAACTATTTGAGAAAACGCTGTAACAAGTGCTTTGATGTCGATATAAACCTCGAGTTATTTTGATCGCTTGTGCGCCTTATGAACTTGAGTGGCTGTCGTCATCAACTGTCCGCTGGGTTGAGCCGTCGTCAAAATCTCCCAAGGGCTTCGCAATGTGACGAGTCAGCATATTATGAAGAAAAAGAATATAAAATGAAGATTCCAAAAGAAATGATAGGCTCAGAAGTGAGACCCAGAGCCGTAAAGCAAGTTAATAAAAAAAAAGCAGTAGAACCAGAGTAACCGACATAGCCCAACGGATTAGCACTTATTTATTTATTTAGACTTACGAACTAAACACATATAAAAATATCTCAGCAACATTTTGTTATAACACTGGATATGTACTTAAATTATAGGTGATTACAACACTTTAACATGAACGAAAAATATTTTATTTAAAAACTAAACTAAAAATTTTAGTGTTAGATTTAAAGTTTGTTAAAAGAAAAGACAAATGTAAAATAAAATAAAAACATTATTAACGAAAACTATAAGAAAAAGTTATTTTTAATATGGTTATTTAATTTATTATCATTTAGAGTTAATGTTTGTATCAACTTACTCAATATGCTTCTCAACATTCACTTGAAATCGACTAACATTGTCTGAAAAAATATCTAATTGTTCTTTCTTCTTGGCTCAAATAGAGGGGCATATGTGTGCAGCCTAGTCGATGGTCTGGAGGTTTTTATTCCAACTAGTGAAAGTATTTCGGGCCAGTCAATGGCACCATAACGCCGCGACCGAATTTGGCCGCTTGGTAGCTAAGAGGTTCAGAAGCTTGTAAAGAAAAACCAGTCTCAGTTTGTCTGCATGCACTTTTCTCATAACCCCTCATAGTGCAATGCACTCCAGCAAGATTAGTAAATTGAAATGGCAGTGGGCTGGCCATATAGCTCGAAGAACCAATAACCGATTACGAAGAAAGATTCTAGAGTGGCAGCCTCGTACTGATAAGCGAAATGTTGGGTGACCCCCGTCTAGATGGAGTTGTGGCCTGGTAAGACATGCAAAAAGTCGACGGATGCAGGTAACTCAGCACTGGGCTTTGTGGCATTCCCTGGGGCAGACCTATGTTCAGCGGTGGACTTGTGGAGGGCTGTAATCACTATGATGATGATGAAATCGATGCCAAGTTTGAGCGCCCAAATTGAATCTATATTTTATTATGTTATTTTTATTAGAAGGATATTTGCGTGAACAAAAGACTCTATACAATTGTTTTACAATCGGTGGTAGGTTAACGGATAAGCGCTTGGCGTAAATTTAGAGCACTTGAGTCACCAAAGTTCGACTCCCGTCGGCACCTATTTTATTTTTATAAAAATGAAGTAACGAAAGAACTTACAGTCTACCTGATAGTGGCTATAGCAGTCCATAAACACTTGCAGCCAACTTTGAATAAAAAAGACTATAGCGCGTTCTCACATTTGAGAATTAAGATCAGACTTATGAAATTGTTAATTGGAATTTAAGTGCTGCTGTAACATGTGCACCCCGGTAAAAGAATACTTCGGGAGGAAACGTCCTAGAGGTGCATGGCTTTTTTACGATTGAATATAGGTCTAACCCAAAATGTTTTAATTCATCTCTTTGCATCTCTTTGCGTATTTTATCGCGTCTACCACGAGGAGTGCTCTGAGGAATTGTTTGGATTAATCCTAGCCGCCAAATTTCATGAACGCACTACGCGGCAAACCTCCCGATACCATCCACAACATCTGGATGCTTGGCGATTCACCACTGTACGTTTCACTAGGAGTTTTCTTCCGCGTACGACCTCTCTGTGAATAGTTTACCACTGGCGATTTTTCCGGACCGATATGACCTGGGGACCTTCAAGAAAAGAGCTTACTCCTTTCTAAAGGGCCGGCAACGCTCCTGCAATTCATCTGGTGTTGCGGATGTTCATGGGCTGCGTAGTCACTTCATATAACCGTATGCTCGTTTGGCCCCTTTTCTATTAAAAAATTCAATATTGGCCTTTTCAAAGAAAACATTTTTTAGGGGTCAAAAATGCTACGCTGTCACGTGAAGTCGACCATCATGCATTGGAGTCATACAGAATACTGATTTCTTTATAAATCTTTTAGAAATGAGAAGATGCCTATCGATGGGACTTAGATAAAATGCAAATGAAATTGTACTAGTTGATGTAGACTCCGCGGTTGCTGACCGTTAAGATCTTAGCGGTTAGACACCGCGGAATCTGCATAACCTGAGGATGCCTCGTGTAGAGGCGAAACACGTGTCGTATTATTGTCGCTTGTGTCTTTCCTAGTTTAGTGGTGTTGGGAGTAGTGGTGCTGGAATTAGTGGTGACGGGATTAGTGGACGCAATTGAAGGAGTGCGGGAGGTGCTCTTCAAACTAGGTAAGACACATCATTTTACTTGAGTGGTTGTGTGCGAAATTATTCTTAATAACTTTAATATAATGGATTTTCGCAAAGTAACGCGTGATTCTATAAATTATGTAAATAACTTTACCTTTATAACGTTTAATCCCCAGCACTGGATTCGACACCTAGTTTCGAAGTTATTGGAGGTATGAATGTCTTTATGACCCAAATAATCAAACGCTGCTCAATTTTAAGATGCCGTTAAGTCTCGTGCTGTCTTTATCAATTTAGGTCAAAATGATTGTGACACATTGAGCATTTGGATATATGTTGAGCGTAAATGTAATATTGACGTCTTACAAATATCTCATGGCAGCTGTACACGCTCGTCGAGACACCACGAGACAGGCCGGGTACGAGTGTGTACATGGTACTCTTGTCGCGTTGCAGCGCGTCTCGCGACTCTCGATCGCTCTCGGAAGCCGGTCGATTTTTTGTGCTCAAGTCAAAAGGTCTTGTGAGTCTCGCGATGATAACGAGAGCGTACTCTATTCTATTCACCGTACATGGTTCTGTTACGGTAAATAAAAACATCCACCATCTGATCCTCTTCTTCGCCATGGCTTATTAATTTTATTTATATGGTAAATGTGTAAAAATTATAATAACTAATAGCAGAAAGGCAAAACGCAGCAACAGTTTCATCTAGGTCCATCTCATCGGGCATAAGGAGTTCTAATGATACGACGAGAGTGTAAATGATGTGTTCTTGTTTCGAGCCTCTACGCGACGAAAGTCACGCGAGGCGACGAGACGACCGTGTACAGCCGCCAGAGCTGAACGCAGACCATCTCTTCTCCAAGTGATTTGGAGCAGGAAAGCATCTGCCTCGATGTCACGTGCTCGGCGGCTAGGAAAAACGTCAAGTGGAAGATAATATAACTTAATCATTATCATTGTTCAACAGCCTATCAAAAGTTCAATGTTGAACATTGGCCTCAGATAGATTCCCTTACAGGGAAGATATCTGCCGTAGTGGCCACGCTTCGCAGGCGGGTTGTCAACAGTAGGACGCTGCTACTAATCTTCTGCCTTATTTTACTTTGTTGCTTCTTTTGACACCCACGACACGATACCTACGGATGATAGATTCTCTTTTACCACTTCACGATGTAAAATATATTGAGGACATGTAAAGAAAGCTTCCAGTTTCTTAGAATTTATGGATGAGAATTACCCCTGTGAATGAGGTGATCGCTTCTAAGCTATTTACAATTTGTTTTGTGTTGTTAATTGTGTAACTTTTATGATTTGAACTGTTCCTTTTTCAAAAAAATGTACATGTGGCTTTCTTGCTTGTTCTTCCCAGGATTTTCCGAACCAATGGTAAATCAAATATAAGAGCGATAATCTGTAATGAAGAAAATATGTTTCTACTTCTATTTCTTATTGGCATTCATTTTCTAAATAATGTTAAACAACATTATAAGTTAAATATTGTTTTGCATTTTTAATTAAATATTTGATAATGACCACAACATAATCACATTATGCTACCTAAGGTTAACTGGTATAGAATGCTTTAGAGCAGAAGATCGCCTTCTGTTCTAGATTTTGGTACAAAAAAGAATAAATAAATAAATAAAGTCGGCCAACGGGAAATAGGCCAAGAAAATTCTTTCTTTTATAGGAGGGGGCAAACGAGCATACGGCTCACCTGATGGTTAGTGATTACCGCCGCCCATGTAAAACTGCAACACCAGGTGAATTGCAGCGTTGCAAGCCTTTTAAAAAGTAGTAGGCTCTTTTCTTGAAAGTCCCAAAGTAGTATTGATACAGAAAAATCTCGGGTGGTATAGTCAATTCTCCGAGGAAGTTGTACGAGGAAGAAAACTTCTTTTATATAGCACGGTGGTGGACCGCCAGACATTCAGATGGTATGGATGGTATCGCGAGTTTTGTCGCAGTGTGCGAATTAGTCGGAATAATTCCTCAGAACACTCCCAATGGTAGATGCAATAAAATACGCAAATAGATGCAACATCTCTTCGCAGTGCCAGAGAGTTAAGCCGATAGGAAAGAGCTCGGTCGTTGACGATTCGAAGTGCTCTGCGCTGGATGCGATCAAATGGAAGGAGCCAGCACTAGGGAGCCCCCACCCAGAGATGGGAACAGTATTCCATGTGTGGCCGAACCTGCGCCTTGTAAACTTGCAGGTGCTGGCATTAAATACTGTCCCGCTCTGCTGAGCACGCCAAGCTTTTTAGAGGCCAATTTGGCCTTTTCTTCTAAGTGACCACGAAACTACACGTCACTCGATATGTCGACGCCGAAGATTCTGATACTGGCTGAAGTAACAAAGGGGGTGCCTTTAAATTGAGGAGATACGACAAAGTGGTTTTTTATCAGCGGCAAACGTGCAAACTTGTATCTTCTGAGGATTAAACTGGATTATTTAGTCGCCCCCAATCCGAGACTTTCTTCAGCAAGGACTCGACTTCAGACATAAGTGTGTCCCGGTACTCAGTGATGTTTTCCCAAGAAATATTGGCACGGCCGTTGTGTAGACAACCAGTGCTGTCGACAATGAAATGACGAATGTTATCGGCTTGCAACATATTATTGATATGCAGAAGAAATTAATACAAAAATCCACTGGACGAACTTGCATTACAAACACTTAGTAAAAGATGTGCCGAATTAATAGCCACCCGTCTGTCTGAACATTCATAAAAATAAAAAAACGTAATAGCAATGCGTACCCTACATCCATGACCTTCGGGGATGGCAAAGCAGATAGTGGTGACGGCATATGCTACCTCTTTGCCTCATTTTTCGCATCGGTGTATAACACTAACTCCGTACTATCTGCAACCACTGTTGATCTGATTTGTAACTCAAATTATCTTGCTAATCTGCACTTCTCACAAGATCAAGTACTCAAAACTTTAGCTGGTCTAGATTGGGCCAAGGGAGCTGGACCTGATGACATATCCCTTTGTTTGTAACCAGTTGTCGCAAAGCGTTATCCTTGCCTTTGGCCACCATTTTCAATATGTCCTTTAAAACGGGTACTTCCTCTTTCGTTCTGAAAACAGGCACGTATTGTCCCAATTTATAAATCAGGAGACGTAGGATCCGTCAGAAATAACAGACCAATATATATATATATATATATATATATATATATATATATATATATATATATATATACATATATATATATATATATATATATATATTTTATATATATATATATATATATATATATATATATATATTTGTCTTCGTTAAAGCTTTTGAAGCATTACTTTGTACTGTTTTGGCTTGGCACAAAAAACAAATAATCACACCCCATTAATCGGGCTTTTTGACATCTCGTTCTACAGCTACAAATCCTGTTTCATTTGTGGACTATATCTCCAAGTCTCTAGATTCGCGCTTATCTGTGGACACCATTTACACAGACTTCAGTAAGACGTTTAACATTGTAGATCATAACATCTTACTTCACAAACTCTCAGTTTTCGGCATCACTGGCAACCTTCTCGAATGGTTCTTTTCATACCTCTGGCAGAGAAAATCAAGAGTTGTGGTAAATGATTACTCCACAGAACTATTTCTACCTACGTCTGGCATTCCCCAGGGTACCCATTTCGGTCCAATTCTTTTCAATATTTTTATAAATGACCTTGCGTCTGTTTTTATTCAAGCAACCTGCTTTATGTATGCAGATGACATGAAATTGTCCTTGCAAATCAAAGAACACAGTGACTGGATCGAATGTCTTTGTGGTGCGTTAAGAATAGACTATTTTCGAACCTCGATAAATGTAAAATTATAAGATTATCAAGATGTGTGAATGTTCCGACACCGATATATAATATTGATGGACATCATTTGGCAGAAGTGGAGTCTGTTCGAGATCTAGGCGTGGTTCTGGACGAAAAGTTGCGGTTTCATAAACACATTGACGGAATTGTTACAAGGGGTCTTCAAATATTGGGGTTCGTGTTGCGTAATTTCAAAGAATTTAAGAGGACCTTTACAAAAATTTCCTTGTACAAGTCTTTAGTCCGTTTCGGCCTCGAATTTTGTAGCCAGGTCTAGTCTCCATTTTATGACATTTACGTGAAACGCATAGAGCGTATCCAGAAGCGCTTTTTGTGGCATCTTTCGTACCAAACCTACAAGATAAAGAATTTACTCTCATACGAAGACCGACTGACGTATTTAAAATTAAGTAACCTGCGACAGCGGAGGTTTTTGCTGGACTTCATGATGCTACACAAAATCGTCAACGGAACCGTAGACTGCCCATATCTACTAATTTGAATAAATTTTACTATTCAAGCTGGTACGTGTCAGCCGATTCGTCTCTTTTCAGTTGAAGGCAGTAAAACTAATTTGGGTCACCACGCCACTATAAACAGGTTACAGAGGCAATTTAATTAGTTCTGCAAGACATGTGACGTCGATATCTTTGCTGATAGGCCTCAAAAATTCAAGCGAAAAATTTTGCAGTCCTTTACTGTTAGCTAACATCTGGGTCTAGTTTTAAGTTTGTAGTTGTAAGTTTTAAGAAACAAATTTGCTGTCCACGTTGCATGCTGTGGCAACCTTTAATTAGGACGACACTTAGATATAAGCTTTCCTGTTATTTCTAATATTTACATTGTGTTCGTGTATGTCTTGATAGTTGTCCTAAATAAATAAATAAAAATTAATAGAAACAGCATTGGTGATAGCACGCAGCCTTGTGGAACGCCAGTATTAATAGGCTTGTAATCAGAGCATGTACAGTCTACAACGACCTTGATGCAACGATCTGCAAGAAAGCTGGTGATCCAATTGCACAATTTCTCGGAAAGTCCATAGTAAGGGAGCTTCGAAAGAAGCGCTTTGTTCCAAAGGACTCTACTGCCTCCGTTCATCCATGAGTCAGGTACACCGAAAGATCACTAGCTGATCGACCCCGACGAAAACCGTATTTTCGGTCATTAATCAGCTGGTGAATCCCAAGGTACCGCATGAGCTGGCATTTTATAATTAATTCCATTATATTGGAGAACAAGGAGGTTATGGCGATAGGCCTGTAGTTAGAGGGATCTGAGCGGTCACCTTTTTTACGGATCAGGTGGACGAAAGCCGTCTTCCATGATTTCGGGACTACTCCTAGGGAGTAGGAGTACCGGTAAAACGCGTTAGAACCGGTACCAACTCTGGAGCATACGTCTTCAACACAATTGAGGGGAATTCTTTAGGCCAACTCGACGAGGGAGTGAGACTAGCAGATCAACTTTCTCCTATGCGGCATGGGCCAGTGAGTCGTTCTCCCTGTGCAGAGATATAAGAGATGGCTGACAGAAATTCCCATGGGCAGTCTTGGCGAAAAACCATAATGCACGGGTTCCAGCAGAAAGGCGAACTAGTTTTTCCCTAATTCTGCCTATTTGCTCTGACTTTACCTTGGCAATGACTCTTTTGAAGGACCTGGAGATGGTAACATTTATTAACCGACTTACAAAAAGGAGGCTGTACTCAATTCGACTGTATCTTTTTTATGTGTTACCTCAGAAATTTTGTCTAGGTAATCCGATTTTGATACTTTTTCAATTTAAAGCTTTTGCTTTTCATATTGTGCTATATAAAATTAATCAAGATCTGACCAGTAATTTTCGAGTTAATTTTAATAATGCGTATTTAATTGACTTTGTTTACATTTAATTTCTTTGAAGTTGGTTGTACAATTTTTTATTTTTACCTCTTATAAATAACAACAACTAAGGAACTAATATAAATAACAGTAGGCCAGAGTCCAGTTATGGTGTAACGTATGTAGACTGTGACATAACACTTATTAAGAAAATGCTTGTCTTCTAGCGTATTTTAAAAAGATCTTTAAGTGACTTAAAAAAGGTTAAAACGAAAACACTATTGATAAAACCAGGGCTGACGTTGTTCTATTCTATTTTAAAAAGGTAATATTACAAGCTTTAAATAAGACATTCGATAAAAAGAAACTAAAATATAAATATATACTCATTACGTTTAATTAATTCTTAAAATACTTATTTAATACACTAAGTAATTGACAAGGGCACTATGAAGGCTGTCTCACACTGATAACGCGAATTAGGTTGAATGTGTATTGAATTTTAAATTGGCTTGTTAAAAATGAAACAAACTATAAACGTCTAATCTCTAAATTGTGAGACGGTGATGGTGTAAACAAGAATTCGTCACGCTTCGAGACTCTCGAAATATATTTTACTTTTCTGCTTTCTTCTTATTTCATAGCAGTTCTAACAAAACTCTGGAAAAATAGGTTTAATCAAAATCTGATACAGGTTTTCTTTAGACTCAAGCAGCTAATAAATTAACTTGTTTCTGTTAAAATAAATCTATAACAAGATTGAAGAGAGCCCTTGTTATCTATGATAGCAGGACGTCATAGCCCTCAGTCACCTCGTGACCATATTATTATAGTGCCCGAAATGTCAGGAATGAAAAAAAAAAAATTAAAATTAAACGCGATGAAACCGCAAAATTAGTTTAACTCTAAGATATCGCAACGTAACGCGCTATTTGTGTGAAGAGGCTTATAGGCTATAGGTGCAACAGTGTTATTCATGGTCAATTAAAAATGTGTGGTTGTGCGGTAATAAAAGTCAAGTTTTGAGTTGGCCATATATACATGTCCTCCAGACCGAATTTCGGTCACGGTTACCAGTCTCAACGGAGACCATCTTGCGCAGAACAGAATTATAGTACACGCGTGTATATATACAATATATATATATATATATATATATATATATATATATATATATATATATATATATATATGAGCACTCTTTATCACTCTTTATTTCCTCTCGCTCATTCTTCGATGGGACAGTAATACAACAAGAGCAGAGAGAGATCAGGCGCAGACTTTAAGAGGCACGGTAATGAAACACCGCCTCCGGGCTGACTCCTGACTCTGGGCTATGAAAAATTTCTTGACAGAAAAACTGAATATCTAATTTTTGGTACAACCCGGGGTTAGCACCAGGGACCTCATCATTAGTATCGTCGTAGGGCTGTGCATAAAACGTATGAAAACTTTTGCACAACACATTACACGCACACACAGTACACACATATTACACACACATACTTAACATTCACTACATACACACACACCACACTTACTATTTTTACTTTCATAATTTAAAAATTATGAAAGAAAAAAAATATGTTGTATACGCTTAGCGATAAATTTAGTACAAGCGGTTCTTGCTTTAGTATGTTTTATGATATGGAAGAGGGGCTTGCTTCTGATACAAATTGATCTGACTCAAAAAAGAAGTTAGTCTAATGGTTGTAGTAGTGCGACTGCTGATCATGAGGTCCTGGGTTCGAATCCCGGGTCGGGCCAAAAGAATCAATTATTGAGTTTTTCTCTCAAGAAATTTCCAGTAGCTGCCCGGAGTCAGGAAGTTGGCGGTGTCTCCCCCCCGTGCCTCGGAAAGCACGAAATGCTTGTCGTGTCGGTTTACCGTCCCATCGGATTACGAGAGTGAGGGAATAGAAAGTGCACCTGTGCTTTGCGCAATACACTTGGACACTATAATCCTGTGTCCTGCGCCGATATCTAGCCTCCGTTGAGGCAGGCTGCCATGGCCGAAATTCATTCTGGAGGACATTATGTATTTGTAAGACCGTGTTTATGAATAAAACCTTTTATTCCTTTTTTATGATTTTTATAGGATAAGGTGACAAATAAGCACATAGTCGTATATTATGCAAGCGGTTATAGAATGGGATTAAAAATGACAGCACTTCTATTCACCTCTCGCTCACACACTGTCGCTATCTATACTCACACCCACAGGTAAAGACGGTAAAAAAATAAGTTTTGATATGAGTTTTTCGTACGTTCTATAACTTCAGTCCAATATTTGTTACTGGAATTAATTAAAACGAAATGGAAAAAAAAAACAAAAAAAAAATCAGTCCAGTTTTGCTTATTGGTGAGCTATGATGCGTTCTGAATTTGCTTCATAATGTAATAATATTTAAATTTATTTTTGCCATTGAGAAATGACGAACCAGTTTTCAAATATTTCGTTTGCCGGTTTGTCCGAGCTCATCTTCGGAATTGCCGAACCGATTGCAATAAAACTTCACGAACAAATGGAGTATAATGCCAGGAATGACCTAGACTTAACTATAAAAAGTTAGAGGATTTATTAAAATCTTAAGTCTAAATAACACCACATTTTAGAAACCACCAAGGCAAAGCCAGAGCGGGTAAGGCGCTGCGAGTAGTTATAAATTTAATTTTAAATTAATTTACCTATTTGCGTATACAATTTTTTTCAAATTTTTTCTCATTAATAGAAAATTTCTAATTAACTGAATAATATAACGCTAACGATATATCGTTATAGTTTTATCGTTATATATATATATATATATATATATATATATATATATATATATATATATATATGTAGGTTATATTATAATATATATATATATATATATATATATATATATATATATATATATATATATATAATAACTGATAGTCAAGCAGCACTGCTAGCGCTGAGATCAAACTTAGTGAACTCAAAGCTAGTTGGAGACTGCGTGAACCGTTTAAACGCTCTGGGTTGTAAAAACTGGGTCGTTTTAAGATGGGTTCCGGGTCACGAGTGTATTGTAGGAAACGAATTTGCCGACAAACTTGCACGGGAGGGCTCAAAGTGCACACAATTTGGACCCGAGCCATTTTGTGGAATCTCAAGAAGCCTAGCCCGATTGATCCTTGAAACTTTTTATCACAATAAATCACTTAAGATCTGGTCTGACACACCAGGCTTAAAACATTCTAAAAGCTTAATCCGGGCTTTTGATCGTAAATTCGATTCAGAAGCCCTGGGATTAAGTAAAAATAAATTGCGCATTCTGGCAAGAGCCCTAACTGGACACTGTTGTCTTAAAAAGCACATGTCCATCCTGGGACTAAGCAACTCAAGGATGTGTCGGTTCTGTTCCGTAACGGAAGAAACGCCTCTACACATCCTAACCATTTGCAGACCCTTAATGCGCAAACGTAACACTCATCTGGGACACTATCTACTCCGCCCAGAAGAAGTGAAGTTGCTCACGGCTAAGCAACTCCTTCGATTCATTGAAGACATAGGGCTTAGCAGTGAACTATAGCCATAGCAGCGATCACAATAGATCTTCTAGGTCGCAGTGATACTGGTCTCTTTACCTAGACCTGCATAGCCGCTCGCACATAATAAAAAAAAACCGACGAGCATGTATGCGAGGGAGATGTGTCAGGATCGTGCCAAATGGAAGTCCGTAGTCTCTGCCTACCCCGCTGGGTGACAGGCGTGAGTGTTTACGTATGCATGTACTAACGTACGTACGTATATGATAAATGAACCTTAAATCCTAAAATTTTATTTTAATGTCCTTTTAATACTAAAAATGTTATTTAATTTGAAATGGAAAATCTACCACTTTGATTAATCGTTTCAAATACCAAATATATATTTAACAGGCTTTTGAATATTCCATCGTTCAAAAGACGCTCTTTCCCTTAGAGTATAAAATAACCTATGTATACTCTAAGCTCTATTCTAGTTTCGATTCGTTTTCGGCCACAAATTTTTGATAATTTTAAAATATTTCAGGCCTTACTCATAAAAAATATCAATTTAATTAAAACTTAAGAGCACTCTCTCTCTCTCTCTCTAAATGGAAGAAAGAGAGAGAGTCTCTCTCTTTCTCTCTAAATGGAAGAAAGAGTGAGAGAGAGACTCTCTCTCACTATCTCTCTTCCATTTTAATTCTTTTGTCAATTAGTAAAAAGGTGACTTCCGTATATAGACGTTTTGAGAATACCCACTACTCCAAATTATCCCGTGGGTGTCGTAAGTGGCGACAGAGATAAACTGAAACAGGAGATGAACTGCATCATGTTCTTGATAAAAACTGAATAATAGTAAATGGGCGGGTAGTGTCAAGCCTACATTTATAGGGGAATTCTATGGGGGATATAATAAATATGGGGGATTTGAGGTAATTTATGGCGGAAGCCTTAAACAGTGGATTTTTATCTGCTTTAATGAATTATTATGAATGAAAAATATAAAACAGGAAAGAGAGTGGTACCGAACAAATAAAAGGCCCTTACCTCGTTTAAAATTACATTTATTTTTCTATTTATTTAGTTTTTTTGTATGTTGGTATTTTACATTTTGAAGGTATATGTATTTGTATGTATTTCACTTTTTCACCATCCTTTTCTTTTTGATAATGGAAATTCTAAAGGTAAGTGGATGCTGTGGCACTTGGCCCGTAGACTTCTAGCCTCGATTAAGAAACAAAATGCAACTGCGTAAACACCCCTAAAGTCTAAAATGGAATGCCAGTTTCCAGTGAAACACGACAGTTTTAAGCTGCTATTTATTATACATTAAACATTAACATGTTTTCTCATTTTCTGTGGTAGTGAAACGAACTCTTCTTCTGTCAGTTATTCAGAGACAATTAGGAGCTTAATTTCAAACTTTACAATGTCAAAATATAAGCCTAGAATTTAACTATTTACACAAATTTTGACATAGTGAAGTTCGAGCTGAAACTCGAAATTGCCTCTGAATAGATGAGGTGTGCATGTGGGTGAGTACCATCCACTTACTTATTTCTAAACAGCTGTAAATTCAATGCAATGTTCAGGTTTTAAAGATATGGAGCCAGTATTATAGTAACCTGTAAGGCATTCCATCTTTATTCTAATGTCAAGATATCTAAAACCCTTTGTTTGTTGCAGATGTCATTGGGCTGTATCGCCGGTTGCATTAACAGTATGTTAAATTGTTTTTATAAAAAAAAAAATATTGTTTTGAACATTAGCATAGCATATCACAGTTTGTTTTTAAAGCATTTCCTATTTGTTAAGGAAATAAACTAGGAACTAAAACTGTCCAATTGAATTACTAAGCCCTTCTTTGCGCGACCATTACGGTAGAGCTCTGTCGAATTCTACCGAGATAAAAATTCGCGATAGAGTTACGTAAATCATTATAAACGAATATCACGCCAAGGGAGGTCAAATTAAAATGGTCTTTTTGGTGGTTGATTACGTCAAGTTTAACTCAATGATATAACTTAAATGCAGTTACTTAAAAGCAAGGTTGCTTCGTAAACGTTCAGTTGTAGTAGACGCGGCGCAGGCTGCGTTTGCTTGAGCCTTAAGGATACAAGTAAATTTATGTGTTAACTTTAGTTACTTGTGTTCAGATTTGAATTTTTATACTTTTATAAACAGTTGAATTGTGTCGTGTTAGTTTTGACTTTTGAGTGTTTTGTCTTTCCTAATCGGGCGTTGGTAAGTTAGAAAATTTCAAATTTTTAATATAGCAATTATAAATTAGAAAATACGAAAAAAGAAATATTCTGTTTTGGCGGGAGATTGCTCGCTGGTTGATTGTTGCTTCTAATTTCTCGTTTAAATAATGGCTTGAAGGGGATTTCCATATTATTATTTAGTAATCGGCATCGACTTACTGGCTAAAGCTGTCAGCGAAATATCCTGAAAACTGCACAATGTGATGAATCAATATATTGTGGAGAAGTTTAAAAAAATAGTATTGAAACTGGCAAAAGTACAACCGTAAGTCCATTATCAAAGAAAAAAAATGACAAAAACTTAATTACTTAAAGGCATCACAGTTGCAACTGTAGAGGCTGGTTTTCGCCTATTTTTAACCAACTTTAAAAGCGGAAAGTTCTCTGTTTCACTCTAATGTTGGTATGTGCGTGATTTTTTGAGATTATCTAATCTATATACTTCATGGTAAGTTCCAGGAGGGAATACAGAGCCTAATAATATACGTTGTTGAATGCTCCGTGGCGCAGCGGTTTAACACTGTGTTGCTGCGCTGAGGAACACGAATTCCAATCTCTCTTGAAACAAGTATTTGTATGGGTTACGTTCTTAAGTTCCGGGTCTGGATGTTTATCCCTGTGCATTTTACATAAGTATACACAAACATAAACTCTCACGCCTGTCACCCAGAGGGGTAGAGCAGAAGTAGACAAATGGGTACCTACCTAGACGACTCCTAGATAACAAAGGATTACTACAGCCTAATAAGAATACCACTAGGAATTACGCGCCAGAGAACTTCCTGTTAATAATTTTAATGTATTGCGTGCATAAAATTAGTGAAATATGATCAAAATATAACACACCTGCATCGTAAAAAATTTGTATATATATTCTTTTATCCTCAAGGTTAGTAAAAAACTTTATTAAAACAACAACTATGGCACTATATTAAGATTTACATGTATTATCATAATAAATATATTAACTAATTTGGTTTTTTTTCCAATACTCAGAATTTCAAATATAAAATAAATTGGTTATGTTTTATCTTTCTAAAATCAGAAATATACCATTTAAGAAAAAAATTGTTGACTCCATTCACCATTCCCATCAGTCACTCAAACTAAGCTTGTACATATATGCTTGTGCGAGGAGTGGTTCGCAACCACCGAAAGGGTTCCCGCATAGTCTTGGCGAGTACCATTACGCAATCTTTAAACAATTAAAAACAAGAATAACAAAACAATATAAATTTATTACACAAATTTATTTCTGAATCTCTCTTAATAGCCGTGACATATATATTTTATGCCACAGTGTACGCGCAAACACGGAAACACTTACTTTATTTTAATCTTCCTAATACTATAAACACAGTCAATCGCAAGGACTCTACCAAAAAGATTTGTTGTAATCTTTTGACCGTTTGTAAATCCCTATAAAAAAACTGCGGTTGCCAAGTCATCTGCCAAACGTGGAAACTATGGCAAAATTTCCCCTATCAGATAATCTATGGGGGAGGCCTATGTTCAGCAATGAACTTTTACAGGCTTTAATGAACGTCTGTGTGTTCGTTAACTACAACAAGAGTAATGACGATTAGAAAATACTTTGCTGTTCATTAATTAATTTGTAAATTAAAGTAAATTTAGACAAAACTCGTTACCTCTTTATTTTACGAATTGTATTGGTAGTAGTGCCAATGTAGTAGAGGTATAAGAATATCCACTACGCTGGACCGCAGCGTTTCCCCAAAAACGACTATATATAAAACTACAGTAGCCAACCCCGCCAAGCATGGTAACTGTGCCAAATATCCCCCGAGTCATTCTATGGTGGAAGCCTATGTACAGCAGTGGATATATCACAATAGGCCGTAACGGATAACGGAAAGGTTTCTTGTAAAACAGCTAACTTATAATTGCGTGTTATTTGAAGGTTATTTGAATGTCTATTAAAGAAAAATTAATATTTATTTGTTCGTATTTTATACGCTGCGATACCTTTCATCAGACTTCGGTAACAATTTGTCAACTTATTACTTACACTTACGCAAAGGTTATAACTATAGTACAATTAACTTACAGTAGATGGCGCGTATATAACACAAACAAAATTATTTCAAACTTATATACCATTCAACTTCTTTTTTCAACATTCAACAATTAATATAATTCATAATTAAATTAAATAACTCTTCCAAATTGAAAACGATTTTTATTTAGAACACCATTATTCTAAATAAACAACAACAACAAGAACAAGCACACAGTACACCTGATGGTAAGTGGATGATGTGGCCCATAGACATCTACATTTAACCTCAATTAAGAATCAAAATGCAGATGCGTTGTCACCCCTGAGGACTGAGATGGAATGCCGTGAATGCAATAAAACGAGTCTCCGATTCTTTACACTCACCATACGAAACACAGGAGCATTAAGCTGTTAGTTTACGCTGGTATTCTGTGAGGGTGTGGTCCTGCCTCGATCGAACCGAATCAATCGTGCTACAACCATAATATAGCTGCAGCGTAGCTCTACCACGTATAATTATTTCTTATATTTCTACAATTATTTCTTCTGCGGCTACAACGCGCCGGGTACCATGTAGTTAAATATATTTTCCAAATTATTGTATATTGCATTCGGACTGGAAATAGTGATATTAATATGCAATGATATCTTTTGTAACCTCGTTTGTTATCGCTAACATAAATTAAGTACAGCATTGAAATATATATAATATTAAAAATTATAATAAAAAAACTACAATTGAATAGTTAAATTATCGGACCTACGCCCCGTGGAATCGTGTCAAGTACGCTAGCAGTGTTTCCTCGCTGAATGGCTATATTTAGTCTTTGAATGAAAAGAGAACTAGCCCTCTAATCACCAGCAGTGATGACCAGTCGCGGATACAGTTCCTTTAGGAACTTCACCGCACTTGGACCCCAGGGACCCACAGTTTCTACAGCATAAGGCACAAATATGTAATAACCTCTCAGAGACTTACATTTCCGCCACATATTTAATTCAGCTGCCTTTGATGCCGTTTTTTATGGAATAAGGGGTGATGTCATCCATAGACATCTACACTTATCCTCAATTAGGAATCAAAATGTAGATGCGCTGTTAACCCTGAGGACTAAGATGGAATGCCACGTTTCCAGTAAAAAGGGTCTCCGGTCCTCTACACTTACCATACGAAACACAGCAACATAAAAATTGTTATTTCACGTTGGTATTATGTGAGAGCGATATCCTACCATTGTCAAGCCGACCTATTCGTGCTACAACCATAATATAAATCCTACAAACTTTACACTAGGTATGGATTCTCTTACTATGTCACTACACTTCCATTTCGTCCCGTGTGTGTAGTAAGATAAGCTACTATGGGAAATGCACCACAAAAACAAAAAACGTCCTAATTCTGAGATCCTCCGTCTTTTTGAGATGTATTATTAGTATGATTAGTATTTATGAACATAATTACTGCATGAAAGCTCACTAAATGCAACATCAACTCAAAAGGTTACCTAAAGCTGTTTTTAAAGTAGAAGAACAGGAAGTTACAATAGGTTTTTCTTGTTTTGTCGACGCGTTTTATTTACATAAATTGCACAAGGAAATAAAACCAATTTAAAACACCAACAAATAGTGCACTAAAAACAACTAGTGATCTCATATAGAAACACTCCGAAAAATTTAATCTGGATGTAAAATCGATAATAACTACGTGTGCCAAGTTATATGGGTTACCAAAAATGCTCCACTACGTCCCATAGTGAGTCGAATCAATTTACGAACTTACAGATTGGCTCTACACTTAGCGAAAATTCACCGCTTAGGGGACATACAAGATCACACTTAAAGGATTCCTACGATTTTGTCAGCGAGATTAAAGACCTATATGGGTACTACCATCTGCTTTGGATCCTATAATTAATAAAATTAAATCCCAACCCAAGTGTACAGCTGCAATACTTCAGGATACTATAAGTTCATACTGTGTAGACCGAAACAAAAATTAATGGATAATCGCGGTTAACAATGACATTAGGACGTCGAAGACCTATGTCCCCCCCCCCCCGTGACGATGGTTGCTGTATAGTGCTCGAAATGTCGGGAATATAAAAAAAATTAATATACGCAATAAAATCCGTAAGTGCTAGTTTTATTTAAATGTGTAGTGTTCGCGTAAACATAAGAAATCATTATGCACAGGGACTCACTGCTAGAGCTATCGAAAGTAATCGATACTTTTACCACTGGTTCAGAAAAATCTTTGTCCTGGTAAGAATGTCAACATATCTTGCGTAAATAACAATTAAAATGACCAACATAACATAAATGTTTCCGTTGCAACAACCGTTTACAAAAAAAAATTTAGGTTTATCAATTATTTTAAGTTCTTTATATCGAATATATGTACGCTGCCTGGGACCTAAAAAGCAAGAACTAGTTTTTGTATCAACTGAATTGGTTACGATAAGTTACTTATTTTGGTGCGAGGTGCAATATTACCGTCGTTCCATATCTTTAACAGTTCATGAACGCCTTGACTACGAACGAACTCACAGATTTGACATGTAAACTTTTTAGGGTTCCGTGACCAAAGTATAAATGGAGAATATAATATTAATTTCGGATTTTTCCGTTTATCCACCCTAAGAAATACACCCTAGGGTGGAGAATACTCGGTATCGAGTGTTCGTTTATCCACCCCAGACGGGGTGAATAAACGGCGAGATCTTCCCCATTTTAGAGATATCTTACGATGATAGACCTTACTGCAATTAATTTAGATTATATTTTATTAAAGTAGGTACTTAAATTAAATAAATATATATTGTTAATTATAAAAATACAGTATTGGTAATAATGTGAACTTGGCAAACTTTAAAAAGTGCTTTATTGAGAGACGTATTTACATAGGATATTAAACGATTACGTCTACTCAGTAATTAAATTAGTGTTGGTCATTCTCTGGACGTATTGATTTTTATTATTTTATTATGTATTTTATTTTTAATAGATTGCTTCTTGTTAATTAAAACAAGGAATTTTAATTTAGTTTAAATGCAATACGTAATATGATTTGTGTTTAAGTTTGTGGTTATTAAAATTAATCAATCATATGTTAAAGTATGAATATATTTTCTGTTGAACTGTAATTGGGGTGGAAAGGCAGAACAACAATCAAAAAGTGAATTCCGATTATCCACCCCGTCTAGGGTAGATAAATGAACACGCGTTTGCGTGTATCCACCCTAGGGTGGATTTCTTAATATGGATAAATGGAATAAACCTTAATTTTACTATCATGTTAATACGTCTGTCCGTCTGTTTGTCGTGATTCTGAGTTACAGACAAGACCACCAAATCAGAAATTAGAATATTTGGTGATGGCGGTATAAGGAATCAATCACCCCATTTTGTCCCATGGGTGTCCTAAAAGGCGACTATAAAATATGTTAAAATTAATAAAATCCGCATAATAAAATTAAATAATGTCTTCACTTAGTTTAAAGAGCACCACCTAACTCGAGGCATTCCACATTATTCTTCAAGGGTGACAACACATTTACAACTTGATTCTTAGTCCCGGATAAATGTGGATGTCTATGGGCCACAGCAACTACTTACAACCAAGTAAATTGTGTGCTCGTTTGTCACCCTTTTTCTATAACAAACCTCCCTTAATTGTGTGCACTATAACCGACACAACTTATCCATACACCACTACTCCCAACACCTCTATTCTAGGAAAGACACACCACCGTCGTTTATACGACACGTATTTCACCTCTAAACGAAGGCATACTCAGGTGAAATGGACTCTTCGGTGACTGACCTTTCCTTTGCTTTTGATAAATAACAGTCTAATTAACTAATTAACGCCTGGCATAAAATACCCAAGTGGTAGAGCCATGCTGCAGCAAGAATGGATCGGCTTGACCGTGGTAGGGTCACACTTACAGAATACCATCGTAAAACAGCAGCTTAATGCTGCTGTTGTGATGTGTTTCGTATGGTGAGTCTAGAGAACCGGAGACTCGTTTTACTGGAAGCGAGGCATTCCATCTTGGTCCTCACGGTGACAACGCATCTGCTTTTCAGTTTAAATCGACGCTAAATGTAGAAGTCTATGGGCCACAGTATATACTTACCATCAAGTGGAATATGTTCTCGTTTGTCATTCTTATTTTTTATTTAAAAACAAACATTTGCACAATGCACAATGCGTAGGTATATGGATGTAAAATAGGTGAGAGAGGTGTGTCAGGATCGTGCCAAATCGAAGTCTGTAGTCTCTCCCTACCCCTTTGGGTGATAAGCGTGAGTGATTATGTAATCTTTTTTATACTTTAAAACCGGTTTCCACTTTTATAAAAGTTTTATTATTGTTAATTATATAGTACGCGATTGAAAACAATTATTTAAGACTTGTATCTATAGGATCATTAGCTGCAAGCAATCAAACTAGCAGCCGTTGACGAAATGCATTGTGCAGCGATTCACGCGTGCGTGACACTGCCTTGTAATGAATGGATGCGGTAATTTGGTCCGAAAAAAGTGGTCAGATATTTTTTTTAAGTCGTCAATCTACTAATCACGTTCCCGTAACAAATGGAAAATAACAGTAACACAGTAAATGTGACAAATGGTAAATAACAGTAACACAGTAAATATGTCAAATGGAAAATAACAGTAACACGGTAAATGTGACAAATGGAAAATAACAGTAATGCAGTAAATGGGCAGCAGTAAAACAACTTAATAATAATAATAAAAACTGTGGTTGCCATCTTGTCTGTCAAAGTGACAAACGAACACACACTCCACCGGTGGATAATTGAGTGGATGCTGTGGCTTCTAGTCATCCACATTTATTCTCGAATGAGAATCAAAATACAGATGCGTTATCACCCCTGAGGACTGAGATGGAATGCCGCGAATGCAGTAAAACGAGTCTCCGGTTCTCTACATTCACCGCAAAAAACACAGCAGCACTAAAAGCAGCTTCTATTTTACGCTGGTATTCTTTGAGAGTGTGGTCCTTTCCAGGTCTAGCCGACCCATTATTTAACACAACAACAACTTCCTTTACAATAATTCCCTCTATGAGGCATGCTTGTGTTTCAGAAGAGTGTTTTAGATAGGCTGTAATAAATAAAATTAATGTGATAATATTATGAAAAATATGGGTACTTATATGGTGAGTGTAGAGAACCGGAGACCCTTTTTATTGGAAATGAGGCGTTCCATCTTAGTCCTCACAGATGACAACGCATCTGCATGATTCGTAGTCGACGATAGACGTAGATCTCTATGGGCTACAGCAACTACTTACCATCAGGTGGACTGTGTTCTATTTTGTGATCGTTATCATATAAATTTTTTTACAAACAAACGAGTTGACTGTAGCAGAGTATACGAGTATTTATTTGTGAATTTTATTACATATGTTATTTATTCTAATGAACAATTAAAAATATAGAAATTATGATGGCGATGCAAGTAAACTAAAGTATTGATTAAAACTACTTTTCCGGATTTTATCCCGTTTAATTTTACTTTTAATTATTTTTATTTTTAATTCCCGAAGTTTCGGGTGCTTTCCAGCACCCATAGTCACGGCGGACTGAGGTGATTGACTTCCCGATGTCACTGTTAAACCCGGAGTACCTGCAGCTTTTTTAATTATTGTTTATGGTCCGATCTATGCAAAATGAATGTCCTGAGGTCTTGCAGTGGTATGCTTGGGTTTAGTTTTAATTTTATTGATTATAGGGTTCCAAGCAGGTGGTAGTACCCAGTCACCTTCTCTATTGAAATTAGGATGTTTTTTAATTTCAATAGCCTCACGTATAATCCTTGGTAGGAATCGGTGTTCTTTCGCGAGGATTTGTGGTCTATCAAATCTGATGTAATAGTTGGAGCCGTCTAGGATCAGATTTGATAGACCACAAATCCTCGCGAACGAACACTAGCTGCAAGGGTTTAATAATTTCATTTAAAAAAAAGCGTTACCACACCATAGGATTTTTTCCTGTAACGTGAAGGCTTTTACATACATAAATTGCACATGAACAAACATCCAAACTTGAAACAATTATGTGTGAGTAATACAAACTTACTCCACTCGAGATTTGAAAGAGGTACGCAGCGTTATATGTTTAGTCACTGCGCTTCATACCTAGCCCACGTTAATAATTTTAATAATTAAGATTACACAAATAAGATTCTAGTAAAAAAAGTAAAGTTACAGCCTATATACGTCCCACTGCTGGGCACAGGCCTCCCCTCATTACTGAAAGGATTTTAGGGCAAGGAAGTGTCCGCCACGCAGCCCCAATGCGTGTTGGCGAGCTTCACATGTCTTCGAAATATTTTTTTTCTTATTCCTCAGACATGCAGGCTTCCTCACGATCTTTTCCTTCACCGTCGAGCACGTGAATAATCAGCACTTAAATCGCAATTAGCAATTTCGTTGGTGCCGGCGATCGAACCCGGGTTACTCGCATTCTGTTATATTTACAGCGAGCGTTAACCATCTGAGCTACCACGGCTCCAATAGAATAAGATTCTACTCGTCGATTATTATCTTACAAATACAGCCTATTCTAAATTTTCTCACATCCGCGGTGACCGAGAAGCGAACAATTACTTCGTGACCGCTACCCATCGGGGTCATTGCCATTACACTGTACTTTGATACAACGTGCACATAAAAAATAAACTTAACTTCTTTTAAAGCTTTTTATTAAAGGTCAGTTTTGATTAAATAATATGGACATGTAGCTTGGTTATTTCGCACGTTTACTTTTGCTATAATTGCATACAATTTACAATTTTATTATTTGTCGTATAAAGGTCAAACTGTCGGTAAAGTACAAATAGAGTTGTTAGTATTTTAGTAGAATGTTTACGGGCGCTTTATATTTTTGTTTTATTACCAACTCAATGTTTTGCACTATATTTTAAAGTGAACGTAATAATAAATTTGATTTAGTAGTTGATTACATGCGCGTGTAGTAAGTGTATTAAATTATTAAATAAAATTAATTGTTGAATAGTTTATTTAGTAATTGATTTGGTTTATTTTATTAATGATTAATGTCCTTAATCGCTATTTTTTATATAAAACGATGCAGTTATATTATGGCTGTGGCACAAATGGGTTGGCTCGACCGGGTCAGGGGGTAGCACATTAATGCTGATGTATTTCGTATGGTAACTGTAGAGAACCGGAGAGAGACCCTTTATACAGGATACGAGGTATTCCCTCTTAATACTTAAGGGTTACAATGCCTCTACTTGCTGATTTTTTATCGGGGATGAATGTTAATATCTATGGGCTACAGTATGCACTTATCATCAGGTGAATTGTGGGCTTATTTGTCACCATTATTCTATTAAAATAAGTTGTGATATTCTATGAGACCATTTTCCAATGCAAACACAATAAACAGGCTGTAACTTTAAGTGTTTTAGGGGTGATCTCGCAACTTAATTCCTAGTTAATGAATAAATGTGTTTATGGTACTTAAAAGAGATATAACGTCTTATTTCAAAAAGCGATCTAGGTGCGACCCGAAAGGTCCATACGCCTAACTTCCCAGTGGAAGGAATAAAAAAATATCATGTTTTAATATTTTATACAATTTTTCATTCGGCACAAAAAACGAATTGACCGATTTTGCTCAAAATTTAATGAGATCTAAGTTACATAATTATGCGTTAAATGAAACTGGTCCCATATCATACATATGTACATACATGTGCACACACGGAAATCCTCTTAAAAACCATACTATTCGACTCTAAAGACCTTGAAACGTGAAGATGTCTTAAAATTTCCAACTTGCAAAATCAGACCCATAACAATAACTTCCCACTGGGAGGTTAAAAATGTCAATCTGCGTGATGATATGAAGCTCGGATGATCGATAAATAGTAATACATATATCAAAGTCAGTAAAGTGTTAAAATAGGCCGTCCCTATAACCTTGCCTCCTTGGTACGCGGGTTGTCAACCGCGGTTTATATTATTTTGTATCAACATGGTTCAGTATTATTTAGTACATTTTAATAAATACAAAAGAGAGGTGTAATAATAAGATATTAATCCAATTTTTAATATATGTATGTAGGTATATATATATATATATATGTTTATATATATATGTATATATATATATATATATATATATATATATATATATATTTTATAGGATAGGGTGACAAACGAGCAAACGAGCACTCAGTCCACCTGATGGTAAGTGGTTGCTGTGGCCCATAGACATCTACATCTATCCTCGATTACGAATCAAAATGCAGATGCGTTGTCACCCGTGAGGACTAAGATGGAATGCCTCGTTTCCAGTAAAAAGGGTCTCCGGTTCTCTACACTCACCATACGAAATACAGCAGCATTAAGCTACTATTTCACGCTGGTATTTTGTGAGAGCGTGGTCCTTCCCCGTTCGAGCCGACCCATTCGTGCTACAACTATACTACTAATATAACTGCAGCATGGCTCTACCACGTATAAAATATATTATAGAATAAGGGTGCCAAATGAGCACACAGTCCACCTGATGGTAAGTGGATGCTGTGTCAATTAAGAATCAAAATGCAGATGCGTTGTCACCCCTGGGGACTGAGATGGAATGCCTCGTTTCCAGCAAAAAAAGGTCTCCGGTTCTCTACACTCACCTTAAGAAACACAGCAGCATTAAGCTGCTATTATACGGTGCTATCCTGTGAGAGTGCTGTCCTACCCCGGTCGAAACCATTTGTGCTGCAACCACAATATAGCTGCACAATATAAAAAGGCAAATTTAAAAAAAAAAAGATATATAAAGGTGTCTAACGCTCAAAGAAAAATCTATCATTATTAAGCGGTCCCTACGTTGAGATCATGACTTAGGCCGGATCCTTGTAGCAATATTATGAAGACAAAACATCCATAACAAACAGGCGACTGTGTAAGGATTTGCGCAACTCACTCAGGCCTTGGCTAATACACATCTAGTTAGTTGTGGGGTGTCCATGATGTACTTCCTAAAACTATGGATATTGATAAACCTTTGTATTTAAATCGGTTAAGATTATATAAGTGATTTATATTTAAAAAAAAACATTATTTCGACATTTATGTAATAACGACTACGTTTACGATTACGACACGACATTATTTCGTTCAAAAATAATGATATCATACAACGGTCATTGTTTAAAAGGGTTTTTCAACATACGCTTTAATCAGGTCAATAAATTACATTTCTTCTCTTTTCCAAGAATAACCTTCCGAAAACTCTTTATTTTCTCGGACTTAGGTGCAACTGTGAGAAATATGGAGGTTACCACCATGTCTCTTATATCTTTAGTAGTCGTTTTTTAACCAGAGGTACTTAAGAACAGCTGTCACTAAATTTTTCTAATTTTTCACCTCAACTATTTTTTTTAATTTATTTTAAGTACACACATTAAGGTACAGAAGCAATCTTATAGTAATTACGTACAAAGGTTCTACTTATTCCAATTCGCTGAAATATCTTCCAGTAGACCCATAAAGGCGATTATATTTAAATTGCAAACTTAGTGCATACATTAGTACTACTAATGTATGCACATTTTTTTATAAAATAAATCAATAAATAATAATAATAATAAATAAGATAGTTACATATGATATATATATATATATATATATATATATATTTATATATATATACTATATATATATATATATATATATATATACATATATATATATATATATATATATATATATATATATATATATATATATATTAACAGGATGCAAAGTTATCTCTAAGGCGTTTCTTGAATACCAACAAAGTTTCGGAATTTCTTATATTTGACGGTAGTGAGTTCCATAATCTTATCGCGTTAACTGAAAAGGAGTGGGAGTAAAAACCAGAATTAAATACTGTAAATATTTTTAACAATGGATCTGCATGGTTTGTCCGGAGGATGGGTGAAGGAAAATTGGCTTCTGAGGTATGTGGGAGAGGAAGGGTTGTGCAAAATGTTATAGAGGAGACATAACAATCGAGTGTTCCTTCGAAGTCGAATTGGGAGCCACTTGAGTTGCTTACGAAACTGAGATATACGGTCAAATTTCTTGAGCCCAAATATGAAACGGATACACTGATTTTGCAAGCGCTCAAGTTTATTAAGAAGCTCCTCTGTAGCATTCAAATAACAGGCATCCGCATAATCAAGGAGAGGTAGGATAAGAGTAAGCACGAGTGATATTTTAGCTTTAAGGGGTAAGAAATTTTGTAGACATTTAAGCGAATGCAAAGTAAAGAAGACCTTGCGACTAACTTCAGCGATATGCATGGTCCATGTTAAATGGTGATCAAATATGACGCCTAAGTTTTTGACAGTATTGGCAAAGGGTATAGGAACGCCATTAAAACAAACAAAAGGTAGTGATGTAAATTCTAATCTATTACGCAAATGCCTACTGCCTATTATGATGGCCTGAGATTTCGTGGGATTAACTAATAGTCCGAAGGATGCAGACCATTCACAGATGCGGCCCAGATCCGCATTCATAGCTGCAATTGCATTATTTGTATCACCCACCGGAAAATGACGATAAAGCTGTAAGTCATCCGCGTAGAGATGGTAATTAGATATAACAACACTCGTAATAGAGTTAATAAATATGGAAAATAAAAGGGGGGAAAGAACGCCACCATGAGGTACACCCGTAGTGATACCAGACCAATCGGATAGAGTGTCATTAACACGGACACAATGTAATCGACCACGAAGATATGAATCAAACCATGCGATGGCAGATGGGGAAAATGTTTATAGATTCCAGGATCCGGAGAAGAATATCAAAGTCTACTGAGGTAAAAGCACTACTAAAGTCAAGCAAAACTAAAAGTGTAAGAGATTTATTGTCCATGGCCCAACGGATATCATCGGTTACTTTAAGTAAAGCAGTGACAGTGCTGTGTCCACGACGAAAGCCCGACTGATAAGTGGAGAGCAAGGAGTTAGACGATAAGAAGAGAGAGAGTTGACTATGGATGATGTGTTCCAAAACTTTAGAAAGAAAGGGTAAAATAGATATGGGACGAAAGTGGGACAAAGAAGAAGGATTAGAAACCTTAGGCAGAGGAATTATATATGCTTGTTTCCAAACTGAAGGAAAAGATGATGACGATATAGAAAAATTATTTAATATGTGAGTAAGAATTGGTAGAAGTAAAGGTAGAACTAGTAAAATCATCTTCGCACATAGACCATCAATACCAACAGCATTTGAAGAGATGGCTAGGATGGATTTTTTGACCACTTCTTCCGTTACAAGGGAAAGATGAAAAGGGCAAACGTGCGGTTTCGGTATACCCGCCAATGCGAGTAGTGTGTTGGATTTGATGTAAGGATCTAAAGTCATAGGAGGAGTAGCAAAGTGATTGTTTAGATCCTTTACTTTAACGTCATTGTATTCTAGGATCGGAGACCTGCCCACACCAACAGAACGAAGGAACTTCCACATCTCAGTAGAATTTTTATTATGTAGAGAGTTGTAAAAGTAGCGTCTTTTAGCATACCGACACAAGCGACTGCAGCGGTTGCGTAAAAATTTAAAACGATTTAAGTTATTTTCGGATGGGAGACGCTTAAACCTTTGCTTAGCTTTGTCCCTCTGGCCCATAAGTTCTCTTATATCTTGTGTAATCCATGGTGCAGGATTACGCTTTATTTTTACGCGTTTGAGCGGGGCATGGTTATTGTATACCTTCAAAATTATATCATTAAAGTTACAAACCTTCTCATTAATATTAGTATTGTCAACAATAGGTGTCCAATCAACATTACTTATATCACGCTGCAATGACTCCAGATCTATTCCCTTGTAATTACGAAGGAACAAGGATTGGGATTTCTTTTTAGGTGGACAGAGACGATAAGAGAGGTAGATTAAATCATGATATGAAAAAGAGGCAGTTATTTGTCCACGAGACATGACACTATCAGGACAAGAAACGATCATAATATCAAGCAAAGAAGGGTTACAGTTAGGGAAGTGGTGAGTAGCCTGAAGGGGGGAGAGTGAGAAGATTGAAGGAAGATACCAAAGTAAGAAGTTTTTGGGAGCGAGAATCATTTTTAATAAGGCAGGTGTTGAAATCTCCCATTAGAATAATATGATCGTAAGTAGTACTAAAATCAGCAAGGATTTGTTCAAGCGTATCAAAGTAATCTATGTGCATGTTAGGACTGTAAAATACCGCCAGCAACATTTTTACATGATTGAGAGTAACTTCTATAAAGAGATATTCAGCAGATTGAGAGTAAATAGAAGGAGAGGCACATATGGTCTTATAAAATATATCCGAACGCAGGTATATAGCTATCCCACCACAACCTTTTCCTATACGATCATGACAAATAAGGACAAAACCAGGTAAGACAAACTGTGTAGATGGGAGTGATGGCTTGAAAAATGACTCAGAAATTAGTAAAGCGTCGAGATGTGCACTGTTAATGGATGCTAGAAGATCAGGATAATGGCGAGGAACACTCTGGATGTTAATGTGTGCAACATTAAAGTTGTTAGGAAATTTAGAGCGCAGGGATGAAATCTTGGTCATACAAGTAAAGGTAACTCACTATCCGCTGTAAAACTACTTGAAGATGAAGAGCATGAGAAGAAACTGTCATCAAAAACATCAAGATTATCCATTTAGCAAATAAATTAAGGTAATATAATAATGTATAGTAGTATAACAATAATATAATATAAAATGTAAATATAATAATATAAAATGTAAATATATATATACTATTGATCTACAAATGAATGTATTTATGTAAGAATTTAATTCTTACTCATTTTATGTTCATGTTACGTAACAAGTTTCTGCAATATACCGTTACTGACTGTCACACTTCTTTTTTGTCTTTATCGGTCCGTAAAAGTTTACTGCAGGTCAGGAGCCTCCCCGTGATTGTACATATTGTACTTTAACTGTCACGCTTGGGAGAAGGATTGAAGGTAGCACTGCCAAAGTTCACGCTTCATTTACGCTGCTGCCTGTCGCCAATTTAAGTTTTTTTGTCATATGAAAACGAGTTGATTTTACCGCCATCTATCGAAAGCCATAAGTTTTAGCTGGTATTTCCCATAATCGCATCCTACGCCGTTTTACGGGATGCAATGTTTTTTTTAATATAGAATAATGGAAACAAACGAGCACGCAGTCCACCTGTTAGTAAGCTTAGGGCCCATAATAATCTACATCTATCCTCGATTAAGAATCAAAATGCAGTTGAGTTGTCACCCCTGAGGACTAAGATGGAATTCCTCGTTTCCTGTAAAAAAGGTCTCCGGTTCTCTACATTCACCATACGAAACACATTTAAATGAAACGCAGTATTAAGCTGCTATTTTACGCTAGTATTCTGTGTGAGCGTGGTCGTAGTTCCCGGTCGGTCCGACGCATTCGTGCCATAATATAACCGCAGCGTGGCTCTACCACGATTTGATAGACACTCTAACTCTGCTACCACATGGTGTGAAATAAATCTATTCTTTTAATAAAGTTATTCTTCTAGCTCCTCAATTCAACTTACTTTATTCATTCATTTCTCTTTTCAACTTTATAAATAATCGAATCTCCTGTTAGTCAGTTACAAAAATCTTGTTAGCTATGATGACAACTGCTTTATCATTATTTTCGTATATTTAGGTAGTTCAAAGGTTAAAGCAGTTGTCTGAACATGAAATGTGAGTAACCTGAGGTGACGACACCCCTAAATTCATCACCCGGACATAAGTTTCTAAACCAACTACTTCATGAAGTAAGTCTTCATGAAGTATTTGGTGAAGATGTGTCCTTATGTCCATAAAATAAAAATATTTCGAGATTTTGTGAATTCAGCAAATTCCTAATAGATGCGTGTTGTTTAATTTTTTTTTAGTGGGAATATACGGATGTCTTTATCAATAGTATGGTGCTACTACTAAAATTCAGCGAACGTGATTTACTAAGTAATTTGGCCAGGTGCACTATTTGAAAGTACGAATACGTTTTAACTTTGTAAAGCCATACTGTAGAGTATTGTGGTTGCAGCAAAAATGGGTCGGCTTGACCGGGGAAAGGGCACACTAACGCAAAATACTAGCGTAAATTAGCAACATAACGCTGTTGTTTTTCGGTTGGTGAGTGATGAGAACTAAAGACTCTTTTTACTGGTAACTAGGTAATTTTAAGAAACTGTTTATTTTATCGAAGGTACAGTTATCATGCATACACACAGAATATCAGCGTAAAATAGCAGCCTAGTCGGCAGCACTAGTTTACTGTTTCGTATGGTGAGTGTAGAGAACCGGAGACCCTTTTTACTGAAAATGAGGCATTCCATCTTAGTCCTCACGGATGAAAACGCATCTGCATTTTGAATATTAATAGAGGATAAATGTAGATGTCTATGGACCACAGCATTCACTTACCATCAGGTGGACTGTGTGCTCATTTGTCACTTATTCTATTTAAAAAAAAACTTTGTGCAGGTTTGAGCCGTGGAAAATGTAGACATGCCTACTGTCTTATACTTTTAGTTCTCGAGGTAACAATGCATCTTAATCCTTAATTGAGCAGACATTTAGGAGTCCATTCGCCGCAGCATCACTTTTAAAAAAACCTTTCTTCCCCAACACTTGTTTATTTTCAAGCTAATTGACTGGTCCACTGTCACTTTGGTTTACTAATCCATTGGGCTATATCAGTAACTCTTGTTATTATATTAGATACTTTGATAACCCGTAAATATTTTAAAGTGTAAATGAGTATGTGCTGTTTTGAATCCAATTTAAATTTGTTAGCTTTTTTAACTAACAAAAAATTCTAAATCATAATAAAGTAATGTGAACAATTGTTTGGACAAGGTTATTGGAAGCCGCCGTCTTTATAATATATGTACCTAACCTATATAGGTTATTGTAAACGCGGCAGTAATATTTCAATAAATAACAAAAATATTTCAATATAATTAGTATCATTGTTTTAACACATCATTATATCACTAGTGTTACATAATACTCTTAACTGTTTAAATAAATGATCACTACTCAGTAAATTTTACTTTCTGTCCGTCGTGGTACAGAATGACTACAACATTTGACACTCGTTGAATGACTCAAGCTAATTGTCGGTGAAGTTCTTTATACCGCTTGTTAAAGTGCTTATTAGTAATCTACCCTTACTTAGGCGCTACTCCTAGCGAACGATCTTGAGCGTTCGGTCCTATACATTCCACGCGGTCTCGCTACATTATATCGCGTAAGAAATACGCCTAAATTTTAAAATATTTTCTTCATAAAATCGAATCTTTGCGTTTTGAAAAAATTAAATAGATCAAAATGTTCATTAATAAATTGCCTATCCATTAGTGTCAATCGCAAAATAAAATAATGCTTACTTTATGAGGAGATGTACGTTATCAATAATTATTACGTATTTCTGTGGTTTAGTTCTAGGAAGATTCATCAATTATTTAGACCTTAAAAAAATCGAATTGGCTATTATGGAATCAAAATTCTGTAGAAATTTAATAGACTTTTTATTAGTTGGTATACATTTTTAATAACAAGTAGATAGCTCCTGAAAATCTTACAAATAACGACTAGCGCGGTATTTTGCTGTCTGTCTGTCTGTCCGCGCTAATCTTCGAAATGGATGAACTGATTGTGACGCAACTTCACGAACTGATAGAGAGCAATGCCAGGAGTAATCTGAGCTAATCTTTATCCGAAGAACTTGAAATATTTTTTGTGAAATAGAAAAAATGATTTAATAAATGTTCGTTGATCTAATCTAAAATCTTAAGTCTAAACGCCGCCTTTTAATAGATTCAGGCAGAGTTTTATAAGTATTTTTCTAAATAATAAGAGAACCATGTTTTTTGTACCCTTATGGTGACAAGCGAGCACACAGTCCACCTGATGGTAAGTCCCATAGACATTTACATCTATTCTCGTTTGCGAATTAAAATGCAGATGTGTTCTAATTCGTGAGAACTGAGATGGAATGTCTCTTTTCCAGTAAAAGGGTCTCCGGTTCTTTACACTCACCATACGAAACACAGCAGCATGGAGCTGCTATTTAACGCTGGTATTCTGCGAGAGCGTGGTCCTTCCCCGGCTTCATTTCTATCTTCCATTCCCGCACAACTATACAATCAATATAGCTGCAGAATGGCTCTTAAATATATTAATATTGGATAACATCATTACACGCGCCTTACTTATGAACAGGTGCTGTTTATGGCCAGGCTATTATGCTCAGATTTACACCTGAACCTTTAAGCTTTATCAAGCTTAACATAGCGTTAGAAAATAATTAAGTCGTCGGGGACACCTATTTACGTAAACTAAAAGAATGCGATGAGTGTAACAAAAAATAACCGCATTCTTATCAATTCTTTTATAAGAAATCTTTATTTATTCTATTAAATATTCTTCTATTAAATATATTGGCTCAGTCGCCTATAATGTTTTTTTTATAAAAGGTAAGTGATAAACAACTGTCTACCTGATGGTGAGTGGATACTGTACTTCATGACCTGCAGCCAACGTTAAACAAAGAAGTGTAGATAGATAGACAGATAGAAAACTCTTTATTGCATACAATAACGGAAAACCTATGATCTACAAACGGTGGTCATATCGCTTTAAGCGATTTCTGCCTCACAAACCGAACATAAAAGGATATTGTAATTTTATATTTTGACGGATAGGTGCAACGTGCAATATAAACGGAGAAACAAAGTAGTATACAGAGGCGTTGTCACCTCTGAGGACTAAGATGGTTTATACAGCCTGTAATTATACTGAATCCCTATACTCTTCATAGTGAAACTGCTGAAAATTAAGCGTAACGAGGCTAATCTTTACTACGTGGTAGAGCTACGCTGCAGCTATAATATAGTTGTAACACGAATGGGTCGGCTCGACCGGCGCAGAACCATGCTCTTAGAAAATACCAGCGTAAAATAGCAGCGTAATGCTGCTGTGTTTCTTATGGTGAGTGTAGAGAACCGTAGACCGTTTCTGCTGGAATTAAGACATTCCATCTTAGTCCTCAGGTGTGACAACGCATTCGCATTTTGTTCTTTAGTTGAGAATAAATGTGAATGTCTATGGTCACAGCATCCACTTACCATCAGGTGGACTGTTTTCTCCTTTGTCACACAATGCTATAAAAAAATCTTCCCTACAACAGGAGAAACCCATGAACAGCTGTAGACGTTAACGGGCTAATGAAGGAGAAGGAGAAGTTAGTGAGTATCTTCCTAGTGAAGTCAAGTCGCGCTCACTTTTACTCCTTACTGATTTAGACACGCGGTAGCGTGTTAAGACAAGTTCACCCAGAACGGCGAGCAGCACCGTGTGTAATATTACACGAACCATTTGGAGCCACTTTTGACCCCCTCATAACTCAGAAACTATTTCACGTAAACGTGTCAAATTTGGTTCATATATTGAGACTTGCAAGATACATATGTACTTCAAATTTCGTAAACACATCTCTAACGGTTATTTAGATATTAACGTCTAAAAATCGTCATTTTTATTACTGACTAACCTATATGCCCCATTTACATTCAGCCCTGTTGGGCAGGGAAGTGAGCAGGGCAGTGAGCAGGGCAGTATGTAAACGGGCTACTCGCGCTGACACTGCCGCTGCCGCTGCCGCTGCCACTGCCCGACGATCACTCAAATGTCGGTTTTTCGCGCGGAAGTCAAAGGACGGGCAGCGCGAGCGGCAGTGTGTGTTCACATTCAGCTCCATCGCTCACTTCGCGCCAAGCGCCTGGATGAACGGACGTGCGTGCCGTCCTGTTATTAAATAAATACGATCTACCAAAATGCCTTTCGAGTGGATTAATGAAAATACAATAAAGTTTTTAGAACTGCTGGAATCAGAAAAAACTATATGGGATTTCAACGATAAAAACGACAATTCATCATCTTCTACGAATACGAATTTTCTTTTTTGAGTTAACATAGTACCTATGTACATAATTAATTATAAATTCGTCAAATTTATTATATTAATATAAAATTTAGTTTAAGGAATTAATGAACATTGACATTTTATTTCTAAAAACGATTAGTAACTCATATTGATTATTTATTAATTAAAATGTAAAATAAGTTAAAAGGTAATATTTGCATAATAGCCTGAGATTTTTAAATTATAATTTTATTGTAATTAAAATTACGAATTAGTTTATACTGAAGTGTAATTAATAAAATAATAATAGCTTAACTAATCTCATATAGTATTTAATATTATTTATGTAACAATAATATAATAATTCAATTAATAATTTATGAACAATTTACTGTATAAGAATTCAAATAGAGTGGATCTGTATAAGTATTTAATTGTACATAATATTTGAATTCAAAAAGAATGTATGTACCTAACTTTTAAGCAACATCGGGTTTGTGTAATTAGCTGTATTTCATATCATTTTTCCATGCCAATTATGGCAAAACATGTCAGTTCCACGTCATTGATCATCTTATGTACCATGTTTTTAAGCAAATAAATTTTCTATCTATCTATCTATCTTCTTTTGAACTTGATATCTTTTTAAATTATTAACATAATTTTGTATTGCAAGAAGACACAGCGCGGACGCTGTAATTATTTCGACGTCCGCCATAGTCGAAAGCCGAAAGCGATGTGAGTGGTAAGGCAGAGTGTGAATACACACTTCCCGCGATCCTGCTACGGCAGTATTTAGGGAAGTATTGCCGGCAGCGCGAGGAGCAGTGCCAGTGGCTGAATGTAAATGGGGCTATAGATCAAAACTCTAACCCAGTTCCAGATGACCTAGAAAGTTCAAATTTGGCATGCAGATATGTAATTAGGTGAATACAAAGGAATAAATCGGAAACTGGTAAATTTTTACCATTTTGTTATTAATTTTTCACTTAATTGATTCTATTAGGAACACTAAACTTACACGGCGCGCGGTGCGAGCCGGGGCAGCGGGGTGGGAGCGGCACGGCAGCCGGCCGCGCTCATAACTCATAAGTGCGAGCGTTGCGGATGGGTTGCGATTTATGCTACGAAATTCATATGTTTTCTTAAAAAATACTTATATATTTGTGCTTATATTATTAAAAGTAAAAGTAAAGTTACAGCCTATATACGTCCCACTGCTGGGCTCAGGCCTCCCCTCATTTCTGAGAGGGTTTAGGGCAAGGAAGTGTCCGCCGCGCTGCCCAAATGCGTGTTGACGAACTTCACATGTCTTCGAAATATTTTTTTTTCTTATTCCTTAGACATGCAGGTTTCCTCACGATGTTTTCCTTCACCGCCGAGCACGTGGTAAATCAGCACTTAAAATTGCAATTAACAATTTCATTGGTGCCGGCAGGGATCGAACCCGGGTTACTCGCGTTCTGTTATATTTACAGCGAGCGTTAACCACTGAGCTACCACGGCGCTTATATTATTATTATAATTATTTTAGTAAGTACGTACCGCGTATCTAGATGGTATAGGCAATAGTTTAAATCAAAAATTAATAATACATTTTAGTATAGTTATAATAGTTATAAGTAGGTATGTATGTATACTTAACACTGAATGAGTTTGAGAATGAGAACTTATTAGTATGTTAACAAATTGTTTTTCTTGAGAATTCAATAGATAACAGGTAATTTGTTTGACGATTGATGATTACGTAAATCGTTTTAAATAATTATCTTTTTATTACGTATACTGTACAATAAGCCGTACAATAGAATTATGGGTGGGTGACACAATCACCTTACACCGAATTATTCCAATGCGTCACGATGGAAGCTGCCTATTCCATTCGATTGCCAAGTTTCAGATAATTAAGTAATGTATATGTTCACAGGGAATAATTAACTTATTTGCTTGGCATATGTTATTACTATCCACAAATCAAAAGGCCTTAGTTTTGACAGTGCTCTTCTCGACATAGGCTCCTCTATATTTAGTAGAGGGCAGGCTTACGTTGGACTCTCCAGAGTTAAAACCTTAGATGGAGTACATCTTATCAATTTAAATCTTAGTCAAATCAAGTCACAAGAGAGCTCTATTGTAGAGTATAACCATCTGCGCACGTTATACCACCCCGACTTGGCCAAATTAAGTATAAACCGAAAATTCGATACTGAATGGGCTATTCACTCGAACATATCAAAAGTACAAGAAAATATAGAAAATAACACAACACACAAAAGACTATAATACCCCCGTAAACGTAGAAAATACAGTAGTTTAACAAAAACCATTTGGTACTAATTTTGTTATAAATAAGTACCTACTAATAATGTATGTACAAAAAGTAATGATATCCCATCAAAAACATAAATGTGAAATGAGAGCCAAGGTCAATATTATGATATATGCCTTGGTTGTTGACTTCAACGACAAAAGAAGTGAGATCTAAATGGGTGTCTAGTTCAATGGTCAGTCCTGAAATTTATTTATAATAACATAAAATATCATTTTTATTATTTGTTTATTAATATCGTACGAAATACATAGACCTTGGTAACTAAAGAGCTAAACACTAGCTGCAATACTCGAATAATCTTGGTTCGATCGGCGCCAGCAACCATGAAATTGTTAATTACAGTTATGCGTGCTGATTATTTGTTGGGCGGTAAAGGAAAATATAGTAAAGAAACCGGCATGTCTGAGAAATAAAAAACTCACAAAAATAAGAGATTTATACTCGTATGTGGTAGAGCCACGTTGCAGCTATATTATGGTTGTAGCACGAATGGGTCGGCTCGACCGGGGAAGAACCACGGTCTCGCGAAATATCAGCTTAATGGATGCCATACACGATCCAGTTTACCGTCAAGTTTGCAGCGCGCTTAAAGCGGTGTCCGGTAAACTTGACGCTGTATGGCTATCAGTGTGCATGAGAAGTCTACTTGCAATATTTGAATTTCTATTCTTTCGACTTGATCAAGCTTGCAGCGTCGTTTAAACTTGAACGTGTGTATGAGCGCTCAAGTATGCATGACGTTGGTCGGTGAAACTGAGGCGCTGCCACCGAAATTCGGTCTGAATTAATGTTCTAATTTCATTACATAAATTGCACATGGATGAGCAGACGTCACGGCTGTAATAGATGGATGATGATGATTAACAAAATCCTTTTTAGGGTTCCGTAGTCAACTAGGAACCCTTATAGTTTCGCCATGTCTGTCTGTCCGTACGTCCGTCCTCGCTTAATCTCTGTGACCGTTAGCACTGAAAGCTGAAATTTGGTACCAATATGTGTATCAATCACGCCGACAAAGTGGTAAAATAAAAATTCGAAAAAAAAATGTTTTATTAGGGTAGCCCCCCTATATGTAAAGTGGGAAGTGATTTTTTTTTTTAATTTCAACCCTTACATGTGATATATTGTTGGAAAGGTATTTAAAAATGAATAGGGGTTTACTAAAATCATTTTTTGATAATGTCAAAAATTTCAGAAATAATCGCTCCAAAAGTAAAAAACAATGTGTCCCCCCCCCCTCTAACTTTTGAACCATAGGTTTAAAAAATATGAAAAAAATCTGAAAGGTAGAACTTTATAAGGACTTTCTAGGAAAATTATTTTGAACCTGGATGGAAACAGTTTTTGTACAAAAAAAGACAAAAAGTTGTACAAAATAATTTCTGGACTAAGTTTGTAGTATAATCGTTTAAGCTGGCATTTTTTTTTAACTTCGTTTACATATTTTACTATCCTAAACGTATCTTTTTTCAAACAAAAAAATAATTAGTAAAATCGGTTCTCGCAATCCAAAATTACCACCGAAAACTTCTGGCACGTCTATGTATTAATTAGTAACCCAATTCCCCGAGAGATGGCGCTGTAGGTGCTTATTACATTGGGTCGGGTATTATCGAATTGTTCGGTTGGTCTCTCCTTGGCATCGCCTGTCGCGCATCATCCATGTTCGCGCACGTACCCACTACCGGGAGCAGTTGCAGGAGCGCGGAGCGCTGCTGGAGCGCGAACATAATGGATACCCACCTTTAAACTCATAAGTGGGAACACTTATTGTGACGGACGGGAAACTACGGAACCCTACACTGAGCGTGGCCCGACACGCTCTTGGCCGGTTTTATTTTAATTTAGAATAAGGGTGACAAACTAGCACATAGTCCACCTGATGATAAGTGGATGCTGTGGCCCATAGACATCTACATTTAACCTCGATTAAGAATCAAATGCAGATGCGTTGTAATCACTGAAGATTGTTGACTCGTTTGCAGTAAAAAAGGGTCTCCGGTTCTCTACACTCACCATACGAAACACAGCAGCAATAAGCTGCTATTTTACGCTGGTATTCTGTGAGAGCGTGGTCCTGCCCCGGTCGAGCCGACCCATTCGTGCTACAACCATAATATAGCTGCAGCATGACTCTACCACGTATAAACTATATGTTTGCGTTGAGAAATCTTATATCACTTTAGAAATCAACTTTTACCCCTCACTAAAAACCTCTTCATTGTAGACGTGGAGTAATTATTTGGAGGCTATACCAACACGTGTTCTGTGCGGGAATCGCACCCACAGTACCTGATCCGAGTATACTATTGAGATATGTGACACCCCACTCACGTCCTCGATTGGTAAAGTCTTAACTATTTTCCTTAAATAACAAATAGACTTATATACCTGCGCTTCATTACTCAATACGCAGTATGTTATAATAATAACCTTGTTCGGTAAAGGTTTAATTTTACTAGCTGTCGTATGTTTTAAATTTAATGCGCTCATACAAATGCGAGCGAATTTGAATCGGATTCTTTTTTCTAAATCTTATTGATCAATGAACTAACAATCTACGTGAATGTAAGTAGTTACAGGCTATAAACACCTGTAATCTACTAAAATTCGTGAAGGTAATATTATGGTTATCCGGTTAAGATGGTCACTTTCTTGTAACTCAAAAACTACAGCCTTATTTGCATAGATGACTCTGTGATACGACAGCTCTCCGTCGGTCAATAAAAAACTAAAGGGTCAAAAGGGCTATGCTTTACCAACGCTATTTTTTTCTTAATATATTAGTTAGAGTATACTTTGTGTTTTTGTCTCTAATATTTTTCTAGTTTTGATTTTATACCTCACGTACCTTACAAACCATTTTTTTTAATATACCACGTTTTTCATATTCTTACATTGCCATTTGACTATGGGCTGTTTTTTGATTTTGGATGATATTTTAATATCAGTAACTAAAATCAAAACCGTATCACGAAAGCGGAAAAAGCGTGTTGAAAAGAACACAGATTCGTTGTCACCTCTGAGGACAAAGATGGAATGCCTCACAACCTGCAATAATACTTGGATTTCTTACCCTTTCTATAAAACTGGAGTGGCAAACAAACGAACAATCCATCTGAACGTAATTGTCTATTGAAGCCATGGACACCTGCAACAAAATTCAAACAAAAATATTTCGTTTGTCTTAAAAAGTTAAAGTTACAGTCTATATACGTCCCACTCCTGAGCACAGGCCTCCGCTCATTTCTGAGAGGGTTTTAGGGCAAGGAATTGTCCGCTGTGCTGTCCCAATGCATGCTGTCGAACTTCACATGACTTCGAAATATTTTTCTCTTATTCCTCAGACATGCAGGTTTCCTCACGATGTTTTTCTTCACCGCCGAGTATGTGGCAAATCAGCACTTAAAATTGCAATTAACAATTTCATTGGTGCCGGCGGGATCGAACTCGGTTTGCTCGCGTCCTGGGAAATTTACAGCGAGCGCTAACCATCTGAGCTACCACGGCTCATTCGTTTGTCTAATCTCATTTTATCTCCAAATCACGAGGTATTCCACCTAAGTCCACACGGGTGACAGCGCTTCTGCATTTTGATTCGTAATCGAGGATATATGTAGATGTCTATGGGCCACAGCAACCACTTACCATCAGATGGACTGTGTGCTCGTTTGTCACCCTATCCTATAAAAAAATCTAATTCGAAATCAGGTTCCATTGACCGACAAAGAACGGCAATAGACACTCAGCGGGGCCTATTTGCTTTTATTGGATAGTATGATTTAGTCAAATTCTCATAAGCCATCACACGTTTAACGGTTCATTTACAATGCCTTTATAGTTTAATTTAAACAAAAAGTAATATTTGTTTGTTGCAATAAATAGCGAAAGAGAAAAAAACTCAAAACACGGGAAACATTTTTTTTTATTCAAACAGATTATGAAGTAAATCGAATTTGGACAAAGGTTTAATAATGCAGTTTTCAAGCCGTTAACTGTTTGTAATTCTATGACTGCTTCTCCTTATCCAGTGGAGGTAGAGCCTTAGAGTAATTACATACATACGTATGGGTAGAGTCGACTTTTTAGCATATTTCAAATAAATACTTCGGAAGTACACCCTACTACACCAACTACTCTGCACATTTTTTTGTTAATTTATTTCACAATTTATGTACACACAAGTAAGGGAGAGGACACATCATGATAAAAAGTTTGTACAAAGGCTCTACTTATCTCACAATGAAATTTCTTCCAGTAGGCCAGTTTCAAACACATATGATTAATCCTATACCTTTAAACGAGCAATTCTTGTATATCTAACTCTATACATGTACATGCTCTATTTATATATATATATATATATCACTTTTCAAAAATTTAATGTCCAGGGAGTTTCGGGGGCAATAAATCGATCTAGCTTGGATTTAATTTTAGAAAATGTCTTTTTGTCCGCGTTTTCAGGCAATGTAAAACTGCTACAATACTAAACTGCTGCTAAAGTACTAAATGATTATAAGGCACATATGTGTTGCACAATTTATTCCACGTTTAAAAACTTAGTTAGATTTTTCTTTTTTAATGGACGCGTACGGTTGTGTTTTTGCCAGTGTCAAGTAATAATAAATAATCCTTATTAACTATTTGATCAAAAACTTCCCTGCAATATATTAATGCATAATTTTACAGTTTTTGTGTGATTTCGACGACAGCTTAATATGACGACAGTATCATCATTACTTTCACGTATCAAAATCGACTTCAAGCCATTACGTAAACTACAAACAGTAGCAAAAATCCGCCCACGGTAAAGTTTCCCCCAAAACTAAAAAAAAAAGAAACAAGAAATGTAACATGTTACATTTTTACACTAATGTTACAAATTAAAACTAAAAGCCTGCTGATCGGACTTGCACTTTGTGTGCGATTCCTATATAAGGGCCGTCTACGTGGGTGGTCTGAAAAGTTCCGACCTATACAAAGATTGCAAAAAATAATCGCCATCACTTTCCCAACCGAAAAACAGTTTTTTCTTTTTTTGGAGCCGGTTCTCCCTTTGCAGTCCACTGCTTTGACTGCATTTTTGTTTCGGATGTAAAATGGTGTATCCGAGTTTCATCTACAGTAATTAATCAGTGCCAAATCTCGGATTTATTGCGCCTAAACTGCGTGAAATGTTCATTCGAACACGTTTTTGGTCTAACGTGAGAAAACGCGGCACCCAACTCGCTGACAGCTTTTTCATGTCTAAGTCTTGATTTAGAATGTGACAAACACGTACTTCGGACATTTTTATAGCCTCTGCTATCTCTCTCGCTTTAATTCGGCGGTCGTCTAGCACCATTTGGTGTACTTTAGCGATGTTATTGTCAATATTGCAGATTTTTACTGTGGTTAATGCTGGTGTTGAGTACCCATTACAGAGTACAACTTATCTTTGATTTACGTAGGCGTATTGCCTTTCAAAAACAAAAATTTAATGACAGCTCGATACTGAATTTTTCCATTTTCAAAAATACACACATAGACACACTCAAATTTTTAAGATGACCTTGGTATATAATTTTAACTTTTATTACCTTTAAATTTCAGAGAAAATTAAAATGACTCGTCCTTATTATATATAACAAAGCGATTACAGAGAAGATTGGCGGAAATTAAATGTACTAAATTGCTAATAACTTGCTTTTGTTTCAGATAAAACCACTCAAAGTTAAATAGAGCATGAACAGCATCCAACCTCTGAGAAATAATTAAATTACAAAAACAAGATGGCGCCACAAGAGCGAACTCCTTGTTGCGAACAAGAGGATGAATCCTGCCAAAATACAAGCATAGACAACAACTTATCAAACATCGATTTAAGCGGGAGTTTTGTGAATAAAGGCTATACAAATGACAGCACAGACAATCTTGCCAATACGAAAAACGTTTATTTTAATGAAAGTACAAAAAATAATCCCCAGGAAGACAGTTCAAAAAAAGCTACAGATTTCGATGATTTATTGCCATATGTAGGAGAATTTGGATTATACCAAAAGATTCTATTTCTGTTAATGATACCATTTGCATTTTTCGTTGCATTCGTTTATTTTTCGCAAATTTTTATGACAATTGTTCCCGAACAACATTGGTGCTGGGTTCCTGAGTTGGCGAACTTGACAGTAGAACAAAGGTATGTATTTTACCTACTTTAAACACAAGTTTTAATATTAAGCCTTTGAATGTTATGTCAGTCGCTTTTTACGGAGTATTGCATTTAAAACGTGGCTAAAGGCAGTTTAAGCGTTTTTCTGATATTAACTCAAAATTATAAAACGCATCTATGTAACTTCCTCCATCCTCCGTCATTAACCCCCCCCCCATGACGCAATCTGTGGAGGAGGACTATGTTCAGCAGTAGACTTTTACATGTTTTGATAGATCGATTGATGGATGTATATTACGCATAGTTTAAAATAAACACTACATATGATATTACATACAAACTAAACTATACGTAATGAGATACACCAATGAAACTATTTTGATATAACTTAAAAACACCAAAAGATAGGCTGTCATGTTCAAACTTAGAACAGCGGTAGTAACCAAAAGTATACTTTCAATTTTTTGCAGTACCAGCCAGCCCGCAGCCAGTAGTTGCAGAAATTATGTTTCTTTATTTATTTACTAATATATATTATAAGCCTGTTTAGTATGTTCCTTAAGCAAGGAACTTTATTTTTAAATACTGTTACTGTGTTAAAATCCGAAGCAACGTCACCTTAATTAAAACGTACATATTAAATGAGTTCCGTAATAATTTTTGTCCTTAACCTACTGTGTAGTTTATTAATATAATGTTTAAGAATAAATTTAAGAGGAAGGTTATTTTCAGCCACAGTATCCTAATATAATCTAAAGATAGCGAAGATAGAATATGGAAGCCCTAGTTTTTTTAGTTTTTTTAAACGACATCAAAATAGTAAGCGGTTGTCAATTCGTCTGTATACATGCATGTTTATGTATGGCTATTTATTTACTTTATTTAAAATTCTTTACTGCACACCATACAAAAATTACAGAAATTATGTACACAAAAGAAGTATGCAAAGGGCGGTCTTATTACTGACAGCAATTTCCTCCAGACAACCAATGAATAGACAGGATTACACAAATGTGACAGGGGTAGGGCAAATTGGTGTGAAGAAGAAAAGAGGTAAAAAAAGAATACATATATATATATATATATATATATATATATATATATATATATATATATATATATATATATATATATATAATAAAGCCCTTTATTCCGATCTAATAGCATTTAACATTAAAACTTAAGATAAAAGAATCTACTAACTATAAAATGTCTCTTAGTTCGGCGTGCCTATTGGCAAAGGCCTCCTCCAACAATTTCCATTGTTGTCTATCTTGAGCAACCCTTCTCCAGTTTGGTCTTGCTGTAAGTTTTATTTCGTCTTCCCACCTTGCATGCTGCCTTCCTCGTCTTCTTTTGCTGTCCCTTGGATACCATTCTGTTACTCTCCTGCTCCACTTTCCCATCATGTCACGCATCATGTCATATATATATATATATATATATACATATATATAATTATATATATATACTAGCTTGCCAGGCAGACGTTGTTCTGCCCTTTTCGACGACCTTTGTCATGTGCTATTAAAAATCCTTAAATTCGCAAAAATAAAATTGTGGGTCATTCATGGGAAAAAAATCTATCCTATCTCTCAAGTTGGACCAAACCGCACACGGTGTGCAAATTTGATTAAAATCGGTTAAAGTAGATTAGGATTCCATCGCGGACAAACAACGTGACACGTAATTTATTTATATTAACATATATATATATATATATATATGTGTGTATGTGTGTGTGTGTGTGTGTGTGTGTGTGTGTGTGTGTGTGTGTGTTAAAGACAAGATACATATATTATATTGAATGCAAAAAAAATGCAAATCAATATACTACATACTTGAACGAATTAACCTTGCTACAGGTTAATTCGTTCAAGACTAGATATTATATTATATTTAATGGCTAGTATGGAATCGAAGTTACAATTTAAAGTGCGAGGTAATGATTATTTTTTTCTAAGTTACTAATTTTGCTACATAATATTATTTTTATCTGTGTATCTGATGAAGTAAGGTTTCAAGCAGTGAGTTCTCAGTCTCAATGCATTTAAACGGTAAAATTTTAAATTAAATGTTTAATTTTACGCTCGTATTGTGTAAATGAATGGACTTACCACGGTCGGCCGCACATATTATAAATCAATTGCAGTGTGGCTCTATCACATTACCTATAAATTGTATTCAATGTTCGTTAGCTACTTAATTAGTTTCTTGGCAGATAGTGGTCCCCTTTTTAGAGTGTAATACAATAGTTTTAATTACTATAATTATTACATGAATAAATTAAGAATTAAAATGTAAAAGTAAGGTTAAATTTTTTTGGGCTCTGTAAGATAAACTTCGATTTCTGCTAATGCCTAGGCCACACTAATCGCAGTAACGTGTATTCGAGTAAAGTATTTAGTCACATCTTTACGAAGACTTCGCCACTTTGAGCGACGCTCTGCAGTCGGTAACCTGACGCACATCAAAGGACGTTTAACTTCGCAAGGCCGTAGGGACCAAGCATAAGTGCCGTTCACTGGGTTGCCAGATCTATTATCACTTCAGTTTAAAATAAAAGAAACTTTCATACATATATACACACAATTAAGTAGAACTCTCATGCCTGTCACTCGAAAAGGTAGGCAGAGTCTACGGACTTATATTTGGCACGATCGGTGGCATACCTCCCTCGCTTTTTTTCACATCCCTTATATCTGCACATACGTGGTCGAGAAACTTTTGTCTTGTTTCACCCTTGCAGAATCTGCCACTCACTGCAGCATAATTTTGCTATGTCACCTTTTCTTCATTCATTTCTTAGTCCTGGTCACAACATATGATTCTTTATATATATATATATATATATATATATATATATATATATATATATATATATATATATATATATATATAATGCCCTCCAGACCGAATTTCGGTCACGGCGGCCAACCTCAACGGAGGCTAGCCGTCGGCGCAGGACAGGATTATAGTGCCCAAGTGTATGCGCAAGCACAGGTGCACTCTCTATTCCTTCACTCTCGTAATCCGATGGGACGGTAAACCGACACGACCGGGAGAGAGATCAGGCGCAGGACCAACGGCTTTACGTGCTTGAGGCACGGGAGTGACACCGAACTTTACCGGGCAGTACTGAGAATCAGAAATTTTGGACAGAACTCATGATCACTACTAACTACTACAAACTAGTTTTTTTTTTTATATATATATATATATATATATATATATATATATATATATATATATATATATATATATATATATTATAGAGCTTCTATGATATAACCATAAAGACCAACAATATTGTATTAAGTTTAAGTTAATAAAATAAAATAGCAATTTAAATTTTATAACATGGATCGGAGTCGTGTAGAGGAAGCGTAAGATAACTTCGCAACATCAACCTTGGGTTGGGTTGGTTGAACACATTTTAATACATGGGGAAAATTGATGAACAAAGGTGACTCAGGAATGAAGTGACCCACTGTTAAAAGCACACTTTCGGCAGTGGACTTTTAACGAGCTGTAATGATGATGTTAAACATTCTCTACAATTTCGTCGCTCCTGTCTTAAAATTACAATAAGCGTCTGTTTATTTATGTTCACGCTAATCTGTAGTATATTTGATTGCATATCATTGTAAGAGATTTTAATTTGTTTTTCTTAAATAGACAGATTGATGCAAGAAGTCTTTATATTTGACAGATTTACACTGCAGCTATGTTATAGTTGTAGCACGAATGGGTCGGCTCGACCGGGGAAGATCGATGCTTTTCAGAATACCAGCGATACTAATTATATAAGATATATATATATATATATATATATATATATATATATATATAAATGATCACATAAGTTCTTACTCCATTGTACAGAGTCACCCCTAGCATACGTGCTTCTAAGAAATAATGGTAGGTTTACATAGTGCTCCAAATGTCACATAACATAATTTATTCGACTTACTTCTCTTCACATGTCCACTACTGAACATAAGCCTGAACATAAGCCACAAAATCAGGACCATGTTTCCTGACCCTGTACCCTAAGCCACCTGTATCAATCGGATTCCTGTATGTCTAACCAGATCGTTATTTCATTTGTTTGGGGACCACCTTTCTCTTCACTTACCAGTACCTTTTTACCTACTTCAAAAAGAAGGAGGTATTCAATTCGCCTGTATGTTTTTTTATTGTGTGATACGTCAAAACCTTTTTTCTGGGTGAACTGATTTCGATTTCTCTTTTTTATTTGAAAGTGGTCCGTCCGCCGCGCTGCGTGTTCTTTTTTTTTGTTTTGTGTTTCCTTCCTCATCCTGGTATCGTTTGTTTCACGCGTACAGACTACACGGCTCTTTCAACATCTGAGCAGTTGTTTTTTAGTTATCCTTAATAATACGTATTTCATTGACTTCGAATACATTGATTCGGTCGTATTGAAATCGGCAGTACAAAATTTTTAATTTTAGAACTTGTTCTCCATCGATTTTCGATTCTTCGAGCTATGTCCGATTGAGACATGTCTGTTACTCTGGTCCTGGTCTGGACTACGAATATCTTCGTTATTAATTCTATTATCACGACTTAGCGAGCTTTAGGGAAGAATAGGCTCGGAGTTTTTCTGCGTTATAGACTCGAAAAGTAGGGAATACACCCTACTTGTCGAGTCTATAACGCAGAAGCATATAAACGCAATGAAATCTTAAAGTAAGTTTAAGTTACAGCCTCTTATGTGTTCTACCGCTAAGCAAGGACTTGCTATGGTATTGAATAGGTTATTAGTACCTACACCAGTGCGTGTAGGCAAACGTTCCAACGATTTTTTTTAAGTTTCTTATACATGCCGGTTTTCAGACAATCCTTTTTAACCAGTAGATGCAATAACATTTTTTATTTATTTTATATTTTTATATTAGTACTGGCGGGGATCGAATGAAGGTTGCTTGCGTGCTACGCAACTTTTTTCGCCCTGAGGTACCGAATTCCAAGGTTATTGATAAAATCTTAGTAAAAAATATATTTTATAATTAAACGCTAACACTTACTACGTTTTTTTGCTGAATGGCTATACTATACATAAATTTGTGCAAAAAAGAGGCCTCTTGGCTCCAGTGGCGACGTATACCTTTCGCAGATACAGTTCTTTTGAAAACGTTACTTTTGCCGTAAAGAAAAAAATAGGTGTAATATATGACGCCTACAGCTATTCTATTCTTTCAAAGAAAACTTTAAATTAAAGAATAAATAAAAAGCTATAAAAAATAATGAGATTTAAATTATATGCAGTACTTAACGCACGGTAAGAATCAATAACTTAGTAACGCCCTTGGCCTTGAACCGGTCGATAGTTAAAAATTAATTTCAAATTAGTAGAATTTATATACAGATCAAGTTGATAAAAATAAAAAACAACAAATTTGAAAAATATTCTAAGCATGGTAAAAGGTCACCCGGAATCTATTTATTTTGTACTATTATTACTGTGTTTAATTCGGAGGAAAAGTTTTTATAACTATTAACTTCTCATTTTTTATATACTTAATTATGTGTATTACATATTTCTTTCTTTTGCATATATATTTCGTAATACTTATTGTAATGGAACCTTGATTTAACATAATTTATAATGCCATTTGTCGAGACGGATATCTGGTATGCACTAGGTCAAACGATCATCGGCGCTTGGATGGTAGGGCTGTCAACTACTAATTTATATTAAAGTATCCTACTATACTTATAGGTGACTTCTATATTTATCCTCGATTGAGTATCATTATATAAATGCGTTATCATTAACATATATAATAATTAACAATTTATTTTATCAGGACGATGGTTTATAACAATCAAACACTGTAGTCAAGTTATTAAAAATATACTTATGCGAATTTGTATTATGACACTGTTCCTTCAATTTTCTTTAAGTATAAGGGTGGGAAACGCGCAGTCAGTCCAACTACTACTCCTAAGTTGATGCTGTGGCCCATAGACGCCTTCATTTATCCTCGATTAGAAGTCAAAACGAAGATGCGTTTTCACCCCTGAAGACTTAGTTAAAATGCCTTATTAATAGTAAAAAGTATCTCCGGCTTATCTGGTTCTTTAATTTTACGCTGGTATTCTGTAAGAGCATGGTCCTTCCCCGGTTGAGCCAACCTATTCGTGCAACAACCATAATACAGTTACAATATAGCGCTACCACCTATAATTTATTTTGCTCTTATCTAAAAAAAATATTATTAATACATTCTTTAACTACTTTCTTAGCTAAATTTAAAGACAAATATACTCACTATCCAATAACTAAAAAAAATATTAAAAAGTCCTAATACTACGCGCAAATAATAGCTTATGTCGCCAGTCAATTTTCTTTTTATAGGATTGGATGACAAACGAGCACGCAGTCCACCTGATGGTAAGTGGTTACTGTGGCCCGTAGACATCTACATCTATCCTCGATTACGAATCAAAGTGCAGATGCGTTGTCACCCGTGAGGACTTAGATGGAATGCCTCGTTTCCAGTAGAAAGGGTCTCCGGTTCTTTACACTCACCATACGAAACACAGCAGCATTAAGCTACTATTTTACGCTGGTACTCGTATTCTGTGAGAGCGTGGTCCTTCCCCGGTCGAGCCGACCCATTCGTGCTATAACTATACTACTAATATAACTGCAGCATGGCTCTATCACGTATAAAAACCAGAACTAGAAGCGTTGTGATATCACGCTTTATTAATTACATCATACCAAAATGTTTGATCAAGATTTTCAATTATTAACGATAGACGAACGCAAAAACTATGATTGTAGTGCAAGTTATTTTTTTTAAGATTTTATCTACACTTTATCTAGACAAAAATTATATGGTCTTGATTCCGAGGCACGTTTACCAGCGACGAATTATGAAGCTGAGAGGTGGTCCTTCACAGCTGGCCACATGAGAAACCTCAAGGTCGCTCAGCAAGCTGTGAGCTACTCACGTGGTTTTTCTACGTGATAAACTTAGAAATGAGGAAATCCGAAGTAGAACCAGAGTAACCGACGTAGCCCAACGGATTAGAAAGCTGAAGTGGAAAACCGACTACCGATGGGGAAGAAAGGTTCTCGGGTGGCCTCGTCCCGGTATGCGAAATGTGAGGCGGCCCTCAGTAGATGGAGTGACGACCTGGTTAGACATGCAGGAGGTCGATAGATGCAATTGGCTCAGGACCCTGCTTAATGGCATTCCTTAGGGAGACCAATGTTCAGCAGTGGACTTGTGAATGGCTGTAATTATGATGATGATGATAATTCCGAGGCACGGGAGAGAAGGGATGTATGGAGGAAATTATGCTCTCGATTCTAATCCCATTATAATAAATAATATTAGCCTTATTATAAGAACCAATTTACCGTGTAATAGGCGAATTGTTTTCAGTTTTAATCGATTTGTTACGATTGATGGTGATTCTGCCACCGATAATTGATTTAGTTCAACTTTACATTCACAAGACGTGTCAAATTTTACGGACTAAAACAAAAAATTTTTTTTGTATATTATGTAAACATAAACAGAATATGAATCGATTTCTTTTCTCTTTGTATATATATTTTTCTTAGCGATCCGCTCTGGCTTCGCACGGGTGATTCCTGACTTTCGACAACAGCGCCACCTACAGCTTCCATTTGTGAATCTCAATCCAATCTCAAGTACATCAAAATCGTTCGAGCTATTTCAAGTTTTTGCGAGACTTACGCCCGGCAATTGATTCTTAAAAGTTTAAGTTGAAGTTACAGCATATGTTGCCATTGCTGGGCACAGGCCTCCCCTCATTTCTGAGAGGGATTTAGTGCAAGGAAATATCCACTGCTCTGCCCTAATGCGTGTTGGTGAACTTTACATGTCTTGGATATATATTTTTCTTGTATCTCCGTCATGCAGGTTTCCTTCCGATGTTTTCCTTCATCGACGAGCGCGTGGTAAATCAGCACTTAAAATTGCAATTATTTCATTGATGCCGACGGGGATCGAACCCGGGTTGCCCGGGTTGCTAGTTACAGTGAAAATTACAGCGAGCGCTTAGCCCATGAACTATGACGGCTTTTTCATTCATTGATTCTTATAATATATAGATAACCAACATATAATAAAGAATCCTCTGAACTTTTATAATCACAAACGTTCAGCTCTGATATGTTCGTAGCAAATGTTTTTTTTTTATATATCAGACGGCAAACGAGCACGGCTCACCTTGAGGATCACCAGCTGATTAGTGATCGCCAATACGGTTTTCGTTGTGGTCGATCAGCTGGTGATCTTCTGATCTACCTGACTCATAAATGGGTGGCGGCAGTAGAGTCCAAGGGGGAGGCATTGGCCGTTAGTTTGGACATTGCGAAGGCCTTCGATCGGTTTTGGCACAAAGCGCTTCTTTCGAAGCTCCCTTTCTATGGGCTTCCCGAGAAATTGTGCAATTGGATCACGAGCTTTCTTGCAGATCGGAGCATCAAAGTCGTTGTTGAAGGTGCTAGCTCCGATTACAAGCCTATTGATGCTGGTGTTCCACAAGCTGCGTGCTATCACTAACGCTGTTTCTTCTGCACATGAAAGATATGTTGCAAACTGGCAATATTCATTGCTATGCAGATGACAGCACTGGTGATGCTCAGTACACCGGCCATGCCAATGTTCTCGGGAAAACGTCTCCGAGTACCGGGACAAACTTATGTCTGAAGTCGAGTCTTTGCTGAACAAAGTCTCGGATTAGAGGCGACTAAATCTAGTCCAATCTAACCCTCAGAAGACACAAGTATGCGCGTTAACCGCTAAAAAGAACCCCTTTGTCGTATCTCCTCAGTTTCAAGGCACTCCCCTTGTTGCCTCAGCCCGTATAGGGATCCTCGGCGTCAACATATTCAGTGACGTGCAGTTTCGTGGTCACTTGGAAGAGAAGGCCAAATTGGCCTCTAAAAAGCTTGGCGTGCTCAGCAGAGCGCGACAGTATTTCATGCCGGTACACCACCTGCAACTTTACAAAGCGCAGATTCGGCCGCACGTGGAATACTGTTCCCATCTCAGGGCTGGGGCTCCCCAGTGCCAGCTCCTTCCAGTTGACCGCCTCCAGCGCAGAGCGGCTCGAATCGTCGACGACAAAGTGCTTTCCGATCGGCTCGAGTCTCTGGCGCTGCGAAGAGATGTTGCATCTCTTTGCGTATTTTATCGCATCTATCACGGGGAGTGCTCTGAGGAATTGTTCGGATTAATCCCAACCGCCAAATTTCATGAACGCACTACGCGGCAAACATCCCGATACCATCCATACCATCTGGATGCTTGGCGGTCCATCACTGTACGTTTCACTAGGAGTATACCGTTTTCCGTATACGACTTCTCTGTAGAATAGTTTACCACCGGTGATTTTTTCGGACCGATACGACCCGGAGACCTTCAAGAAAAGAGCTTACTCCTTTCTAAAGGGCCGGCAACGCACCTGTTAAGTGACTACCGCCGCCCATAAACAACTGCTACACCAGGGGAATTGCAGGTGCGTTGCCAACCTTTTAGAAAGGAGTAAGCTCTTTTCTTGAAGGTCCCTAAGTCGTATCGGTCCGGAAAATTCAACAGTGGTAAACAGTTCCATAGAAAAATTGGACGAGGAAGAAAACTCCTAGTAAAACGTACAGTGGTGGACCGCATTGAGATATTGAGGACGGTATCGTGAATCTTGACGCGAGGTGCGTTTGTGAAATTCGGCGGCTGGAACTATTCCGAACAATTCCTCAGAACACTCCCCGCGGTAGATGTGACGGTAAGTTGCTAGTAGACTGAAGATGCTGTACAGCACCTAGTCACCTGCTGCCGACTCTGAATTAATAAAGACACAGGTGTAAGTCATCCCTGGGGATTAAGTATTGCTTGATAATTTGATGATGATGAAAGGAGAAATTTAAAGTGCGTTTCGAAAACCATACTAGATTATACATTCATTTTAGGGTTCCGTAGTTAAACAACAAGGAACCTTTGCAGTTTCGCTACGTCCGTCCGTTCGTCCGTCCGGGGTTTTGCTTAAAGAATCTAGGTGCTAAAAAGCTGTAATTCGGCATAGATATTGTAAAAAAAATCTTGATTTTTTTTATTATGGCTACTTACCATACAGGTGATTTTTCCATTATGTAGGTTGTTATTGGATTGTTGTTTCAAAAATATTGCGGATATGGAACATAATTTTTTCGTTTCAGGCGTTCGTTTGCGAAATATTTAGCTTTAAAGTGGTATTTTTATTAGAGTCATGTGCCCCTCACCAACTAAATAGCTGTTTTATGAATTGTGAAATATATGCACGATTTTAGTAGTTATACATAGTAGTAAAACTTATATATAGTAGTAAAACTTTTTAAATATTTTTTGAATACCGCACCCTATGAGACTGCTTGAAAATAAGTCTTTCAGTTACTATCGTCCTATTTGGACCCATTTTTGCTACGAGCACGTAGTTTGCATAATATTATGTTACGGTCATTGCTTCGAGACTGGCAACATATATTATCTGTGTTATAAATTTAAGAACAAAATATTTTACTAATTACGCAGTAGTATAATAAGTCTATGATCTAATAGATTTTTTAGTACTAACGTTAGTGATCATTTTATAAACTATACGTTCATTATAATATCTACTTGCCAACTTTTTTATTCGGCGATGAAATATAAACGGCACAGGTAATATATGTACACGTGAAAAAACAAAAAAAAACTACACTTTACAAAAGGAAAAACTGTAAGAGGTACAGTGAGACGGTCTTGCAAATAGCGATCTCTTATATGATCATGGTAGAAGGTATTATATAATAAACCCACACGTTAATACTTAAATCAACTAAACTAATAAAATCTATACATTAATTTTACATAATTGGAGCGGAGCGACCGAAGCGAGCGGAGCCCCCATGGCGCAAGAAACGATTTTTTGAAATCTATCTCCTCCGTAAATCGTAGGCCAATTTATATAATTTTGTCGACAATATTTGTAGCTAAAAATCTGGATTTGATTTTTTTTTATTTTAGTATCTAATCAATTTGCCAATTTACATCTGCGCAATGTCAAACCATTTGATTCAATCTTTAGTTGAAATACAATAGTTATGACTTTAGACTTTTACTCCGCTCCGTTATCCCGTTTATTTAGCATTAGAATTTTTTTCATATCGAGAAAGAGTGCAGAAAGCTAAAATTTATATATAATAGTTGTTAGAAATATATATATATATACTTAGCCGGGTTATAAGTTCTCTCGAATACTGGCTAGATGAACTGCACCAATTTTAAAAATATAACGTTTGCTCTTGCAGAAAATAAATAAGAAATTAATTTTCATTAATTTTCAAATATGGAATCGTCGAAGAAAAAAGATAGAGTACTTGCACTGCTGTGGTTATGCACCAAAAGAGATTTTTAATATTCTACAAAAATTGATAATAACCCTACAATTTGTTTATCGCACTATCAAACGATTCACTGAAGGTTCAAGCTCCGAAGATCGTAAGAGGACCGGCTGACCTTGTACAGTTAGGACACCAGCGATCATCAAAGCAGTGAAGGCGCGAATCCAACGAAATCCTGTTCGTAAACAAAAAATCTGAGCTCTTCAGATGGGCCTAAACAGAACCACGGTTAAAAGAGTGATCAATAAAGATCTAGGACTACGAGCTTATCGTAAGAAGACCGGATATTTTTTGAACGAGGGTTTGAAAAAAATTAGGCTGGATAGATCCCGCGCTTTGTTACGGCGGTACGCGGGAAAAATAATACTGCGAAATTTTGTTTTCGGGTGAAAAAATTTTTAACATCGAAGAAAATTATAATAAACAAAATGATAAGGTGTATGCCCACAGCAGTGAAGAAGCCAGCACGCGTATTCCGAGGGTTCAAAGAGCACATTATCCTTCCTCACTTGTGGTTTGGATTGGAGTCTCATATTCAGGCTTAACTGAGGTGTTTTTCTGTGAAATAGGTGTAAAAACCAGTACTGAGGTGTACCAAAATACCGTACTAACAAACATAATGGAAGATTTTTCTCAAACAAAGTTCAAAAACCGACATTGGATATTCCAACAGGACTCTGCACTAGCTCATAGGGCACGAAGTACTCAAAACTGGTTGACCGCCCATGGAATTGACTTTATCGGACATGAAGATTGGCCTTCTTCTAGTCCAAATTTAAGCCTACTTGATTATAAGATATGGCAAAATTTAGAGGAGAAAGTATGCGCTAAACTTATTAGGATTTAAAATCTCTCCGAGCATCTTTGGCTAAAGCAGAGGCAGAAATATGATGAGTGTGGTGCGTGCTGCGATTGATGATTGGCCGCGTCGATTAAGGGCATGTATTCAAAATATGGGAGGGCATTTTGAATAATGTAAATAAAATTGTATTCTAAATTAAATTAACTTTCATTTCTTATATAATTTCTATATAATTATCAAAAAGTGTATCATTAATTTTATAAAAAGTTTTTTACGGAACTTATGACCTGACTAAGTATATATATATATATATATATATATATATATATATATATATATATATATATATATATATATATATATATATATATATATAAATAAAGGTACATTGTTTACATTCATACTGCCAATGTCAAATACATAATTGTGGCTTGTTGACATTCACACTGCCAATGTCTCAGAGCAAGTACAAGCATATAATATGATAGTTGACTGAGTTAAGCTGTAAATTTTGTATGATTTCAAACTTTCGTTTTTCAATAGTATGTTGAGTGTATGTCAAAGAAAAATAAGAAATATTTATTTTATATTTTGTATATATCTGTGTTTTATATAGCACGTGAGGGTAATATGGTCAACCGGTTTATATGGTCACTTTCTTATAACCTAAAACTACTAAAATTAAAAAGTAAAAAGAGGCTTTATTGACGCCATTTTGACAGTTGCCATTTTAGTAAGTATTTCAGTCGACTATTGCGTAATGTAGTCTTTTTAAGTTGATTTTTCGAAGTGTTCCTAATTATTGCCAAAGCTTTTTTTCTCTCTATCCTTCTGCAAGTTCTAGTTTTATAGGACGGCTAAGCTTAAATTAACCATATTACCCTCACGTACCTTATATTAATAATAAAATTTTCAAGCGAAACAGAGAAAATTTATTTAATGGACAAATTTTGACCACTAGTATTTTATGTTAATAATCGTCGACAACCGAGTTCTTTCTGATCGGCTTAATTAACTGGCGCTGCTAAGAGATGTTGCATGTCTTTAATTTTTTTTTCATATTTTCCACTCAGAGGAATTTTTCGTATTAATACCAGCTGCCACATTCCACCATCCCACAATTTGATGAAATATCTTACACCATCCGCACATGCTTATCGACCAATACTGTGCGATTCACTAGTTTTCTTGCTCCTACGACTTCTTTGTGGAATTGGCACCACCAGCGATTTTTCCGAAGCGATACGACTTAAGGAACTTTAAGGAAAAAGCTTACTCCTTTTTGAAAAGCCGACAATGTATCTGCATTTCCCCTGGTGACTAAATTAGGTTAAGGTTTCCACAGCATAAGTCTAATGTTTTACGATACAAGCTGTGCAACTTTGGAACACCCTCCCCAATGATAGATATTAAGAATGCCAAAAATAAAAAAGTTTTCAAATTTCTTCTCCGAGAACATTAACTGAAGGCAACTACTAATTGACATTATTTTCCCTTAATTCTTGTCTTCTTTTTTTTTACTTCAAATATTTATTTCATTATATATTATTCAAATATTATCGGGGGGCACGGCAGTGCCCCGGCCAAGTCGAGCGCGAAGCAAACACTGCCGTACCATCCTTTACTGGAACCATTTTGCCGCATTTTCAGGTCCCTATTTGAGAACCTCTGGATAATACCAGAACGCAGAAATTTTCGTCATCTAGTAAACTATAATCACATACTTAAAATCCAAAATTTCAAGTCTGTAGGTCATTTAGTTCCGAAGTTAAGCGAAAGCAAAGTTTCGCATTTTAGACACTCACTCACTCACTCATGATCATCAGAATAGAACTAGTACTTCCCATAAACTCAGAGAGCTGAAATTTGGTACAGAGTTAGGGTTTAATGGCCACATAAAGGGAAAACTATAAAAACTAGGATAATCGAACATCTGGAGTACCTGGTGACCCTGATTAGAAAACACACGAGCCCAACCAAACTATTAGAAGAGATCGACATACCGCCTTTACAAAAAAATATTCAACTTGGTGGGCCGCTTCATTTGATGTCAAAAATCGAAGGTCTAAAGTATCTGATGAAGAACCCTCAGCTGGTCTCAGCTGTATTAGAGATATGGTAATGCCCCCTTCTACCATTGGTACATAAAAATCTACTGTCATTGCAAAAATTCAGCGTAGTGGGACGCATCTAATTTAATCTAGCCTATAGCGTCCCTCTGCTGGGCGAATGCCTCCCCTTCTGCTTTTAATACGCACGCTAGATTGGCTTTTATACTTATACTTACAAGTTTACAAAGAAAAAATAGTCGAACGATTAACTTTATTCTACTCGAACATTACTCAAATTCCTTTAAGGTACCGTGGACATGAATTCATCTCGACGAGACCGTTGAGTACCGCGGACATGAATTCATGTCCGCATTACGTGCTGCTATTTTCTTCATTAATTTATATAAAAATACAGTATATTTTCAATTGAACTCTATTTCATTCGATTCTGAACGAACTAAAGAGTATTCTGAAGAATTATATTCACTCGGTTACATAGACAAAATCAAATATAACAGCCATTCGCTTTTGTGCTGTTGGTGCTGTTTGTTGTGTAATCGTTGAAGTTTTGTGATTGTGATTTTAGTTGGATTTTCTTTCAAAAAACTGTAAGTAATGTTATTTATCTTTACTACGTAATGTTTTTGAATGATCTAAGTTACAACAACAGTAACTTTTTATGTTTCAATTGATAAAAAAGTAGAATCAAAAAACCTCTACGCGAAAAATTCATTACGGTCAAAATTTCTAATAAGATAATAATAGTATATTTCTTATTTGAATACCATAGTAAATACTTTTACTAGGAATTGCTAAATGTTATATCTATATGATTGTATAAGAAAAATAAAGGAAGACGCTATAATATATACACAAAAAGGTTACGCGCGCAAACTGTATATTGTCGAATTTTTAGCAAATGTTTGCAAGTTAAAAAGTAGAATTATTATAATTATTACATGCATAATTTCGGTTCATTTAGGAAGAATACGTTGTATTGATTGTAAGGACATAAAAATAAAATAAAAACTTATGATATTTCATTCATAAAATAAAATTTGTTGTCAGTAAGTACACTTTATCAAGATCCGTTAGAAACAAAGAGCTGTACAAAATAAAATAAACATTTAAATGTTATGGTTATTGTTTCTACTTATCGAAAATCTTATCGGCTTTAAATAACTGTAACAAAAACCTCTTTAAACATAAGTGAGAAACAATAAATGTTTATAACAAGTGCCGCCAGCTGAAGTGACAAAGCTGTTTTTTGTTACGGCGGGCGCAGTAAGAGAAAGGTTAAATAAACAAATTACACTAGACTTACCAGAAGATACTGTTTGTTTACTACCGACTAGAAATATGTGTTTAACTACATGTTAAATAATGCTATGTTAAAAGCGATTCCGCACCCCGAGATAAAGTTAGTTGCTAAAGATTCCTTGGATTGTTCAAAATGTATAATAACGAAAGCCCGGGCGTGTTTACAAAAATATGAAGATGATGCGTCGATGACTGCTGGACTGGACGAAACTATAATCATTAAAGAGGGAGCTAAAGTAATGCTTAGGATAAATATTGATGTTAGTTTAGGTTTAGTGAATGGGTCATTAGGCGTTGTACAAAATGTGAGGTGGGACCCGGAAGACCAAACAAAGCCTAAACAATTGGCAGTAAAATTCGCTAATAATTTGATTCACGAATTATTGCCTATTAAGTCAAAATTTGAGATCATACCCTGGGCATACGTGTACAGGGAACAATTCCCAATCTGTGTGGCGTATGCCCTAACAATTCACAAGAGCCAAGATCTAAGTCTAAAAAATGCCCTCATGAACATTGGCGCCTCCATATTCACTTGTGGCCAAGCCTACGTGGCGCTTTCACGAGTAACCAATCTTCATGGGATGCACCTCATAAATGTTGACTTCAAGAGTATAAAAGCTCATGCTTCAGCGATCACCGAATACAACCGGCTTAGGCGTAAATACCGCGCCGATCTTTCAGATTTTAAACCGTCTAAACCGTCTAAAAGAGTAAATGAACGCGAATGGGCAATACGAAAAACTGTTGCTACTGTACAAGAATCAGAACCGGAAAAAAAGAAAAGAAAGATTTGTAATAATAAAAAAATTACTCCTAAAAAGAAAAAGAATGTGTCGAATAAGAAAATCTAATAAAATAAATCAATGTGCCCACGTTTCTACAAAAAGAAGTGAAATCCCACCAAAAACATTCTGTAAAAAATTAGCCAAGTCTCGATGGAGCTGCTTGTTTATCTCTAAAAAGTAATGAAATCTAAACAAAGTCTAAAAAAAGTACAATTGACTGGTTATTCAATCAACGTTTTCCAAGTGGCAATTTTCTATCGTCAATGGGTAGCGGTTCTGGCGACAGATTGATGCAAGGGTGTCATGTAGCACCTGGTTTTGTACCCTTGTGTACCCTTCAACGGCCAAGTCACACAACATTAACTATAATAATAAAGAAATCGCAGTAAGGAAGCTTAGACTTGGCACGACTTTGTCTAGATTTCATTACTTTTTAGAGATAAACAAGCAGCTCCATCGAGACTTGGCTAGTTTTATACAGAATGTTTTTGGTGGGATATTATATATATCATTCATTTGGATATTTATTTACGAAATGTATAAGCATGTATATATTTTATATATATGTATGTATTATTGTACGTATATTTATACTATATGTGTGTATATTTAAATGTATTGTGTATGTATTTACTTTGTATATATGTATATTTTAATGTATGTGTATGTATGTGCACTTATTTACGTATAATGGTCGCACCTGCCAACAATTGTCCTTGGCACCCAGGGTTGACTGGCAGAAAATGCCACATGGCATTAAGTCCGCCCTATGTACCCTTTAGCTTAAGGTGTTACGTTCAAGTTTTTAAATAAATAAATAAATATAGAATGAAAATAAAAATCCAAATGTCGCTAATAACGATGATCACATTGTGACAGGCATGGCTGACAGTTAATGATTATTGATGTCTCTCTTAAACGTATCCAGTGTTTTCGCACTATGAATTAAGTTTCTCGTATATGCAGATGGTCTTGACTGTGAAGGAATTCTAAAAGTTCTCCGGGTGACCTATCCGGAAAAAGCTCTATACGGTTTATTATGACCAAGAAATCGTTAAAATCCCTCACAAGTTTACTACTGACCATTAACTCCCTCTAGGAAAGTTACAAAACGTGGACCTGAGCAACCTGCATCCATCGAATTCCTGCAAAGCATACCATGTTGTCATTATATCAAGTGCGATTTGCCTTATACTCCGCTTACCGGTACGAGATTGCCAATCGAGAATTTCTTCCCCATGGGTTGTTAGTACTTTGAGTTATAAGATTACGAAACAAAAGTGGCATTGGGCCGAAGTGGTACCGATCCGTTGAGCTATGTCGGTTCTCTTGTTCTACAGCGGATGTCTTTATTACGGATTCTATCACGTAGAAAAACTCATAGCATTTAAAGCTTGCTGAGAGGCCTTAAACTTATTCACATGGCCAGCAATGAAGGACCATCTTAGGTCCATCGGGTTATTCCGTTTATCCACCCTAAGGTGGATGTTTGATGTATGTGGCGGTTTGGAATACATTCAGAGTGCCTCACAGAACTACAAGTTAGCTATAGCTACAATCTAAGCAAAAACTATTTTAAATGAAGTCAAAGACAAACGTCCAAATTCAGTAAAGTTTTTGGATCGCTTGCTAAAAAAGGATTATTATACTATATTTTCGCTTACACATCTGTTGTAACAAAGAAATTTAGAAAACGGTTGCAAATGTATATTAAAAATGACGAATTTATTGAGGATATACAATTACGTCTCCTCAGTAATAAATTGGTCATTTCCTGGACATAAAGCAAAATTTATAAATTACTTATTATTATTTAAAACGAGGATGTTTAACCCTTAGCCACCTAACGTGTATTCTAGTAACACTTCCACCTAACGTCGGTCATGGTGACCGCTTGCATATAAGTACTATTATAAAGGTAAAAACATCATAAATTGGCAAAAATCGAAACTACAAAAAAATTCAGTTGTTTTTATTTCAATTTCTTTCAATAAACTCTTCAAATTAATACTTCTTACTTCTTATTACTATTAATAAAAATTAACTAACGAATATTTTAATAAATTATAGGTTTTCCGATTAAGCTGAGTTCTAAGCAATAACAATTAATGAGACTTCTTAGTTTTTAAATATTTTAGTAACTTAAATATATAACCTCTTATATAAAACTATCATTGGTACAATTAAATCACAATCGTTACAAAATTACAACACCCTAACATTCACAATTTCTTGCGGCAGCGTACAAACATTTTTTGAGAACACTCAACGCGAATTGGATTTTTGCACTGAAAACACAAATGGAATGTTTTACGTTTCTTCTTTGGGTCACACGTTGAAAAAGTTTTGCGTGTTTCTAATTTGTCTTCATCTATTTTGAGAACCCGGCGAATAGCTTCCTGAAGTTCCCTTTGCAATCCAAACTGGTTCGCTCGACGTCGTAAATGGGGTGTAATAAGGTCTTCAGCCAGTTGTTTCATGAAATTCAGTCTGGGCACCTTTCTCTGAGATTGGTTCATGCTGCTGATGATGTACCATTTGCTGCAGAAACATCCAGCATTCTGTAGAAGACCGCCATTGGCCGGCGCTGTGTGCGTCGAGAAGTTTAGTAAATGGCACATTTGATCTAATGTATCGACGCCAACTTTGGTGCTATTATAAAAAATAATCATTTCTGGCTTTTGCTTTTGTGGATCGGTGGTTGGTGAGTGATGCATTCTGTAAAGAACAAGCACGGATTTGTGTTGCTTTGGTACAAAAGATAGCAATGTTGCATCTAACGTGAATCCAAAAATCGAAAAGCCAACGTCCCGATGACGGCTAAGCAGAAATTGAGGAGGTACTTCCCTTTTATTTTTTAAGGGTACCCACAAGTGTCAGCTGTTTTTGCTTTAGGATGTTCATTAGCTCCACCGAAGTGAAGCAGTTATCAGTCGTTACATTTCTGTGGGTTCCTTCAATCGACGCAACCAATCGCAAAACCGCTTGCGTGGGTTTGTTCAGTCTTTGGTATTCAATGGGCAAGCCTTGGCTATCTGAGTCTTTTCCCAAGTATATGTAGGCATCCACAAGGTATCCGTTTTTGGCATCAGTCGTGCACATAATTTTTAATCCATATTTGTTGGGTTTTTTCGGCATGTACATTTTGAAGCTGCACCTCCCACGGAAAGCCACCAACATCTCGTCAATACAAGCGTAACTGCCAATTGATAAAACTTCTTTGCAGTTTTGTATCAGCTTTTCAAAAAGCTGAGATATAGGTGCAGCTTTATCAGTGCTACGGCGCTCATCTCTGGTGCTCGCAACATCAAAACGAAGGCAATTCAGCAATGTTTCGAACCTGTTCTTGCTCATTATACAACGATAAATCTCTCTTCCTGTACCATCAGTGCTGTACCAACATGCGTAATGTGTGTGGTTCTCTTTGAAAATTGAGGTATAGTACAACATACCGATAAAAGCCTTCAGCTCAATTACGTCAAGGTCTTGAACACATGTCTGGTTTTGATAGTTAGGTCTCATCTTTCTAATTTTTTCGTTAGTATGCTTTACAATTTCTTCTAACATATCATCAGTAAAAAAACAAATGCCATAAATCGGATGATGTTGTATTACTGTTCAAAACATCTCTGAACTTCCTTTTCAATCCTGGAGGTTGCTGAACGATGTTGTGTTGCAAAGTCCTTAATCGCGAAACTGGAGGTTGAGACGACCAACGGAACCGATTTTTTCCGAAATAATTCCGGTATCTTGACAATGGAATATCATCATTGGAAGATGTATCATCAACTGGCAGATCACTTGTATCATCATATTCATTTAACTCTTCAACATCAATTTCAGAGTCTGATTGACATTCACCATCAATGACGTGGTCTAATGGTACATCTTCTACATCACTGCAGTCTTCATTTGGTAATTCCGGCACGTCCCTTTCATCCTATGAATCTAATTCACACTCTTCTAACCATATAATGATATTTTGATCACGTTCAGACATGATAAACCTATAAAACAACACGAAAATGTTAGCACTAAAAGTAACGTAACAACCTAACGTCGGTCACCATGACCGCATGCGAAATATATTTACCTGTATTTTTTTATTACGCGCACGTGTTGCTTGGTCGAGCGCAGGGCGAAAACTGGAGAGGGCGGGGAAAAAGTACATAGAGTCACAGGCGCGTGGCCCGTGTAATAACGGAAATATTTGAAAAAATATATCGCCTGGAGTCACTGTGACCGACGCTAGGTGGTTAAGGGTTAATTTGGTTTAAATGCAATACGTAATATGACTTTTGTAAAAGTTTTTGGTTATTAAAAAGTAATCAATAATATATGAAAGTATGAATATATTTTCTGCTAAATTGTATTTTGAGTAAAAAGGCGGAACAACTTTGAAAAGTGAGTTCGAAACGAACCCGCGTTTGCGAGTTTATCTACTCTAGAATGGATTTCTTGGGGTGGATAAACGGAATATTCAGGTGCATCATCACTGCTACTTAAGCTTACTTATTTTTGTTATAAAACATTATTTCATGACTTGATTGACTTGAATTTTGATGTTTATAATTCTTCAGTCTATCTCTGCGTAAAGTTTCGATAATGTTTATGAAAATTTTATATATCACAAAAAGTAGTATTATTAAAAATAGTGATGTACATTCTGTAAATATTAGGAACAATCACAAGCTAATTATATCCACCAGTTACTCAACTCCAAAGAGTTAGTATGTAATTCATTCATGGGCCATGAATACTTTTTACATCAGTCTCAGCATCAAAGCCCAAGAAAATATTCAGACCTTATCTATCAAAAAGTTAAAAAAATTTAATAAGCAAAAATTGTTTCGTAAGGGTTATTAAACTATTAAGAAGTACATGATTGATAATAATCCATTATAATCACAGTAGCCTTCTTTTTGAAATCGGTTGCAGATATTATATGTTGTAGAGCCATCCTGCTGCTATATTTGGGGAAGAAACTTACAGAATACTAGCGTAAAATAGCAGCTTAACGCTGCTGTGTTTCGTATTGTGAGTGTCTCTGGTTCTCTACCAGAGATCATTTTTACTAAATACGAGGCATTCTATGCATCTTAGCTCTCAGGGGTAACTACGCTTCTGCATTTTGATTCTTGTTCGAGGATAGATGTCGATATCCAAGAAGCATATCATCAATTTACCTTCAGGTGGGCTGTGTACTCGAAGGTCACTCTTATTCTGTAATAAGTGAAGAAGAAATAAGTGAAGAGAATGCGGAGGTCGCTACCATGCTGATTCTATATATTTTCATAGTTAATTGTATAAAATATTGGGGCGATATATGGGTCTCGACAACAGCGCCACATACCGCATCCAATAGTGAATCTAAACCATCAAAGAACCCACTCAAACGCATACAAAAATATTCATCGGAAGGCATTGATGTAGCTTGTATTATATTTGTATTGTGATATATCTTGCAAAATGAATGTTTAAAAAATCTCTATGGGTTTCTTGCGGGTTTTTCCCTGGACAGAGGCTTTTCTGGACCATTAGTAAAGCTTAAATGACTCTCAATAAATATTCTTGTAATGTCTATATTAAATAAAAATGATTACATTCTATTGCACGCTTCATAACGTTATTACGTACTGCTTTACTCTCGAGCCGTGGTAACTCAGATGGTTAACGCTCGCTGTAAATATAACAGAACGCGGGTAACCCGGGTTCGATCCCCGCCGGCATCAATAAAATTGTTAATTGCAATTTTAAGTGCTGATTTACTATGTGATCCACGGTGAACGGAAACATCGTGAGGAATCCTGCATGTCTGAGTGTATATGTGAAAATATTTCGAAGACATGTGTCGTAACACGCATTGGGGCATCGCGGCGGGCACTTTCTTGCCCTAAAACCCTCTCAGAAATGAGGGGAGGCCCATGCCCAGCAGGGGACGTATATAGGCTGTAACTTATACTCTCGACACGCCAAGGTCAAGCAATTTTGCGCTTTTAAAATGCCTCTATCACCATATTGCACTCATACGATAATATGAGTACCGGTATATCAAGGAAACACTCTAATTAAACCATCTTATATTTTCAAAAAAATTACTATAAACAATATCCGTGTTAACCATTAAGTTAAACTTAAAACGAGATATAGAGTGGTTTACGATTAGTAGCATGGACTCGAACCTACTTTATACTCGTAGTTACGTACTCCGTGACTTTACCCGTTACGCTACTGTCGTTTTGCACGTTCGCTAGTTAGTTAAATCGCCTCGGGCGTTTGCTATTATAAGACTAACATATAATTGGATATCGATTTATTACTTAATTTCCTAAGTCACGGAGCCGTTCCAAATAAGTTTAGTGCAGGAAGAGCCTTCAGCAGAGTTATTGAACCTTGAGCTGTTTTTGTAAGCCTCCCGCCTCAGTTGAGGCGCTCTGCATTGCTTGATAGTTTTAATTTTAAGCCATTTTGGTTCATACTCGATAATTTACTTGATGCATAAAGTTATTATGTTATTATCTCTTACCTTGAGGGTAACTCAGCACTGAGTGCAATCCAGACTCCAACTCTCTCAGATGACTCTCAGTTACATATGGAATCATAAAATTTTCTAGTATCTATATTTCATTAGGGGTATTTATAAGCTACAACAGGAGGACTCTCTGTCCAAGTTTATATTTTATTAACAAAAACTGTAAATAAGGGTTATTATGATATTAATGATTGGGTGAAGGCAGAGTGGGCACTTCTAAACTTTTTCATTATCCTTTCCTGTATGAATCATATAGTTGATTTAATTGTCTCAATGTCAATCTATGTTTTTTGAACGGAGTAAATGTGACCCAATGTTGTAATCTAAAAATATATTTTATTCTATTTTGTATTTTATTCTAACCATGGATTTTTATTTTTTATTTATTTTAAAACAAGATTTGCTCTTATACTATATAGGTGCTTATGTATATAAATTGCAGGTGGACAGATATTTCCTCTAGAAATGTACACGACATCTACGACATCTATCGTGGATTAAGAATCAAAAGTGCAGATGTGTTGTCACCCTGTGGGCTAAGATGAAATGTTTCCTTTCTAGTGAAAAGGGTATCCTAGGTATTATACAACATGTAACATAATTAACGCACTTTGAGAAAGTAGTTTGTTCAGAATCGTTTACTGAATCGATTCCTATCATTTTTAATATAGGTAATTTTTTATCCCAAAAATAATTAAAACTACGTAAATTACAGTCACACTAAACCTGTACAGTCAAAACAAACTGAAATGGACCCTAACCTAAGGCACTAAGAATTTTAAGAGTGCAGTTTTATTTGTATTATTACTAATTCTCACATTCAATAAAAATAAAGAAAAATGAACTTTATTTCAAGCATGTTAAAGTCTTTGCGTTCGTGGATTTGTACTGTGACCACAACATTCTTCCGGAATTAGTATAACTAATTTGATAAATAATCAGTGCATAAAAATGTTTAACTAAAATTCAGTGTATGTATTATGATTATAACATAATATACTAATTGGGGTGTCTGAGGGTGTGCGTTAATTACGTTACATATTATATATATAGTATCCGGTCCTCTATTTCACGCCGGTATTGTGACAGCATCGTCATAACGGCTGAGCCGACCCATTCGTGCCACAACCATAATAAAGCTGCAGCGTAGCTCTACCATGTATTCTATACTTATAATTTTTTTCACCCCAGGCGTGCTCTAGCTATACCCCCAAAATCGGATGGGCCCTATTCACACGACCGATGTCGTATGTACGTCGCTGACTGGTCCAAGGCTCTGGCGCAAGGACGAACGACACCTGACGATGAGTGGCCGATCGTGACGTGCACCAACGGCTGGGAGTACAATAGGAGTGATGTTCCTTATGACACTATCGCTTCTGAGGTAAGTACCTATGGGATACATTTTTTTTTATAAATCATTATAATTCAGAATGTTTGCATATTTTACCACGTTAAAATTCTGAGAATTAATCTCTAACTCATCGATAAGTTAGTTTAAAATCGATTACTATTTTTTTATAGAATAAGGGTGACAAACTAGCACATGGTCCACCTCATGGTAAGTAGATGTTGCGGCCCATAGACGTCTACATCAATTCTCGATTGAGAATTAAAATTCAGATGCGTTGTGATCCCTGAGGACAAAGATAATATACCTCGTTTCCAGTAAAAAGGTGTCTCCGGTTCTCTACACTCATCATACGACATACAGCAGCATTAAGCTGCTATCTTACGCTGGTATTCTGTCAGAGCGTGGTCCTTCCCCGGTCGAGTCGACCCATTCGTATTACAACCATAATATAACTGCAGCGTGGCTCTACCACGTAAAAAAGTTAAACTGAAAAAGAAACACATTTTAAACTGACCACACAAACAACCAAAGAGACAGACAAAGAAATTCAGAGAGAAATTCATTAAATTGTTGATGTTAAAATTAAATATCGAAGATCCGTTTGAAAAATCAAATGGTGTATCTCACGCAATTTCAATCTATTTCTCTTTATGATACCTTGTTTAGAAGCAAAACTCGTGTCATATTATCGACAGCGGTGTGTTTTTCGTAATGTAGTAGTTTTGGATTTAGTGGTGCCAATAATATTATACGCAATTTTTTATACAATAAAGGTAACAAACGAGCACACAGTCTACGTGCTAGTAAGTGGATGCTGTGGCACATACACATCTACATTTATTCTCAATTGTGAATCAAAATGCTGATGCGTTGTCACCCCTGAGGACAGAGATGGAATGCCTTGTTTCCAGTAAAAAGGATATCCGGTTCGCTATACTCACCATACGAAACACAGCAGCATTAAGCTGCTATTTTATGCTGGTGTTCTGTGAGAGCATATGTCAATTTTTAGGGCACCCATATAATTGACGTTGTTGATGCCAAATTTTCCCGTCTTACAAAAATATTTCAATATTGAAAAAAGAATATCCAACACCAGAAAAAAGTTCTCTAAAATGTTTAACAATTGAATTATTTTGCAGTTGGATTGGGTGTGCGAAAAGGACAACCTACCAGCGACCGCTCAGGCCATCTTCTTCTGTGGGGCCATTGTTGGTGGCTTAGTGTTCGGCTGGATTGCCGACAAATACGGCAGGATACCGGCTTTAGTTGGTAAGAGTACTAAGTATCAATCAAATGGAGATAGATTACCGACCTCAACACTGGACCTTTTGCCCCTACATCTTGCCTGCTTAATACATAAGATATGTGCGATGTAAGAATACCCCATATCGTCCCGTAGGTGTTATAAAAGGCTACAGAATTTAAAAAAAAAAACTAGGAGATAGTAAGTAGTGTCTTTCGAATAACAACTAGAAATTTAAAAAAACTGTGGTTACCTGAAAAACGTAGCTACTATATCAAAATGTACCCCTTTATAAAGCACAATGTAGATATAAGTAGGCCTTTGTCCTTTGCTACGTTCTTTTTACTTTAATAGGCTATAAAGAATTTATTTGTATGTGTATCTGTATAAATGAAAAATTTCACAGTATACGAGCAACTTCAATCTCAATCAAAATTTCAGCACTTGTGAAATCAGCACCAATGTGCTGATTTCACAAATGCTGGAAAATATCTTAAGGAAACCTGAATGTCTGAGAAAGAAAATATCTTGAGAACTTGAAACTTGGAATTTTTTGGAATGACTGATTGTGTTGTGTTTGATCGCGTCAAATTAAAAAAAAACCGGGATAAAATTCGTAAGATCTGTTTCATTTTCAGCATTTGAACTGGGGCCACCATGGTGGCAGAAAAAGTCGTGGATGCCCTTCATTGGGATTATCAAAATGGAAGATTTCAGCTATCTGCCGCTAGATGGCGCTCGTAGTAGCAAGCGACGTAAATGCTTTTGCTGATAACATGGTCTCATTTATATATTAAAATTGTTTGCGAAGTGAATTTTTAATTTATTTAAATCTCCAAATTGAAAAATAATCGGATGTGAATCGGATGGATTTGGGAGTACCTAAGCTTTTAACGGCAGTTTCAATTTGAAATCTGAATCGAACTCGAAATTAATTTCGGAAGTAGAACTACAGTTCTTATGAATAAATGCAGTGAGGGATTCCCTGAAGCCATCACTACGCACGTAATTTTTATGGGTTTTTGTAACTACAGAATATACGAGGGTGGATTGAAAAGTACTCGGCCTAACCAATAAAATAAACACATACTAAATCAGTTATATTTTTATTTTTTCTACATAATCACCATCAAGTTCAATACACTTTTGCCACCTCCCCTTCCAAGCATTTAGACCGTTGAAAAAAAATGATTCTTCCTCAGAGTCAAAATATGCGTCTACAGCTGCTTTGACCTCGCCGTTTGTCGAAAATCTTTGACCTCCCAAGTGCTTTTTTAGGTTAGGGAACAGAAAGAAGTCTGATGGTGCCAGATCAGGTGAATACGGCGGATGCGGTAACACTTCAAAGCCAGAGTTGTGAATTTCAGCCATTGACTGTACTGACGTGTGAACACGGGCGTTATCTTGATGAAACAGGACTTTTCTTCTGAGCATTCCTCGACGTTTTTCTTTTATTTCCTCTCGTAAACGACGTAGTAAGGTGCAGTAGTAATCAGAGTTTATAGTCTGACCCTTTTCAAGATAATCAATCATAATCACACCTTTCGAGTCCCAGAATACTGAAGCCATCACCTTATTTGCCGACAAAATCGACTTAGCCTTTTTAGGGGGTGGTGAACCAGGTCTTCTCCACTGTTTTGATTGTTGTTTTGTTTCCGGTGTACAGTAATGAACCCATGTTTCGTCCATAGTAACAAAACGATTCAAAAAATTATCTGCATCGGCTTCAAATAACTCCAAACAGTCGCGTGAAATAGTCAATCGCGTCCTTTTTTTGTTCAACTGAAAGCAGTCGCGGAACCCACCTCGCAGACACCTTGTGGAAACCCAACTCGTTGACAATGATGTTTTGAGTTCGTTCATAAGAGATGCCTATAATCTCGGCTATCTCTCTAATTTTTAATCTGCGGTCTCCCATTATTAAATCAAGTACTTTTTTAATATTTTCGTCAGTAGTTGACGTCGAAGGCCTTCCAGAGCGGGGTTCATCTTTCACACTCTCTCTACCACGCTTAAATTCTGCTATCCATTTTTTGACGGTAGAATATGACAGAGCACAATCGCCTAATGTACTGACCATGTCATCATGGATGGCTTTTGATGATAGCCCCTTCTTATGGAGGTACTTAATGACGGCACGCTGCTCGATTTGCTCCATTCGCGGAAATTATGTCCGATTACTTTGTTAATAAATTTATAAAATCACAACTAATTATCGCACACGTTTCGAACTTCACACAATGAACTAGTCCGAACTGAACTAAATAATGTGGGTAGATTTGATTTTTAGAATTGAATGGATCTGTGTTATGCCGAGTACTTTTCAATCCACCCTCGTATTATTCGGAATTCTCTACAAAACCAAATAAAAAAAAAACCACATCATTACGATTGGACAAAAACGTATTACATATAGTTAGTAGTAGTATTACATAAAGATTTACAGATTTGCGACAAAGATGACGTGTATAATATGTTATTCTACATATTATTTAATAAATATCATAGACACAAGTAGTGGCGGTGTTAAAATTTCCATTACCCCATGTTATCGTCCCGTGGGTGTCGTAGAAGGCGACGGAGGGAAACAAATCATGGCAGCGTCTCCTTAACAACAATTAGAAAATAAAAACTTTGTTTTGTGCATGACAGAGCCACGCTGCGCTGCAGATATATTATAATGATTATAGATAGATTATAAAATAGCAGCGTAATGCTGCTGTGTTTCGTATGGTGAGTGTAGAGAACTGGAGACCTTTTTTACTATAAACGAGGCATTCCATTTCATTCCTCAGGGGTAACAACACATTTGCATTTTGATTCTTAATTGTGTATAAATGTGTATGAGCTACAGCATCCACATACCATCAAGTGGACTGTGTGCCCGTTTGTCACACAATGCTATAAAAAACTAACTAGTCAATCCCAAAATGAGAAGACCTATGACCAGCAGTGGACTTTGATAGGCTGCAATGGATGGATAGGTGTATTATTAATAAAGTTTCAACTAAAATTTAATCTAACAGGATTAGACCTAGATCTGGAACTAGCTATAATGTCTTAGATAATTATCCTTGACTCCTTTCAGGTACGAACATCATGGGTTTCACCGCCGGTGTGGGTACTGCGTTCTGCAGTAGTTTCTGGTCATTCGCTGCGTGCAGATTCCTGGTCGGCCTCGCCTTTGATAACTGTTTCACCATGATGTACATACTGGGTAAGTAAAAGAAGTTTTTATGCACACCACGAGCTCTAAGAAGACGGCGTGGCCTAATACAGTAATTAAAAGAAAAGAAAAATGTGGCCACTATCAAAGAAAGAAAAGATCAATATTTAATCAAACCTTTCATGAAATTGCAAAAAAAATGCAAAACCTAATATATAAATATATATTTTATAAGTCCGAACACACCGGTCTCCACAAACAATTCAAGTTCGATTATAGCCGGTGCTACTGATATTGTTTATCACACTTCTAGGTGTTCATATAATATTGTGATGACGGGGCCCATACATATCTACATATACCCTCAAACGAAAATGCAGATGCATTGTCACCTCTAAGAGCCAAAATGGAATGCCTCACTACGAGTAAAAAAGGGTCTTCGGTTCTCTAAACTTACCGTACTGTACCAAATACAGCAGCATTACGTTGCTATTTTGTTTTAAAAATACTAGCAATGCTGTAAACATTCCTAACATTCCCGTTCACCACTCCAGGTAATATTAGAAGTTCGAGTTAAGAGTGGTTTACAACAGTAGTCGAACGGCGTATTCGAACCAACGAGCTATTAGTAAGGCTAATGTTTATTTACTCGTAATTTTACTCTGGTAATCTGTGACAGTGTGGAACATCTCGATCGAGCGGACTTATGGGCTAATGGCAGACATTTATAAAACTAACCCTCTAATATTCAATATCTAATACGTATTATTTTTAAACTTAAATAATAATAATAATAATATGCTCCAGACCGAATTTCGGTCACGGCGGCCAGCCTCAATGGAGACTAGCCATCGGCGCAGGACAGGATTATAGTGCCCAGGTGTATGCGAAAGAAGATCACTCTCCTACGGTAAACCGACACGACCGGAGAGAGGTCAGGCGCAGGACCAACGGCTTTACGTGGCACGGGGGGGAGACACCGCCAACTTCCTGACTCTGGGCAGCTACTGAGAACTTCTTAATAGAAAAACAAATTAACTGACATTATTTTTTTTCGCTTCAAATTTTTTTTAAATTTATTATGAAATAAAAATTTATAAAAATTTGCTTGCGGAAGCGAAAAACCACGCAGGTTGTGTTGTGTGCCATTCGTTAATTTATATAATACTATTTATTACAAAAATGGGGATAACAGCTAATATTTGTTAAAGTAAAAACATTTAACTTATACTTTATGTTATCTTTAGTAAGTTCACTTCTAAATTTATTATAAAGACCATTTATTAGGCGAGGTATTGTGTATGCGCTGATGCGCTCACCATATTTATTTTTGGATGGTATTGTTATTAATTTTTTTTGGTTACTTTGCGGGTCTGAATTTTGTTTGAAACTGTTGCGTTACCTAAATTAAAGATTGTTCCTTTAACAATTGATTTTGGACTTTATCATGGATATTGAGTACCTTACGGAATTTAAATATAAAATTTTCATTTGTTTTTGCCTGAAGTTTAATTTTTATAGGTACAACCGCATTTAAAATCCTAAGTTGTAGTTTATTTATGTACTGTAGGTGTGATTTGTCTGTTCGTCCGTAGCTGCTTAGCCCATAAGTTAAAACAAGGGTGTTATAAAGCATCATTTTAACTCGAAATTTTAATTACTTTCTAATTATAAACATGTTTGCCAAAAATGCTCTAAGCTTATCACACATATGATTTATATGTATATAAAGTTTATAAGCATGTGTATATATTACGTATAGTTTGAATGTATTGGCACGACTTGGGATTCTAACTCGGGACCTCGACAACCACTAGACCAACGAGGCAGTCAAAAAATTTGATTTTATCTTAGATAACACAAGACGTGCATATATATTGGTACTCCGATAAATATCGTAAGGTCGAGCGACGTCCACCGCTCGCTTTGTACCAAATCACCGGTCACGGATCTAACCTATCCTTGTGACGGATTTATAACCTAGGTCTAGATTTTACGTTACACTACAGCGCTCTAAATGTACTACGTTGTATAGCATGCTTAGAAAAACCTTTGTGTATTCTTTAACAATTTTTTGCCGTTTAGTTTATTATTAGATGACCATGTTGTGGCGGTGTTGAATATCAACTACCTTATATCGCTCCGTGGGTGTCGTAGGGGCTAATAAAGGAGAACAAACCAGGATATGGGTAGAAATGGTAACATTTTCCTAATAACAACTAAAAATAAAAAAGCTGCAGTTGCCGACCCGCCGGCTATCCCCTTTATAGGAATCAATAAGGGAGACCTATACTCAGCAGTGGACTTTCATAGGCTCTAACTGTAACAGTGATGGTTTTACATATTAACCTCTCAAACGCCAAGCTTCCAAATTTGACCGCTTCGATATTCCGTCAAAATTGACCAAGAAGTCAAATTGGACCACACCCACCCACAGCACTTTAACCCACAAATGTTTATGTTCAGAGACTACTTTTCTATGAAGACGTTTGGCATTATAAATTCAATATGAAATTTCCTATCATCTAATGGAGTAAAAAAACAGTAAGTCTATGGATAATAATTAATATTCTACGTTCATTACGTACGCCATTTTCATTTGGATGTTGTTGTGTTGATTTATTGATTTTTATAGTGTTTTATTAGTGTTTTATTATAAAATTGTTATAAAAGTTTTTGTGTTAATATAATTTATTTTTTTGCATAAATAATTTCGAGTAAAATATATAAATAATTGTGATTTTCACGCTGCCGACATCCGCTTGGCATGTTTTTTTTGTTATCAAAATACTATGAAATCTTTTTGTAATGAAGTTAAACCCGGCTTTTGTTTAGACCACAGGATAGAGAATTTTGTAGAAAACTTTTTATAGAAAAGTAATCTCATAATATAAGTTTTAATGGTGCCACAGCACCATTAAAACTTATCGTCGTCACCCTGTGGGTGGGGCGGTCGCATGCGACCGCTCGGGATTTGCCAGGTGCGTGCGACTGCATGGGAATTTTATGGGGATTGAAGGGTTAATTTTTACATCGAAAGATTGTCCAACTAGTTTTCTCGCTGGTTCTTCCGTGGTTAGAGATTTTTATTTTTTAAATAGGAATGATAATATATTAATTTAAATTGAACGATATAAAATATCTTTCAAATTTGCCGATATGATACGCGTGCCATCTACTGCAAGTTAGTTGTGCTATGCCTATAACCTTCGCGCAAGTGCAAGCAACAAGTTGACAAAGTTTTACCGCAATCTGATGAACGATATGGCAGCGCATAAAATAAAAACAAACAAACATTAATTTTCAACATTAATTAATAAAGATGTGTATTATTTATAATCATCATACTATCTATATAAATAAACATGTAAATGTTCGTGTTCAAATTCTTAAATCTCTTTCTCTTTCAAATTCGAAAATTCTTCACCGATTGCTTTGAAGTTTTGACACAACATTGTATGGGAACTCGAACACGCGTGTTTTCATATTCTGTTTGAAAAACCTTTCCAGTCACAGCAACGCTTGACCGTTTACATCTAGTATTGAGGAATATTAACTGTATTGTATTCAAGTTCATCTCATATAAGTACTCCTGAAGTTTTTTCTTATATACCTATACCTACATTTAAATAAAACTGAAGTGACTGTCTTTAATATCGAAATTACTACCTTATATTGAGCTGGTTGGGTTGTTTGCATGCTATTTGTAATAAGTTTACCTAAATGTTATATTAAAGAAAAAATGTACAATATGGGTTATTATAATATAAATGAATACACAAATGAAAATAACCCCGGGAATGAGGTGATCGCCACCATGCTGGTTCTATAAAAAATCATTCGAAAATTGTAACATAATAAATTTATTAAATTGTACGTTCCCGCTGGGTTTCTTTATGGTTCTTCCCAGGACAGAGGTTTTTTGCGAACCATTGTTAAATTAAATAAAACCGGCCAAGAGCGTGTCGGGCCACGCTCAGTGTAGGGTTCCGTAGTTTCCCGTCCGTCAAAATAAGTGTTCCCACTTATGAGTTTAAAGGTTGGAATCCATTATGTTCGCGCTCCAGCAGCGCTCAGCGTTCCTGCAACTGCTCCCGGTAGTGGATACGTGCGCGAACATGGAACGGGCAACATTGCACGCGCCGCGGCAGGCGCTGCGATTTTCCATCCAAGTTCAAAATGATTTTCCTAGAAAGTCCTTATAAAGTTCTACTTTTCAGATTTTTTTCATATTTTATAAAGTTATGGTTCAAAAGTTAGAGGGGGGGGGGCATTGTTTTTTTACTTTTGGAGCGATTATTTCCGAAATTATTAACATTATCCAAAAATGATCATAGTAAACCCTCATTCATTTTTAAATACCTTTCCAACAATATATCACACGTTAGGGTTGAAATTAAAAAAAAAATCACTTCCCACTTTACATATAGGGGGGGCTACCCTAATAAAACATTTTTTCCAATTTTTATTTTACCACTTTGTCGGCGTGATTGATACACATATTGGTACCAAATTTCAGCTTTCTAGTCCTAACGGTCACAGAGATTAAGCGAGGACGGACAGACAGACAGACAGACATGGCGAAACTATAAGGGTTCGTAGTTGACTACGGAACCCTAAAAATGACTTTCAATAAGTATTTTATAATAATCTATGTTGAATAATATCATTCATTTCATTATTAAATTTTCATTTTTAAAATGTATGTACTTATGTCTCTTATGTCTAATCTTCGGAATGACAGAACCAATTTTAACGAAACTTCACGAAAAGTTAGCAACCAAAGCCAGGAGAGATCTAGGCATTATTTTAGCCGAAAACTAGGATATTTTTGTATTAAAAAGGTAAAATTGTGAAAGTAAATGATTTTTAAAACTAAACAAACTACATTAATAGATTCTAAACACTCGAAGCCGGGGCAGGTCGCTAATTATTTACAAAATTTTAATAGACTTTTATTTTATTTGATTTGAATTTCTTTTATAGAATAAAGTGACAAACAAGCACACAGCTCACTTGATTGTAAGTGCATTTATCCTCGATTACGAAGTAATATGCAGATGCGTTGTCACCCTTGAGGACTAAGATGGAATGCTTCGTGTTCAGTAAAAAGGGTTTCCGGTTTTCTACACTCACCACATGCAACACAGCAGCATTCAGCGGCTATGTTCTGCTGTTATTCTGTCAGAGCGTGGTCCTCCCCCGGTTGAGCAGGTCCATTCGTGCAACAACTGCAATATCGCTCCAGCATATCTCGACGACGAACACGGTCGTTAAACAGAAGGAGATAGCATAACTAACAAAATATTTAATCCCTTTCAGTTCTGGAATACGTTGGTCCGAAGTGGCGAACGTTTGTTGCAAATATGTCAATCGCCCTGTTCTTCACTCTGGCTTCGAGTCTTCTACCCTGGATAGCGCTGTGGGCGGACGACTGGAGAAAATTCGCTCTGGGGACCAGTGCGCCATTTATTCTAGCACTGGCTACACCTTGGCTAGTGCCAGAAAGCGCTAGGTTTGTATTTTTTTTTCTAAATCCTATTACCAAAAGTTTAAAATCTGTATCATCATTATCATCATAGCAGTCCTTCACAAGTACCTGGGTGGATTGAAAAGTACTCGGCCTAACACAGATCCATTCAATTCTAAAAATCAAATCTACCCACATTATTTAGTTCAGTTCAGACTAGTTCATTGTGTGAAGTTCGAAACTTGTGCGATAATTAGTTGTGATTTTATAAATTTATTAACAAAGTAATCGGACTTAATTTCCGCGAATGGAGCAAATCGAGCAGCGTGCCGTCATTAAGTACCTCCATAAGAAGGGGCTATCATCAAAAGCCATCCATGATAACATGGTCAGTACATTAGGCGATTGTGCTCTGTCATATTCATCCGTCAAAAAATAGATAGCAGAATTTAAGCGTGGTAGAGAGAGTGTGAAAGATGAACCCCGCTCTGGAAGGCCTTCGACGTCAACTACTGACGAAAATATTAAAAAAGTACTTGATTTAATAATGGGAGACCGCAGATTAAAAATTAGAGAGATAGCCGAGATTATAGGCATCTCTTATGAACGAACTCAAAACATCATTGTCAACGAGTTGGGTTTCCACAAGGTGTCTGCGAGGTGGGTTCCGCGACTGCTTTCAGTTGAACAAAAAAGGACGCGATTGACTATTTCACGCGACTGTTTGGAGTTATTTGAAGCCGATGCAGATGATTTTTTGAATCGTTTTGTTACTATGGACGAAATATGGGCTCATTACTGTACATCGGAAACAAAACAACAATCAAAACAGTGGAGAAGACCTGGTTCACCACCCCCTAAAAAGGCTAAGTCAATTTTGTCGGCAAACAAGGTGATGGCTTCAGTATTCTGGGACTCGAAAGGTGTGATTATGATTGATTATCTTGAAAGGGGTCAGACTATAAACTCTGATTACTATTGCACCTTACTATGTCGTTTACGAGAGGAAATAAAAGAAAAACGTCGAGGAATGCTCAGAAGAAAAGTCCTGTTTCATCAAGATAACGCCCGTGTTCACACGTCAGTACAGTCAATGGCTGAAATTCACAACTGTGGCTTTGAACTGTTACCGCATCCGCCGTATTCACCTGATCTGGCACCATCAGACTTCTTTCTGTTCCCTAACCTAAAAAAGCACTTGGGAGGTCAAAGATTTTCGACAAACGACGAGGTCAAAGCAGCTGTAGACGCATATTTTGACTCTAAGGAAGAATCATTTTTTTTCAACGGTCTAAATGCTTGGAAGAGGAGGTGGCAAAAGTGTATTGAACTTGATGGTGATTATGTAGAAAAATAAAAATATAACTGATTTAGTATGTGTTTATTTTCTTGGTTAGGCCGAGTACTTTTCAATCCACCCTCGTACACTGCTGAGCGTAGGCCACTCCCAAGGAATATCACAAAACGTGGTCCTGAGCTACTTACATCTATCGACTTTATGCATATCTTACCAGGTCATGAATATATTATAAATATATTATAAATATGTGAGCTGCTCAATACTCCACTTACTGATTCGAAGCAGCTACTCAAGAACCTTTCTCCGCCATCGGTTGTCAGTTCTTCGAAGTATATGGCTGACCCTTCGTCACTTTAACTTTCTGATCCGTTGGGCTATGTTGGACTTTCTGGTACTTCTGCAGATATCGTCATTAAAAAAACACCTAGAGAAACTCCGAACATAGACCTCTCCATGACTCTTTTTCTTTAAATTTATCTTGCGTAAGGGATCAAGTCTTAAATATTTCATCACTGACTATTAACACAATTTATACACTGTGGCAAGCAGTATGTATTGCCATGTGCAATTAAATTTATCTTAGAAATCATATTTCCTATGATAATAATACATCAAGGTGGTTCAAATTATCCACTATTCTGGTGTTAAATAATACTTCATCATTGTCATCAAGGTTAGGCTGACACAGCTGATCATAAACCGTACTTTGGTGTAACAATTTTAAGAAGTTCTGGAGAAAGCTCCTTATGCGAATGCACTCAGCCTAAAGATAACTGCTATAATTTCGTACTTCTCGCTAATTAACTGTATCTTTACTATCTTTTTTACTTCATGTTTCTTTCTACTCTGTGTATTGTAATACACTATTAGCTGTATATTTGTGATTTAATTCACCATCCGCCACAAATTCAAATAACTTACCCCAACTTATTAGCTACTTTAATTTTAGAGTGTCCAGACAACACCTGCGAGCTCCCATTCTTCCACGTATCATTCCATTACGTAGGACTGCCTGGTATAGTTATTTTATTTCACGATGAAGGTTTCGCCTTGGTTGCAGTAGTGACGTGTACCGACAGGGGCATTTGTGTGTGTAACTGCGATTCGTTTGACTCGCGATCGTAACTGAGCGTTCCCGAGGCCAACGCACACTAACACAATGTGTATTTGCATGGCTATCAACAACCAAAGTCAAACCTTCATCGTGAAATAGATTAACTATAACAATTCACCAATTAGATTACGTAAACTTTATAGTGACGTCCGGACTGATATACATGTTGTACTTGTTAGATAGAACACCAAATTAAGTTAAATAATTTTTTTGCATAATTATTACACGTAGGTAATTCACTAGTCGTTTCACTTTAACCTGTACGCTCGACAGTGGTACAAATGTGACTAACACAACGCCCTCCGATGATTCTTTTTCTTATCATAGATAAATTTCGTTTTTAAATTAGTAAAATTAGAATATGTCAATAATATACTTTTATATTTCGTACATTTTGATGTATACGGTGTAGTGGTGGAGTAAGAATATCCACAACCCCGGACCATCTTGTGCATGTCATGATAGACGATAGAGGGAAACTTAAACAAGATGAGCAGCAACATGGTCCTGATAACAACCCATAATAATAAAAAGCTGCGCTTACCAACTACTACGAATATGTCACTAAGATGGCTCAGCGGGCAGCTTCCAGGGAACCAAAGATTTTGGACTCAGGCGCAAGTGTGGTTGCAAAGCTGAAACTTAAAGTAATTGATGCAACACACACAAGACACCACCGGGAGTGGAGCCTGCGGCGTAAAGTCGCTGCATACGTAACGTGTTTTATTCCGAATAGAGCGGGACGTGAAATTTTGAAAATAACGTTTCATAGAAAATGTACGTGATAATGCATACGTTCCAACATTAACGGGACGAGAAAAATATCGTCGGCGACGACGTTTACCTCGTCCCGCCCGGCGCGTCACATCGCGTCCATAGTTCTACGAGTAGCATCACAGCGGAATGTGTGTCGTATGGAACAAAATGGACTACAAAAAACTAATTAAATTTGTATGATCATTTCCACGTTTGTAATATCGCTTATAATCTTGTACACCACCTTGGACACAAAATATAAAAATATTCTATGGCGGAAAATTGCACTCGCTGCAAACGGCTAGTATAAATTTTATTTTTCATTTATGTTGTCATATGAAAATACATATAAAATTGAGTCCTGTCATCCAAATTTTCTTTGTAAAGAGTGTGGTATTCACCTTCTAGTCCTCTTTTCTGCCACGTATGATGTACAGAAAATCTTTTACTCTTGACAGTTGTAGCTTCTTCATCATCTAAAGCAATAGCAATTAATGCCAATTATTCAAATGAAAAATCCATCTTTCACAACACTAGCACGTTAGTTTCGAGTCACTATCACGGCGCGTATGCATTAAACTCCCGTCCGTGTGAAATACAACCACGTTCCGTCTTCGCCCCGTGCACGTGCTGATTCCGTGATGTATGCAGCGATCTTAAATTTGACTCAACACGGGATCAGGCTCCGATACCGGAAGGATTGACAGATTAACAGCTCTTTCTTGATTCAGTGGGCGGTAGTGCATGCCCGTTCTTGTGGGCGGTTTGTCTGGTTAATTCCGGTAACGAACGCAACTCTAGCCTGCTAAATAGGCGTCGTCATTTAGGTGTGCGTGAAGCGTGGCAACTATGAAAGATAAAGTCCTCGCTATAAGGCAATCTATGGGAGAGATTTATGTTCGGGAGTGGAATTTTATAGGCCATAATGGATTAATGGAATGGTTGGATGACAATTTGTACGTTAAATTGTATTGAAGGTTGACCTTTAAAAATAAATAAAGAAGTTAATGAATATAAAATAAAAAAATAAATCAACATCTCCCAACTTTAACAACTTTTTTATCGATTAAGGTTGACAAGCGAACACATCAACTGATGGAAAGTGGATGCCGTGCCCTATAGACATATATATCTATCCCCGATTAAGAATCGAAATGCAGATGCGTTGTCACCACTGAGGAGTAAGATGGAATGCCTCGTATCCAGTTGAAAGGGTCTCCGGTTCCCTACAATCACCACACAAAACACAGCAGCATTAAGCTGCCATTTTATGCTTATATTCTGTGAGACCATGGTCCTTCACCAGTAGAGCCGACTGATTCCTTCTACAACTATAATATAACTGTAGCATGGCTCTATTATATAAAATAACCTTACTGCAGTTGTATCCTATGAGGTCGAATCTGTTTCAACTTCGAATTAAACAAATTCACTTAATTATGAAGTCATATTTACAAATAATCTAAATTGTCTGTGGTCACGTTCCAGATGGTTGGTCTCGCAAGGTAAAATAGATAAAGCTCTAACAATTATGAAGAAGTTCGAAAGGGTAAACGGAACAAAGATTCCCGACAAAGTACTCAATGAGTTTACCGTAAGTATATACAATATATCTTTTACCCGATAATACGAGTACATAATTCCTCAATACATGTGTTTGTCATTGAACTGCTTCTAAGCTGCTGGACCGATTTTGATGAATTTTTTTGAGTATGTTTGAGTGGGGAGATTCAAAATTGGACCTGGTAGATGGAGCTTCATTTCATAATGGCACGACATCCAGAAATTACCCGTCCGAAGCCGGGATGGATAGCTAGTTATATGTAATAATTTTATGTAATAGAGTACAGGGGGAGGGGGGGGGAATATCAATCATTTATTAATTTTTAAATTTATATTTACTTTGCTTTCGAGCAAAATCAAATGTTTGTCGATTTCGCAAAGAAAGTGCGAGCGACGGATGCATATATTTTTGAGAAAAACCGGAGAAATCATTGCACCCCGGGAGGCCGGGAGATTAACCATTATTACCGAAGTCGCCTGGACAATACGGGGAATACTAGGAGTCCGTCTGGGTAGATAGCATCCTCTTTCCTATTTCTGTCACCAAATAGTAGTAGTAAGTAAGTAGTAATAACTCTTCAAGCGCAAGGTCTTTTTTCTTTTTTACACGTCAACCGTCTCTTGCTTATACGCCCGATTCTGGCAAGCGCTAATGTAAACAATGTGATGTAAATTAAAAAGATATTTTTTAATTTTGTATACCAGCTATATATAAAACTTATATTTATCGAATCGTTATGATTACGCTGTATGATTGTAAATTTATCAGTGTAATCCTAAAACTACTTCTAATTCTAGTTATTATCAGTCTTATTTCAATATTGTTTGCTAGTTTTATGCACATAAAAGGTGAGGTTAATGAAATTAAACCATTATTTAAAAAGGTTTTTTTTTATTTGCATAACAATACAATATTCTATATAATTACAATACGAGATTAAAAAATCACACCCCATAATGCATATTTTTCGAACTACAAACATATAAATCTACCTCCTTTTACGCGACAAAAAACAGGTAAAAACAATGGGTGAGCGCTAGCAAGCGCTTGTAAGCAAAATGGCGAAACTAAACAGTTTTCGGCCAGGACACGTTTGCTAACTTTAGTAGCGCTGACACAATCCGCTATTTTGCTTATTTAATTTGTTTGTTTTGAAGTAGAGTTTATAAGTTGTTTTGTGAAATATTAGTTTTAAGTAATATAATGACATGAATAGAAATATACATGTTATTAAAAATTCATGATTGATAAGTTTTTATTATGAATACTTTACAAACATATATTTAAAATAGGTTAGGTTCCCCGGTTAAAACTAACTTCGTGTCCTAGAGGAAAATAGCTACTTACGATTTGACAGCGTTTACCGGTTACGATCGCCATTTTGCTTACAAGCGCTTGCTAGCGCTTTTTTCTGCCAAAAGCACCCAACGAAAATGTGTATGCAGTGAAGTTCGCTTATGACGCCACATCCTTGTCTTTAATCTATTTTGTTCAAATAAAACCAGAAACTTACAGCATTTACTTTTTAACTTAATAGAAAGTTCTAAACACTAGTCAATCGGCCAATTTTGATGTCCTGACTGGAGTGCATGCTATGACTGTCGGTCAATATTGGTTGACAGAATGCTTGAAGGAATATCACGCTGTGGAGGCATTCCATCTTAGCCCTTAGAGGTGACAACGCATCTGTAGCTTTCCTTATTAAGTAGCTTGCAGGTTTCCATGTAATATAGAAGCCATTTTCAATCAGGGGAATTATAAATTCGCTTGTCATTTCGTTTATGAAAAAAGTCCCAATACTTTAACACAGGTCTTCTCGTTTTTCTGAAAGATTAAGGAGCGTTTAGTCCAGCGTGCTTTCTTGCAATTCATGAGTGCGGTCGACCTTGGATGTGGTTCGACATGTACGTGCACACTGTCACACTGTGCACGTACATGTCGAACCACATCCAAAACTTATACTCCAGTGCTTGTTGGCAGACTACCGTGTTCCCAAGCGTTTCTTAAGGGGAGGGGCTATGTTCCGCATTGGACTTATGAAGGGCTGTAACGATAATGAAACGAAATAATTTTTTCCTTCATTTTTATTATATTTCTTCAAATTTTCCAGGAATCATCTATTCAGACAATCAAAGAGTGCGAAGCCGAATCACGAACTTACTCTGTCCTGGATCTCTTTAGAACTCCTCGCCTTCGGAAGAACGCGATCCTCCTCATTGTTATCTGGATGGCCATCTCCCTAGTCTTCGACGGCCACGTGAGGAATGTGGGCTCCTTGGGCCTCGACATATTCCTCACGTTCACCATCGCCTCGGCAACCGAGTTACCCGCTGACACATTCTTGACTGCTGTACTGGATAGGTAATATTTGTTTCGTGAGCTCAGAGTAATTTTAAGTAACACTAGTACAATTACGTAATTAATTGCCATTTAAGTTACTATAGTAATATGTGTTAAGCTTTAATAATGAACATTATTTTGCCTCAAAAATCTTCACTATAAGTATATAAAAATCAATCGCTGCCGTTTAGTCTCGCCCAAAATCGAAAATGGCTCGACTGATTTTGATGTAATTTTTTGTGTCTATGTGAGTGAGTTTATGGATGGTTTAAATTGAAATTGAATTGGACCCGGTAGGTGACGCTTTATAAATTATAATTAAAATGATTAAAAAATTAGTATATATACATGTATTAGAATAACTGATAATAATATAGTACGTGAGGGTAATATGGTCATTTGGTCACATTCTAATAACTCAAAAACTATAGCTTTGTTTGTATAGATGGCTCTGTGATGCGATAGCGAAAGGGTCAAAAGGTAAATTGGCATTATTGTAAATATTTTAGTTTAAGTGTTCCTAATTATTGCCAAAGCTTGTTTGTTATTTTTTCTTAACATATTAGTTATAGTATACGACTTTGTGCTTTTATCTCTGTCCTCCTCCTAGTTTTGTAGGGCGGCAAAGCTTAAGTTCACCATATCAGACTCACGTACCTAATGATAATTGTTTGGATCCTAATTATTCTGAAATGAAATTATTATATATATGATTAAACCGCGTAGTGGTGGTGTAAGAATATCAACATTCCCGTGGGTGTCGTAAGAGGCTACTGAAGGAAACTTCAGCAGGAGATGAATAGCAACACCTTCCTGAAAACAACTCAAGTTTAGAAAACCTGCAGTTTTCAAACCGTCCGCGAAGCATGCCAATTATTTCTTAAAACTCAATATAATAAAAAATTAGCCAAGCGTAGCAACCATGGCAAAATCCGCCTATGAGGTAATCGATGGGGGAGGCTTATGTTCTGCAATGGACTTTTTTAGGCTGTTAAGGATGAAATGAATGGACTATATAATACAATCAAGGGAAACAAATCACACCACATGGAGACGAAACACAGTCCACATGTATGGAAAGTGGACGCTGTGGCTTATATAGACATCTCTACTCACGATTAAAGATCAAAATGCAGATGCGTATTGTAACTTCTGAGGACGAAGATTAATGCTTATTTTTACACAGAGCAGGGATAGACAGAGCATACAGTTCACTAGATACAGTTTTCAAATCTACCTTTATAAACAAATAAGGATGGTGATCGACTACACAGGCCACCTGATGGTAAATGGATGATGTAGCCTAAAGACGCCTACTATTTGATTATATACATATATCCTCGATTATAAATCAAAATGCAGATGCATGTTGTTACTTCTTTAAACTAAGATGGAATGCCTTGTTACCTGTAAAGACTCTCTTTTTCCGGCCGGTTTTCTACACTTAAAATACGAAACACAGCAGCATTAATCTGCTATTTTACGCTGGTATTCTGAGTGAGCGTGGTCATTCCCCGGTCTAGCCGATCCATTAATGCTACAACCATTCATAATTTAATCATTATTAAAATATATTGATTACCTCAATATATACCTGTAGTGTAGCCCTAGGATGTAAAAGGTTGACAATATGCACAAGAAAAAATGTATATATAATTTGACTTCTAGTTATTTATATTGATTTTATTACAGATGGGGCAGAAGGTGGCTTGCATGTGGTTCAATGGTCATCAGTGGCATTTTCAGTCTCCTTGCAACAGTGGTTCCTGTAGGTTAGTGGAAAACATTATTCATAATCTATACGTATTACCTGCCTTGTGGATCTAGCGTAAATCAAGACGCTAATCATTGAGTCCGGGTTCGAAAAAATAGTTCGAAAAATCTGTTCTTGAGTTTTCGGTCAAGAAATTCATAGTAACAGCCTAGAGTCTGTGATTTTCGGTGTTTCACCCTTTTTCTCGGAAAGCACGTTAAAGCGCGTTGACTCTGCGCCTGATCTCTTTCCAATCTTGTTGGAATTCTTTTCCTTCATCCAGAGAATAGAGAGTGCACCTGGTGTTCACACGTGTACACTATAATCCTGCCCTCCACAGATAACTATTCTCCCTAGAAACTGACCAACGTGACCGCATTCGGTCTGAAGGAAATTATAATATTATACTGTTATACCTATACTATACTACATATTTTATAAGTGATAGAGCCACGCTACAGCTATATTATTGTTGTAGCACGAATGGGTCTTTCGACCCGGAAAGGACCAGAACACCAGCGTAAAATAGCAGCTTAATACTGCTGTATTTCGTATGATGAGTGTACAGATCCGGAGATCCTTTTTTACTGGAAACGAGGCATTCCATCTTAGTCAGTTAGTTAGTTAGAATACTATAATACATACACGATAGAACGGGGGAGGAGGCGGAGCCCGCGTAGCCACTAAAATGTCACTAACACGTCATTTCACACGTATAAATGTCAACACGAGATGTGTTTTGACGTTACAATCGTTTCCAAATTTTGCATGCAAATTATTTAGAAAATTAGAAAATGCCAAATCGCACCCTATTTACAAATAAATATGAACTAAAATTTAAACGATTTTTAAATAATGATCTTGCACATTAATCAAAAGTCCAAAATGTGTAAATTTACTCAGTCTGTCAACACAGCGAATCGGGTTTGGCGACGCCAATCCTCGTACAAAATAAGGTTGACAGCCATTCTGTTGTGTATTATAGTATTCTATGATTCAACTCATCCATTAATCTTCGTTCGAAAACCAAATCCTAAATCCATTATATATACACCAAAGTACTTCGGAACTTTTATAGCGCGATTTAGACTTCATACGTACGTGTACGTTTCGCTTGTGACAGCGCCGCCAAAAATATTTATTACATTACACATTAAAGCGAGGTTGAAGGTTATACGAATCCGGCGTTAAAAACGGTGTCCTGTATCGTGTTTAATTCGCTAATAAAAACCTGATCTGTGTCAATTTTAAATTATATAACAATTAGAATACGCTACTCCTAGTTCTTCGTTCGTTTGTTTTAATAAATTCGAAGTGACGACGGTATAGTTATTTGATAGTAGTATAACAAAGCTTGTTTCTATATAATATAATATTAGTTACGTTTTCGATTGGGGTATTATAGTTTCAATGATTTGTTTCTAGTTATAAATTGCAAAAATTTTTTTATAGAATAAGGGTGACAAACGAGCACACAGTCTACCTGATAGTAGTACTATTATTTGTTCTGTGCTGATAGTGAGTGGATGGTGTGGCTCATAGACATCTACATTTATCCTCGATCAAGAACCAAAACTCAAAAGGTCCCCGGAGGACTAAGATGGAATGCCTCGTTTCCAGGGTCTTCGGATCTCTACACTCACCATACGAAACACAGAAGTATTAAGCTGCTATTTTACGCCACTATTCTGTGAGAACGTGGTTCTTCCAGTCGTACCAACCCATTTATGCTACAACAGTAATATATCTGCCGCGTGGCTCTACCATGTACAAATATAATATATGCGCGCTCAAAGTGCGGGGGCTGAGCTAGCGCAAAATGCCTAGAGTTCTCAGGAAAGCCCACCTTGAACGTATGTTTGTCTTCCAGGAGGTCCATCAGCTTCCTTGGCGATCATGGGCAGGTTCGCCGTGAACATTTCCTACAACATCGGGCTACAGTACGCGGCTGAATTGTTGCCTACTGTGGTCCGCGCCCAGGGCGTCGCCTTGATCCACATCATGGGTTATGTAGCTTCTATCGTCGCGCCCTTCGTCGTTTATCTGGTAAATAACATTACGTTTTTTTTTATAGATGAGGGTGTGGCCGTGGAAGGAAAAGGGGAGATCTCCCGCCGGGCAAGGTGTTCTGCCCGGGGAGCGGCCAACGCTCCGTGTGATAGTTCGGAGATGTTCTATATATGCTGTTTATGATTCGGAATGTTGATAGCATGATTTAGGCTTCGGTGTGTTTTCGCTTGCGGCGCGATGACAGCGCCGCCACAAGGGTAACAAACGAGCACGTAATCCACCTGATGGGAAATGGATACTGTGGTCTATAGACATCTACATGATTCATCGATTCAAACTACTACCGCAGTTTAACTACTACTAAACGTCGGTGTTCCGTGAGAGCGTGGCTGTACAAGTGTACAACGTACAAAATGTGTAGATATGTAGTAGGTGTTGTCTATCATGTAATGTTTAAAGGATTTTCCACGTTAATTGCATCATAAGAAGTATATTTGCCGTGGTTGCTGTAATTTTATATGTGGTAAAGCCACGCTGCAGCTATATTATAGCTGTAGCACGAATGGGATCGGCTCGACCGGGGAAAGACCATGCTCTCACAGAATACCAGCGTAAAATATCAGCTTACTACCTTACCTTACTTACTGTGTTTCAGTGATGGTGAGTATAGAGATCCAGAGAACCTTTTTTTAATGGACACGAGGCATTGCATCTTAGTCCTCAGCAGTAACAACACATCTGCGTTTTGATTCTTAAGCGAGGATAACACTTACCATCAGGTGGACTATGTATTTGTTTGTCATTCTATTTAAAAAAAACTTGGTGATCTGGTTGGCAACCTCAGTTTTTTATAATTTTACGTATTTATCTGAAAGATGCTGCTGCCCACCTCTTATCTCATTTCTCTCTGAAGTCTTTTACGACACTCACGGGACGTTATATACAGTATAATGGCGGTTTAAGAATATTTTTAAAGATTGTATAAGGTCATTACAGTATTAAGGCATACATAAACGTACAAGATACATAGCCCTATTAATTAGAAAGCTGAAGTGACAATAAGCCGGCCATATAGCTCGAAGAAACTACAACCGATGAGGTAGTCGATGGAAGCAAATGGCTCAGGACTATGCTTTGTGGCGTTCCTTGGTGGAGGATTATATTCAGCAATAGACTTGTGATGGATTGTAATGATGATGATGAAGAAGGAATACATGGATGATAATAATCCCTGGAAATAAGGTTATTACTTTTTTACAATAAAAATGACCAACAAGCGTACAGTCCACCCGATGGTAAGTGATTTATTCTCGATTAAGAATCAAAATGCTGATGCGTTGTCACCTCTGACGACTAAGATAGAATGCCTCGTTTCCAGTAATAAAGGATCTCCGGATCACTACAATTACCATACGAAACACAGCAGTATTAAACGCCGATATTCTGTGAGAGCGTGGTCCTTTCCCGATCAAGACGACCTATTCGTGCTACAACCATAATATAGCTGCAGCGTGGCTCTGCCGTGTAAGCTCTTCTTAATCCTTAATCCTTCTTAAATATTTTTTGAATCCATGGTAAATAAATTTTAATATAATTGGACATTTGCGAGTAGTATTTTAATTATGTAAACTTAATTATATATGTATAAATAGATAGCTCATCTATTCCGTGGCATATATTACGTGGTACAACCAAACCAGCCTCCATAGAAGCCCAGAAGCTGGGCTTGCTCTATAAAAATGCTCAATCAATAATATCAACTAATAAAATAACTCGTAAATTGTTTCAAACTATTTCAAAGGACATGACCTCGTAGTATATGTAACGTCAACACTTGGCAGTTTGCTTTCAATTCGAAATACACTGGACTGTCAAAATTAATTAAAGCAAGCAGTTGATTTTGTCGTCTCTCTCGCATGCGTTGGCCTTTTACCGGGCTTACGAGAAGACGATCACTCCCTTTCTAACCTGTGGCAAAATGTTCTATAATGAAATATAACTACGAAATTTTTATATAACAATTACTATGGAACCAAAAACCGTGCTTTGCCTTGAAGTTGTTTGGGAATGCGTTAGCGAGTGGGGGTACTGTAATACGTATGCAAGTTCACTTCACATTTCAATGTTTATGTTTGTTTTTGTTGTGTATGTTAAAAATTTATGCTTTTTCAAAGATTTTTAGTGCAAATGGGAGGCTAATAGTGTTCTTTGTGATAAATATAAGTGTGTTAAAGTGCTAATCGGCGAGGAAAAGGCAAAATCTTTAAAAATGAAATTTTAATTCAATAAACATTTCTTCATACTTTAATAGGTACAAGGCTCTTTAGTATTAAAGTTTAATTATTCTAGGCGTATTTAAAGGTTTAATAACTCAATACTTATATTAACATATGAGTTAAAATATCATTTTGAACTTCAGCATAAAATATGAGATACCTAGGTTTAAGTTTAATTTTATAGCAAATAATTGTCATAATCCTTTTTTTAATATGAAGCCCAAATTTTAATGAAATAACTTAAATGAATAGATGTATTGAGGTTTTTAAAGAATATTTACTTTAGTCCTTAAAGCTTTATCTTCTCAGTTCAGTATATAAAATTTTAATAGCGCCATCTACTTAATTCTATAGGTGAAGTCATTTTATCGAACGAAATTGATTGATTCTCACAGTGGTACGTAAAGATTACGCTAGATGGCACAAACAGTCGGCTAATTTAATAATGTAATATTTATATTACCTTAAGAGTCAAAAATATCATTTTTTATTGTTTATTAAAATTGAAAATGAATAATTATATATCATTATTTTAGTCATTATTTTATGGTAAAAAAATTTGCGAAGCTTTATCTTCTCATTATACCATATCTAATTCCTGTCGTAATCTGTTTAAACAAAATAATTTCGATGTTTCACATTTCTATTCTCTTTTCAAAGCTCTTTTCAAAGTCATTGAAGGTATGCAATTGCATATGTCATACAATCTATCTAACGGTAGGTATGCGCCTTCAGTGTGCTTTGTTAAACACGTCCTTGACAGCACTGAATATGAAATTGAAGAGTGGAGACAGATCAAGATTGGTGTATTTTTATAAAATTGCTAAAAACAACAAAACCATACCTTGGGCTTGCCCTAGTTTGGAGCCGTAGCTTCGCCACTGAACCACACTGCTGCTGTATTATGGCTACGACACGAATAGGATGGCTCGGTCGGGAAAAGACTATGCTTTCACAGAATACCAGAATGAAACAGCAGCTTAATGTTGTTGTGTGTCTGTCGTATGGTGAGTGTAGAGAACCAGAGCAGACTTTTTTTATTGGTCACGTGGCATTCCATCTTAGTCCTAAGGGGTGACAACTGAACATCAGGTGGAGTGCGAAGAGTAATTGTTTGGAATAATTCAAGCCGCTAAATTTCAAGATCGCACATTGCGATAAAACTCGCGACATTATCCATATTATCTGGATGTTTGACGCTCCACCACTGTGAGACTTATTAAAAATTTTCTACGTCGCACAACTTCCTTGTGGCGACTGCCACCAGCGATTTTTGCGAACCGATACGACTTAGGGATCTTCAAGAAAAGAGCTTACTCTTTTATAAAAGGCCGGCAATGCATCTGAAATCCCCGGGTGTTGCAATTATCATGGCTCACATGATAGGAGCTCGTTTGCCTCCTCTGCTAAAAAAAACTGAGGTCCATCAAGAAAAGAAACCACTCTTTTTTAAAGGGCCGGTAACCTGCAATTCCACTGCTGTTGCAGTTGTATCTTTGCGGTAGTCACCATCAGGTAAGTCACATGCTCGTTTGCCCCACTACTATAAAAAACACCTCCAATGGATCTTAGACCATAGTATTTCGTATTAATTTCAATATATTGATATCAAGTTACCTCTGCCCGTTTCTGAGATAAATGGTGTCGTAACGATACATAGCCGACACCAACAGGATTGAGATGTAATACCTCGTTCACAGTACTCATTACTGTGAACGAGGTATTACATCCGTACAAACGTTATCCGGTTCTTTACACTCGTCATACGAAACACAGCATCATTAAGCTGCTATTTCACGATATTATTCTATGAGACTGTGGTGTTTACTAAGTCGAGCCGATCAATTCATGCTACAATTATAATATGCATGACTCTACCACCTTTCACCAAAATGGTGGAAAAAGGAAAAACTTTTTAACTTTGTTAAGGATTGAGAATCTATTGATATGTGGTAACTTGTCTCCAGGCCAACGTCTCTCAGGAGTTGCCCCTTCTTATACTTGGAGTGTTGGGAGTGCTCGGAGGACTGCTCTGCCTCTTCCTGCCCGAGACCATGGACACTGAGATGCCTCAGACCTTACAAGATGGAGAAAACTTCGGCAAAGATCAAAAGTTCTGGGACAACCCTTGCTTCTCTAGGTAATTTTCTAGCTTTTTATTTACTTGCTTTCGCGTATGTCTGTTCGGGATGAGTTAAGTAATTGATTTTAAACTAACTTCCCGATAAGTTACAGGTTTGATATTTTGATCAACGCTCAGAAGTGTAGTAAGAAATAATTAAATACATCTACTGTTTCCCAGGAAAACCGTTGAAGAAGAAAACCCGGAGCGTTATATAAAACGTGCATCACTTTCAGCAAACCAAATGGAGCCGACAAACCTTGTGAGGGCAATGCCGAGTGCGATTAGTTCAAGAGCCTCCATCAGAGGTTCAGTCCGGGCCTCCAACAGAGGATCAATACGACAGAGAGAACAAAGCAGAATCAAGGAGGAAGTGTAATCGAGTGTTTTAGGAATATTTGAATCGATCTCTAAATTATTTGTTAAGTGTTATGGCTTCTGAAATGAGGAGTTAATTATTTCGACTGTATTCGTCTTATTACAAAAATAAGTTTATACTTAGTCTCCGGTTAAAAATCGAGTCTGTTTCAATAAAGAACACCCATGAAAAATATGCGAACTAAAATTTAATATGGATTTTGACAGCAAATGTCAAAATTTAAGACAGCGGCGCCGCGTCGCGGCTAAACGACTTCTTCTTTGAGCGTTTATATTTTTGTGTATGTTCCCTAATATAGGCGTTTTATTTAAAAGCTTTTATCTTAACTCGTAAAATATTTATTAACAAGAGATAGACGTATTTAAGACATATTTAAAGATCTAAAAAAGGCATCCGAAAATGTCGCCAAAATGCACTTTAAATTGAGACCGAAAGCTTTGTTGAAAGCTAGTGCAGTTTGAAAATTCACATTCTTTATTTGCAATTAAATAGGAAGGTGCAAACAATTTGTTCTTAGTGTCAATACTGGTTTAGGAAACCTATTAAGCTGATTTCAACAGCATGCAAATATATTTTACATACATAAATAATACATAAACACTCACGCCTGTCACCCAGAGGGGTAGGCAGAGATTACAGACTTCCATTTAGCACGACCCTGACATACCTCTCTCGCCTCCTCCACATCCATGGTCGTCAGTTAAGGGTACTCTTAATTGACGTCCCTTCCCGACTCTTAGAATTTGCTTTGTCACTTTTTCCTCATTCATTCTTTGTACATATTTTACAAAAGTTATTATAATGTAAAGAGTAAATAAATTTGCTCCATTTAAATAACTAGTAATGTCGTTTTAATAACAGGTAATATACATATAAATAAAATTGAAGCGTCTGTCTATAATATTAAAATATTTCTCAAAATTAAACATTACAAAGATTAACCCGGGCACACATATAGACAGACAAAAATTTTAAAAATGGTCATTATGGATATCATATATACTAGGTGATTTATTTTAAGAAAAATATAGGGTGCAACAAGTAAACGGAGTAGAAGCCTGGCACAGATATTTTACAATTTTTTTTTCCTTTTCCTTTAACATAATATTATGAAATTGATCTATAAATAAATACTACTAATTTGAAATAAACGTACTAAAAATAAACAATAAAATTTTGACCTAAATAAATAAATCAATTAAAACCATCGAAATTAAAATAATTCGTACCCAATTAGTATTATTGATAGATCAATTTCATAATATCATGCTAATGTAAAATAAAACTAAATAGTATGTAAAATATCAGTGCCATAGGCTTCTATTCCGTTCATCTACACCTTATTTTAACCAGACGAAAAAAGTCGTCCAGTATATGCATATACATATATGAATATTTACGTCTACCCTCAGCGAATATAAAGCAATTATTTCGATATTAGAGAGAGACAGGTCAATTTATTTATTTGTACATATAAGACTGGATCCGTATCTTGCCTTTGTGTGTGTTTTATATGGTCTTACCCAAAGCTTACCATTATGATAGTTGGTGTTTAGAGACGTGCCAACAATTTTTACGTTAAATTATTTACAGAAAATTTACCGAATGTGATATTTATATTTGTAAATAATTGCGTGTTCTTTTGTATTATAATGTTAAATATAAAAAATTGCAAATATATAATATATTATGTAATAGCTTCGTTATATTTTTTAGACTCCTAAAATTTTGTTTTTGAATCAGTTGGTTGTTTGTGAAAGGGAATCCCCTCTATAAGTATAACATTACTTGTAGTTTACTTAAGTTTTAATTAAGTGTCTAGTGTAAATGCGTGTTTTGTAAATATTATTCAAGTCACGTGACGGAAAATAAATAAAAGATATTTATTAAAATGACATTTGTCAATAATACATATAAGAAAATATGTTGTTTAAGTACTTTATCTTAAGGTAAAATCAGACTTTGGAATATAAGCGTAGGAAATATACATAGATTTTTTTAAAATATACTTCATTTTTTTTTTTTTTTTTTTTTTTTTTTTTTTTTTTTTTTTTTTTTGTTCTTTGTTTCTCCCTCACCTGGTAGGTGGTGCTGTTGTAGAATCCAGATATCACCCGTGCGAAGCCGGGGCAGATCGCTAGTTAACAATAAGATGTTCTTTAATGTTCTTTATTGTTTACTGTACTATCTGCCACTAAACTAATGCAGCCTTATACAATACCTCTCTTTTTCTATTCTCATTCAGTGAAAGAGTGAGAGAACAACAAAGTAAGACCGCAAATGTCTGTGCCCACCTTTACATTTTTGTTTGCGTTATTTTATAAACACCAAATAATACTTTTTTTTAATTGTGTGTTTATTGAAAAAATAATATTTAGAACTATTTATAAATTTTAAACCAAAAATAAACAAAACAATAAAAATTGTAAACAGTATTTATAGATGCCGTCCACTTACTTACATTTTGCTTTTGGTATAAACTGTCAGTACATTAGAAATATATTCTGTGATACCTAAATAAACGATGTACATATAATAAAAGCAGTACAAAAGTTAACATTTGTTTTTCCTTTCATTATTGGTTAAGGGTTCTATTCCAAATAAAGTTTTTTGTTATATTTTTTTATAGAATAAGGGTCACAAACGAGCACATAGTCCACCGGATGGTAAATGGATGCTTTGGCCGAAAGACATCTATATTTAACCTCGATTGGGAATCAAAATACAGATGCGTTGTTACCCCTGAGGACTGAGATGGAATGCCTCGTTTCCAGTAAAAAAGGGTCCCCGGATCTCTATACTCAACATACGAAACACAGCAGTATTAAGCTGCTATTTTACGCCGGTTTTCTGTGAGAGCGTGGTCCTTCCGCGGTCGAGCCAACCCATTCGTATCGCAACCACAATATAGATGCAGCGTGGCTCTACCACATATAAAAACATTTAAAATGTTTGAGAATAAATTCCATCACGGTTAGCAGGCAACTCGACAAGCTCAGTTTTTTATAATTTTGGGATGTCATCAGAAGGATGCTGCGCCTCATCTCCTGTTTCAATTCCTTCAGTAGCTCCTTGCGACACCACGAGACCGCATGGGCTGGTGGATATTATTGGTATATTCTTACACCATCACTACTCGACGGCAAGACCGACCGACCAATGAGACACATTTAATGACTACTTACTGAAAAAACGGTTTTCGAAGAATAACTGTATTTTCCGATTTTGCTCAGGTCTCCCCTTAGAGCTTCCTCATATAGAATTTTTAATAAGAATATTCTTCTTTTCTTCTAACAGTTTGCACATGGGTCTTTTCCACTAGATGTGTAAGGTCTATGGGCCACAGCATCCACTTACCATCAAGTGGACTGTGTGCTCGTTTGTCACCCTTATTCTATAAAAAAATTATGGTTTATATCTATGTGGAATTACGCTTGGATACTTACGTTTTGGATAATATTGACGCTGCTTCGGGTCTGGGTATTTACGCCTTGCATTAACGAGTTGCTTTTACTGCCATCTATTGGAAGTCACAAGAAATTTTTGGCATATACCATAGTCGCCTCTTACTACACTAACTCGCACCACGATGGTATACCGCCATATATTGAAGATCTTGTCTTTCTGTGCCTACGCGCTGTCGACTTTTTGACAGTGGTTGAGCCACGCTGCAATACTACCCCAGGAAGGTACCAGCACCCCTGGTGACGGAGAATCCCTAGGTGAGCATCCACATCCATGCTACCCTACTCTTCCTGAGCATGACTTCCCCGCGTATTCTGGGGGGGGGGGGGGTGAAATTTACTCCGGACTGAACCTGGTCGGGGTAAACGAGCAGAAAGACAAAAGCGCCCCTGCCACGCCATCTGTGAATTTCTACAACATAAGGGAACTTCATTAAATCCTTATCACCGTCCACTACTATCTAGAAACGGCGAAGCCTGGTATTCTCTCCGGCTGACATTTCGTATCTCTTCTGTCTGGGGTACAAATTACTCCTTTGTGTCCCGGGCTGGAGTTTGCGTGTACGTCAGAGAGGACATCTGTTTATGACGTCTCGGCACTCTTGAAGATACGGACCTATCCGCGTAGAAAGTGACGACCATCCAACTCGATTCTTGATGACGGGGGGAACACACGGCCAACCATCACTCGGTGTTTTCCCTCGGAGTAATCCATGCAGGATGTGTTGTTTAACAAGCGCTTAGTGCGCAAAGCACTCCTCTCCCTAGATATCAACAAGTCGAGAGGGCCTAATGGCGTCCCTCCTATTGTACTAAATAATATAAAATCATCCTGGCAAATATTTGTTCCATCGTAGTTAATACACAGAACTATTTTTATTACTCTTGTATGTTTGTACCTCTCGTTTCCGTACTTCTAGAACGACAACTAGGTTGCTGTCCTTGATCATCTGTTGTGCAAATGCATGGTTCTTACGCTGCTGCTCATTGATTCCGGCTCGTTTCTCTTCTATTTGACGTTCCAAATATGGTACGTCTACTTGGAAGGACTTTTGTAACATATTATTATATTTATTATACGTGGTATTATTATATATATTATACGTGGTAGAGCCATGCTGCAGTTATATTAGTAGTATAGTTGTAGCACGAATGGGTCGACTCGTCGTGGGGGAAGGACCACGCTCTCACAGAATACCAGCGTGAAATAGTAGCTTAATGCTGCTGTATTTCGTATGGTGAGTGTAGAGAACCGGAGACCCTTTTTACTGGAAACGAGGCATTCCATCTTAGTCCTCACGGGTGATAACGCATCTGCATTTAGATTCGTAATCTAGGATAGATGTAGATGTCTATGGGCCACAGCAACCACTTACCATCAGGTGGACTGTGTGCTCCTTTGTCACCTATCCTATAAAAAAAAACATATACTGTGAAGCCGATTATTTATAAAACCTACCTGAATAGTTTCTGTTTAGATCTAGGTTGCGTATCTATTGCCTTTTATAATGGTTTCTCTTTTAAGTATTTTAAAACATCTGTTGGATAATTAGAACTTTGAAGAATAAGTACTTATATAATATATGATATTGGCCTTTATTTAATTCTTCAACACCTCGTCATTACTCATTTTATAGGTGGTAGGAAGACTTTTTGGCCCGGGAGCTTGCTGGATGGGCCCTCTTATTTTTCAGCCGGCTAGCAGCAGAGCGTAGGCAGCTATGGTTCGGTCTAGAGTGCAGTAGTAGATGGAGTGGCAAAATAGTAAGTGATGCAGGAAGTCAATGGAGGCAGATGGCTCAGTGCCATGAGGCATCAAAAATTAGCATAACATTAATTATAGACTGAGATCGAGTCATGGTTCTTCAGAGGTGGCAACGCATATGTAGCCTTATTTGTTTCTATTTGGTTGAGCGGCGTAAGTGAACTCATCAACACATTTTGTTAAGTGGGTGCTGTAAGAGGTGACTGGGAATTGCAAAAAAGATCTTATGGTTTCTTATAAATGGTACTACGCCGTCTCGCATACGCGCGATGTAAAATAACTAGACCGGCAACTAAGAGCAGCGTCAAAGAGGCAAGACATCTGATACTGCGGTTATCAATCGGCCTGTCAAGGTTGACGAATAATGCAAATCGTCCCCACAACGGGAATAGGCCATGGCAATTGACTTTTTCGGGACGATGAAGAGATATAGAAGCCTACAATATAATAGGCCGGGGAATAAGTTGTTTCGTATTTAGTTTGTATAAAATTGAAAAAAAGTCTTTGTGGTTACTGTTTGTATCTGGCTGGTTTTAGACATTACGAAAGAGAAAAATATAAAGTAAAAAACACGTTTCCACCATTTTGAATAGTTTTCTATCCGCCAAAATTAGTGAACCTAAAGAAGAAATTCGATACATTCTGAAGTTTTATTACAAAAAAGGGAAAAGGCTTGTCAAGCCCCGAAAAACGATTGTAACATAATGCATACTGCAGTAGTAAGGACATAATGCAGTGTCAGTAAGACACCAGTTTTAACGCGTCTTTTCTGGAACTTCTACTCCCTATGCGTAGTCCCGAACTCATGAAAGACAGCTTTAGTGCACCCGATCTCTTAAAACTAATTGAACTAATTAAACTATTGACAAAGTTTCGGACTGGGGGGGGGGACTAAATCTAGTCCAGTTCAATCCTCAAAAGATACAAATTTGCGCGTTTACCGCTAAAAAGAACGCCTTCTTCGTATCTCCTCAGTTTCAAGGAGTGGGTGAGATTTAGGGCTTCTGCGTCACTTGCTCTCGCTTCGCTCGAGCTACATGACGCTGGAGGCCCCAATTCTCTACAGTAGTGGTCCAAATTTTTAGTTTAATTTTAGATCTGCCTTTTTTATCTTTGCTCCATTTCTAACGGATAGATAAGATTTTATTGTAGTAGTGACACCAGCATTCTTAATTTTACATATTTCTACTCCATTAAGTCCATATCGTGTGCATTTAAAAAGAAATAGCACTGGATTATTAACAAAATGTACGTTTGATATCTTTTCTTTTGTCGTGCTGTTATAAACGTTCACTTTTCCCTCGATATATAAACTACTGATTGAAAGTAGCACGTACAGGTCTTGCTGATTAATATGAATACGTACTTCGTCATTCTTGTTAAAACTAGTTACTCATGGTTTGTATGCATGATACTCACAACTTTCAATGCTGTTATCGTATGATGTTTGTTGGCATACGTTTAAAATATTCATTTTATCAAACCAACTAGCTTAAGAATTTCTTTGTAAGTATTAGTAAGCTTCTTTTTTTAACTGAAGAGGTGTGCCTTTATGAGATATTCTTTTAAAACTGGCTTGGATACACGAAGTAGGCGGGCTTTTATTGAAATTTATCTTTTTTTTCGGAAACGTAAATACAGTTGTACTTCTTCACCTCCTAATTCATGAATTATATGGCTTGCTTTTCCGTTGACAAATGAACCACTAACTACATCGCATTCGATCCGCCCGATGCTTGTCGATAGAATGCTGACGGATACATTGATTCAATACTTATATTTTCTTTTATTATTTCTATACCATGGTGAAGAGTGCACGCCTTGCAATACATAACGCAGTGTTGGTACCGACTTTGTTATATGGCAGCGAAACCTGGGTATGCCAGAAGAAGCATAAAAGCAATTTGAATGCAGTGGAGATGCGATCTCTTCGTAAAATGTGTGGCGTTACCATAGCCGACCGAAAACGAAACGAAGAGATTCGCAATATGGCAGGATTGAAAGATGACCTTATCACAAAAATTGATAGGGGCGTACTCCAATGGTTTGGGCACCTTGAACGAATGAGTGAAGACCGAATGGTGAAGAAAATATATAGAGCGAAAGTAAATATTAAAAGGTGTCGAGGTAGACCGAGACTAACTTTCGAAGACCATGTGAGCAAATTGGTCGAAGAGGGGAGGGTCAAGAGTACTCGGATACCTAGACGTGCATGTATGAAGAAGTTAATGAACCTGAAAGAAGCGAAAGAGGTATGTAAGGATCGTGACACTTGGCGATCTGTTCTCTCTGGCTACCCCGTTAGGGATTGTGCGTGAAGATAAGTAATTAAGTAAGTATTTCCATACCAAAGCCCAAAATTTTACCCAGTGATTCGCTTCTATTAAAGTGCACATTTTCAGAGCAAAAAATATTTGTTTCAATGTATTATTGTTACAAGTTAGTTTTAGTATTATTGTTTTTTTAAAGTGTTCTTAATATTATTTTTAGATAATCACAAATATCTAGAAGCTCGTATTAAGACCCCTCAGGAATTTCGATCATTTCTTTTTCTTCACAATGAAATTTATTGTTACTTTCATCTATATTGGGTGTAGAATTGAAAGTTGAAAAATACAAAAGGCCACATTTTTAGTCTCCTCGTAGTTCTATTGTCGGTGAATAGTTTGTTGATAAAGAAGCTACTATCCCAGTTATAGACACCGTGAAAGACATTTTTATACGGATATGTTTATTTATTTCATACACTATATAAATGCTTTTTCCAGTAATTCCTTAAAAATTTTAGACAAAGATGTCCACAGTTTGTAGCTCCAAACGCTTGATGTCGTACATAATTATAGTTAATAGGTGAGTTATGCATATATTTAACTAATTCTAACGGCGGCTTTAAATTACCAAAACTATCATAATATTCTACGTATTTATTGTGCTTTACAAAGGCTACCCTATGCGTTCTAGGATTTCTGTAGCTATCCCAATTAAATATTCCACATTCTATATTTCTCGGTTTCAAAGGTAATTTATTTCTCATGAAAACGCCACGAAAATATGGAATGTCACTTACATGTCTACACTTTGTAGCACTAAATTAGTGAGCGCCCGTCTGGATAGCCATCTAATTAGTTTTTTGAGGGGTTAAGGTATAAACCTGCTCTTTATTTATGAGGTTTATTATATAATTATTTTCCTAGAGCAACGGCATAGCAATCATTCTATTTTATCTTTCAGATTCCTGAGGACTGCTTTGGAGCTGCTTTTGAATCATTAAAATATTCACATAACAGTTCCAGTAAACCAAATGGGTATATTTTTTAACTTCTTTTAAAATATCAACTCCTTCTCCCTTTGGAATATTTTCTGCACTACTTTTATGATTTCTCGAATGCTTAAACAATGATTTGATCACTCGCATATATTTAAATCCTTTGTTACTGTTAATCGGTTTGGATGGATCATAACTACGTTTGTGTGCATTAGTATCCAAAAGTAACAATTTACAATTTTATAAGTCTTCCTCTGTTACAATGTCTAAATTTGGTAGCTTTTTAAGCAATAACTCTTTTAAGGCTGGAGTTTTTTTCAATCAACGATTTCCAACTTTTAAGATGTGATCGTCATCATAGACGTAAAATGTGCCGAGCATTAGTTTCCCATGTTCATTACAGAGCCCATATTGTACATATTTTAGTACTTCAAATAACATAGATTATGATAATGAATCATTTGCAATACTTGATGTTGATTGAAGTGATATAAACATACTTTCATTCGCAACATTATCATCTGCAGGAGGCGAGTTAGTGAGGGTTTTGTTGAATGTTGTATAAACATCGTTATCTGAGTTTTTTTTCATTGAAACCTCAAACAAATCACTTGAAGAAATTGATGACTCACTTGTGCTGTACTTAGGTTTTTAAGCTATTGCATAGCTTCTATTGTGCATCTCTTCTTCTTCGCGGGCCTTGAGCGTGGGGACCGAATCCAGAAATTTATTCCGCCGTAACGAAAAAACCTCACGCTCCCCACTGCGACGGGCACGGAGGTGTGACTCGAAGGTCGTGCATCGTCAAACGTCGTTTCAGTTCGGCAGACTTCGGCACTCGGCAGACTTCGGCACGGTGTTTGTGTGCGTATGCGTGTACACTAGCTGCTAACTCAATGATAAAAATTCCTGAATAACCTACATGTATTGTAAGATATTAAAAATATTTTAAACAATATTAAATTTTCTTTTATTCAATAATTATTTATGTAATCTAAGTATCCTGTTTACTCCAAACAATACAGTTTTAATTTTTTTTATTGGATAGATTGGCAAACGAGCACACAGTCCACCTGATGGTAAGTGGTTGCTGCAGCCCATAGACATCTACATCTATCCTCGATTACAAATCAAAATGCAGATGAGTTGTCACCCGTGAGGACTAAGATGGAATGCCTCATTTCCAGTAAAAAGGGTCTTCGGTTCTCTACACTCACCATACGAAACACAGCAGCATTAAGACACTATTTCACACTGGTATTCTGTGAGAGCGTGTTCCTTCCTCGGTCGAGCCTGCCCATTAGTGCTATATACTACTAATATAACTGCAGCATGCATCTACCATGTATAAACTATATACACTTAACTACTCAAAATAGTCTCATATTTTGCTTGTAAGTGGACGAGACATTGTTATACTTAATAAGTTTAATTAGTTCTACATAATGTCAAACATTAAATGTGAACTAATTTATTTAAAAAATGTACAACAAGTTATATATAATTATATATCAATTGGATTTAGCCAGCGAGAAAATAAAATCATGTCGTGTTTACGCCATCTAGCGTATTTTTAGCATACCACCTTGAAAGTTAATCAATGTTTGTTCGATAAAATCATTTTACGTATAAAATGCAGTAGATGGCGATATAACAAATTATTATTTTACTTGTGTACTCCAAAGAATACAGTTTTAATTTATTACACTTAAGAGGATAGAGTAAGTCAGCTCATATTCTAATTTCGCCCCCACTTCCCCGCGCATCGTATGCTATGTACCGATATGTTTGTAATCACTAATACTGTAAGTAGAAAGGTCGTTAGACACTTATTTTATTAGGTTTATCATATTTATGCCTGTTTCTTAACGCCAAGCCAGCCGCTTCTTATTTTTATCACGGTTATTTCCCATTTTAAATTTACGTCGTACTGTTGCGTAATATATATTCTGATCGTAAGCGACACAACTTCTCCCTTCAAAAGCCTAAGCGATACTAACGGGGCGACAGGAATCAAGCTCAAGACGCCGATAGTTTAGGTAATTTCTTTTTTACAGTGAAAATAATGGTATTTTAAAAAAAGGAAATAACATAAGCACTGCTTTATAGTTAGTTCAGTTAGTATGCAAAGTTTCATGATCTTATTTAAAGTATTTTATGAATAACAGCGGTTTATTGTTTATTTTGGAGGTAACTTTGGATTTTTTTTCTATCGAGAAAATTTTACGAAATCGTGTTTTCGTCTAACATAATCATTAACATTAATCCTTAACTTTACCATATATTTATTTCAAAATTAATGCTGCAATATTTTCGGTATAACGAAGGATCTTGCTAAGCCATTTGACATTATATTTCCCCTTAAATTCTCAAAATACTCCCATATTATGCTTGTAAGCGGACAAGACATTGTTATACTTAATAGGTATAATTATTTCTACACAATGTCCAACTCTAAATTTTTTTAAAATTACCTAATATCTAAGCATCTAAGTAATATTTTATGTTACATTACTTTTTATACACAAAAACAGTTCAAACTTAAAAAACTATCATAAAACTAATAAAATTATATTTATGTAAACTAAGTATCCACAAAATCTCATAATATAAGAAGTGACATATAAGTCTATATCAATAGGATATAAATACCTATATCCATAAATGTGTATTATGCCATCCTTAAAATCCGATAACATAACAAGTTACATACAAGTATATATCAATAGGATTTAGCCTGCGAGAAAACGAAATCGTGTCGTGTTTGCGCCATCTAGCGTATTTTGTGCATACCACCTTGAAAGTTAATCAATGTTTGTTCGATAAAATCGTTTTACGTATAAAATTCAGTATATGGCGCTATAACAAATTATTATTATACTTGTTTACTCCAAAGAATACAGTTTTAATTTATTACACTTAACTTCTCAAAATATTACCATATTATGCTTGTAAGCGGACCAGACTTTGTTGTACTTAATAAGTTTAAGTAGTTCTACATAATGTCAAACATTAAACGTGAACTAATTTCTTTAAAAAATGTACAACAAGTTATATATAATTGTATATCAATTGAATTTAGCCACCGAGAGAATGAAATCATGTCGTGTTTACGCCATCTAGCGTATTTTTTGCATACCACCTTGAAAGTTAATCAATGTTTGTTCGATAAAATCATTTTACGTATAAAATGCAGTAGATGGCGATATAATGAATTATTATTTTACTGTTTACTCCAAAGAATACAGTTTTAATTTATTAGGTACACTTAACTTCTCAAAATAGTCTTATATTATGCTTGTAAGCGTACGAGACATTGTTATACTTAATAGGTTTAATTAGTTCTACACAATGTCCATTCTGTACTATTTCACGCTGGTATTTTATGAGAGCGTGGTCCTTCCTCGGTCGAGCCTGCCCATTAGCGCTACGACTATACTACTAATATAACTGGAGCATGGCTCTATCACATATAAAACTATATATACACTTAACTTCGCAAAATAGTCCCATATTACGCTTGTAATCGGACGAGACATTGTTAAACTTAATAGGTTTAATTAGTTCTACACAAGGTCAAACACTAAACTTGAATTAATTTCTTTAAAAAATGTACAGTATCTAGCTAATATCTACGCATCTATATAATATCCACGCTCAAAAAGTGTAACTTGATTTAATATCAAAGACTTAACTGCATAAATAAAATAAATAAATAATTATAATTGCATAAGTTGATAAAAAATGCTATGCAATAGCTTTACCGCGGCAGTCACCGAGTGCCACACGTATTTTTTTTAATAAGGTGTGTATACGCTGTATCTTTAATTAAATGTTTATTTTCTTCAGTTTTTCTGGTAAGCATATTAAGCGGATCAACATAAATTATGTTTCCAAAGCCAGATTGTTTGTATTTTGTACATCTTTTATCATTTCTACCTTTCTTTTTACAGCTGTAGTAGATTTTACAATATGTTTCTTGAGGTCTCGTTCCATTGTAAAGGAATTAATACTTTGACTACTCATATGAAACTGATTGCTTTGTGACATAGCAGCTATTTAAACGTTTAGTCTACTAGTATGAATGTATCAAACTTCATTCTGTAACAGCGTTTATTTCGTTCACAGTCTTTATTTATAACAACATAACTGAAAGGTTTACTAGGTTTAAAAAAAAACTAAAATTCTACGACGTTTAACCTCATTTTTTGGTGCAGGACAGATACATTCTAATTGTTATTAAAGTGGTTATTTTTGTTTGAGAAATTTCATAACAGGTTTGTTAACTTGTCCGTATTGGTTGAAAGGTTTTAATGAACTAGCATTATTTCAATCGTGTTAATAATTTAAAAACTTGAAGGAGCTGCTGAAGATTATCTTAACCAACAGTTTTAGTTCGAATGTATTCACTCACTCTTGGTTCGCTCGAGCTGCGTGCCGCTGAAGACCATAATTCTCTCCAGTATAGGTCCAAATTTTTAATCTAACCAATTTAGTACCAACATGCATGCAAGCTTCTATATAAAATCAATTTATTTAACCAATGGTATCGATCGCAACGATCTAGTGTATCTAACATACAGACTTTTACGTTCATGTTATTAATTAATAAGATAAGTATGTTAATGTAGTTATTTCATAGCGTAATGTCTTATGGAATCTTACTATGGTACAATACAAATTCATAGAATTGGTAATTCAACATTTTTGGACATGTCATTGGGACAATGTATACGCTTTTACAACAAACACTTATGTGTTATTCCAGACTATATTCTATCTAGAGATGTATAATCTAATCACATTCATAATATTAGTTCTAGGATAAAACGTAGCGTACGTGTTTTTTTCGACCAATTGCTATCTTTATGCGAAATTTCATCTTCATCGTTCAGCCATTCTATTATGATTGAGTAACAAACAAGTAGTTACGTTGTACCAGTTCTGGCGCACTTGTAGAAAGGTTGTACCAGTTCTGGCGCACGACGTTCGTCGACTCACGATCCTAAAAAAAAAAAAAAAAAAAAAAAAGGTTTTGGCATGCTCTGATCACGAATCTGCGGTCCATTTTTTATTTTTTCGTAGGATGCACGGTTCCGGAGATGAGCAGATCAATTAACTCTTATCTAATTGATATCCGTTGCGAGCCTCAACTGTCATTAGCGCTCCATTGTCCTAATCTACTTATCTATTGTTGATTGACTACCGTCATTATCTATTATTCGTCCAGCGTGTGGGTCGGCTTATGCTATTGTATTATACTCCTTTGTTCCTATCTACAACACTAATCTGAATCATGTTTTAAACACATTACCTAATTTTGTTAAAATTTTTATTTATAAAATACAAAATCTTATTACTTATTATCTATAAAATAGGAGCGAAACATCTCATCCACTAACATATCGTTGTACAATGTGTTCTCTGTAAATATACTCGTAAAACTATGCATTGAACATCCCTGAAACTTATATAGCAAATACATTAAGCAACATTCGCCACAAACTGAAGTCCTATCAACATTCCAGTTCCATCTTTTAAACACATTACCTAATTTTGTTAAAATTTTTATTTATAAAATACAAAATCTTATTACTTATTATCTATAAAATAGGAGCGAAACATCTCATCCACTAACATATCGTTGTACAATGTGTTCTCTGTAAATATACTCGTAAAACTATGCATTGAACATCCCTGAAACTTATATAGCAAATACATTAAGCAACATTCGCCACAAACTGAAGTCCTATCAACATTCCAGTTCCATCTTTTAAACACATTACCTAATTTTGTTAAAATTTTTATTTATAAAATACAAAATCTTATTACTTATTATCTATAAAATAGGAGCGAAACATCTCATCCACTAACATATCGTTGTACAATGTGTTCTCTGTAAATATACTCGTAAAACTATGCATTGAACATCCCTGAAACTTATATAGCAAATACATTAAGCAATATTCGCCACAAACTGAAGTCCTATCAACATTCCAGTTCCATCTTTTACAATTTCGTACAGGTGCCCGTCCATATGAATCAAAATATTCACCGACGTCATTCGTATCGATATATAAAGCTACCCAATGTGACCCTGGTTTATCATCTGTACCCAAATTGCATATTACCTAGTCAGGTCATAAATTCTATCACATGTTTAATGTAAAATAATTGAAACAAGTTTATTCATTATGTAACCATTTATATACCAAAATGAACTTAACAAAACATAGATTCTTATGACACTATAGTTTATTCAAAATGACCTCCGTAATTTTGAATACAGGCCTTCAATCTGCGCGGCCAGTCGTCTATCTCACCACGAACGAGGTCCATGTCATATCGGCGGCTGCCTTAATTAAAGATGTCTTGAGTGACTCGAAATTGGGATGAGGCTTTGAGCACGCCTTTTCCTCCAAGTGTTACCATATCTTGTAATCTAATGGATTCAAATCTGGACTGGTCTTTGTGTCGGATGAAGTCACGCGCCGCCAGCCAGTCTTTTTTTTTTTAGGTTTTTCATCTGTACCCAAATTGCATATTACCTAGTCAGGTCATAAATTCTATCACATGTTTAATGTAAAATAATTGAAACAAGTTTATTCATTATGTAACCATTTATATACCAAAATGAACTTAACAAAACATAGATTCTTATGACACTATAGTTTATTCAAAATGACCTCCATGATTTTGAATACAGGCCTTCAATCTGCGCGGCCAGTCGTCTATCTCACCACGAACGAGGTCCATGTCATATCGGCGGCTGCCTTAATTAAAGATGTCTTGAGTGACTCGAAATTGGGATGAGGCTTTGAGCACGCCTTTTCCTCCAAGTGTTACCATATCTTGTAATCTAATGGATTCAAATCTGGACTGGTCTTTGTGTCGGATGAAGTCACGCGCCGCCAGCCAGTCTTTTTTTTTTTTAGGTTTTTCTCCTGTATCGTGGGGGCAGTTTACAAACACAAATTTCACAAGGACAAACATCCAAACTCGGAACAATTACTTGTAGGTCGTACAAATACTTGTTCCGTGCGGGATTCGAACCCGCGACCCCCAAGCGCAGCCACTCATTGCTAAGCCACTACGCCACGGAGCTGTCAAAAGTCTTGTGTGCTCTTCGCTCTATGAGCTGACGCCGAATCTTGTTGGAATACCCAGTGCCTGTTATTGAACATGGTATGAGAAACAGGTTACACAAGGTTCGTCAGGACTGTATTTTGATACACAACTGCATTCGTTTTTAACCTTTCTCACAAAAATGTACCTCTGTTAAGCCCCAATAAGAAACTCCCAACCATACCATGAGCGAGGATGGAAAATGACCTCGTTGGACACGCGGAATACGGTTGCTCGCTTCTTCACTACTGTGTGCGTACGCCTTATCATTTTGTTTGTTGTAGCTCTCTTCTACGGTAAAAATTTTTTTATCCGAAAAAAGAATTTCCCGATATTTTTTTCCCGCGTACCGCTTCACCAAAGCGCGGCATCTCTTCAGTCTCAGATCCATTAGGCGAGCATTCAAACGATGTCCTGTTTTTCTTCGATATGCCCGAAGCCCTAAGTCTTCATTTAACGCCGTGGTTCTGCTTAACCAATTAAATTGTTAATTGCAATTTTAAGTGTTTATTCTATTGACACACTTACTTTTCTTTCTGTTATTTTCTTACGTGTGTATGATTTAGTGTTAACAAATTATATTTAAATATTGTGTGTGTATATGATTAAGCCGTGGTAGCTCAGATGGTTAGCGCAAGCTGTAAATTTTACAGTACGTAACGCGGGTTCGATCCCCGCCGACACCACTTAAATTGTTAATTGCAATCATGTCTGAGAAAATTTCGAAGGCATGTGAAGTTCGCCAACACGCATTGAGACCGCGCCGCGGACATTTCTTAGCCATAAATACAAAGACAATAGCAGAAAGTAAAAAGTTAAAAAATACTTTTTTAACAATAACAGTCATTAGTTGATCATTAGTGAATGTGATTCTGTTTTCTTAAATTACAGGAAGAAAAGAGCAGAAGGAAGAAATGGGGTGATGGGAAGTAATGAAGAATGAATTGTTATGTGAAGTTTGTTGGAACAAACATATTTTAGTCACGTGTAAATACTTTTAACATTTTGGTTCAAAATGACACAAAATCTAAAAAAATATTAGATACATCATCGACATGGACGGATTTTACATTACATATCCTCATAAACATTTTCAATGTAGAGAAATGGCTATTCTAGACGTAAAACTATCTAATAAAAAACCGGCCAAGAGCGTGTCGGGCCACGCTCAGGTTAGGGTTCCGTAGTTTCCCGTCCATCACAATAAGTCTTCCCACTTATGAGTTTAAAGGTGGGTATCCATTATGTTCGCGCTCCAGCAGCGCTCCGCGCTCCTGCAACTGCTCCCGGTAGTGGGTACTGTTGTTTACATCCAAGTTCAAAATTATTTTCCTAGAAAGTCCTTATAAAGTTCTAATTTTCAGATTTTTTTCATATTTTCTAAACTTATGGTTCAAAAGTTAGAGGGGGGGGACACATTGTTTTTTACTTTTGAAGCGATTATTTCCGAAATTATTGACATTATCAAAAAATGATTTTAGTAAACCCCTATTCGTTTTGAAATACCTTTCCAACAATATATCACACGTTAGGGTTGAAATTAAAAAAAATCACTTCCCACTTTACATATAGAGGGGCTACCCTAATAAATCATTTTTTTCCAATTTTTATTTCACCACTTTGTTGGCGTGATTGATACACATATTGGTACCAAATTTCAGCTTTATAGTTCTAACGGTCACAGAGATTAAGCGAGGACGGACAGACGGACAGACAGACATGGCGAAACTATAAGGGTTCCTAGTTGACTACGGAACCCTAAAAATGATTCGTTTATCGATCATTATTTGTTTCAGCCAAGTTATCCTTTCAATTATTTGTCGCCAAAAGACAAAAAAACTGTTCGTTATTGTGAAATACACGTGTACGGCATTCCATATTTTGATGTGACCGAAGAATTAAAATGTGCCTACAAACAAGAGAACATCATTCCCATATTAAATTGGTATATTAGAAATTTGTGCAAAGACGAAGTGATCGCATACAAAGGTGGTTCAACAGAAAAACAATTTTTAAATATGTTGACGACGAATGATAGAATTTTTAATATTGAAGAATACAAATGTCTAAAATACAATGATTTGGTAAATGTCATAAATTTAAACAAACGTTATGTGTGTAATAATCATATATTTGCAAAAAATAAACACAAAATTTTACATTGTTCTTGTGACGAAGTGTGGGTTTTTTACAAGTGGTTATTACTTGAAAATAAAATTTTAAATTAATCATAAATTTTGTTTGATTTCCAAAAAAACATTAGACAAAATTGGTTCAACAGAAAAACAATTTTTAAAAATGTTGACGACGAATGATAGAATTTTTAATATTGAAGAATACAAATGTCCAAAATACAATGATTTGGTAAATGTCAAAAATTTAAACAAACGTTATGTGTGTAATAATCATATATTTGCAAAAAATAATCACAAAATTTTACATTGTTCTTGTGACGAAGTGTGGGTTTTTTTACAAGTGGTTATTGCTTGAAAATAAAATTTTAAATTAATCATAAATTTTGTTTGATTTCCCAAAAAACATTAGTTATAGTATACTATATAATACAAAATTGGTTCAACAGAAAAACAATTTTTAAAAATGTTGACGACGAATGATAGAATTTTTAATATTGAAGAATACAAATGTCCAAAATACAATGATTTGGTAAATGTCATAAATTTAAACAAACGTTATGTGTGTAATAATCATATATTTGCCAAAAATAAACACAAAATTTTACATTGTTCTTGTGACGAAGTGTGGGTTTTTTACAAGTGGTTATTACTTGAAAATAAAATTTTAAATTAATCATAAATTTTGTTTGATTTCCAAAAAACATTAGACAAAATTGGTTCAACAGAAAAACAATTTTTAAAAATGTTGACGACGAATGATAGAATTTTTTAATATTGAAGAATACAAATGTCCAAAATACAATGATTTGGTAAAGATTGATTTCCCAAAAACATTAGTTACAAAATTTATGATTAATTTAAAATTTTATTTTCAAGCAATAACCACTTGTAAAAAACTCACACTTCGTGACAAGAACAATGTAAAATTTTGTGATTATTTTTTGCAAATATATGATTATTACACACATAACGTTTGTTTAAATTTTTGACATTTACCAAATCATTGTATTTTGGATATTTGTATTCTTCAATATTAAAAATTCTATCATTCGTCGTCAACATTTTTAAAAATTGTTTTTCTGTTGAACCAATTTTGTCTAATGTTTTTTGGAAATCAAACAAAATTTATGATTAATTTAAAATTTTATTTTCAAGTAATAACCACTTGTAAAAAAACCAACACTTCGTCACAAGAACAATGTAAAATTTTGTGTTTATTTTTTTGCAAATATATGATTATTACACACATAACGTTTGTTTAAATTTATGACATTTACCAAATCATTGTATTTTGGACATTTGTATTCTTCAATATTAAAAATTCTATCATTCGTCGTCAACATTTTTAAAAATTGTTTTTCTGTTGAACCACCTTTGTATGCGATCACTTCGTCTTTGCACAAATTTCTAATATACCAATTTAATATGGGAATGATGTTCTCTTGTTTGTAGGCACATTTTAATTCTTCGGTCACATCAAAATATGGAATGCCGTGCACGTGTATTTCACAATAACGAACAGTTTTTTTGTCTTTTGGCGACAAATAATTGAAAGGATAACTTGGCTGAAACAAATAATGATCGATAAACGAATCATTTTTATTAGATAGTTTTACGTCTAGAATAGCCATTTCTCTACATTGAAAATGTTTATGAGGATATGTAATGTAAAATCCGTCCATGTCGATGATGTATCTAATATTTTTTAGATTTTTTGTCATTTTGAACCAAAATGTTAAAAGTATTTACACGTGACTAAAATATGTTTGGTCCAACAAACTTCACATAACAATTCATTCTTCATTACTTCCCATCACCCCATTTCTTCCTTCTGCTCTTTTCTTCCTGTAATTTAAGAAAACAGAATCACATTCACTAATGATCAACTAATGACTGTCATTGTTAAAAAAGTATTTTTTAACTTTTTACTTTCTGCTATTGTCTTTGTATTTATGGCTAGGAAATGTCCGCGGCGCGGTCTCAATGCGTGTTGGCGAACTTCACATGCCTTCGAAATTTTCTCAGACATGATTGCAATTAACAATTTAAGTGGTGTCGGCGGGGATCGAACCCGCGTTACGTACTGTAAAATTTACAGCTTGCGCTAACCATCTGAGCTACCACGGCTTAATCATATACACACACAATATTTAAATATAATTTGTTAACACAAAATCATACACACGTAAGAAAATAACAGAAAGAAAAGTAAGTGTGTCAATAGAATAAACACTTAAAATTGCAATTAACAATTTAATTGGTGTCGGCGGGGATCGAACCCGCGTTACGTACTGTAAAATTTACAGCTTGCGCTAACCATCTGAGCTACCACGGCTTAATCGTATACACACACAAAATATTTAAATATAATTTGTTAACACTAAATAATAATAATAATATTCCACAACTATCACACAACGCCATCTAGTCCCAAGCTAAGCAGAGCTTGTGTTATGGGTACTAGACAACTGATAAACATACTTATATATTTCTAAATACATAAATATTATAGATAAATTACACCCAGACACAGAACAAATGATCGTGCTCATCACACAAACATTTGTCCTGGGTGGGAATCGAACCCACAACCTCCGGCATAATAGTCAGGGTCACTAACCACTAGACCAACAGGCCTGTCGTTCAAAATCATACACACGTAAAAAAAATAACAGAAAGAAAAGTAAGTTTGTCAATAGATTAAACACTTACATCTATGGCCTTTGATGCGTTGAAGTAACACAAATGTATTATTGATAGATACACTGCGGTCAAACGACCATACACTAACTCCATGACTGCAGTTGCTTGGTCTTATATAGTACCAGTAAGTAATAATTCTAATCTAAAGAATTTCTACAGTAGAATTGATAATAACTTTATGCGTCAACAACCTTATCTCACATTCTTCGTGTTGCGTCTTATTCAGTGTATTGATGACTCAAATACGTTTTGTATAACAGAAAAAATGCAATTTAATATTTAGAAATCACATAATTGATCATTCCTATGTTAGTCATTGAGTAGATTGTACTGTAGTAATCTACTAATAGCAGTAATATCATGGATACACTAGATGTACAACAACATCTGAAAAAGATTCACCCCAGTCTAGAAAATAATGTTTATGCTGCTAACAGACTGCCCATGTACACCCACGTACCAACGTATATACCTAGTCAGGTCATAAGTATTGTCATACAGTAAAAACTTTTCTTTTAGAATGCTGGCCACAAAAAAGTTTATTGAATTCGAATTGTTCATGAAAATAAAACTCTATACTTTTTAGAATTTTACTCATTTTTACATATGGAGTGGACGCTTAAAAAAGACCGTGTTGCAGTTGCGATTACGCGCCAATTAAATTTTTTGATATACTGAAAAATTTGAATATAACCAAAAGATTCGTTTATCGTACCATCAAACGATACAATGAAGACTCTAGTGTAGATGACAGGTCAAGAAGTGGTCGCCCTTGATTTGTTAGGACTCCAGCAGTGATAAAAGCTGTAAAGGTGCGAATTCAAAGAAATCCCAAACGTAAGCAGAAACTGTTGGCCCTTCAGATGGGGTTAAGCAGAACCACGGCGTTAAATGAAGACTTAGGGCTTCGCTTGGGGGTCGCGGGTTCGAATCCCGCACGGAACAAGTATTTGTACGACCTACAAGTAATTGTTCCGAGTTTGGATGTTTGTCCTTGTGAAATTTGTGTTTGTAAACTGCCCCCACGATACAGGAGAAAAACCTAAAAAAAAAAAAGACTGGCTGGCGGCGCGTGACTTCATCCGACACAAAGACCAGTCCAGATTTGAATCCCTTAGATTACAAGATATGGTAACACTTGGAGGAAAAGGCGTGCTCAAAGCCTCATCCCAATTTCGAGTCACTCAAGACATCTTTAATTAAGGCAGCCGCCGATATGACATGGACCTCGTTCGTGGTGAGATAGACGACTGGCCGCGCAGATTGAAGGCCTGTATTCAAAATCATGGAGGTCATTTTGAATAAACTATAGTGTCATAAGAATCTATGTTTTGTTAAGTTCATTTTGGTATATAAATGGTTACATAATGAATAAACTTGTTTCAATTATTTTACATTAAACATGTGATAGAATTTATGACCTGACTAGGTAATATGCAATTTGGGTACAGATGAAAAACCTAAAAAAAAAAGACTGGCTGGCGGCGCGTGACTTCATCCGACACAAAGACCAGTCCAGATTTGAATCCATTAGATTACAAGATATGGTAACACTTGGAGGAAAAGGCGTGCTCAAAGCCTCATCCCAATTTCGAGTCACTCAAGACATCTTTAATTAAGGCAGCCGCCGATATGACATGGACCTCGTTCGTGGTGAGATAGACGACTGGCCGCGCAGATTGAAGGCCTGTATTCAAAATTACGGAGGTCATTTTGAATAAACTATAGTGTCATAAGAATCTATGTTTTGTTAAGTTCATTTTGGTATATAAATGGTTACATAATGAATAAACTTGTTTCAATTATTTTACATTAAACATGTGATAGAATTTATGACCTGACTAGGTAATATGCAATTTGGGTACAGATGATAAACCAGGGTCACATTGGGTAGCTTTATATATCGATACGAATGACGTCGGTGAATATTTTGATTCATATGGACGGGCACCTGTACGAAATTGTAAAAGATGGAACTGGAATGTTGATAGGACTTCAGTTTGTGGCGAATATTGCTTAATGTATTTGCTATATAAGTTTCAGGGATGTTCAATGCATAGTTTTACGAGTATATTTACAGAGAACACATTGTACAACGATATGTTAGTGGATGAGATGTTTCGCTCCTATTTTATAGATAATAAGTAATAAGATTTTGTATTTTATAAATAAAAATTTTAACAAAATTAGGTAAAGTGTTTAAAAGATGGAACTGGAATGTTGATAGGACTTCAGTTTGTGGCGAATGTTGCTTAATGTATTTGCTATATAAGTTTCAGGGATGTTCAATGCATAGTTTTACGAGTATATTTACAGAGAACACATTGTACAACGATATGTTAGTGGATGAGATGTTTCGCTCCTATTTTATAGATAATAAGTAATAAGATTTTGTATTTTATAAATAAAAATTTTAATAAAATTAGGTAATGTGTTTAAAAGATGGAACTGGAATGTTGATAGGACTTCAGTTTGTGGCGAATGTTGCTTAATGTATTTGCTATATAAGTTTCAGGGATGTTCAATGCATAGTTTTACGAGTATATTTACAGAGAACACATTGTACAACGATATGTTAGTGGATGAGATGTTTCGCTCCTATTTTATAGATAATAAGTAATAAGATTTTGTATTTTATAAATAAAAATTTTAACAAAATTAGGTAATGTGTTTAAAAGATGGAACTGGAATGTTGATAGGACTTCAGTTTGTGGCGAATGTTGCTTAAGGTATTTTCTATATAAGTTTCAGGGATGTTCATTGCATAGTTTTACGAGTATATTTACAGAGAACACATTGTACAACGATATGTTAGTGGATGAGATGTTTCGCTCCTATTTTATAGATAATAAGTAATAAGATTTTGTATTTTATAAATAAAAATTTTAACAAAATTAGGTAATGTGTTTAAAAGATGATTCAGATTAGTGTTGTAGATAGGAACAAAGGAGTATAATACAATAGCATAAGCCGACCCACACGCTGGACGAATAATAGATAATGACGGTAGTCAATCAACAATAGATAAGTAGATTAGGACAATGGAGCGCTAATGACGGTTGAGGCTCGCAACGGATATCAATTAGATAAGAGTTAATTAATCTGCTCATCTCCGGAACCGTGCATCCTACGAAAAAATAAAAAATGGACCGCAGATTCGTGATCAGAGCATGCCAAAACCTTCTTTTTTTTTTTTTTTTTTTTTTTTTTTTTTTTTTTTTTTTTTTAGGATCGTGAGTCGACGAACGTCGTGCGCCAGAACTGGTACAACCTTTCTACAAGTGCGCCAGAACTGGTACAACGTAACTACTCAAACATCCGAAAGACATCTAACATATAGACTTTTACGTTTATGTTATTAATCAATAAGATAAATATGTATTTACGAATAGTATTAAATTTAGTTTAAGATTGAAAATAACTATTTTTTTTTCTTCAAATGTATTAATTTTGAAACAAAGATATATTTATATTGGATCTAAATTTAATATGTACATCGACCGCTAACGCTTACCCGTTCCGTATTAGTATGAAATACACGTGTTTACCTATATAAAAATCTCTAGTTACAGCTACTTCATGGCGCCGGTGTTATCCGGTTGCCATCGTCAGCAAAGCGTCCGTATAGTATCATGTGCAAACAATTTTTTTTTATATACAGCCTATATACGTCCCACTGTTGGGCACAGGCCTCCCCTCATTTCTGAGAGGGTTTTAGGGCAAGGAAGTGTCCGCCGCGCTGCCTCAATGCATGTTGGCGAACTTCACATGTCTTCGAAATATTTTTTTTTCTTATTCCTCAGACATACTTCATGACGCCGGGGTTATCCGGTTGCCATCGTCAGCAAAGCGTCGGTGTAGTATCATGTGCAAACAATTTTTTTTATATACAGCCTATATACGTCTCACTGTTGGGCACAGGCCTCCCCTCATTTCTGCGAGGGTTTTTTGGGCAAGAAAGTGTCCGCCACGCTGCACGAATGCGTGTTGGCAAACTTCATATGTCTTCGAAATATTTTTTTTCTTATTCCTTAGATATGCAGGTTTCCTCACGACGTTTTCCTTCACCGCCGAGCACGTGGTAAATCAGCACTTAAATTTGCAATTAACAATTTCGTTGGTGCCGGCGGGGATCGAACCCGGGTTTCTCGAGTTCTGTTATATTTACAGCGAGCGTTAACCATCTGAGCTACCACGGCTCACGGCAAACAATTAAGTAAAACGATTTTCACATATGAGCATCTAAAGTTTGAATGATAATAAGCAATAATATTCCTTAATTAAAACTACTTTTACGGATTTTATCGCGTTTATTTTACTTTTAATTACTTTTATTTTTAATTCCCGACGTTTCGGGCGCTTTCCAGCACCCATGATCACGGGGGACTGAGGTGACTGACTGTCCCCCGTGACCATGGGTGCTGGAAAGCGCCCGAAACGTCGGGAATTAAAAATAAAAGTAATTAAAAGTAAAATAAACGCGATAAAATCCGTAAAAGTAGTTTTAATCAATGTGTAATGTTCGCGTAAATATAAGAAATCATTAAATAATATTCCTTATGAGTTACATAAATATGGGTCAATGCTAAAGTTACCAAATGAAATATTTATTTATTTTAAGAATGTAACAAATTAAAATACTTCATGTAGGCTTAGTTTAATAATTTAGGGTATAAAATAGGATGTTTGGAGGTATGTAACCATTAGTTACAGCGTGTTTTCCACAGTCTACTAGACTTGGAAGTGTTCGGCATCATCGTCAAGACGGCAAGTATGTACGTAACATTTAGTCTCCTCACTCATTAAATACAATAGAATAATAATTCATTTGTTATATTATGTTACAGTAAAGTTATATATATACATATAATATGTTTCATTTTATAAGTTTCAAATGAGTGTTTGTGTTACATTTTAAGTATTCTAAACCCTTCGTATAAGACGCTGAATTGGTTGGAATACCCCAGCTTCGACCATCAAGAAACGAAAATTAAGCGTTTTTTTCAGATTCTGAGGTACCTGGTTTGTGTTACCATTCACATTATGATAAGTTCGGTTCCATTTTATGTCGAAAATAAATTAACAGTCATAGGTTTTTATGAAAAACATATTTAATTATATTCTGAGACGATTGATGTGATTGATACAATACTTCACTTCAGTTCACTAACGAACCGGACTACAAAGTCATGTTAAGAGTATTGTACAAAAATATCTTTATGTGGTAGGAGGTAATATAATTATTGTTCATTGCTTATCACTATGCTTTTGTTTAATTTTGTTAAATTTTGTAGTATTTTTATTATTTCCAGGATGAAGATCCTGAACCAATCCGGATGGGTTCAGGATCTTCATCCTGGAAACAATGAGGTAGATACTGTACATTTTTTAAAGAAATTAATTCAAGTTTAGTGTTTGACCTTGTGTAGAACTAATTAAACCTATTAAGTTTAACAATGTCTCGTCCGATTACAAGCGTAATATGGGACTATTTTGCGAAGTTAAGTGTATATATAGTTTTATATGTGATAGAGCCATGCTCCAGTTATATTAGTAGTATAGTCGTAGCGCTAATGGGCAGGCTCGACCGAGGAAGGACCACGCTCTCATAAAATACCAGCGTGAAATAGTACAGAATGGACATTGTGTAGAACTAATTAAACCTATTAAGTATAACAATGTCTCGTACGCTTACAAGCATAATATAAGACTATTTTGAAAAGTTAAGTGTACCTAATAAATTAAAACTGTATTCTTTGGAGTAAACAGTAAAATAATAATTCATTATATCGCCATCTACTGCATTTTATACGTAAAATAATTTTATCGAACAAACATTGATTAACTTTCAAGGTGGTATGCAAAAAATACGCTAGATGGCGTAAACACGACATGATTTCATTCTCTCGGTGGCTAAATTCAATTGATATATAATTATATATAACTTGTTGTACATTTTTTAAAGAAATTAGTTCACGTTTAATGTTTGACATTATTTAGAACTACTTAAACTTATTAAGTACAACAAAGTCTGGTCCGCTTACAAGCATAATATGGTAATATTTTGAGAAGTTAATTGTAATAAATTAAAACTGTATTCTTTGGAGTACACAAGTAAAATAATAATTTGTTATATCGCCATCTACTGCATTTTATACGTAAAATGATTTTATCGAACAAACATTGATTAACTTTCAAGGTGGTATGCTAAAAATACGCTAGATGGCGTAAACACGACATGATTTCATTTTCTCGCTGGCTAAATCCAATTGATATATAATTATATATAACTTGTTGTACATTTTTTAAAGAAATTATTTCACGTTTAATGTTTGACATTATGTAGAACTAATTAAACTTATTAATTATAACAATGTCTCGTCCACTTACAAGCAAAATATGAGACTATTTTGAGTAGTTAAGTGTATATAGTTTATACATGGTAGATGCATGCTGCAGTTATATTAGTAGTATATAGCACTAATGGGCAGGCTCGACCGAGGAAGGAACACGCTCTCACAGAATACCAGTGTGAAATAGTGTCTTAATGCTGCTGTGTTTCGTATGGTGAGTGTAGAGAACCGAAGACCCTTTTTACTGGAAATGAGGCATTCCATCTTAGTCCTCACGGGTGACAACTCATCTGCATTTTGATTTGTAATCGAGGATAGATGTAGATGTCTATGGGCTGCAGCAACCACTTACCATCAGGTGGACTGTGTGCTCGTTTGCCAATCTATCCAATAAAAAAAATTAAAACTGTATTGTTTGGAGTAAACAGGATACTTAGATTACATAAATAATTATTGAATAAAAGAAAATTTAATATTGTTTAAAATATTTTTAATATCTCACAATACATGTAGGTTATTCAGGAATTTTTATCATTGAGTTAGCAGCTAGTGTACACGCATACGCACACAAACACCGTGCCGAAGTCTGCCGAGTGCCGAAGTCTGCCGAACTGAAACGACGTTTGACGATGCACGGCCTTCGAGCCACACCTCCGTGCCCGTCGCAGTGGGGAGCGTGAGGTTTTTTCGTTACGGCGGAATAAATTTCTGGATTCGGTCCCCACGCTCAAGGCCCGCGAAGAAGAAGAGATGCACAATAGAAGCTATGCAATAGCTTAAAAACCTAAGTACAGCACAAGTGTGTCATCAATTTCTTCAAGTGATTTCTTTGAGGTTTCAATAAAAAAACTCAGATAACGATGTTTATACAACATTCAACAAAACCCTCACTAACTCGCCTCGTGCGGATGATAATGTTGCGAATGAAAGTATGTTTATATCACTTCAATCAACATCAAGTGTTGCAAATGATTCATTATCATAATCTATGTTATTTGAAGTACTAAGATACGTACAATATGGGCTCTGTAATAAACATGGGAAACCAATGCTCGGCACATTTTACGTCTATGACGACGATCACATCTTAAAAGTTGGAAATCGTAGATTGAAAAAAACTCCAGCCTTAAAAGAGTTATTGCTTAAAAAGCTACCAAATTTAGACATTGTAACAGAGGAAGACTTACAAAATTGTAAATTGTTACTTTTGGATACTAATGTACACAAAGTAGTTATGATCCATCCAAACCGATTAACAGTAACAAAGGATTTAAATATATGCGAGTGATCAAATCATTGTTTAAGCATTCGAGAAATCATAAAAGTAGTGCAGAAAATATTCCAAAGGGAGAAGGAGTTGATATTTTAAAAGAAGTTAAAAAAGATACCCATTTGGTTTACTGGAACTGTTATGTGAATATGTTAATGATTCAAAAGCAGCACAAAATAGTCCTCAGGAATCTGAAAGATAAAATAGAATGATTGCTATGCCGTTGCTCTAGGAAAATAATTATATAATAAACCTCATAAATAAAGAGCAGGTTTATACCTTAACCCCTCAAAAAACTAATTAGATGGCTATCCAGACGGGCGCTCACTAATTTAGTGCTACAAAGTGTAGACATGTAAGTGACATTCCATATTTTCGTGGCGTTTTCATGAGAAATAAATTACCTTTGAAACCGAGAAATATAGAATGTGGAATATTGAATTGGGATAGCTACAGAAATCCTAGAACGCATAGGGTAGCCTTTGTAAAGCACAATAAATACGTAGAATATTATGATAGTTTTGGTAATTTAAAGCCGCCGTTAGAATTAGTTAAATATATGCATAACTCACCTATTAACTATAATTATGTACGACATCAAGCGTTTGGAGCTACAAACTGTGGACATCTTTGTCTAAAATTTTTAAGGAATTACTGTAAAAAAGCATTTATATAGTGTATGAGATAAATAAACATATCCGTATAAAAATGTCTTTCACGGTGTCTATAACTGGGATAGTAGCTTCTTTATCAACAAACTATTCACCGACAATAGAACTACGAGGAGACTACAAATGTGGCCTTTTGTATTTTTCAACTTTCAATTCTACTCCCAATATAGATGAAAGTAACAATAAATTTCATTGTGGAGAAAAAAGAAATGATCGAAATTCCTGAGGGGTCTTAATACGAGCTTCTAGATATTTGTGATTATCTAAAAATAATATTAAGAACACTTTAAAAAACAATAATACTAAAACTAACTTGTAACAATAATACGTTGAAACAAATATTTTTTGCTCTGAAAATGTGCACTTTAATAGAAGCGAATCACTGGGTAAAATTTTGGGCTTTGGTATGGAAATAATAAAAGCAAATATAAGTATTGAATCAAAGTATCCGTCAGCATTCTATCGACAAGCATCCTGCGGATCGAATGCGATGTAGTTAGTGGTTCATTTGTCAACGGAAAAGCAAGCCATATAATTCATGAATTAGGAGATGAAGAAGTACAACTGTATTTACGTTTCCGAAAAAAAAAATGATAAATTTCAATAAAAGCCCGCCTATTTCGTGTATCCAAGCCAGTTTTAAAAGAATATCTCATAAAGGCACACCTCTTTAGTTAAAAAAGAAGCTTACTAAGACTAACAAAGAAATTCTTAGGCTAGTTGGCTTGATAAAATGAATATTTTAAACGTATGCCAACAAACATCATACGATAACAGCATTGAAAGTTGTGAGTATCATTCATACAAACCATGAGTAACTAGTTTTAACAAGAATGACGAAGTACGTATTCATATTAATCAGCAAGACCTGTACGTGCTACTTTCAATCAGTAGTTTATATATCGAGGGAAAAGTGAACGTTTATAACAGCACGACAAAAGAAAAAGATATCAAACGTACATTTTGTTAATAATCCAGTGCTATTTATTTTTAAATACACACGATATGGACTTAATGGAGTAGAAATATATAAAATTACTGATGTCACTACTACAATAAAATCTTATCCATCCCTTAGAAATAGAGCAAAGATAAAAAAGGCAGATCTAAAATCAAACTAAAAATTTGGACCACTACTGTAGAGAATTGGGGCCTCCAGCGGCATGTAGCTCGAGCGAAGCGAGAGCAAGTGACGCAGAAGCCCTAAATCTCACCCACTCCTTGAAACTGAGGAGATACGAAGAAGGCGTTCTTTTTCAAATTTGTATCTTTTGAAGATTGAACTGGACTAGATTTAGTCCCCTACAGTCCGAAACTTTGTCAATAGTTTAATTAGTTCAATTAGTTTTAAGAGATCGGGTGCACTAAAGCTGTCTTTCATGAGTTCGGGACTACGCATAGGGAGTAGAAGTACCAGAAAACACGCGTTAAAACTGGTGTCTTACTTACACTGCATTATGTCCTTAAACGTTACAATCGTCTTTCGGGGCTTGAGTAGCCTTTTCCCTTTTTTGTAATAAAACTTCAGAATGTATCGAATTTCTTCTTTAGGTTCACTAATTTTGGCGGATAGAAAACTATTCAAAATGGTGGAAACGTGTTTTTTACTTTATATTTTTCTCTTTCGTAATGTCTAAAACCAGCCAGATACAAACAGTAACCACAGAGACTTTTTTTCAATTTTATACAAACTAAATACGAAACAACTTATTCCCCGGGTCTATTATAATGTAGGCTTCTATATCTCTTCATCGTCCCGAAAAAGTCAATTGCCATGGCCTATTCCCGTTGTGGGGACGATTTGCATTATTCGTCAACCATGACAGGCCGATTGATAACCGCAGTATCAGATGTCTTGCATCTTTGACGCTGCTCTTAGTTGCCGGTCTAGTTATTTTACATCGCGCGTATGCGAGACGGCGTAGTACCATTTATAAGAAACCATAAGATCTTTTTTGCAATTCCCAGTCACCTCTTACAGCACCCACTTAACAAAATGTGTTGATGAGTTCACTTACGCCGCTCAACCAAATAGAAACAAATAAGGCTACATATGCGTTGCCACCTCTGAAGAACCATGACTCGATCTCAGTCTATAATTAATGTTATGCTAATTTTTGATGCCTCATGGCACTGAGCCATCTGCCTCCATCGACTTCTGCATCACATACTATTTTGCCACTCCATCTACTACTGCACTCTAGACCGAACCATAGCTGCCTACGCTCTGCTGCTAGCCGGCTGAAAAATAAGAGGGCCCATCCAGCAAGCTCCCGGGCCAAAAAGTCTTCCTACCACCTATAAAATGAGTAATGATGAAGTGTTGAAGATATAAAGGCCAATATCATATATTATATAAGTACTTATTCTTCAAAGTTCTAATTATCCAACAGATGTTTTAAAATACTTAAAAGAGAAACCATTATAAAAGGCAATAGATACGCAACCTAGATCTAAACAGCAACCATTGGTTGGTTTATAAATAATCGGCTTCACAGTATATGTTTTTTTTTATAGGATAGGTGACAAACGAGCACACAGTCCACCTGATGGTAAGTGGTTGCTGTGGCCCATAGACATCTACATCTATCCTAGATTACGAATCAAAATGCAGATGCGTTGTCACCCGTGAGGACTAAGATGAAATGCCTCGTTTCCAGTAAAAAGGGTCTCCGGTTCTCTACACTCACCATACGAAATACAGCAGCATTAAGCTACTATTTCACGCTGGTATTCTGTGAGCTGATATTCACTCCGATAGAAAACACCGAGTGATGGTTGGCCGTGTGTTCCCCCCTGTCATCAAGAGTCGAGTTGGATGGTCGTCACTTTCTACGCGGATATGTCCGTATCTTCAAGAGTGCCGAGACGTCATAAACAGATGTCCTCTCTGACGTACACGCAAACTCCAGCCCGGTACACAAAGGAGTGTTTTAATTTGTACCCCAGGCAGAAGAGATACGAAATGTCAGCCGGAGAGAATACCAGGCTTCGCCGTTTCTAGATAGTTGTGGACGGTGATAAGGATTTTATGAAGTTCCCTTATGTTGTAGAAATTCACAGATGGCGTGGCAGGGGCGCTTTTGTCTTTCTGCTCGTTTACCCCGAGCAGGTTCAGTCCGGAGTAAATTTCACCCCCCCCCAGAATACGCGGGGAAGCCATGCTCAGGAAGAGTAGGGTAGCATGGACGTGGATGCTCACCTAGGGATTCTCCGTCACCAGGGGTGCTGGTACCTTCCTGGGGTAGTATTGCAGCGTGGCTCAACCACTGTCAAAAAGTCGACAGCGCGTAGGCACAGAAAGACAAGATCTTCAATATATGGCGGTATACCATCGTGGTGCGAGTTAGTGTAGTAAGAGGCGACTATGGCATATGCCAAAAATTTCTTGTGACTTCCAATAGATGGCAGTAAAAGCAACTCGTTAATGCAAGGCGTAAATACCCAGACCCGAAGCAGCGTCAAAATTATCCAAAACGTAAGTATCCAAGCGTAATTCCACATAGATATAAATCATCATTTTTTTATAGAATAAGGGTGACAAACGAGCACAGACCCCTTGATGGTAAGTGGATGCTGTTCAGTAAGTAGTCATTAAATGAGTCTCATTGGTCGGTCGGCCTTGCCGTCGAGTAGTGATGGTGTAAGAATATACCAATAATATCCACTAGCCCATGCGGTCTCGTGGTGTCGCAAGGAGCTACTGAAGGAATTGAAACAGGAGATGAGCAGCAGCATCCTTCTAATGACAACTCAAAATTATAAAAAACTGAGCTTGCCGAGTTGCCTGCCAAGCGTGATGGAATTTATTCTCAAACATTTTAAATGTTTTTATATGTGGTAGACCCACGCTGCATCTATATTGTGGTTGCGATACGAATGGGTCGGCTCGACCGGGGAAGGACCACGCTCTCACAGAATACCAGCGTAAAATAGCAGCTTAATACTGCTGTGTTTTGTATGGTGAGTATAGAGATCCGGGGACCCTTTTTTACTGGAAACGAGGCATTCCATCTTAGTCTTCAGGGGTGACAACGCATCTGCGTTTTGATTCCCAATCGAGGTTAAATATAGATGTCTTTCGGCCACAGCATCCATTTACCATCCGGTGGACTATGTGCTCGTTTGTGACCCTTATTCTATAAAAAAATATAACAAAAAACTTTATTTGGAATGGAACCCTCAACCAATAATGAAAGGAAAAACAAATGTTAACTTTTGTACTGCTTTTATTATATGTACATCGTTTATTTAGGTATCACAGAATATATTTCTAATGTACTGACAGTTTATACCAAAAGCAAAATGTAAGTAAGTGGACGGCATCTATAAATACTGTTTACAATTTTTATTGTTTTGTTTATTTTTGGTTAATTTATAAATAGTTCTAAATATTATTTTTTCAATAAACACACAATTAAAGAAAAGTATTATTTGGTGTTTATAAAATAACGCAAACAAAAATGTAAAGGTGGGCACAGACATTTGCGGTCTTACTTTGTTGTTCTCTCTCTCTTTCACTGAATGAGAATAGAAAAAGAGAGGTATAGTATAAGGCTGCATTAGTTTAGTGGCAGATAGTATAGTAAATAGTAAAGAACATTAAAGAATATCTTATTGTTAACTAGCGATCTGCCCCGGCTTCGCACGGGTGATATCTGGATTCTACAACTGCGCCACCTACCAGGTCCAGCTATACTTATAAGCTTCGCGCAAGTGCAAGCAATAAGTATTGACAAAGTTTAACCGCAATCTAGCGATCGATATAGCAGCGCATAAAATACGAACAAAAAGTTATTGTTATTTTTATATTCCATATGTTTAATATTTCTTCGCCCTCGGGCCAGATGGAAGCCAAGAATGAAAGCATTTATAATTAAAACAAAAACTGGACTAAAAAGAACTGTCTTGATAAAACTGGATATGAATTTCGAATCTTTTTCTATTTATAGCCTTTGAGATAAGAATTAAAAAAGGAAAAAATTTTTTCATTTCTATGCAGGCGACAGCACTAGTGCTTTGCTTCTTTATATACCGGCCGTGCCAATATTTCTCGGGAAAACATCGCCGAGTATCGGGACAAACTTGTGTCTGAAGTTGAGATTTTGTTGAACAAAATCTCTGTGAAAAAAATCTGGGGGGCGACTAAATCTAGTCCAGTTTAATCCCTAGAAGGCAAAAGTTTGCGCCTGGAAGGCAAAAGAACCCCTTCGTCGTATCTCCTCAGTTTCAAGGCACGCCCCGTATTACCTTAGCCAGTATCGGAATCCTCGGCGTCAACATATCGAGTGACGTGCAGTTTCATGGCGACTTGGAAGAGAAGATCTAATTGGCCTCTAAAAAGCTTGGCGTGCTCAGCAGAGCGGGACAGTATTTCATGCCGGCACCTGCAAGTTTACAAGGCGCAGGTTCGGTCGTACATGGAATACTGTTCCCATCTTTGGGCTGGATCTCTCCAGTGCCAGCTCCTTCCATTTCATCGCATCCAGTGCAGAGCAGTTCGAATCGTCGGCGACTGAGCTCTTTCCGATCGGCTTGACTCACTGGCACTGCGAAGAGATGTTGCATCTCTTTGCTCTGGGGAATACCATGGGAACTGCAGATGCGTTACCGGCTTTTAAAAAAGGAAATATGCTCTTTTCTTGAAGATCCCTAAGTCATATCAGTCCGGAAAAATCTCTGACAGTAGTTGATCCACAAGGAAGTTGTGCGAGTAAGAAAAATTCTTTTAAATCACACAGTGGTGGACCGCTAGTCGTCCAGATGATATGGATGGTATTGCGAGCTTTTTCGCGATGTGCGATGTCGCGATATGGAATGAGTCCGAACAATGCCTCAGAGCACTCCCCGTGGTAGATGCGATAAAATAAGCAAAGAGATGCAACATCTCTTCGCAGTGCCAGTGAGTCAACCTAATCGGAAAGACCTCAGTCGCTGAGGATTCAAACGGTTCTGCCCTGGATGCGATCAAATGGAAAAACCTGGCACTGGGGAGCTCCAGAGCATAGATGGAAACAGTATTCCATGTGCGGCCGAACCTGTGCTTTATAAAGTTGCGGACGGTGTGCCGGCATTAAGTACTGCCCCCTCTGCTGAGCATGCCAAGCTTATTAGGGACCAATTCTACCTTCTCTTTCAAGTCACCACGAAACTGCATGTCACTCGATATGTTGACTATCATCATGTTATTCATCAAATATATATATATATATATGAAGTTGGTTGGTGAGTTTAATCTTTTTACTTCAGGCGCAAACTTTTCAGCAGAATTAACTATTATTTTTTGACTTCATACTTGTTTGTTAATTACAGATCATGGCCAACACTGAGGAAAACATTGATTCTAATCCTATATAAAGAAGTATATGCAAAGACAGTATATAAAGAAGCAAAGCACCAGTGCTGTCGCTTGCATAGCAATGAATGTTACCGGTTTGCAACATGTCATTGATATGCAGAAGAAACAACGTTGATGATAGCACGCAGTCTAATGGAACACCAGCGTTAATGGGCTTGTAATCGGAGCATGCACCGTCTACTTCAAGAGTCGAGTTGGTCGCAAAGAGAGAGTCCAGTAGATCGGCTTTGTCCTTTGCGGCATGGGGCAGTGAGTCGTCCTATGGAGTGGAGAAATGGCTGGCAGAAGTTCCTTTGGACTAGTTTCCCACCAATTCTGCCGATGTGCTCTGACTTTGCCTTGACAATGACACTTTTGAAGGACCTGGAAACAGAATTATACTTCTTAGTTTAATTCTTTGCAGAATTATACTTTATCTCATAAAAAAACTCTGTGTCTTGAGTGTCTAGTGTGCAGCTGGTTTTGGTTTACTAATGAGTTGCCGTATGCATTCGTGAAATTCACTCAATACTCCGATTGGAATATTCAGTACTTATGTAATTTTACCGTAACTCTGACCAAACTTGTTTGAATAATGATATCTTACAATTATTTCCAGTCCCCAATATAAAATCTCGGGAACATAAAATAAGTCAATAAAATGCGAAACAATACGAAAACTAGTTTAATTCAATTGTTTGAATAATTGTTTGTTTATTCATTACGAGCCAGTGCTCCATTACTATCCAGCCTGATAGTAAGGAGTAACGTAGCCAAATATTATGAAGCGCACACACCGACTTTTCTGCGAAGTCTCAAGGCTCCAACTGAAATCCAGCACTGTATTTGCAGCATTAAGCTGATTTGGAGACCTATTTTACACACTAACAGTTTGTGGTTCTTCTGTGTACACTAATCGTTTTAGTTCGGTACACAAATAAAAGTCTGGAGGTGTTAGATCTGTTGATCTCACTGACTAGTTCACATGTCAACCACGACCTATCCACCTATCACCGAACAGGCTCGTCAATATTAGACACTCGACGTTAGAGTATTGGGTACATGTTTCCGATACACACGCGGAAACATAACATTTTTTTTGTTTCATTATTAATTAATGATGTACATGTACTGCTTCTGAACTGTCAATGCGTAATCAGTCCAAGACTAGTGCATGCATATTTTCCCTTGAATTTGGATATTTTTTTGAAATGTGTGTAAAATGTTTATAGCAAATAAATGATTCTTTCTTTTTTTTCTTATGGACTCTGGCCTCAAGACATTCTTGTCTTTGAAGACATCCCCATTTAAATCGAATGGAAAGACTTTTGGTCCTGGTCTAAATTTAAACTTGAGGAATAAGAGTACTAAAACAAGTACCCACTGGAAATTAAGAAACAGAAACCGAGGGACGTTTCACAAAGTTTTGTTTTCATAATTTCCATAATCATCCATGATCAGGCCCGCCTTCTAGCTATTTTGACTAAGGAATCTACTCAAGGGTTAATTAAATCATCACACATTATATAACAGGAAAAGCTTTCGAACAGCTGAAGGAATCCGGTTAGGAGCTAGACTCAGAAGGATCTGTAACCCTCATATTATCTATCAGTGCTCCTTGTGGTAGCAACATCGACGAATCCACGGTCTTTCATATAAAAACAGTACTGGTAGATTGTCACGTCATGATTTTCTTGCTTTCATAACAGCTCTTGTTCCTACAAATGTCCGCTCGATTTTGGAGCCTTTTGAAATACTCAAAGACGATTGCAGGAGATCCTTCGGTATAATTTTAGTTCCTTAAGAGAAAGACAAAATCCTAATATGGGGAGCTATGTGCACAGAAACTTTGGCATCTCATATCAGTACTAACTTGTTGAGAGCCGGAGACGCAAATATGATTCTCTGAGAGATGAATATTTATTTTTGCTACTTGCTGTAGACTATAAGTCCGTGAGCTCTACATGCGGTGAAGTTTCTAAAGGAACTGTATCCGCAATTTGTCGAGCTGGTAATAGATTGCTTGTTCTTTTCTCGCTCAAAAGCTAGCGGTCTTAGCACTATACCGGCGCCAGTATAATTGTACTATAAGTTTAGTATTAGTTGTTTTTTTAATAATAATTTTTGTATACCTAAGATTGATTCTTCGATAGAAACTCTGTAATGCTGTTTCATGCACATCTCCGGTGCTTAGGAGTCATATCAATTTCAACCTAAGACCTACGAAAACAAAAGTGATAATTGCGTGTGTTCCCTTGTTACAATAAGCCCAACATATCCATGTGGTGCGAGGAATGATTGTGAGTCTGATGAATGAAGTTTAATTGAAGTGTACATGCCATGTCAATTTTGCCATAGATTTGAAACGTTACAGACGTGCATCAAAGAAAAAAAAACGAAAGCTATACTAGCCATATACTTAGCCATAGGAGAAGACATAAGACCCCTTTTTGCGAGAAACTTAATATATAGTGATACAGCTACGCTGTAACTATGTTTTGGCTGCAGTACTAGGAGTTGAGCCGACTGGGGAAGGACTGGTAATGCTACTGCGTTTCGTATGATGAGTGTAGCGAACCGAAGAACCTTTTTACTGACAACGAGGAATTAATTCCATTTTAGTCCTCAGAGCGAGCAACACAAATGCGTTAAAATTTTTAAATAAAGATAGATGTAGATGTCTTTAGACTACAGCATCCCTTACCATCAGAAGAACTTCGTATCACCTCGTTCATAAAAAAGAAACAATTTATAATTTTATCGCAACTCACGTTTAAGCAACTAGACAGTGTTACCGGAATGCTGCTATGTTACGTATGGTGAGTGTAGGGAACCGGAGACCCTTTTTACTGGAAATGAGGCATTCCACTCTAGTTCTCACGGGTAACAACCGATCTGCATTTTCATTCGTAGTCGAGGATAGATGTAGATAGATGTCTATGGGTCACAGCATCCACTTACCATCAGGTGGATTGTGTGATCTTTTGTCATTCCTAAGTTATATAAAAGAAAGTACCCAAGTTTTAATAAAGCAGAATCCAAATTAATGTAAAACTTCAATTCTGTAGACCGGTAATGGATAGAAATATGTACTATATTACAGTATAAGGTTATGTACCTTATCACCCTGAGAGTCAGAGATCAATCCGAATACTGATAAGAAAACAAATGATTTTTTAAATCGTCGTCGGTAAAAGAATATTATTTATAAATGTATAAGATAATTAATTTAATAATAAGTAAAGAACTAAATACAGTAAAATGATTTCCACATAACAGAGAGAGAGAGAGAGACAGAAAGTCGATGCTAAGACATTATGTCTTGTATAGAAAAATTAAGGCCCCGACTTCAGAAGCTGTTAGGTAGAAAATGTTTTATTTTTTGAGTTCCTTGAAATTGGTTTTTCTTATTTATTAAAGGTTTATTTTTTGACCCTTTTGAACTAGAAGGTCGTCTAAATACCTAAAGTAAAAACTTTTCACCAACAACCATTAGCGATGCATTTATTTTTACAAATGTATATAAAACTGATCCTAAATTATAATCTACTAAATAAAAAAAGGAATTCTCAAAACCGGTAAAAAAGTATTAGAATTGTGGAGCTATCGTAACACATAACATAATATTACACACAAAAACATTGAGTCGAATCAAGAACTTCCTCCTTTTTTTTTGCTAAGAATAATTTTACTTTCTTGTTACTTAATTGATCTAATATCTATTCCTTTTTAACCCTATGGTGATGCTAAATCAATGTCCACATACGTTTAATCGAAGAGCATACAAAAATCAATGCTTGTTTATGTACTATGTTTGAATGAAGTGGTTTTAACTAATACGATAACGTTTTGTATATTTATATTACCGTTTCAGAACCCGTACCGTTTCTTTTTATTCAATATAGATTATAAATAATACTTTTTGCAAGTCACATTTTTTTAATTTATCACTTGTTCGGAAAAAACCTCTATCCTGGGAAGAACCAGCAAGAAACCCAGCGGAACCATTTTAAAGGAAATAAAACTCCACTCTTAAGTGTAAAAGATTAGGGAATGAAGATTTTAATGCAACTGTTTAGTCGACGTTGATATGTTACGCTATATTATGGCTATAGTTATATAATTAATCGATATAATATGTGATATTACTTAGTCCACTTAAAAGGGTCAAATATTAAACATTTATTAAGAAGTATTAAAAATTACGTAATTGTTGCTGAAGTTGTGGCGTTAATTATACTTTACACTATGTTCTGGACTGTCTCGTTGGTCAGGAAGTTAGCGGTGTCTCAAACCCGTGCCTGAGAACGCACATAAGGCCATTGGTCCTGCGCCAATCTCTCTCCGCTTGTGTCGGTTTACCGTCCCATCGGACTATAACAGTGAGAGAATAAAGAGTGCACCTGTGCCTGCGGATACACTTGGGCACTATAATCTTATATTTTACTTTTATATTCCGTGAGGTTGTAATTTATTTTATGAGAAAAGAATTGCGAAAAATCTCACAAAATTATGTATTTATTATTGTGTAGTATATGTAGTGTGGGGTGTGAAATAAAAGAATCTCTCTAAACACGTTTTCTAAAAATTATAATTCGTATTTTAAACCGGAGTAACTTAGGAGCTAAGCACTCACGTAAATTTCACAGTACGTAAGCGATCCAAGTTCGGTTCCCGCTGACACCAATGACGTTCAACAGAAAATTAACAACATCAGTTTAAGTGCGCATTTACCATCTGCTCCGGGAAAGTGAGGAAACCTGTATGTCTAAGGAATGAAACATTTAGAGAACTTGTGAAGATCGCCACTAAGCACAGGAGCAGCGCGGTGTTCCAACATAAACAGAGCCAGTGCAGCAGTAGTGGAAAGTGTATAAAATATAACTTAAATTAGTTTTACCATCTGTACGAAAATAAAAAAAGTTATATTTAAGTTTGAAAAGAAGTATTTGGCTACTCTGTAAGCCTCAGCATGTATCACTGTCAGAAAGATCACACGTTACTAAAAAGAAAACACCTGCAATAAGTACCAAGACAAACAAAGAAGCCGGCATTGTTTGTTGTATTTATATTTTTAGATCCCATTGGGACATACAATAAAATATAAGAGCTATCTGTATACACGAACTATTTAAACGTAACGACGGAATTAATTGTCTCAACTCGATTCCGCGACCGGCAACCGAAGACGCGATACGCCTCTGCCAGTTATAATTTCCTTTATAGTCGTACTCATAGCCGTCCTTGGTGAAAAACCAATTGACAATCGGGTATGTAATTTGTTATAAGTGTTATAAGTTTAAATAACAATTTTTTATTATATCATTTTTTTCTTCATATTTTTATATTGTCATCTGATTCTGAGATAAGTTTAAAATTTCCACTCTCTTATCCAGAGCTGGACCGCCGACATTTTTTGTGCAGAAGAAGCTAAGAAAATCAATGTAAAATTTTGTGGTAATTCAATTTTCCTCTGTTTAAAATACAAAGAGGTGGAAGTTATTTCCCAAGAAATTTGGATAAAATTATTGTGTGGTAATAAATAACCACACCTCAAAAGGCTTTAAAACTTTGCACAATGTTTGGATCATCAACATATCATTTATTTCATTCATTACATCATTATATTTATGAAGCAGCGTTTTTCAAGACGAACTTCAGTAATAATAAATTTCGATCTCGTCTTACCGCTGATCTGATATTATAGATTAAGAAATACAATTTTTCGTCTTAACGTAGGGTACTTAATTTGTATTGTTTCATTAGATACATCTATTGTTATTTACATCTTTATACACTAGTCATCATCTAGCAAACGCACCTCAACGATTTACATGATATTTTTTAAACGGACCCGCAATTAACTAATCGGCGATCCCCGTATCTAGCTCATCGAGAAGTTAGTTTAAAATCAATTCCTAAATTCAACCCGTACATGCATGGGAGTTAACGTCGTAAAATAATTATTTAATTCATTTTTAAAAAAATGCCTAAAGTGTTTTTTCATTCGTGTACCTATTAAATAATAATGTTTGTCCATTATTTAAGAATTTGTTAATAACTTGACAACAGTAGTGTAGTGACAACTAGTATTTTGTACATATGACCTCAATCGGTCTAATCGGTCAGAAGTTAAACGATCACTAAAATCCGCACCAAAATTATGTTTTTTTTTTTATAAAAGTGAAGTAACAGACTTACAGTCTACCTGATGGCAGGCACCTGCAGCCAACTTCATACAGAGAAGGCCAAAGAATGCAAGAAAGAATATAAGAAAGAAAGAAACATTTACTTGCACATAATACAGGTAGAATGAACGCAGTAGAAATGCGGTCGTTAAGGAGTATGTTAGGGCTGAATCTTAATGACAGGGTAAGAAATTGTGTAATAAGAGAAGAGTGTGGTTTGCAAGATGATGTTGTGACCAGGATTAAGAAAGGAATGCTTCGGTGGTTTGGTCATGTGGAAAGAATGAATGAGGAAAGAGTGACAAAGAAAATTTATGTTGCAGAAGTGAATGGCAGAGTCGGAAAAGGGACGTCCTAGGCGAAAATTTATCGACCAAATTGGCGATTTATTGAAAACGGGCCAAATTAGGAGTACCCTTAACCGACGAGCATGTATGCGGAGGTGTATGGATGTGAAGGAGGCGAGAGAGGTGTGTCAGGATCGTGCCAAATGGAAGTCTGTAGTCTCTGCCTACCCCTCTGGGTGACAGGCGTGAGTGTTTATGTTGTATGTTATGTTATAATACAGGTGGTGCCATATTTAACAATGGTGCATAATTCAAGCTACATTCTGCTTGTATTATGCATGCAAATATTTATAAATATATAAAATAATTAAAATACTGTTATATTACTAACAAAATGTCAAATTATATTCTTTTTTAGCATATTTATTATTATTGTTTTACCTTATATTAATTTTTTGAAAATAATCATATTATAAGTTAGTTTCATGTTGCGTGAGCTTTTCTATCGTATAAAAGCATTTATCCACTAGCCATTTTCATAAATTAATTTTAAAATATTTAAATGGAAGTTGCTTTAGATTTAGACTCTTAGGCAGTTTATTAAAAACTGACATGCACATGTAGTAAATATTCTATTTATTCTTAAATTTGTTCTACAAAATGGAATCGTTATTTTAGTAGAATCTCTTAGGCTGTATTTAGTAACACGATCCCACTTGAATTTGAAAAAAAAAACGTTACAATTCCTTACAAAGACTGATATTTTCTTTATACGTGGTAAAGCCATCCTGCAGCTATATTTGTATGGTTGTAGCACGAATGGGTCGCCTCGACCGGGAAGAAACACGCTCTTACACAATAGCAGCTTAATGTTGCTACGTTTCGTACGATAAGCGTAGAGAAGGAGACCTTTTTTACTAGAAACACATCCGCATTTTGATTCTTAATCGAGGATAAATGTAGATGTTTATGGGCCACAGCATCCACTTACCATCAGGAGACTGCTCGTTTGTCACCCATAATCTATAAAAAAATCTTCAAAAACATACATGCAGCAATAAGCTGCATGTATGTTCTTGAAGTTTTCTCTATCAGCAAATTAAGATTTTTTTAAATAGAGGTTAAAAATAAGTTTCTAAAGGAGTCGAGTGGACTTACTCCACAAATAGTTCATAAACATTATTTCTTTTATGCAATAAATACTAGACCAACATCAGTCGAATATCCCCATATTAAAGCAATATCTAAGGAATGACTACATAGCCTTTATAAGCTATACCTGCAGTCTCTTCATCTAACACGGTCCCAAGCTTTCTAAGGGCGTAGTTATCCGTACTAAATTAAGTTAAGAATTTTGTTTATGACAGATTTCTTAATACCGATTGAACCTCTTTACTTATTTTTAATTTCGTGAGACGTATCTTATATGGATAAATCAATCGATAAATATAAAATTGGTCACACTTAACAATGTAGTACATTCCAATGCAGTGCCGATCAAAATCAATAACCATCCATTTGCGATATTAACGATGTATGATTACGAACTTATTACCGGTAAAAGCTTTCGCGTAGAAATCCCGCGTTAAATCTTGTTTTTTTTAACGTCTTTTCATATTAAAAATCTTCTCGTAAAATATACTATTAAAAAGGAAAACTAAATCTTAAAATTTCTTACATTTAGATATAATGAATAAAGCACTAAATTGAAAACAGTTTTCTCACAGTTTAGTTTAGTTTTAGTCTCAACAGTTTTATAATACAGTCCTTACTACCTTTTATTCATGTCTATATAACCGGCCTATTGGAAGAAACTTATTATGAAATAAGTCTTTCTTTTTATAGAATAGGTGTAAGGAACACTGTCCAAAAGAAGAATCAAAATGCAGAAACCGTTGTGACTTCTTCGAACTAAGTTGGAATGCCTCATTTTCAGTAAAAAGGATCTCCAATTATCCACACTCATCAGACGAAACACGGCGTCACTCCTCGATCAAGCCGACGCTTTTGTGCTACAATCATAATGTGGGTGCACAGTAGCTCTACCATATTTTAGAAACAAACTTGTTTTAATTGTTTATGAGTACATAAATTGCTAAACACTCGTTCAAATTCTGCGCCGTTGGCACTGGCCTCGCGGATCTAAGCCTTGCCTACAATTCATCATCATCATCATCATTCATCGTCATACAACGCATTCGAACCTAACCATGGTCCACCTATAAATAACGATTAACGAAGACAAGCTGTGAAGCATCAAAAGTATAATAATAAGTATGAGACTTCCCATCTAAGGCCTTTGCGGCGACAACACATCAATGGGCTTGTTTTCTTAAAGTTGGTTGTGTTTACCTTCGGTCGCTGAATACTGCACGATCCCATATCAATCTCGTAAGAAGCTGCAGAGGGACACTGAAACAGTAAATTGGCTGCAGCATAACCTTCATAACAATGTGGTTAGAACCAATCCTACCAGTCGCGAGCACTGGCGTAAAGTAGTTCTGAGAGTGTGTGCAAAAATCGCGTGAATTAATTCCTTCCTCTCCATTCCATCATGGTCTCCAAATGTTTATTTGAGTTAAGATACTGCTATGGACTTGGCACCCGTTCAGATCTTAACTCTTTTACCAGCGAGCCGACAAAACGTCGTTTCTACTGAATTTTTTACGTTTACGTTTTAGGTGGGATATTTTATATCCTGGACGAACAGGTTTCCTCACGATGTTTTCCTTCCCCGCCATACATGTGGTTAATCAGAATTTTTAATTTATATAAACAATTTCATTGGTGCCGGTGAGAATCGAGCTTGCGGCGAGCTCTTATAATTATACTGTAAACAAATACTAAGACTATATTATAATAATAAGCAAATCGTTAAGTAACAATGTAATATTCATAGACTACAACCAACTAGAACTGATGTTATTTAACATTTTATATACCTACTAAATATAGCTAACTTTTACCAGCGACTTCGTCCGCGTAGAACTTAAAACTCTGCAGATGTCTAATAGTGGCCTTTTAAATTCAGTTTTTTCTTTATATTATCTCGAAAACTATTTGCGATATGAAAGTGTATTTATTTAAAATATAAAGATCCATTAATTTCACGTAAAAATGTATTATCACCTTCTCCTCTAACATCATGATTTTGTTATAAAATTATGTAGAAGTAAAAAAATGTTGAAAATTGTCTTCGCATCAAAACTATAAGGGATAGAGGATAAAATTACCTGTTCAAAACTTTTTCAAACTCATATTAGTTTACGAGAAAATCGTCAAAAATCATTTATTTTTTATAAAAAACATAGTTTTTATAAAAATGTAACCTATATCAGAGGTGGCAAACCAATGGCCATAGATGGCACAATATTTTGGGCACGTCACCGATCACAAAGTTCACTATAAAGTATTTATATTACGAACGAACGCGAGTGATCCTAGTTACATCGTAGCCTACTATTGCTAATGACGCACAGTTCGTTTCATCATCATCATCATTACAGCCCTTCACAAGTCCACGCCTCCTCCAAGGAATGCATAGTTCATTTACGTATAGCATAATAGTCAATTTCGTTGACACAACTGTATTTAAAAGTTCATTTGTGTTATATTTAGGATTTTACAACCCCAATATAAGTTATTTGTCATCTAATCTGCAACAACAGAAGTCACACTAATGTTACTTTAATTTGAATTACGCGTATAACTAAAACATTATTATACATTTCAAAATGTATTTTGCGATATAAAATAATAAAAGTCTCAATTAAAAAAATCTTTATTTTTTTAGTAAATAAAAATTTTGGAGTCAGTATATATTTTGGAGTCAATATAGTATTTAGTATTGTCATTTTTCCAATAATCACGAAGTTAAAGTTATTTTACGACATGTCTAATACCTAATTAAACATTTCTTTAGAAAAATGGCACGTAAAGGTTCGCCACCCCTGGCCTAGATCATTCCTGATATTGTTTTCTATCTGTTTGTGACATTTCATCACAATTGGTGTAGCCAGAAGGACAGACAGATAAAAAATTTAAAAGCCTCTCTGATGGTGATTATTTCGATGTTATAGGCAAACACTTTAAATTAAGTTATATGTATCGTTATCATGTTAGTTCTACACTAAGTGTTGTCACTTCACGTCTTCAAGTGTTGATTTGATGCCTGTTATCTTTTCATATCTTTCTCGTATTTAAACAGAGATTTGGAAATATTTCAAAGCAAACAAAAACTAAGTAATTCTATAATATTTGGAATCTACGTTCGTTTACGCAGACATTGTTCGTTATATCATTTGATATCGTTTATTACCTGAGCGGTAGAACAAATTTTCTTCCTACGAGTAGCTCCGTCCATAAAGGGCTCCCTACATGTAAAGATTTATTTCTATAAGTGCTTAGCAACATACGTTCAGACATATGTTGGCAAAGATCAGTCATCGTGACATCATAACGTTATGAAGTTAATTGTTTTATGGAGCCGCGTCTACAAGCCTCGGAGCAGTTTTAAACAACTGATGTAGTGATAAATGATAAACAAGCAGTTGTATGTAACAATCTATAAATAACTTGTTTAGGAATCATATTAGATCTCATTGTTTAAATTTCTTCTTAACACAAAAGCGATAATACTAGGCTGCACTAAAAGTATCGGGAATGGAATATTTCCACTGTTCCTGTCATATTAAAATATTTTAATTGAAAACTCCTTGGTTTTAAAAATCGAATACCATTTATTTATTTAAAAAAAGATTCTCGGTCTTGTCACAAGGTTTTGTCAAACTTTTTAGTCGTTGAGAAAATAGAATTGACTCGAGAAAATTCAAGAGCGATGATTTATTATGACTTTCGAAGTGGTTTAACATAAAAACAGTGTATTGACCGGATGATTTCTGCATTTGGTGATAAAGCCCCATACAAAAGCACAATTTATCGCTGGTTTGCTGAATTTCAACGTGGACGTGTCAAGCTCAGTGATGATCCCCGTCAAGGTCGTCCAAAAACTGCAGTCACCCAAGAAAACGTTGATGCTGTGCGTAAGCTGATTGAGGAAGATCGACATGTGACATACCGCGAAATTCAGGCAACTTTAGACATTGGCATGAGTCAAATACAAATAATCTTGCATGAACAATTAGGTGTAAAAAGTTGTTTTCCCGATGGATACCGCATTCGCTCTGTGAAGAGCAAAAAGCTACTCGCGTTACTTGGTACGTCAGAACTCTCGAAAGACACGAGGATCTAAATGCGTCAGGTGACGAATCCTGGATATACGCGTACGAAACAAAAAACCAGTCACGAGTTTAGGTGTTCGAAAATGAGTTAAAGCCAACAAAAATTGTTCGTTGACGGAGTGTTGCAAAATAATGGTGGCCACGTTTGTCTCCAAAACCGGCCATGTTACGACTATTCCTCTTGAGGGACAAAGAACGGTTAATGTAGAATGGTATGCTAGCATTTGTTTGCCACAGGTCGTTTCTGAACTACGTAAAGAGAACTGCAACCGCCGCATCATCCTCCATCACGACAATGCGAGTTCTCACACCGCACACAGAATAAAAGAGTTTTTAGAGCAAGAAAACATAGAATTATTAGACCATCCGCCGTACAGCCCCGACCTAACCCCTAATGATTTCTATACTTTCCCTAAAATAAAGAATAAATTGCGTGGACAGAGATTTTAATCACCTGAAGAAGCTGTGGACGCCTACAAAATGGCCATTTTGGAGACCCCAACTTCCGAATGGAATGGTTGCTTCAAAGATTGGTTCCATCGTATGGAAAAATGTGTCAAATTTCGCGGAAAATAATCATAATCATAATCATAATCATAATTTATTTGCAGAAAACATGGTACATTACAGGTTGGTAAATTATTTAAGTCCAGCATGTTTTGTCATAATGTTGACATACAAATATTTATCTAATACATTAATTACATTTTCACAACTAATAAATTAATAACATGTTTTCAAAATCATCATAATAATTTTATTACATTTAATTTAATTAAAATAATATGCTTATAGTTACTTAATTCATTTTAATATCGATTCCTAATCCTAATCATAAAATTTAAATATTCTTCAACAGAGTAGAAGCATTGGTCCTCAAGCCATTGTTTGACAATCCTGCGAAAACGTACCTTTGGGAGTGATTGAAACTCTGTAGGCAGTGCATTGAAAATTTTTATACACATAGCTGAACAATTTTTCCTATAGAGGCTAGTGCTTGGCATTACACTATGTGTCAATCTTTCAGTATGCCTCAAGTTTCTCTGTGCAGTATTTCTTAGCTTTGTGAATAAAAGTATATTATTTTTAACAAAACATACCAAATTGAGGATGTACATACATGGCAGCGTCAAAATGTGTAATTTTTTAAAATACGGTTTACACGATGAATCTGGTGCCAAACCATTCATAGCTCGAATACATTTCTTTTGGGCTGAAAAGGCTTTAATAGCATCTGTACTGTTACCCCAAAGCAAAAGACCATAATCGAGTGCAGAATAAATGTATGCATAGTACGCCGTTAGTAAAGTTTCATGAGATGTAATTCTTCTCAGTCTGCTAAGAAGAAAAATGTAGCTATTTTAGAACAGACTTTGTCAACTTGGGCTTTCCAGTTAATGTTATAAAATGTTTGTCCAATAATATTCCCAGAAATTTTGTTTCAGTCATTTCATTAACAGATTGTCCATTGCAATATATATTAAGATTATTATTCAATGTTCCATAATTACTAAATTGAATATAACATGTCTTTTCTACGTTAATGCATAAATTATTATATGTCGCCCACTTTGAAATATTGTCAATAGTATTATTAATATTAGATTCATAGATGTCAATGTCAATGTCTTTTTTAGATGTCACAATAACTGAAATATCATCAGCAAATAAAATACATTTGTATAAAGTTGAGTCAGGTAAGTCATTTATATATAAAAGGAAAAGAATTGGCCCTAATACGGAACCTTGTGGAACTCCAAATGAATTTAATCTATCACTGGATTTATAAGAAGTTAATGTCTGTGAATTATCAATATTTGTTACTTCTACAAATTGTATCCTATTTCTTAGATAGCTAGCAATCCAATCTAGGAAAGGGCCTCGAAACCCCAAATTATCAAGTTTTTGTAAGAGTATTTTGTGGGATACAATGTCAAAGGCCTTCGACATATCAAAAAAGATTGCTGTAACTCTTAGCTTATTATTTATAGCCCTAACAATTGTATCAACAAGATCATATCCAGCAAGGCTTGTAGATTTATTATTTTGAAAGCCATATTGCTCACTTTTAATTAAATTATATTTCATCGTAAATTCTACAATACGATTAGCCATTGCCTTTTCAAATATTTTAGATAAAACTGAGACTATACTAATCGGTCTATAATTATTTAAATTTTTAGAGTCATCCTTTTTATGTATCGGCTTAACAACTGGCTTTTTTAAGATACTAGGAAAAGTAGCTTTTTTAAATGACAGGTTTATTAGGTAAGTTAATACTCTACCTAAAACCGTACAACAACTTTTAAAAACATCCGTTGAAATACCATCAAAACCTTCCGACTTCGTATTATTTAATGTTTGTATTAATTTCAATACTTCATCAACAGTATACATTTCTAAATACATGCTATTACATACTCTTAGACAATTAGTGTTTTGGCACTGATTACTGTTATTATTGATATTTGTTGATTCAATAAAGTGGTTGTTGAAGGTTTCAGCAATTTGTTGAGGATCTGTCAAATAATCGTTACTTGTACAAACTTTTTGAATTATTATTTATGCAACAAGTCTGATTTTTTATTATATTCCAGGAAGCACGACATCTATTTTTTGATTGCTCAATATATTTATCATTATTAAGTTTTTGAGCTTGATTTATACAACGTCTTAGTACAGCGGAATAGATCATTTACCTTATTTTATTCTGGTTCGATTTTACTTTATAGTAGTTAAACCTAAGCTTCCTCTTCATTGTACAGCTTTTTCTCAGTCCTTTTGATATCCACTTAGGTCGACGAACTCTATTATTAATACATATCCTAATTTTAGGAAAGCATAGCTCATAAAATAACATAAAAGTATCAAAGAAGTTTAGGAAAGCTACATTCAAATTTGATTCATTAAAGACATCAGAAAACGTTAATCTCGATATACAGTATTTAAATTTATTAACATTTTCTTTACAATAGTTTCGTTTTATAATATAGTACTTTAGGAGTGGTATTTCTTTGTTTGGTACAGGAACGTGTAGCATTTGAGCCATGTCATGATCCGATAGAGCAAGTGGTAATAACTCTGCAGTAGCATTATTCACATTACTAAGGATAAGGTCAAGACAGGAGTTCACCCTAGTAGGTTGATTGATATGTGACGTTAGATTAAAAATTTTTAAGAGATTATGCAACTTTTCGGTGATTTTATTATTTTCCATTATCATCATCATCATCATTACAGCCCTTTATAAGTCCACTGCTGAACATAGGCCTCCCCCAAGGTATGCCACAAAGCACGGTCCTGAGCCACCTGCATCCATCGACTTCCTGCATGTCTTACCAGGTCGTCACTCCATCTAGTGGGGGGTCGCCATACACTTCGTCTACCGGTACGAGGCTGCCACTCGAGAACCTTTTTTCCCCAACGGTTGTCGGTTCTTCGAGCTATATGGCCGGCCCATTGCCACTTCAGATTACTAATCCGTTGGGCTATGTCGGTCACTCTGGTTCTACTGCGGATATCCTCATTTATAAGTTTATCACGCAGAGAAACTCCGAGCATAGCCCTCTCCATAGCTCGCTGAGCGACTTTGAGCGTCCTCATACGGCCAGCAGTGAAGGACCACGTCTCAGTTCCATATGTCATCACTGGCAACACGCACTGGTTGTACAACTTAGTTTTCAGGTTTTGAGGTATACCTGACGAGAAGATGCGTTGTAATTTCCCGAACGCTGCCCAGCCGAGTTGAATCCGTCGATTGACCTCTCGGTCGAAGTTGGACTTACCTAGCCGGACTATTTGTCCCAGGTAAACGTACTCGTCAACAACTTCGAGCTTAGAGCTCCCAACAATTACCGGCATAGGTGTGACATGGACATTAAACATGATCTTTGTTTTGTCCATGTTCATCTTGAGACCTATCCGTTGGGAGGCACTATTGAGATCATTGAGCATAGTGCTTAAGTCCTCCAGCGATTCTGCCATAAGAAGTATATCGTCGGCAAATCGAAGGTGAGTGACGTACTCGCCATTGATGTTAATACCGTATCCTTTCCAGTTCAGTAGCTTGAAAACGTCTTCCAATGCAGTGGTGAAGAGTTTCGGGGAAATAACGTCACCCTGTCTTACACCTCCCTGCAGTTGGATAGGTTTCGTACTCTGGTTCTGTACTCGGATAGCCATCGTAGCCCTACTGTACAAACACTTCAGCACTTCGATATACCGACAGTCAACTTGGCACCGGTGAAGAGACTGTAACACCGCCCAAATTTCGACGGAATCAAAGGCTTTCTCATAGCCCACATACGCCAGGCAAAGTGGCAGATTGTATTCTTCGGACTTCTGTACAATTTGCCGAAGGGTATGTATGTGGTCTATGGTACTAAAGCCTTTTCGGAAACCGGCTTGTTCGGGAGGCTGGAAGTCGTCGAGTCTGCGTGCGAGACGATTCGTAATGACTCTCGAAAACAGCACATAGACGCGGCTCAGAAGGGATATCGGTCTGTAGTTCTTCAAGAGGGCGTTGTCACTTTTCTTGAAGAACAAGACCACCGCACTTCTGCTCCACGCCTCCGGAGTAGTGCCACCATGGAGGACGGAATTAAAGAGCCTCTGAAGGACTTCAAGTACCGGTGTTCCACCCGCTTTCAGAAGCTCTGCTGTAATTCCATCCTCGCCTGGGGCCCTGCCGTTTTTAAGGTGCTGGAGAGCCATTCTAATCTCGCTCAGACTGACGTCCGGGATATCATCGGAATAGTGTCGGATAAAACCCGCTCTTGGATCGTTACTCACACTTGCGTGTGGCTCCAACGATGATGTGTACAGCTGCCCATAGAACCTCTCAATCTCACTCAGAATCTCAGGTGTCCCGGAAACGATGCTGCCACACTCAGTCTTCAGCTTTGACAGTTGGCTCTTACTGGCAGACAGATCTCTGGCAAAGACTTTGGAGCCCTGGTTCCGCTCAATCGCTTCTTCAATACGAGCAGTATTAAATTTGCGTAAGTCTCGCCGCATGCATTTGGAGATCTGTCTGTTCAGTTGCCTGTATGCTGTCAAATCTGTCGACGATTGCAGCCTCATCTCCCGTCTAACAGCCATGAGATTAAGAGTGTGATCGGAGAGCTTTTGTGTTCTTCTGCGGCCGGTCTTGCAAAACTTAGCTCCGACCGCATGGACAGTTTCCACGAGCTTGTCATACATATCGTCCACTGCATTGCAATCTCCAATCAATTTTCATCAATTTTCCAATCAATTTTCCATTATATTAATATTAAAATCACCACCAAATACGAACTTAGTCTTAGTACTTTTATTTATGGTTTTAAAAAAGAGGTATTCTAGATTTTCAAAGAACAAGTCTAGATCATGTATGTTACTTCTTGGAACTCTATATATACAAATAACTTTAATATTGTATTTAACACTTCTAAAAGCAATAAATACATTTTAAATAGTAATGTTTTGTCACTTCTTTGATTCGCGAAATTTTCAGTGCCGCCCTCGTAGCCTAATACTAACATGCGGAGTGCGTACTTAGTTGTGGATTCTAATACACTATTCACTACTGTCGTGAACCACTCCTTACACAAGCATTTTAAGCTTTTCTAGAATTAAAAATTTATACTAGTCATAGCCTCCGATTTGGTTATGAATATTAATATATACTTTTTTTTTGAGAGTGTGCTAATATAAGAATGATATAGTGAGTAACGCTTATACATTTTGATTTTTAATCAAAGATAATTGTAGGTGTCTACAACATCCACTTACTATCAGGTGGGCTCTATGCTCGTCCATAACCTAACTTCTATGGAAAATATGTTTTGAATGATATTTACGGCACTATTACACTTGATAGATTTAATGCTTGTGTGGTTTACGGAATTGTTTGAATCACTAATCATCATGATCATTATCATCAGCCAGCGGCAGTCCACTGCTAGATATAGACATCTCCCAAAGCACGTCATTGAGCTCGGTCTTCGACTGCACGCATTCCGTTTCTACCAGCTATCTTGCGCAGATTGTCGCACCATCTAGACCGGGGGCGTTTCACACTATCCACAGATCTAAGCTTTCGTAAACTGTACTAGACTTAAAATTTATCAGGTGTTCTTCGGGGCCCAGTTCTTGGCCCCATCCTGTTCTTACTTTATATTAATCTTAGAATCTTACTTTATTCTGCGAATTCCAACAAACTCAGAACTAGTGAGCAAGTGACCTAGAGTTCTGAAATATAGGTACTGGAGACTAAACTAGGATATAGTTTAGTCTCCAGTCCGCCGCAAAAACTTTACTACATTCCATTTTTCTGTGATGTGTGTTAGTAGACCTATCTAAATGCATTTGTGTTAGAAAAGTAAACATAATTCTCATTTCATTTTAATTTTCAGATTAGCGTCCTCAATTTAGTATTCAGGTAACCAGAAAGACGTCGAGAAAAGTGTCTTTTAAGGCAAAAACTTCATTTCAAAATGGAATCACATGAAAAAGCTGTCAAGAACGGGGGCCAGGCCCTCGACAACATGGCCTTTGAAATGACGAACGATGGTAAGTAACATAATCTTCACTTGCCTTTAAAATTATCTAAGGGTACCTGGCCACTATGCCACAAGTGCTTGATTCAATTTCCCATATATATTATCTCTATAAAACCGTATAGTGGCGTTGGAAGATTATTTACTTCCCTATATCATCCCGTGAGTGTCGTAAAAGGCGACAGACAGAAAATGAATCAGGAAAACGGCAGCAACATCTTCCTGTAACAGCTGAATAAAAACATAAAAGATGCCGCTACCCACTCGCTTGCCAAGCGTGGCAGCTATAGCAAGTATTCTCTGAGTGGGGGAAAACTTATATACCTAACAATATATAAAAATTTTTGAAGACATGTACAATTCGATAACACGTATTAGGACAGCGGGCAGACAGTTCCTTGCCATAAATACCTCTCAGAAATTAGAGGAGGTACGTGTCCAGCATTTTCATCTGGGATAACCAGAAGCTCGGCAGGTCTTCACTTCGTTGTTGATATTGATCGCATTCAAACCAAATAATTTTCTTCGTCTTCCGCCTTTTGTAAAGCGGCAGCAAGGGCGTGGAACAATTTGCAATCGTCGGTATTTTCGAACGATTACAATGTTACAGATTACACCGAGGGTTACGGAGTCTTTAAGGAAAGAGTAGGTGGGCCTTTATAACGCTAAGACAGTCGAATTACCTAAAGAAATTGTATTCAAGCACTAACTTATAATAAGGATTTTAAGAAATAGTAAAATGGACTATAATAGCTCAGGGACTAAAGTAAGTTATTTCGAATTATAGGATAGTTGTACCCGAAGCGGCTCCAAGTCCCAGTAAGCTGAGAGACTTGGACGATTTGTTCCCGTACATTGGCGATTTCGGCTGGTACCAGAGGATATTGTTCCTGCTAATGATACCATTCGGCTTCTTCTTTGCATTCGTGTACTTCGCGCAAATATTCATGACAGTGGTACCGGAACAACACTGGTGCTTTGTGCCGGAGCTGAAGAATTTATCGGTTGAGGAACGGTAAGTATTCCTGGAATTTTATGTTTTCCTGGTTCACTCATTGTCTCGCCTTGGAACCATAATCTGTGTGCTGCCCCTACATCCATTAAGTAGTTTGTATTCTTGATACTGTGTTGTCTAGTATTAATAATAAATAATATATTAAAGCTCTATTTATTGTGACTATACATCTTAATTAATGTAACATCAGAAGTGGAGTTAAAGCTTTTTAGTCTGACTTTACATTTTAATAAATCGAACATCAGAAGTGGGATGAATATCTTTTTTATAGTATAAGAGTGACAAACAAGCACACAGTCCACCTGATGGTAAGTGAGTGCTGTGACTCATAGACATTTATCCTCGATTAAGAATCAAAACGCAGATGCGTTGTCACCCATGAAGACTAAGATGGAATGCCTCGTTTCCAGTAAAAAATTGTATACGAAACAACGCAGTATTAAACTGCTATTTTACGCTGGTACTCTCTGAGAGCGTAATATAGCTGCAGCGTGGCTCTACCACGTGTAAAATTATATTTATATTATAACTAATTATTATATTATAATTCCCTATTATTGCTCACATGGTATAGATACTTGAATTGAAATGAATTATAAAACAAAATTATATTAAATAACTAATAGACGATAACACAAACATATCAGTTGTATGCTTGGCACAACTATTAATGTTTGTAGAGTCGTATAAAGGCATAGTGTCAGACAATATAACAACCCTCCGATAGTAACTGTCTAGAGCAGCCAACGAATACCTACAAAATTTCAATTGAAAAACGTTATTTCGCCATTGTAAATCCATGCACGCTGCATGTATATTTTGGTTGCAGCGAAAATGAGTCAGCTTGGTACGGGAAAGACCACTATCTTACCAGAGTTCTAGCGTGAAACAGCATCTTCATGATGCTATGTTTCTGCTGAAACATAATTTATATATGCTTCTATTTTCCTAATAACTTCTCATATTTACGCCTACATTACACTTTTTTTATAGAATGGGATAACAAACTAGCACACAGTCTACCTGATGGTAAGTGATTGCTGTGGCCCATAGCATTACATCTATCCTCGATTACGAATCAAAATTCAAATACGTTGTCACCCGTGAGGACTAAGATGGAATACCTCGCCTCCAATAAAAAGGTTCTCCGGTTCTCTACACTCACCATACGAAACACAGCAGCATTAAGCTACTATTTTACGCTGGTATTCTGTGAGAGCGTGGTCCTTCCCCGGTCGAGCCGACCCAATCGTGCTACAACTATACTACTAATATAACTGCAGCATGGCCCTACCACTTTCCAAATTGGATAAACACATTGGATGAAAACTAATTTTACTAATTCTATATTACTAAATTTTTAATAATTTTTTACCATGTGCCATAGCTGATACTTCCGAAATAACAGGAATTAATACCGCATTAAAATCAAATTAAAATTAATCTTAATAATATGCCAATATCTTCAAGCAAAGCAAAGCGGAAATAAAGACCGTCACAGACAAACTAAGCATTTAAATATTCGAACTATCTTTGGTATGATGCCTTTCCTACACAGATTTAAAGGATCTTTTTTTCTTAGCCAAATGGATATCGATGATGACAGAGATCATATAGAGGTATTGTACCTGTCCAGACAAACAACTACCTAGAGAAAGAGTCATATAAAATCAAATCTCACTACAAAAAAAATAACGTATTTGTATTTTAGGCGACATTTATCCATTCCACTATCACAAGACAACCAATATGACAAATGCCGCGTGTACGACGTAGATTGGAAAACTGTGCTAGAAGATGGCGTCACGCAACCAGACGCGAACTGGCCGATAAAAAAATGCCAAAATCAATGGGAATTCAATTTCACGGATGTGCCTTACGAAACTATTGCAACCCAGGTGAGAAATTATATCTGATGAATTCTTTATTTACTCTATTTCTATATCCCCCTATGAGACAACCTATGATGTAGGCTTATGTTCGGATGTTTACTTTTAACCTCTTAATTTCCAAGCGTCCAAATTTGACCACGGCGATATTCCGTCAAACCCAAGAGGTCAAATTTCACCGCTCACACTACTTTAATTCATAAATACTTGTATTTACAGACTACTTTTCTATGAATAAGTTTGGCAGTATAGAATCAATATGAAGTTTTCTATCCTCCAGTGCAATAAATAGTCATTTATTCTATGATCATCATTTACGTACACCATTTTCGTTTGGATGTTGTTGTGTTGATTTTTGGATTTTTCTAGTGTTATATTAGTGTAGCTATAGTGTTTATTATAAAATTGTTATAAAATTTTTTGTGTGAGTATAATTTATCTTTTTACGTAAATAATTTCGAGTAATATATAGAAATAATAGTGATTATCACGCTGCCGGTATCTGCTTGGTATGTACCCGTTTTTTGTTATGAAAATACAATAAAGTCTTTTTGTATTGAAGTAAAACCACTAAAACAAGTAATATAACATAATAAATAAACATAAACCTGTATTATATTGAAATTTATAATGATTTTATTGAAAATAATATCACGGCAAATTCCATGTAATGAAATTTTTTAGGTTAGTATTAGCGACGCCGCGTCACGTGAAGCGCGCTAGCGTTGTCAATCGTTTTAGCTGGCGATTAAAGGGCTGGCTGTAATGAATGATTGAATGTGTTTTCTATTCCATTTAATTAAAGCTTTCCATAAATCCACTCCACTTCCTTCTTAGTAGATTGCCCCATAGGAGATTGTGTCATAGTTGTGACACATAGCAATACCAGCGTAAAATACAGCTTAATTCTAGTGTAAAATCATTTTAGTGCTGCATTTTACGCTGATATTGATGCAGCTGTTTTGTTTGATGTGTGTAGAGAACCAGAACCCATTTACCGGTATTGAGACGACATTCTATTTTAGTCTTCACGGGTGGCAACTGGCAACGTATCTATATTGATTCTTAATCCAGTATATAAGTAGGTGACTATAAATCACAGCATCCGCTTTACATCAGGTGTACTGTGCGCTCATTTGCCACACTTATTTTTAAAAAAAATCATTATAATTTCTGTGACGTGTGATGTACTACGATTCGAATTCAGAACGGACTACCACTTAGTATTTGAGGTTAATAGGTGTTGAAAGAAAATTAATATTTTTATCGTCGTTTCAACAAACTGGTGCTAACCTCATAAGAGGATTTTGAAATTTTGTCCCTCGATTATCGACTATATGTCAAGGAAAATGTCATAAAAATGTAAAACACCCATAAGCATACAGAAACAAATTTGAGCACCTCTCTCTTTTCTTCTTATAGTTAGGATGGGTGTGCGATAGAGACAACTACCCAGCGACGGCGCAGTCGATCTTCTTCTGCGGCGCAATCGTGGGAGGTCTGCTTTTCGGATGGATTGCTGATAAATATGGAAGGATACCAGCATTAGTAGGTGAGTTATTAAAGTGCTATAAATAATTTTTTTAATTTCAAATAAAGATCATTAAAGGAAAATCATCGGAAAAATAGTTAATAAAATGAAAGATACAATAGCATAAAGTTCAGAATAAATAATATAGGCAATTGGTGAAGAAAAATTAGTTAAAAAATCTTTACATTTAGTCCTTTTTATCTTTTAAATTCAAAATGCGTGCTAATGCAGTATTTTAACTAATTTTACTGCGCACACACATTCGTGAGGGTCGATGGATAGGCAAAAATGATGATGCCCATAAATCACATTTAATTTGGGATAATTTCAAATAAAAATAGAAGCCTTATTTAATCGTATTTTCAAAAACTGAAATAACGGTATATCGTTATTAGCCGCCTTTACACTAAAAAATTGTACTATAGAAATGTCTATCGTAAGAGTATTGTTATAATGATCATGGATTCTAGGTACTAACATGATTGGTTTTATCGCCGGCGTCGGTACAGCGTTCACAAATGACTTCTGGTCCTTCTGCTTCTGCAGGTTTCTCGTCGGTTTGGCTTACGACAACTGCTTCGTAATCATGTACATTGTTGGTTAGTCTCAGATTATTTTGACTAGATAATGCATTACAACTTTTGTCACAGAATACCAGTATGAAATAACAGTTTAATGCTGCTGTTTTGAGTATGGTGAGAGTAGAGAACCAGAAACCCTTTTTGTTGGAAATGCGGCATTTCATCTTAGTCCTCAGGGGTGACAACGCACCTACGTTTTGAATCTTAATCGAGGATAAATGTAGATGTCTATGGGCCACAGTATGCATTTACTATCAGGTGGATTGTATACTCGTTTGTCACCTTATTCTATAAATAAATTTTTTTTAGAGGTGATAATGCATCTGTATTTTAATACGTAGAATAGATACTACTGGCCACAAGATTCACTTACCATCAAGTGAACCGCTCGTTTGTACAGAAATAAGGGTTGCAAACGAGCACACAGTCACAACTGGGCATTCTCGGAAAGGTTTCTGCCCAACAGTGGACTTTAAAAAAGCTCTATTCCTGCTTTACTGTATTGAAATTAGCTTTTAATACACCTATCTTTATCTTCTCTCTCTCTCTCTCTCTTTATCTATCTATCTCTCTGTTTCTGTATCTATCTCTAACTCTTTCTCTATCTATATGTCTCTTTTTTTCTGTCTATCTCTCTCTTTATTTCTTTCTCTCGCTTTATTGATTTAGACAGGGTTGAGGGAATCAACAATATTGTCGCACTTTTAATAAATGGTGGGACTTCTTTACTACCGGGGAGTCCATCTGGGTAGGTACCGCCCTTTTACCTATGGTATTTTTCGTCGACCATACATGTGTATATGTACCGAGCTAACGGTTAGTGTATCTGCACTGCTGTGTCCCGAGCCGGGGAGGGCCAATATGATTATAGGTTGTGCGGCGTTCCATCTTAAGCTTTGGAGGTGACAAAACGTCTGTAGGTTTTTTTTTAGAATTGGTCGCAAGTTTCCATCTGTTGCAGTAGCTAGTTAGCATCAGGGGAACTATACTTGTCAGTTAAATTTTATAAAAAAAAATTAAACCTTACCTGTAGTTTATGTCTGAAAATTTTTCGAAAAGAGTTATCCGTCGAGCGCTGCCCACAAGATCTATTTAGCAGTCATAGGTATTCCTTTTATCATCATCGTTACAGTCCTTCACAAGTCCACTGCTTAACATAGGCCTCCTCCAAGTAATGCCACAAAACACGTTCCTGAGCCACCTGCATCCAACGACTTCCTGCATGTCTTACCAGATCGTCACTTCATCTATGCTTTTTTCCCATCGGTTGTCGGTTCTTCGAGCTACATGGCCGACCCAGGTTCAGGTATACCTCAAAACCTGAAAACTAGATTGTATAACCAGTGCATGTTGCCAGTGATGACTTATGGATCTTGGACGTGGTCCTTCACTGCTGGGCGTATGAGGATGCTCAAGGAATTTCTTTACGACGCTATAAAAGAAAACACTATAAAGCATCATAATATACACTATAAAAACAATCGAATTATTCACAGTGGTAGAATACGTGGGACCAAAATGGCGGACATTCGTGGCCAACATGTCTATCGCCGTTTACTTCACATTTGCGGCATGCCTATTACCCTGGATAGCACTTGCTGTAGCCGATTGGAAGATCTATACACTGATCACGAGCGTCCCTCTAGCGATGTCCATTTTCACACCTTGTGTCGTCCCCGAGAGTGCAAGGTAAATGAGGTAACGTGTTTAAGTAGCATATCCAAAAAAAGAGATCCGTACGTAAACTTGTAATAAAATTATGCAGGAATCTGTGTAAATCAGAATTTTTACGTGGTAGAGCCATGCTGCAGCTATATTGGTTGTATGGTTGTAACACGAATGGGTCGGCTCGACCGGCGAGGGACCACGCTCTCACAGAATACCAGCGTGAAATAGCAGCCTAATGCTGCTGTGTTTCGTATGGTGACTGTAGAGAACCGGAGACCCTTTTTACTGGAAAAGAGGCATTCCATCTTAGTCCTCAGGGCTGACAACGCAAACGGGGATAAATGTAGATGTCTATGGACCACAACAACCACTTACCATCAGGTGGACTGTGTACTCGCTTATCATCCCTTTTCCTATAAAAAAGGAACATGTTGTTGCTTACGTAAGCCACCGGGGCTCTAAAAAGTTTGATACTCTAAAAACATGTTTAGAATTATCCCGATTATAATGCACTACTGTACATAAGCCTCCCTATAGCTTATCTCGTACTGGGATATTTACCACCTCTGCCACACTCGGCAGGCTGCTTTGCTACCGGAGTTTATTTTCTAAGACGTTGCTGCCTTTTTTTATTGGATTGGGGGTAAACGAGCATTCGGCTCACATGATGGTAAGTGACTATCGCCGCCCATGAACAACCGCAACATCAGGGGAATTGCAGGTGCGTTGCCGGGTTTTTTAATAGGAGTAAGCTAAGCTCTTGTCTTGAAGGTCCCTAAGTCGTATCGGTCCGGAAAAATCGCCGGTGGTAAACAATTCCACAGAGAAGTTGTACGAGGAAGAAAACTCGTAGTAAAACGCACGGTAGTGGACCGCCTATCATCCAGATAATGAGGATGGTATTTTTAATTGCCTTCTACGACACCCATGGGACGATATGTGGTAGTGAATAATTTACTCTACCACTACACTACACTTTCAAGGAACCAACCAATGAAATACATTTATCCTCGATTAAGAATCAATATGCAAGCGTTCTCATCCGTAAGGACTAAGATGAAATGCCTCGTTTCCAGCAAAAAGGATATCCGGTTCTATCCACTCACCATACAAAACAAAGCAGCATGGAGCTGCTATTTTACATTGGTATTCTGTGAGAGCGTTGTCCTACCCCGATCGAGACGACCAATTCGTGCTACAACTATAATATAGTTGCGCGTTGCTCTATTGCGTAAAAAACATTCTGCGTAAATCGAACGAAAATGTATAATGTGACCATATGAGTGCTGCAAACGTTGGAGAGAATGTTCGCCATAGTTGCCACGCATGGCGTACGGGTTGGCAGCCACAGTTTTATCATTATTATTGCGTTCTTATCAGCACGATGATGCTGCTCATCTCCTGCCTTAGTTTTCCTCTGTCGCTTCTAAAGGTTGATAATCCTCAAGAGATTTGAGGTTTATCAACCTAATTTATTCTCATAAGAATACAAATTCACTTAATTTAATCATTTGTTTTGAATGCGGAATGTTGATGATAAGATTACATTCTATCACAGATGGTTAATTTCACAAGGACGTATCGACGAAGCTATCAAGATACTGAAGAAGTGTGAGAGGATCAACGGAAAGAAGATACCGGACGCAGTTTTAAAAGAATTTAGGGTAAGACAACTTTAATTTGTATGCCTTCATTCACTTTGTAGTGGCGGTGGAAGAATATCCACTTCGCCATATCATCCCGTGGGTGTCGTAAGAAGCGACAGAGGGAAAGAAAGCAGGAGGCAGCAGCGGGTCCTAATAACGACTAAAAATAAAAACATGCGGTTGCCAACTCACTTGCCATGCGTGGCAACAACAAAACAAATATCCCCCCTATGAGGCGGTCTATGGGGGAGGCCTATGTTCAGCAGTAGACTTTAATAGGCTGTAACGGTAACGGCATTCATTCATTCGTTAAAGCTTATTCAAAGCTCAGCAGAAGACTTTAACAGAAGACATATACTTCCCCCTTAGATTTTCTCATATATGATTTCTTAAATTTACGCAAACACTACACATTGAATAAAACTATTCGATTACTTTTTTTTTTTTTCGGTGAGCACTGTGGGGACTAATTAGTCCCCCCCGTGACCATGGGTGCTGTAAAGCACCCGAAACGTCGGGATAATAATAAAAAAATAAATTAAAGTAATTAAACGCGATAAAACCCGTAAATAATAGTTTTATTCAATTTTCTCATAAAGGCTAATGTTTACTCGTATTCTCAGTATGTATGTCAACCAAACAAATACTTACATACTTCTTTATTTCTTTTTTTACTAATAATTTCATTTTTGTTATTTTTTATTATATGCGAGCAGCTATGCAGGTCTATGGAAAGAGACCAGTATCACTGCGACCTATAAGATCTATTGTGATCGCTGCTATGGCCATAGTTCACTGCCAGAGTTGCTTAGCCGTGAGCAATTTCACTTCTTCTGGGCAGAGTACATAGTTTCCCAGATCAGTGTTACGTTTGCGCATTAAGGGTCCGCAATCAGTTAGGATGTGAAGAGGCGTTTCTTCCGTTATGGAAACAGAACCGACACATCCTTGAGTTGCTTAGTCCCAGGATGTATATGTGCTTTTTAGAACAGTGTCCAGTTAGGGCTCTTGCCAGAATGCGCAATATATTCTTACTTAATCCCAGGGCTTCTGAAGCGAATTTACGATCAAAAGCCCGGATTAAGGTTTTAGAATATTTTAAGCCTGGTGTATCAGATCAGATCTTAAGTGATTTATTGTGATAAAGAGTTTCAAGGGTGAATCGGGCTAGGCTTCTTGAGATTCCACAAAATGGCTCAGGTCCAATTTTGTGTGCACTTTGAGCCCTCCCGTGCAAGTTTGTCGACAAATTCGTTGCCTACAATACCCTCGTGACCCGGAACCCGTCTTAAAACGACCCTGTTGTTACATCCCAGGGCGTTTAAAAGGTTCACGCAGTCTCCAACTAGCTTCGAGTTCACTAAGTTTGACCTCAGCGCTAGCAGTGCTGCTTGACTATCAGAGTTTATGTAAATTATATGGTTGACGTAGTGTTTTTGCAGATTGATTTTCGCACACCGAAGTATGGCGAAAATTTCTGCCTGGAAGATAGAGGTGTATCTACCCAAATTCATACTAAGTTTGAATTTGGGACGTTCCCCGTAAATTCCAAAGCCTACGTCGAGGCCCATTTTAGACCCATCGGTATACCATATGAGGCTACCCACCTCACAGATAACCTGGCCATTTAGCCAGTCTTCTCTGGAGGATAATTCCGCTATATACTTTTTATCAAAAGTGTGTAGTGGACGCATGATATTTGAGATCATGCATAAGACCGGTGATTCCTTAATTGAGTCGAGCATGGATCTCAATCTGTAGGAGTGCAAGCTCAGACCGTCCTGGGCTTTAATCCTATACAAACTAGCCCTCGCCTTCTTATCTAGATAGAGATCAAGGGGCGTTGGGCATAGAAGTGCAGTAAGAGCCGCTCCAGGCGATGATCGCATAGCTCCAGTTGCCATTAAGGAGGCAGTCCTTTATAGACTAAATAGTCTGTCCGCAGTCGTCTTTTGGTTGGCCTTGTTACACCAGACAATAGAGGCGTAGGTGAGAATCAGCCTCACTAATAATTGCATGTGTCGTTTTATAAAATCAGTCGAGTTATTGCAGTGTGTGCCCCAGTTTTTCGACACTCTTAAGTTTGACTGCGGAAAATCTTTTTTAATACGGACAGCCCCTAAGTACGGACAACCACATGTTTTTGCTAGTGTCTTATTAAAACACACTTTAACCCAGTTTAAACTAAAAATGTATATCTGTAGTAATTATTGATATAAATTTGCGTAGAATAAGACAACTAGCATGACTATTATGTTATGACGGTAGCAGCGAAAAGCTGCACTCATCAATTCGCTTACACATACTAAGTTTTGGCAATACACGCTAGAATTTATTTCGAATCGCATATTCTTTGAAAGGTTAAGATGATAGGAAGTTATTTCTCGGACTTTATAGCGAAACGTTTTTTTCTAGGACGAGGGTAACAAACCGGCACACAATCCACTTAACGTTAAGTGGACGCTGTGGCTCATAGATATCTACATCTACCCCAGAGGATAGAATACTTCAATACCAAAGATCAGGCGTTAAAAGCTCTCCGATTATTTAAACTCGCCATAAAAGTTTTCCAGAATATTTATCATTATCTCAAAAAAATCGACATTTATTTTTTGTCGCCTGAAAGCTTCGAATCTGACATCTGCTAGTTACCACCGATTCCACTTAATAATGTCCATGGGGCTTCAAATTAAAAAAAAACCTGATTTGCTATAACTAACGTTTAACTAATTAAATATTCTGCCTATTCGACGATTCACGTAGTTAGACGTTTAGCTATTTAAACTTTCTGATCTTATACAATCGGGAGGATCAAAGATACCTATAGCTTATTAAAGAGATCGACTACATAAAACTAATTAAAACAAACTGTTTAAATAGTTTAAAAGAGTTATTATACTACTATAGAGTACGTCACTGATAGACCTCTGGAAATGAGTTGATCGCTACCATGCTGTTTCTAAATATTTTCGTACGTAAATGTATAAAATAGGACATAATTAATGTTTGAAAAAATCCCGCTGGGTATTTTGCTAGTTCTTCCCAAGACAAATTTTTTTTAACCAATAGTAAATCTTAAATGACTTTCAATAAGTATTTTTGTAATCTATAATAAATAAAAATGATTCTATTCTATTCCATTGAAGGATACGGCAACAGAAATGGCGAAGTCCGAGCAAGAGATCATGAACTACTCGGTGCTGGATCTGTTCCGTACGCCGCGTCTCCGCCGCAACAGCGTTCTGCTGCTGTTCATATGGACGGCGATCGCAATGGCCTTCGACGGTCACGTGAGGAACGTGGGCTCCCTGGGGCTCGATATCTTCCTCACATTCACCATTGCCACGGCAACCGAATTCCCCGCTGATATTTTGCTCATATTAACATTGGATATGTAAGTACAGTGAATTTTGTAAGGTTATCAATCATCATCATCATCGTCGCCAGCCATTACAAGTCTACTGTTGTTGATAAATCTCTCCCAAAGAATGCCGCAAAGCACGTTGGCAGTTAGTTTGTACCACTTCTGGCTCACGAGCCAGAACTGGTACAATCCAGCCCTCGTCGGCTGACGGTGGGTCGACGGATCCTAAAAAAATAAAGGTTTTGACATGCTCTGAGATGATAGCATGCCAAAACCTGTTTTGGAATGACGAGCGCCGGCTTGTACCAGTTCTGGCTCGTGAGCCAAACGTTAATAAACAAGCTACTAACGTTTATTTATTTATTTATTTTATTCTTTATTGCATCCTTAAACAAAAGAATACAAAGGGCGGACTTTATGCCTTGAGGCATTCTCTACCAGTCAACCCATAGAGTGGTGAGAATTTGACGTAGGTGTGGCAATAAGAAAGAGAACACAATACAAATGATAATTAACTACATAATATATACAAACTACTAATAAATAAACTATACATATATGATCTAACCTTACATATATATAAATAAATGGATATACATACAAGTATACATATTTAAATATATACATAATTAGTATATACAAATGACTATGAATATATACGTCTGTTTGGCAATACATATTAAATAGATGAGTTATGTAAAATGCATTGTCTTTAATAAATGATCACGGACCAACTTTTTAAAAGCGTACTTATTGGGAGCTTTTCTGATGTCATCGGGCAAGGAGTTCCAAAGGCGTGTAGCCTGAACTGTGAAGGAGTTACCATAGAACTCGGTGAAGTGAACTTGAGTACAGATTTTCTTGTTAGGAGAAGAGCGTAGGACCCTATCATGAGATGAGGAAAGATAATGAAATTTACTCTTAAGATAAGAAGGCGAAGATGGATCATTTAATATTGAAAAAAGTACAAGTAATATTCTGGAGTTGCGCCTCTGTCGGATTGTAAGCCAATTTAGCTTAGATCTGTATTGCGAAATATGATCATACTTACGAAGCCCAAAGATAAATCTTATACAGTTATTGAGGAGGCTTTTATTACCCTATTATTATGCAGATGTGGTTACCCAGCTTGTCTTCAGAAGATCTTGGGACAGGTCTGGGTAACACACATCTGCATAATCAATTATGGGTAATATAAGTGAATGGACAAGCATGATCTTAGATTTTGTGGGAAGAAAATGTTTTAAACGATACAGAGAGCATAACGTGGCAGTAAATTTACGACTCACATCTGAAACCTGAGTTCTCCAATTCAGCGTGCTGTCGATGTGAAGGCCAAGATTTCTAACAGAATTACTGAATGGAATTGTAGTATTATCATAGTAAATAGGAGGTAAGTCTGTAAGATTAATCTTAGCCAGCATCCTTGAGCTACCCACCAGTATAGCTTGGCATTTCAAAGGATTGACCAAAACTCCATAACGAGTAGACCAATCCTTGATAACTGTTAAGTTGCCGTTAAGGTTTTTGATCCCATTATGGATATCCCCAATCTCAGTTTGCACATGAAGCTGAAGGTCATCGGCATACAAATGGTACGAGCAGTCGATGATGGAGGTAATAAAGTTTATAAAAATTGAAAACATTATAGGAGAAAGAATACCGCCTTGCGGCACACCAGCATCCACATCAGCCCAAGCTGAGGACAGTTGCTTGACTGACTGCTGTCGACCGCGAAGATAAGATGCAAACCAATCCAATTCAGTAGGGCCAAAATTCAGATGAGACAGTATGGAAAGAAGGATTTCATGATCAACTGTGTTGAAAGCATTTGAGAAATCTACTAGTACCAGTACTGTTATTTTTTTTCTTCCATGCCTTGTTTAATATTATTAATAACATTAATTAATGCAGTAGTGGTACTATGACCAGGACGAAACCCAGACTGATATATACTCAGTAGGTTATGTTTCGAAAAATAAAAGTAGAAATTTGCTTGTAAACACAGGATTCTAAAATTTTTACTTGATAAACGTTCTGGAGCCAGCTGCATCTATCGATTTCCTGCTTCTCTTACCGGGTCGTAACTCTATCTAGAAGTTGCTAGATCAGAATTGATGGATCCATAAGAATTTTCAAAGTGATGAATAGGAAGTGAGTACCTCTAGGAAATCTTCAGTCACTCAGACCCTTGAAAATGTCTTGGAAAGAAATTCGTACACATATAAATATGCCGTCGTACTAGTTTACCCCAGGGTTTCTTAAGAAAAAGCTAAGGCAAATCATCATCATCATCATTACAGCCCTTCACAATTCCACTGCTGAACGTAGGCCTCCCCCAAGGTATGCCATGAAGATATTGTGGGCTCCATTAGATCTATCTCGCATTTACACTTCATGTAAAATTCCCATAACGGTAACGAAACTAGCATATAATGAACGAGACATCTGTCACGAGGATTTGAAATCATTTCAGAATAATTATATTCTATCTCTATTTCTTAAAGCTTTTCTTTTCTACCTATTAAATTAAAACCTGGAAAACATGATAATTATTTAAATAATTTTAAATAGTCTCAAAAAACTAGGTGACACATATAATTTTTGTTTGTCTTCTTTTTGATAGTATCGGTCGTCGCTGGATGTCGTTCGGTTCCATGGTCATCAGCGGAATCTTCAGTTTACTCGCAACCACAGTACCCCTTGGTGAGTATTAATTATACACTGCTTTCCATCTATGCGATAAAGCAGATATTTTAACGTTAAATTAAAAAAAAACATTAAAATAATCCGTCCAACCATCCATTAAAGCCTATAAAATCCACTGCTGAACATGGCTTCCCTCATAGAATGCCTCATGGGGGAGATTTTGCCATAGTTGCCACGCTTGGCAAGCGGGTCGGCAACCGAAAGTTTTTACTATTTTGAGTTTTCATCAGGAAGATGATGCTGTCCGTTTTCTGTTCCATTTTTTTCTGTCGCCTCTCACGACACTCTCGGGATGTAGGTTAGTGGGTATTCTTACACCGCCACTACACTACAATATAATACAGTAAAAAGAGAAAATAAAAAGAGTCTTGTGGAACTACTGTGGCCGAAGGGGACCTTTTACTACAACTACTGTTTATTTTACCCATCGAAATAAGGTGCTATCAACCTTAAGGTCTAAATTATTACTAAGCAGTGAAGTGTAAAATATAATACTATTTTATTCTCATGTTTATTGTAGTAAAATACGGATATAAATAATAAACATAACTTAGTTAACAACGAACCTTTCACTACGGCGCTTCGTTTTAAAATGTCAAATTTTCTTGCCGGAGTACGCCGCACGCGGTGACCTTTGATTTCGTGGCGGCGTCTTTAACAAGATGCGGCACGTGCCAGGGCGACGCGACAAAAAGGCGACTGCATCTAAGCAAACAGACTATATGGCCTCCTGATGGATTTTTATTTTTTTAGTTATAACGTTATGTATTTTCTAGTTTTGATGTTCTTTTATTTCTAATGTATATATATAAAACGCTTCCACCAGGTCTATTCGCTAACTTTGATGACATCTCATTAAAATTATGACTTGATTTACTTTGTAGTACATTGCGTCGTCATCTATATAGCTTTTATATAAGAGCTACCGCTCAGATAACATACATACGACATCATTTTATATATCAACAAATTAGCGAAGAGGCCTGAAGACATTACTGAAGAAATTCCTATTTTGGGGATAACTTTATATAGTACTATTTTATATATACTTAACAAAACCAAAACATGTGCAGCCAGCGCTACCACGAGTAGAAATTATTTCATTCTAGGTATCCCGTCTGCGTCCCTAGCGATTATCGGTCGCTTCTCTGTGAACATATCTTTCAACATCGGCATGCAGTACGCAGCTGAAATTCTTCCAACAGTTGTGAGGGCTCAGGGACTCGCTTTAATACATATTATGGGCTACGTGGCAACCATTCTTGTACCTTACATCGTCTATATGGTAAGAATGAGAATAATTTCTAATAAACACTGATTATTTTTGGCTTGGGACCTGTGGCAGCTCCCGCTGACACTAATGAACTTTTTAAATTGTTATTTTAAGTGACGATTAAAATGAGCTGGCGGTAATCTAAACATCGTTAGGAAATCTGAATATCTAAAAGTATCAAAGTAAAGCGCTAACTTAGAATAGTAATAATAATAATAAATACGTTTATTAATAATAGTATAATCATAAATTTAAAAAATATTTCGCGAATATGTGAAGCTCAGCCACAGTCGAACAGTGCAATCAATTCGACTGTATTTAAATGTTTTTTTCTTGATCAGCCTGTAACATTCCAAAGCTGAACAAGGTTCCTTTGCATTGTAGAGAATCTGCGTCATAATCGTCTCTCTGGCAGAACGAATTGCCATTCGCAGTACCCATCATCTTGCACTTTAGACGCTCCCCGTTATCGCTCTAGGTATTTTAAAAATTTTGTAAGTGAGACGGATATAACGTCATCGTTTGGAAACCATAATATGGAAATAGAGACAGAGATTATAAATGTTACTTATTAAAAAACATTTTTAAAATTAATTTACACTTGTAAGTTTCTCTACTCTGTGAGGAACCAGTAGTAAACACTGCGGGAGTATTTTTTTAAAATCAGTAAATCAATAGGTCAATAATGATCGGAAAAATCGGAATTGGCAATGGGACTATCATATAATTTGATAAACCGACTATCTATTGGTAAGAAAGGTTCTTGAGTCACAGCCTCGTACCGGTAAGATAACCTGGTAGGAGCTGCAGGAAGCCGAGAGACGCAAAGGTGGCTCAGGATCACGTTTGGAAGCATTTTTTGGGGGAGTTATATCATGTACCTACCTAAGTTTACCAGTAAGATTTGTGTAATGTAATGATTATGAAGAATGTATATGAATGTCTTTACGTGGTAGAGCCATGCTGCAATTATATTAGTAGTATAGTTGTAGCACGAATGGGTCGGCTCGACCGGGGAAGGACCACGCTCTCACAGAATACCAGCGTGAAATAGTAGCTTAATGCTGCTGTATTTCGTATGGTGAGTGTAGAGAACCGGAGACCCTTTTTACTGGAAATGAGACATTCCATCTCAGTCCTCACTGATGACAACGCATCTGCATTTTGATTTGTAATGGAAGATAGATGTAGATGTCTATGGGCCGCAGCAACCACTTACCATCAGGTGGACTGTGTGCTCGTTTGTCACCCTATCCTATAAAAAAAAAAGAATGAAATCAGTAAATGAATGGTCCAGTCCCAAGTCCCAAAGAATTTTATGCATTGGCAACACAGCCAGTTAAAGCTTTTCATTTTTTATGATTTATTCTACTTGATTAATTTCTAACACATTCCTGTGTACTGTTTTTTTGAAACACCATAAACTCTTAATCTAGTGATTTGACTTTTACAAGTCTCTATTTTCAAAAAATGCCCTAGTCCTTACATATTTTTTTCTAATTCCTTCATTAGAGAGATTCATAAACAAGTATTATAGGAACAACTAAATTTTATGGTGATAATGTGGCTCAAGATGAAGCGGTAGAGTCCGAATAGTTTATACAAGGTGTAAGTGTAAACAGCGTTGTCACTAAAACCATAGGTATAGGCTTTAATATAAAAATATTTATCCAACTTTAAAAAAAACGCTATTTTCTATCATAAAATTTAAAAAGTTTCTGTCCGACACCGTCCGTAAATTCGTGGATACCCTATGCGCCCGAGTGACGTAATCACTGCAAAGATCACCGCCCGCGCTAGCTGCCTATATAACATTCCAATAAAAACACAATAGGTACACATAACCTGTGATGAAACTTTTCCTTCACATTTTCATCCTGGCTTAGGACAGGCAAAAATTGAGGAATTAAGGAAAAATTGAGATTTTACTAAAAAAAATACGTGTGGCACTCGGTGACTGCCGCGGTAAAGCTATTGCATACCATTTTTTATCAACTTATGCAATTATAATTATTTATTTATTTTATTTATGCAGTTAAGTCTTTGATATTAAATCAAGTTACACTTTTTGAGCGTGGTGACCGATAAGAAAACAATTTTTTTCTCTTATTGAATAAATGAGAAGTTAATATTGTTTAAAATATTTTTAATATTTTACAATACATGTAGGTTATTCAGGAATGAGGAGAGAAACACCGTGCCGAAGTCTGCCGAACTGAAATGACGTTAGACGATGCACGGCTTTCAACGCCACACCTCCGTGCCCGTCGGAGTGGGGAGCTTGAGGTTTTTTTTCGTTACGGAATTTCTGGATTTGGTCCCCGCGCTCAAGGCCCGCGATATAAGCTATGCAATAGCTTAAAAATTGTTATTTTTCATTGAATTTACGTTCTATAAGTGAAACCAAACCACTGATTTCAAGGTTAGCTGTGATTACACTAACATATGTATAGAATTTAAAAAATGTATTAGAGTTAAGTAAAACTTTTAATATTATTGTTCATAAGGAGGGAATTATACCTACCGATAAGAATATAAGCTTTTTTTACTACAGTCCCTACGAATGAAACGACACTAGTAAATACAAGTACTTAATACATTTCTTCCGATACCAAGTACTTTTTGGATCGATCCTTTAAAACTAAGTATCGAGTAAGTATCGGTTCAAAGTATTTGTATCGGTATGCCTATCTCACGATTTTATTTTAACATATTGATGAATACACTCATCTATGCTAATAAAAATATTTTTTGTGTACTTATCATAAATTGAAATTTTTTTACGCATCCTAGTTCTAGTTTTGTAAGTTTTGTGTACTTGGTGAGCGGGTTAGTATGCCCGAGAGAAAAAAAAACAAGAACGGACTTTTTTCATAGAACTTTTTTATGACTTATATATTCGTATCGACAAGGAATATCAACACTTGTTAATGTTTTATTTAGTTTATTCTAAATTTTACAAATAATTTTATTTCATAAAATAATAGTGGATGCTGTGGCCAATAGACATCTACTATTATTCTGGACTAAGATGGAATGCCTCATTTCCAGTAAAAAAAGGATCTCCGGATCTCTACACTAACCATTCGAAACATAGCAGTACTAAGCTGAAAATCTAAGAATTTTACGATGGTATTCTGTGAGAGCATGATCCTTCTCCGGTCGACCCGACCTATTCGTGCTACAACATAATATAGCTGCAGCGTGGCTCTACCAAAATCTACTACTAAAATCGATATGAGTAAGTATCGATATTTTTAAAACGGCTCTAAATAAGTATCGATAGTTCCATTTCTAACAATCCCTAAATCCAACTGAAAATCCCTAAGTCCTACTTAAAAACCGTAAGTCCAATAGGTTTTGTTTTAAGTCCAAACATATTTTTAGTACTATTCTTCCATTAACATTAAATATTTTAGATTATCAGACGTTATTTTTAAAGAACTCCCTAAACGTTATTCTTTGACAACCATTCGTAATTTAAACTTTTTACAATTTCTTTTCGAGAACTAAAATCTAATACATTTAAACGAGCAATTATTGTTATATGTTATATATATATATATATATATAAAAATAGTTGGTCGTCCTTCAGCTCTAGGGCCAAGCAGTACAACCGCATCTACGTTGCCAGGCAGACGTTGTTCTGCCCTTTCCTTGACAATTTGTCATGTCCTATAAAATCCTTAAATTCGCAAAAAAATTGTGTGCAAAAAACTATCCTATCTCTCAAGTTGGACCAAACTGGACAAGGTGTGCAAATTTGATTAAAATCGGTTAACCCCTCGTCTGTCCTAACGCCTTATTCTGGCGTCTCAAATAATATGCGCATCTGTCTAACGCCATAATATGGCGTCGAGTGATAGCAAACTATTTCTAACATATATATGATATATATATAACATACATATATATAACATATATATCTATTATGAATAATCTGATAGCTTATTTAATAACGTATCCATTGATATATGATTTTAATATACTTAGTATTATATACACTTAGTATACTTGTTATATACTTACTTAATACTTCGGAAAGTGCTCGACAGATGCGCCATTTTGGCCAAAATGACCGTACAACAACTAGTTAATTAAGTAGATTAGAAGTCCATCGTGGACAAACAACGTGACATGTAAATTATATATATTAAGATATATGAATATAAAAACACGAAAAATTAAATTAAACTAATTGCAATACAGTGCCGTGTAGTGGCGGTTGAGAATATCCACTACCCCATATCTGCCCGTGGGTTTCGTAAGACTCGACAGAGGGACACAGAAAGGAGATGGGCAGCAGCATCTTACTAATAACAACAAAAACATAATAAAAAAATGCGGTTGCCAACCCGCTCGCCAAGCGTGGCAACTATGACAAATATCCCCCCATGAGCAAAGACGCAGATAAACGGCCCCCAGTCCCCGGCGGCTCCGCTATTCCTGGCTACGGTGGCGACCATGGTAACGGCGGGGCAGAAGGTGCTAAGAATCTCCGGTGGAGGTTCGGTTGCCACCTACGACGACTTTGAAATTGTCGTTCGACAAAAAATGAGATTTACTTCATTATGACGACTAGACGCCAACTGCTCAGTGATGTCTCAGTGATCGCAAGGGTGAAAACCGGCAGCGATCACCGAATGGTTAGAGGCACACTGAACCTAAACGTTAAGTTGGAGAGGTCTCGTCTAATGAAGTCAACGCTCCGTCCCCGTCGTGCTCTGATCCAGAATCCCGAGACTTTTCAGCTCGAGTTACGTAACCGCTTTCAGTGCCTAGAAGATTGCAATGCAGTGGACGATATGAATGACAAGCTCGTGGAAACTGTCCATGCGGTCGGAGCTAAGTTCTGCAAGACCCGCCGCAGAAGAACACAAAAACTCTCCGATCACACTCTTAATCTTATGGCTGTTAGACGAGAGATGAGACTGTAATCGTCAACAGATTTCACAGCATACAGGCAACTGAACAGACAGATCTCCAAATGCATACGGCAAGACTTACGCAACTTTAATACTGCTCGTATTAAAGAAGCGATCGAGCGGAACCATGGCTCCAAAGTCTTTGCCAAAGATCTGTCTGCCAGAAAGAGCCAACTGTCAAAGCTGAAGACTGAGTGTAGCAGCATCATTTCCGAGACACCTGAGATTTTGAGTGAGATTGAGAGATTCTATGGGCAGCTGTACACATCATCGTTGGAGCCACACGCAAGTGTGAGTAACGATCAAAGAGCAAGTCTTACCCGACACTATTCCGATGATATCCCGGACGTCAGTCTGAGCGAGATTAGAATGGCTCTCCAGCACCTTAAAAACGGCAGGGTCCCAGGCGAGGATGGAATTACAGCGGAGCTTCTGAAAGCGGGTGGAACACCGGTACTTGAAGTCCTTCAGAAGCTCTTCAATTACGTGCTCTAGTGGCACTACACCGGAGGCGTGGAGCAGAAGTGCGGTGGTCTTGTTCTTTAAGAAAGGCGACAACGCTCTCTTGAAGAACTACAGACCGATTTCCCTTCTGAGCCACGTCTACGTGCTGTTTTCGAGAGTCATTACGAATCGTCTCGCACGCAGACTCGACGACTTCCAGCCTCCCGAACAAGCCGGTTTCCGAAAAGGCTTCAGTACCGTAGACCACATATATACCCTGCGACAGATTGTACAGAAGACCGAAGAGTACAATCTGCCACTTTGCCTGGCGTATGTGGACTATGAGAAAGCCTTTGATTCCGTCGAAATTTGGGCGGTGCTACAGTCCCTTCAGCGGTGCCAAGTTGACTGTCGGTATATCGAAGTGCTGAAGTGTTTGTACAGTGGGGCTACGATGGCTATCCGAGTACAGAATCAGAGCTCGAAACCTATCCAACTGCAGAGAGGTGTAAGACAGGGTGACGTTATATCCCTGAAACTCTTCACCGCTGCATTGGAAGACGTTTTCAAGCTACTGGACTGGAAAGGATAAGGTATTAACATCAATGGCCAGTACATCACTCACCTTCGATTTGCCGACGATATAGTTCTTATGGCTGAATCGCTGGAGGACCTTAGCACTATGCTCAATGACCTCAATGGTGTCTCCCAACGGATAGGTCTTAAGATGAACATGGACAAAACAAAGATCATGTTTAATGTCCATGTCACACCTATGCCGGTAGTTGTTGAGAGCACTATGCTCGAAGTTGTTGACGAGTACGTTTACCTGGGACAAATAGTCCGACTAGATAAGTCCAACTTCGACCGAGAGGTCAATCGACGGATTCAACTCGGCTGGGCAGCGTTCGGGAAATTACGACACATCTTCTCGTCAGGTATACCTCAATCTCTGAAAACTAAAGTGTACAAATAGTGCGTGTTGCCAGTGATGACTTACGGATCAAAGACGTGGTCCTTCACTGCTGGCCGTATGAGGACGCGCAAGGTCGCTCAGCGAGCTATGGGGAGGGCTATGCTCGTAGTTTCTCTGCGTGATAGACTCAGAAATGAGGATATCCGCAGTAAAACCAGAGTGACCGACATAGCCCAACGGATTAGTAAGCTGAAGTGGCAATGGGCCGGCCATATAGCTCGAAGAACCGATAACCGATGGGGAAGAAGGTTCTCGAGTGGCAGCCTCGTACTGGTAGGCGTAGTGTAGGGCGACCCCCCACTAGATGGAGTGACGACCTGGTAAGACATGCAGGAAGGCGATGGATGCAGGTGGCTCAGGACCGTGCCGTGCGTTACTTGGGCGAGGCCTATGTTCGGCAGTGGACTTGTGAAGGGCTGTAATGATGATGATGATTAATTGCACTCATGATTTTTTAATTTAATAAGCAGTTCAGTTTTTTAATTATGTCGGTATAATCAAAAAATATTATTCGTATTTCATCAGTATGTAATTTGTATCTAAATATAATTTACAAAAACACGCTTTACAAAAAATACCGGTCATCCGGGTACTAAAAGTTTATATGCGAAAATTCCAAAACAGAAAAAATTACTAAGGAACATCTTGAAATAGACCATTCAAATAGATTCAGAATCCAAATTTAGAAATAACTAAAATAAAGCTTTTTAAACACTGGTGATTGGGACACTTCTAGATTTTTACACCAAAGGCTGTAGAACTATGTCAGCTTGCTTTATTTTAAGACTCGCTTCTAGAGTAAATCGATAATACAGTGGTGACACAATTCATGTCCATTAAAAATCTCAGTATGTTTAATGTTTAACTACTAGAAATGACTAAAAATAATAAAATTGGCGGGGTCCAATATACTACTAAATTTATATAAGTGATTGATTTTACTATAATCCATTGAATCAAAAACACTCCAGGTTCGATGCTGGTAATAAAAATAACAAATGGAGTGATGGAGTGTTTTATGCTATCACGTAGCAGTTATATTTAATATTATACAAGCTTTTTTGTGTACGTAAAACGATATAATCGATTACGGTATTTTTTTGTTCCCCGATCCGTAGCTTATCAGTGATCTTATATAAATTTCAACCATATCCTATACCTATATAATGGCTGGTAAATACGAAAACGTATTAAAGAAGTATTTCAATTATATGTAAGTTACTATAAATGTAGCTTAAAATTATTTTGTCATTTCATCATCTTCATCGTCATCATTATTAGACATAAGTCATTCCCAAATTAAAAAAAATTGTTAACGCCATTCTTGAACACTTTTATCTAGAACAGTCTGTCGCATTTATTAATCGGCCACACCAGCCAGGCCTATTGCAAAAAGTAGAGCAGTAGTTCCGAGAGGATTTAATTAGCAACATTGTGTTTCATTGCAATTTTATTTATTTTACGTTCTGAACATTTATTTCTTTGTCTCTTATACTGTTTAAAAGTAAGCGGTCATATTAAATGTTCTTTGTGTTTCTCTCCAGGCAACTATAGCGACAGAAATACCTCTGCTCATCCTGGGTGCTATCGCAATAGCAGGCGGGTGCTTGTGCATGTTTTTGCCCGAATCCACAGGGAAGGAAATGCCGCAGACAATCCAAGATGGCGAGAACTACGGCCGAGGACAAAAATTCTGGGAGATGCCCGTCTTTTCTAAGTAAGAGAATAGAATTTTTGGAAAGTTACGCAATACTTAATAAAATGTAAGCTTTGCCCGAAATTTCACACAATTTCACATACCCACATAAATTCTACAAGGACAGACATCCAGACCCGGAACAATGATTTGCAGGCCATACAAATACTTTTCCTTGCGGAATTCGAACCCGCGGCCCTTTATCGCTGCAGGTCATTGCTATGCCACTGCGCAACAGAGCCGTCTTGTAGACAGACTATCAAAGATTGCAAAAGGCAATCTGCACACCAGGCGTAGCGGATTAAACAAAACATCCTTGAAATACATGTAATGATATGGGTAAACATAGGGTCTGTTTTTGTAGTTTTAGGCTAGTGCCAGTTTATTAATATTGCTTGAAAAATTCGGCTGCACTACATAGAGTGACGATGTGAATATATATACGCAGGTACGGATATAATATGCCAAATGCGTTGAAAATTGTAATGTTTTTAATTAGTATTTTATTTTACCATCAATTTGATAGATTTCATACTAGATATCATTATTTATTAGTCAGTAGTTTTCTTATATTTAGGTTAGTTATCACATCGCATTAGTTTAACAGCTGTAATGATGTTGTAATTGTATATTAAATAAATAAATAAATACGATGGAAGGCCTATGTTCTCCGACTATCTAACGCTATTATTAATCACATGCATTGTTATAAAAATTCATGTACCTTAATCAAAAAACTTATGAAGATCTAAATTTAAGTTACTTTTTTACAGGAAGACAAAAGCTGTGAGTGCAGATCTAAGCAAGATTTAAAAACAAACATTTAAAGGTTTATAAATATAATTACTAATTTTCTTAAAGATTTTTCGGAGTTAAAATTAAAAAAAGTAATAAAAATATAAACAACGAAAACTGTTTTTTTTTTCATGGTATCTCCACTGTGCAATCCGTCCCGATGTGATAGTTAACCCGGTGTACCTTCAGCTTTTTAGTTATTACTTTTAGTCCAAACTACGCAAAATATGTGAAGTCTTGCAGTGGTATACTTGGGTTTAATTTTAATTTTATTAATTACAGGATCCCAAGCAGTTGGTATAACCCAGCCTCTTACTCTATTAATTAGACTGTTTTCTTTTTAATTTCAATAGCCTCACGTATCATTCATGGCAGGAATTGATGTTCTTTCGCGAGAATTTGTATCAAATCTGATGTAATGATGAAAGCCATCTAGGATAAAAAAAGCAAACTGCAGCCTTTTCTTGAGTTTGAGTTCCCTTCACTTGAGTTTGTAATAATTAAAAACCTGAAGATACCCCAGGTTAACCCTAACATCGGTACAACAATCACCTCAATCCCTCGTGAGTATGGGTGATGGACAGCACCCGAAATATCGGGAATTAAAAATAAGTACAATTAAACGCGATAAAGTGATAAACTTAGAAATGAGGATATCCGAAGTAGAACCAGAGTGACTGACATAGCCCAACGGATTAATAAGCTGAAGTGGCAATGAGCTGGCCGTATAGCTCGAAGAATCGATAACTGATGCGGAAAAAAGGTTCTCGAGTGGTAGCCTCGTACCGGTGGGCGTAGTGTGAACCCTCATTAGATAGACTGCCGACCTGGTAAGACATATAGGAAGTCGATGGATGCAGGTGGCTCAGGACCGTGCTGTGTGACATTCCTTGGGGGAGTCCTTTGTTCAGCAGTGGACTTGTGAAGGGCCTTGATGATGATGATGAAAACGCGATAAAATCCGTAAAAGTTATTTTATTCAACCTGTAGTATTCGCGTAAAATGTAATGAATCAACATGATAGAATATCATCGTTCTCTAACAAAAAAGTCCCGCTAGTTCTTTCCAGGACAGAGTTTTTTTTTCCGGACCACTGGTAAAGGTTGAAATATTATTTTCAGTAAGAATTACTTGTAATGTGTATTGAATATAAATTATTTTATTCTTTTCTATAAATAGATATATCAATACGTGGTAGAGCCATGCTGCAGTTATATTAGTAGTATAGTTTTAGCACGAATGGGTCGCCTCAACCGGGGAGGGACCACGCTCTCATAGAATACCAGCGTAAAATACCAGCTTGATGCTACTGTATTTCGTATAGTGAGTATAGAGAACCGGAGACCCTTTTTACTGGAAACGACGCATTCCATCTTAGTCCTCACGGGTGACGACGCATCTGCATCTTGATTCGTAATCGAGGATAGATGTAGATGTCTATGGGCCACATACACACATTTACCGTCAGGTGGACTGTGTGCTCGTTTGTCACCCTATTCTATAAATAGCGTGAAGCCTGTACTATAAGACCTAAGGTATCAGATGGAAAACGGGAATCAAATGAGTGTTTACACAGGTTGAATTTCCTCCTTTCCAATTCGTAAAGATAAAGGTGTCGTGACCACAGCGGGAGAAATGCTGGCCAATCGACCTACAGCAGTCTTTCACGAAAGGGCTTCGATGTCTGAATCAGAATATATTTTATTTACACACTAGCTTTAACCCGCGACACCGTCCACGTGGAATTTAAACAAAAGAAAAAGGTTAAAGTTACAGCCTATATACGTCCCACAGCTGGACACAGGACTCCTCTCATTTGCTAAGAGGGTTTTTTTCTTTTGGGCAAGGGAATGTCCGCTGCATTGCCTCAATGCGTTTTGTCACATGTCTTCAAAATATTTTTTTTATTTCACGGACCTATATGTCCGTGAAATAAAAAAAAATTTCACGTTTTTTCACGATGTTTTCTTCATCGCCGAGCACGTGTCAGCACTTGCAATCAGCACTTAAAATTGCAATTAACAATTTCATTGGTGCCGGCGGGAATCTAACCCGGGTTGCACACGTGCTGAATGTGCTGTAATGTAATGAAATTAACAGCAAGCGTTTAGCCCAGAGCTACCACGGCTCGAAAAAAAGACGTCCGTCCGTCAGCGGTGCTGCTCAAGGAGTCCACGATCGCATTATCAATCCCGATTGTTAAAAGAAACCTATCACACTATCGAAAAACCACTCTGAATTGAGTTTTTTTTTTTTTGTTTTATCTCGAAAACTGCGTGTGATATAGGAAAATGTTTTAATTAAATGTAAAGATCAAATAATTTTACGTAAAACTGTCTTCGTTTTATTCTTTTCACTCAAAATTTTGTTGTATTATGGTGTTGCAGTAAAAAAAATTATAAAAATTAATTTACAACAAAATTATTTTACTGTGTAAAATTTCCAAATCAAAAAAGTTTTGTTCCAAAAATTATATATTTTATAGTGTACATATAATAATAATGTCCTCCAGACCGAATTTCGGTCACGGCGGCCAGTCTCAACGGTGACTAGCCATCGGCGCAGGACAGGATTATAGTGCCCAATGTATGCGTAACAGGTGCACTCTCTATCTCCTCACTCTCATAATCTGATGGGATGGTAAACCGACACGACCGGAGAGAGATCAGGTGCAGGACCAACGGCTTTACGTGCTTTCCGAGGCACGGGGGTGAGACACCGTCGTAACTCCGGGCAGCTGCTGATAATTTCTTGACGGAAAAGTCAATAATTGATTTTTGACCCTACCCGGGATTCGAACCCAGGACCCCATGATCACCAGTCACACTACTGCAACCACTAGACCAACGTGGCAGTTAGTGTAGATATATTACTATATAGTATAGGTAACCACGATAAACCATTTATTTTATCTATTTTATCGCAATCGATTCAGCCATTTCGAAGACTAGTACGGATGGACAGACAGACAAAAATTTCATGCATTAATACAAAAAATAACCCACTGAGCTTATGGATGGAATGGATATATGGAAGATGGCATTTATTTCATATTATGGACAGGAATTTCGTTTTTAATTATATGTATACGTTATCTATTTCTTTTTAGTTTTCTCTTTTTTTAAACTAGCAACGCTATTTGCATTACTAATATTCCCTGTAACTTCCCTGACTGCCTCGTTGATCTAGTGGGGTCGCGTGTTCGAATCCCGGGTCGGTCCAAAATTATCAGTTATTGAGTATTTCCGTCAATCAATTCTCAGTATCTGCCCGGAGCCAAGAAACTGACGGTGTCTCACCCCGCGCCTCGGAAAGCACGTAAAGCCGTTAGTTTTGCGTCCGATCTCTCTCCGGTTGTTTCACTCACCACACGAAACACAGCAGCATTACGCTACTAGTTAGTCGCAATATGCTTAAGGGACCCTCAAGTATCGAATGCCACGTTTGTTTAGTGGTCGATTACTGATCATAAGGTCCCGGGTTCGAATCCCGCGTTAGGGTAAAATCAGGTATAATGGGTTTTCCTGTGCTGTGAAATTCTCATTAGCAGCCCGGAGTCAGGAAGGTTGCGGTGTTCCGGCCCTGCGCCTTGGAAAGGACGTAAAGCGGTTGGTTACATGCCGGGCGAACCGATGGGACGGTAATTCAATGTGACCGGAGAGAGCTCCGGTCATGTTGGATTACCGTTCCATCGGTTTATGACAGTGAGGGGATAGAGTGTGCACCTTTTTTTTACGTATACATTTGGTCACTACAATCCTGTACCGGCTAGTCTCCGTTAAGGCCACCGTGACTGAAATTCGGTCTGTCTTAATAGCGTTATAACTGCAGCACGCATCACTCTATGGCGTCCATCTCTGAACACATTAACATCATTGCATACATGTTTGTTCACGTTGCGTATTCCCATTATTGAGTCAGTCTTGGACGAGCACAGTAGTGTGCACAGTGTGCTCTATATCAACCCTTTCCCTATCCCACGAATCATATATGAACTTTATAATTGTTTAATTATTGTATCTGTTTCGGGAACTGTGTAACTGTTAATATATTAATCCTCTGTAGTATATAAGTGGTATATACGTTGTATATAGTTTATCTTATATACGTGGTAGAGCCATGCTGCAGTTATATTAGTAGTACAGTTGTAGCACGAATGGGTCGGCTCGACCGTTGAAGGACCAAGCTCTTACAGAATACCAACGTAAAATAGTAGCTTAATGCTGCTGTGTTTCGTACGGTGAGTGTAGAAAACCGGAGACCCTTTACTGGAAACGAGGCATTCCATTTTAGCCCTCAAGGTGATAACGAGGTGATAAGGTGATAACGATCTACATTTTGATCGAACGAATCAAAATGTAGATCGTTATCACCTTATCACCTCAAGGTGATAAGGTGATAACGATCTACATTTTGATTCGTAATCGGGGACCTATCCTATAAAAAAGAGTATAGACGTATTAGAGAAGTTGCGAAAACTTACCTTGTTAGCCATGAGCCAGAATTTTCTTCTTCTTCATTACCCCTTCAAAATTCACTGCTGAACACGGACCTTTACCTTTTCAGCGAGGGTTAAGACTTTAATTGCCATTGGGCCTTCAACGCTGCTGCCCGTCTCCGATCTGCAAATTTCATGTCTGACGTTACAAGATGAGTATCCCGCCGTCAGTCGAAAGTCATAAGATGTTTGCTTTTTCCATAATCTCCTCTTATGAGACCCATGGGTCGCAATGGGTTTTCAGATTCTCCTGCACCGCAACCACACGGCAGTTGTAGTGTTAATGCCACCATATGCAGTAACAAATACACGACAAACAGCAAAATGAGGCTCAACAACCAAGAATCTTTATTCTTTCACAAATAATGTTAGCTCTAGCTGAGTTCTTTTTTATAGGATAAGAGTGACAAACGAATACACAGTCCACCTGTAGCCTATGGGCATCTACATTTATTCTCGATTTAAAAATCAAAATAGATACTTTGTCATCTTGAGAACGAAGATGGAATGTCTCGTTTCCGGTTTAATAGCTCTCCGGTTCTCTAAACTGCGAAATACAGCCGCTTTTAGTTGCTATTTTACGCTGGTATTCTGTGAGAACGTGCTCCTTTCCCGGTCAAGCCGGCCCATTCGTGCTACAACCATAATATAGCTGCAGCATAGCTCTACTACATACGAGCTCAAAATTAGAGCCCGCAAAATAAGAAGAACTCTGACCACTAGCCCGTTGTTAATAGCTATAAATGTGCGTCAGTGAAACAAGGAATAAAACTCTAGCAGTGCTGTTTGAAACGCGCTTAATTGTTTATAAATATGGCTATCGCGCCAAAAGGAGGCCTAAATCTGTACTTGGTCAAGGAAAAAATAAAATTCATTGTGAATAAACAAAAACAAATAAAAGTTGAAGTCAAAACGAAATCATCAATGGATAACCGTAAACAAATAGTGTGGTAACACATTTAATACTTGTATCGATAAAATTTATTTATGTACATTTACTCGTATCATTGAAACACTAATTTATAATAAAACAGAAGGCATGCGACATAAGGGATTGCTCGACGAACACAGCTAGAATAAAAATACGAAATTGGTTGCTTACGCTTAGTTATGAACTAACAGAAAAGCTACATGCCAAATATTGATATTGATATTGTCATTATAGCAGTAATTGCAAATTCAAAATATTGTAATATTAACAAATTATAATCTCTATGTGTGTGTATGTATGTATATATATATATATATATATATATATATATATATATATATATATATATATATATATATATATATAATATGTAATGTGTGTATATATGTTTAAGTATATGTTTATATTTATAGACCATAAATAAATTGGATTAGTAAGCTGAAGTGGCAATGGGCCGGCCATATAGCTCGAAGAACCGATAACCGATGGGGAATAAAGGTTCTCGAGTGGCAGCCTCGTACCGGTAGGCGTAGTGTAGGACGACCCCCCACTAAATGGAGTGACGACCTGGTAAGAGATGCAGGAAGTCGATGAATGCAGGTGGCTCATTCATCGACTGTGGAAATTTTTGTACGCATCCTAGTTCAAGTTTTGCAAGTTTTGTGTACTTGGTGAGCAGGTTAGTATGCCCGAGAGAAAAAAAAAACAAGAACGGACTTTTTCATAGAACTTTTTTTATGACTTATATATTCGTATCGACAAGGAATATCAACACTTGTTAATGTTTTATTTAGTTTATTCTAAATTTTACAAATAATTTTATTTCATAAAATAATAGTGGATGCTGTGGCCAATAGACATCTACTATTATTCTGGACTAAGATGGAATGCCTCATTTCCAGTAAAAAAAGGATCTCCGGATCTCTACACTAACCATTCGAAACATAGCAGTACTAAGCTGAAAATCTAAGAATTTTACGACGGTATTCTGTGAGAGCATGATCCTTCTCCGGTCGACCCGACCTATTCGTGCTACAACATAATATAACTGCAGCGTGGCTCTACCAAAATCTACTACTAAAATCGATATGAGTAAGTATCGATATTTTTAAAACGGCTCTAAATAAGTATCGATAGTTCCATTTCTAACAATCCCTAAATCCAACTGAAAATCCCTAAGTCCTACTTAAAAACCGTAAGTCCAATAGGTTTTGTTTTAAGTCCAAACATATTTTTAGTACTATTCTTCCATTAACATTAAATATTTTAGATTATCAGACGTTATTTTTAAAGAACTCCCTAAACGTTATTCTTTGACAACCATTCGTAATTTAAACTTTTTACAATTTCTTTTCGAGAACTAAAATCTAATACCTTTAAACGAGCAATTATTGTTATATAATATATATATATATATATATATATATATATATATATATATATATATATATATATATATATATATATTATATATATAAATATTATATATAAATATAAAAATAGTTGGTCGTCCTTCAAACATGCCCCAAGCTCAGGCAGTCATAGCCGAGATCCAGAAGGAAGCCAAGCAGTACAACCGCATCTACGTTGCCAGGCAGACGTTGTTCTGCCCTTTCCTTGACAATTTGTCATGTCCTATAAAATCCTTAAATTCGCCAAAAAAATTGTGTGCAAAAAACTATCCTATCTCTCAAGTTGGACCAAACTGGACAAGGTGTGCAAATTTGATTAAAATCGGTTAACCCCTCGTCTGTCCAAATGCCGTATTCTGGCGTCTCAAATAATATGCGCATCTGTCTAACGCCATAATACGGCGTCGAGTGATAGCAAACTATTTCTAACATATATATGATATATATATAATATACATATATATAACATATATATCTATTATGAATAATCTGATAGCTTATTTAATAACGTATCCATTGATATATAATTTTAATATACTTAGTATTATATATACTTAGTATACTTGTTATATACTTACTTAGTACTTCGGAAAGTGCTCGACAGATGCGCCATTTTGGCCAAAATGACCGTACAACAACTAGTTAATTAAGTAGATTAGAAGTCCATCGTGGACAAACAACGTGACATGTAAATTATAATATATTAAGATATAATATGAATATAAAAACACGAAAAATTAAATTAAACTAATTGCAATACAGTGCCGTGTAGTGGCGGTTGAGAATATCCACTATCCCATATCTTCCCGTGGGTTTCGTAAGAGGCGACAGAGGGACACAGAAAGGAGATGGGAAGCAGCATCTTCCTAATAACAACAATAACATAATAAAAAAATGCGGTTGCCAACCCGCTCGCCAAGCGTGGCAACTATGACAAATATCCCCCCATGAGCAAAGACGCAGATAAACGGCCCCCAGTCCCCGCTATTCCTGGCTACGGTGGCGACCATGATAACGGCGGGGCAGGGGGTGCTAAGAATCTCCGGTGGAGGTTCGGTTGCCACCTACGACGACTCGAACTGTCGTTCGACAAAAAATGAGATTGACTTCATTATGACGACTAGACGCCAACTGTTCAGTGATGTCTCAGTGATCGCAAGGGTGAAAACCGGCAGCGATCACCGAATGGTTAGAGGCACACTGAACCTAAACGTTAAGTTGGAGAGGTCTCGTCTAATGAAGTCAACGCTCCGTCCCCGTCGTGCTCTGATCCAGAATCCCGAGACTTTTCAGCTCGAGTTACGTAACCGCTTTCAGTGCCTAGAAGATTGCAATGCAGTGGACGATATGAATGACAAGCTCGTGGAAACTGTCCATGCGGTCGGAGCTAAGTTCTGCAAGACCTGCCGCAGAAGAACACAAAAACTCTCCGATCACACTCTTAATCTTATGGCTGTTAGACGGGAGATGAGACTGTAACCGTCAACAGATTTCACAGCATACAGGCAACTGAACAGACAGATCTCCAAATGCATACGGCAAGACTTACGCAACTTTAATACTGCTCGTATTAAAGAAGCGATCGAGCGGAACCATGGCTCCAAAGTCTTTGCCAAAGATCTGTCTGCCAGAAAGAGCCAACTGTCAAAGCTGAAGACTGAGTGTAGCAGCATCATTTCCGAGACACCTGAGATTTTGAGTGAGATTGAGAGATGATATGGGCAGCTGTACACATCATCGTTGGAGCCACACGCAAGTGTGAGTAACGATCCAAGAGCAATTCTTACCCGACACTATTCCGATGATATCCCGGACGTCAGTCTGAGCGAGATTAGAATGGCTCTCCAGCACCTTAAAAACGGCAGGGTCCCAGGCGAGAATGGAATTACAGCGGAGCTTCTGAAAGCGGGTGGAACACCGGTACTTGAAGTCCTTCAGAAGCTCTTCAATTACGTGTCTAGTGGCACTACACCGGAGGCGTGGAGCAGAAGTGCGGAGGTCTTGTTCTTTAAGAAAGGCGACAACGCTCTCTTGAAGAACTACAGACCGATTTCCCTTCTGAGCCACGTCTACGTGCTGTTTTCGAGAGTCATTACGAATCGTCTCGCACGCAGACTCGACGACTTCCAGCCTCCCGAACAAGCCGGTTTCCGAAAAGGCTTCAGTACCCTAGATCACATATATACCCTGCGGCAGATTGTACAGAAGACCGAAGAGTACAATCTGCCACTTTGCCTGGCGTATGTGGACTATGAGAAAGCCTTTGATTCCGTCGAAATTTGGGCGGTGCTACAGTCCCTTCAGCGGTGCCAAGTTGACTGTCGGTATATCGAAGTACTGAAGTGTTTGTACAGTAGGGCTACGATGGCTATCCGAGTACAGAATCAGAGCTCGAAACCTATCCAACTGCAGAAAGGTGTAAGACAGGGTGACGTTATATCCCTGAAACTCTTCACCGCTGCATTGGAAGACGTTTTCAAGCTACTGGACTGGAAAGGATAAGGTATTAACATCAATGGCCAGTACATCACTCACCTTCGATTTGCCGACGATATAGTTCTTATGGCTGAATCGCTGGAGGACCTTATCACTATGCTCAATGACCTCAATGGTGTCTCCCAACGGATAGGTCTTAAGATGAACATGGACAAAACAAAGATCATGTTTAATGTCCATGTCACACCTATGCCGGTAGTTGTTGGGAGCACTATGCTCGAAGTTGTTGACGAGTACGTTTACCTGGGACAAATAGTCCGACTAGGTAAGTCCAACTTCGACCGAGAGGTCAATCGACGGATTCAACTCGGCTGGGCAGCGTTCGGGAAATTACGATACATCTTCTCGTCAGGTATACCTCAATCTCTGAAAACTAAAGTGTACAAATAGTGCGTGTTGCCAGTGATGACTTACGGATCAGAGACGTGGTCCTTCACTGCTGGCCGTATGAGGACGCTCAAGGTCGCTCAGCGAGCTATGGGGAGGGCTATGCTCGTAGTTTCTCTGCGTGATAGACTCAGAAATGAGGATATCCGCAGTAAAACCAGAGTGACCGACATAGCCCAACGGATTAGTAAGCTGAAGTGGCAATGGGCCGGCCATATAGCTCGAAGAACCGATAACCGATGGGGAAGAAAGGTTCTCGAGTGGCAGCCTCGTACTGGTAGGCGTAGTGTAGGGCGACCCCCCACTAGATGGAGTGACGACCTGGTAAGACATGCAGGAAGTCGATGGATGCAGGTGGCTCAGGACCGTGCTTTGTGGCGTTACTTGGGGGAGGCCTATGTTCAGCAGTGGACTTGTGAAGGGCTGTAATGATGATGATGATGATGATGATTAATTGCACTCATGATTTTTTTAATTTAATAAGCAGTTCAGTTTTTTAATTATGTCGGTATAATCAAAAAATATTATTCATATTTCATCAGTATGTAATTTGTATCTAAATATAATTTACAAAAACACGCTTTACAAAAAATACCGGTCATCCAGGTACTAAAAGTTTATATGCGAAAATTCCAAAACAGAAAAAATTACTAAGGAACATCTTGAAATAGACCATTCAAATAGATTCAGAATCCAAATTTAGAAATAACTAAAATAAAGCTTTTTAAACACTGGTGATTGGGACACTTCTAGATTTTTTACACCAAAGGCTGCAGAACTATGTCAGCTTGCTTTATTTTAAGACTCGCTTCTAGAGTAAATCGATAATACAGTGGTGACACAATTCATGTCCATTAAAAATCTCAGTATGTTTAATGTTTAACTACTAGAAATGACTAAAAATAATAAAATTGGCGGGGTCCAATATACTACTAAATTTATATAAGTGATTGATTTTACTATAATCCATTGAATCAAAAACACTCCAGGTTCGATGCTGGTAATAAAAATAACAAATGGAGTGATGGAGTGTTTTATGCTATCACGTAGCAGTTATATTTAATATTATACAAGCTTTTTTGTGTACGTAAAACGATATAATCGATTAAGGTATTTTTTTTCCCCGATCCGTAGCTTATCAGTGATCTTATATAAATTTCAACCATATCCTATACCTATATAATGGCTGGTAAATACGAAAACGTATTAAAAAAGTATTTCAATTATATGTAAGTTACTATAAATGTAGCTTAAAATTATTTTGTTATTTCATCATCTTCATCGTCATCATTATTAGACATAAGTCATCCCCAAATTAAAATAAATTTGTTAACGCCATTCTTGAACACTTTTCTCTAGAACAGTCTGTCGCATTTATTAATCGGCCACACCAGCCAGGCCTATTACAAAAAGTAGAGCAGTAGTTCCGAGAGGATTTAATTAGCAACATTGTGTTTCATTGCAATTTTATTTATTTATGTTCTGAACATTTATTTCTTTGTCTCTTATACTGTTTAAAAGTAAGCGGTCATATTAAATGTTCTTTGTGTTCTCTCCAGGCAACTATAGCGACAGAAATACCTCTGCTCATCCTGGGTGCTATCGCAATAGCAGGCGGGTGCTTGTGCATGTTATTGCCCGAATCCACAGGGAAGGAAATGCCGCAGACAATCCAAGATGGCGAGAACTACGGCCGAGGACAAAAATTCTGGGAGATGCCCGTCTTTTCTAAGTAAGAGTATAGAATTTTTGGAAATTTACGCAATATTTAATAAAATATAAGCTTTGCTCGAAATTTCACACAATTTCACATACCCACATAAATTCTACAAGGACAGACATCCAGACCCGGAACAATGATTTGCAGGCCATACAAATACTTTTCCTTGCGGAATTCGAACCCGCGGCTCTTTATCGCTGCAGGTCATTGCTATGCCACTGCGCAACAGAGCCGTCTTGTAGACAGACTTTCAAAGATTGCAAAAGGCAATCTGCACACCGGGCGTAGCGGATTAAACAAAACATCCTTGAAATATATGTAATGATAGGGGTAAACATAGGGTCTGTTTTTGTAGTTTTAGGCTAGTGCCAGTTTATTAATATTGCTTGAAAAATTCGGCTGCACTACATAGAGTGACGATGTGAATATATATACGCAGGTACGGATATAATATGCCAAATGCGTTGAAAATTGTAATGTTTTTAATTAGTATTTTATTTTACCATCAATTTGATAGATTTCATACTAGATATCATTATTTATTAGTCAGTAGTTTTCTTATATTTAGGTTAGTTATCACATCGCATTAGTTTAACAACTGTAATGATGTTGTAATTGTGTATTAAATAAATAAATAAATACGATGGAAGGCCTATGTTCTCCGACTATCTAACGCTATTATTAATCACATGCATTGTTATAAAAATTCATGTACCTTAATCAAAAAACTTATGAAGATCTAAATTTAAGTTACTTTTTTACAGGAAGACAAAAGCTGTGAGTGCAGATCTAAGCAAGATTTAAAAACAAACATTTAAAGGTTTATAAATATAATTACTAATTTTCTTAAAGATTTTACGGAGTAAAAATTAAAAAAAAGTAATAAAAATATAAACAACGAAAACTGTTTTTTTTTTTCATGGTATCTCCACTGTGCAATCCGTCCCGATGTGATAGTTAACCCGGTGTACCTTTAGCTTTTTAATTATTACTTTTAGTCCAAACTACGCAAAATATGTGAAGTCTTGCAGTGGTATACTTGGGTTTAATTTTAATTTTATTAATTACAGGATCCCAAGCAGTTGGTATAACCCAGCCTCTTACTCTATTAATTAGACTGTTTTCTTTTTAATTTCAATAGCCTCACGTATCATTCATGGCAGGAATTGATGTTCTTTCGCGAGAATTTGTATCAAATCTGATGTAATGATGAAAGCCATCTAGGATAAAAAAGCAAACTGCAGCCTTTCCTTGAGTTTGAGTTCCCTTCACTTGAGTTTGTAATAATTAAAAACCTGAAGATACCCCAGGTTAACCCTAACATCGGTACAACAATCACCTCAATCCCTCGTGAGTATGGGTGATGGACAGCACCCGAAATATCGGGAATTAAAAATAAGTACAATTAAACGCGATAAAGTGATAAACTTAGAAATGAGGATATCCGAAGTAGAACCAGAGTGACTGACATAGCCCAACGGATTAATAAGTTGAAGTGGCAATGAGCTGGCCGTATAGCTCGAAGAATCGATAACTGATGCGGAAAAAAGGTTCTCGAGTGGTAGCCTCGTACCGGTGGGCGTAGTGTGAACCCTCATTAGATAGACTTAAAAAAATTTCACGTTTTTTCACGATGTTTTCTTCATCGCCGAGCACGTGTCAGCACTTGCAATCAGCACTTAAAATTGCAATTAACAATTTCATTGGTGCCGGCGGGAATCTAACCCGGGTTGCACACGGGCTAAGCGAACGTTTAACAGCGAGCGTTTAGCCCAGAGCTACCACGGCTCGAAAAAAAGACGTCCGTTCGTCAGCGCTGCTGCTCAAGGAGTCCACGATCGCATAATCAATCCCGATTGTTAAACAAAAGAAACCTATCACACTATCGAAAAACCACTCTGAATTGAGTTTTTTTTTTTTTTTTTGTTTTATCTCGAAAACTGCGTGTGATATAGGAAAATGTTTTAATTAAATTTAAAGATCAAATAATTTTACGTAAAACTGTCTTCGTTTAATTCTTTTCACTCAAAATTTTGTTGTATTATGGTGTTGCAGTAAAAAAAATTATAAAAATTAATTTACAACAAAATTATTTTACTGTGTAAAATTTCCAAATCAAAAAAGTTTTGTTCCAAAAATTATATATTTTATAGTGTACATATAATAATAATGTCCTCCAGACCGAATTTCGGTCACGGCGGCCAGTCTCAACGGTGACTAGCCATCGGCGCAGGACAGGATTATAGTGCCCAATGTATGCGTAACAGGTGCACTCTCTATCTCCTCACTCTCATAATCTGATTGGATGGTAAACCGACACGACCGGAGAGAGATCAGGTGCAGGACCAACGGCTTTACGTGCTTTCCGAGGCACGGGGTGAGACACCGTCGTAACTCCGGGCAGCTGCTGATAATTTCTTGACGGAAAAGTCAATAATTGATTTTTGACCCTACCCGGGATTCGAACCCAGGACCCCATGATCACCAGTCACACTACTGCAACCACAAGACCAACGTGGCAGTTAGTGTACATATATTACTATATAGTATAGGTAACCACGATAAACCATTTGTTTTATCTATTTTATCGCAATCGATTCAGCCATTTCGAAGACTAGTACGGATGGACAGACAGAAAAAAATTTCACGCATGAATACAAAAAATAACCCACTGAGCTTATTAAGATGGCATTTATTTCATATTATGGACAGGAATTTAGTTTTTAATTATATGTATACGTTATCTATTTCTTTTTAGTTTTCTCTTTTTTTAAACTAGCAACGCTATTTACATTATTAATATTCCCTGTAACTTCCCTGACTGCCTCGTTGATCTAGTGGGGGTCGCGTGTTCGAATCCCGGGGCGGTCCAAAATTATCAGTTATTGAGTATTTCCGTCAATCAATTCTCAGTATCTGACCGGAGCCAAGAAACTGACGGTGTCTCACCCCGTGCCTCGGAAAGCACGTAAAGCCGTTGGTTTTGCGTCCGATCTCTCTCCGGTTGTTTCACTCACCACACGAAACACAGCAGCATTACGCTACTAGTTAGTCGCAATATGCTTAAGAGACCCTCAAGTATCGAATGCCACGTTTGTTTAGTGGTCGATTACCGATCATAAGGTCCCGGGTTCGAATCCCGCGTTAGGGTAAAATCAGGTATAATGGGTTTTCCTGTGCTGTGAAATTCTCATTAGCAGCCCGGAGTCAGGAAGGTTGCGGTGTTCTGACCCTGCGCCTTGGAAAGGACGTAAAGCGGTTGGTTACATGCCGGGCGAACCGATGGGACGGTAATTCAATGTGACCGGAGAGAGCTCCTGTCATGTTGGATTACCGTTCCATCGGTTTATGACAGTGAGGGGATCATAGATTACTGTATATATACTAGGAGGGGATAGAGTGTGCACCTTTTCTTACGTATACACTTGGTCACTACAATCCTGTACCGGCTAGTCTCCGTTAAGGCCACCGTGACTGAAATTCGGTCTGTCTTATTAGTGTTATAACTGCAGCACGCATATAGGAAAATGTTTTAATTAAATGTAAAGATCAAATAATTCTACGTAAAACTGTCTTCGTTTTATTCTTTTCACTCAAAATTTTGTTGTATTATGGTGTTGCAGTAAAAAAAAATTATAAAAATTCATTTACAACAAAATTATTTTACTGTGTAAAATTTCCAAATCAAAAAAGTTTTGTTCCAAAAATTATATATTTTATAGTGTACATATAATAATAATGTCCTCCAGACCGAATTTCGGTCACGGCGGCCAGTCTCAACGGCGACTAGCCATCGGCGCAGGACAGGATTATAGTGCTCAATGTATGCGTAACAGGTGCACTCTATCTCCTCACTCTCATAATCTGATGGGATGGTAAACCGACACGACCGGAGAGAGATCAGGTGCAGGACCAACGGCTTTACGTGCTTTCCGAGGCACGGGGGTGAGACACCGTCGTAACTCCGGGCAGCTGCTAATAATTTCTTGACGGAAAAGTCAATAATTGATTTTTGACCCTACCCGGGATTCGAACCCAGGACCCCATGATCACCAGTCACACTACTGCAACCACTAGACCAACGTGGCAGTTAGTGTACATATATTACTATATAGTATAGGTAACCACGATAAACCATTTATTTTATCTATTTTATCGCAATCGATTCAGCCATTTCGAAGACAAAAAATAACCCACTGAGCTTATTAAGATGGCATTTATATAATATTATGGACAGGAATTTCGTTTTTAATTATATGTGTTATATGTATACGTTATCTATTTCTTTTTAGTTTTCTCTTTTTTTAAACTAGCAACGCTATTTGCGTTACTAATATTCCCTGTAACTTCCCTGACTGCCTCGTTGATGACTGCAGCACGCATCACTCTATGGCGTCCATCTCTGAACACATTAACATCATTGCATACAGTTCATGTTGCGTATTCCTATTATGGAGTCAGTCTTGGACGAGCACAGTAGTGTGCACAGTGTGCTCTATATCAACCCTTTCCCTATCCCACGAATCATATATGAACTTTATAATTGTTTAATTATTGTATCTGTTTCGGGAACTGGGTAACTGTTAATATATTAATCCTCTGTAGTATATACGTTGTATATAGTTTATCTTATACACGTGGTAGAGCCATGCTGCAGTTATATTAGTAGTATAGTTGTAACACGAATGGGTCGGCTCGACCGCGGAAGGACCAAGCTCTCACAGAATACCAGCGTCAAATAGTAGCTTAAAAGTACGGTGAGTGTAGAAAATCGGAGACCCTTTACTAGAAACGAGGCATTCCATTTTAGTCCTCAAGGATGATAACGATCTACATTTTGATTCGTAATCGAGTATTAAAAAGAGTATAGACATATTAGAGAATTTGCGAAAATTTATGTAGTTGGCCAAAAGACAGAATTTTCTTCTTCTTTATTACCTCTTCAAAATTCACTGCTGAATACGGGCCTTTACCTTTTCAGGGAGGGTTAAGGCTTTGATTACCATTGGGCCTTCAACGCTCTTCCCCGTCTCCGGTATGCAAATTTCATAACTGACGTTACAAGATGAGTATCCCGCCGTCAGTCGAAAGTCATAAGATGTTTGCTTTTTCCATAATCTCCTCTTATGAGACCCATGGGTCACAATGGGTTTTCAGATTCTCCTGCACTGCAACCACACGGCAGTTGTAGTGTTAATGCCACCATATGCAGTAACAAATACACGACAAACAGCAAAATGAGGCTCAACAACCAAGAATCTTTATTCTTTCACAAATAATGTTAGCTCTAGCTGAGTTCTTTTTTTATAGGTTAAGATGATAAACGAATACACAGTCCACCTGCAGCCTGTGGGCGTCTACATTTATTCTCGATTTAAAAATCAAAATAGATACTTTGTCACCTTGAGAACGAAGATGGAATGTCTCGTTTCCGATTTATAGGCTCTCCGATTCTCTAAACTACGAAATACAGCCGCTTTTAGTTGCTATTTTACGCTGGTATTCTGTGAAAACGTGCTCCTTTCCCGGTCAAGCCGGCCCATTCGTGCTACAACCATAATATAGCTGCAGCATAGCTCTACTACATACGAGCTCAAAATTAGAGCCCGCAAAATAAGAAGAACTCTGACCACTAGCCCGTCGTTAATAGCTGTAAATGTGCGTCAGTGAAACAAGGAACAAAACTCTAGCAGTGCTGTTTGAAACGCGCTTAATTGTTTATAAATATGGCTATCGCGCCAAAAGGAGGCCTAAATCTGTACTCGGTCAAGGAAAAAATAAAATTCATTGTGAATAAACAAAAACAAATAAAAGTTGAAGCCAAAACGAAATCATCAATGGATAACCGTAAACAAATAGTGTGGTAACACATTTAATACTTGTATCGATAAAATTTATTTATGTACATTTACTCGTATCATTGAAATGCTAATTTATAATAAAGTTATGAAGGCGTGCGACATAAGGGATTGCTCGACGAACACAGCTAGAATAAAAATACGAAATTGGTTGCTTACGCTTAGTTATGAACTAACAGAAAAGCTAACATTGTCATTGTAGCTACGGCCAAATATTGATATTGATATTGTCATTATAGCAGTAATTGCAAATTTAAAATATTGTAATATTAACAAATTATAATCTCTATGTGTGTGTATGTATGTATATATGATATATATATATATATATTTATATTATGTAATGTGTGTATATATGTTTAAGTATATGTTTATATTTATAGACCATAAATAAATTGGATTAGTAAGCTGAAGTGGCAATGGGCCGGCCATATAGCTCGAAGAACCGATAACCGATGGGGAATAAAGGTTCTCGAGTGGCAGCCTCGTACCGGTAGGCGTAGTGTAGGGCGACCCCCCACTAGATGGAGTGACGACCTGGTAAGACATGCAGGAAGTCGATGAATGCAGGTGGCTCAGGGCCGTGCTTTGTGGCATTACTTGGGGGAGGCCTATGTTCGGCAGTGGATTTGTGAAAGGCTGTAATGATGATGATGATGAAATAAATTGGAGTAGATATTTAAACGGAAAGCTTTGTAAAGTCAGCCGTGCACAAATTTCTGTTTTTTGTTAATATGGTTCTCACGATCGTTCACGCGATTTTAACGTGCCTAGTGTGAGAACCACTGCTAAATTATTTGTAAAGGTGCTATCTGTTAAATAAAGTATTTTTATTTTCATTTTCATGTATATGATTATTTAACCTCTAGTAATTTCTTTAATTATTTTATCAATCTTTTTTATTCCAACGCAAGATAATGGGCTTTATTAGAAAGAATAGCTACGTGAAATATTATTCATCACTTAAAAGATGTTTCTTTACCCACCAATGAGCTTTCAGTCCAATTAATGGCAAAGATATGCCCAAAGACCCGCAACTAACCTTGAAAAAAGGTTACAATTGCGTTCTCTTTAGTGAAGTCTAAGATAAAATGTCTTGGCAACTATTTTGTTGCCAAGACATTTTATCGTAGCTGCACTGCTGCTTAGAATAGAAACAATAAGAGGTTAGTACCAAACTAAAGAGCGAAATAATACACAGAATATTATTTTTAATAACTATCACCTTTTAAAAATTTGATGCAAATGTGTTATCACAACACATTGTTACATGGTAACGTGTCTCTACAACGTACTATTCAAACCTTCCCACACAACCCTTGAAAATGGTAGTAATTTGAAATTGGCGTTTACGAATGGGCACACCGCCATTTATCTATCGTAGTTGTCTCGCCGTCCGTCAAAATTTTGCGCATGATGATGAGGTTACATTTTTAGATTAATTTATATATTTTTCTTACTTAACATATTTTATATTTTACTTAGCAACATTTGAAATAGTTCAAATTGAATACAAATTCACTGTGAACCTTACAAATAATATAAAATATGAAATAAATGCATTTAGCAACTATGATATAGAAATTAAGAAAACTTAAAGTATACGATATTATTTAAATTTTTTACCCAAATTACAAAGTTCCTTTACATTTGTTAATATAAATAGAATACAGCTATCATTTTAATCAATGTATACATAGTCGTAAATTAAAAAAGAAGACTTTCTGAGATGGGAGCGCAAAAAAAATTATCACCCGATTTCGTGCCGTGCTCATGTCAAGCAGTGACTCGTACAGCGGAAGAAGTCTACAGGCTAATGGAGAAAAGTAAAGAAATCAGAATATTCCCATACTGAAGTTCTGTCCTAGGCTGACCCGTCAAGTTCCATATAAGAATATGCTGATTTTTGCATGAATATATAAATTTATTCTAATTAGTGTGTGAATTCGTTTACTCATCTACTCAAAGACTTCATGGATATTTTTGAAAACGATTTACAGGATTTGGCTATTTTCCGAAATTGTAGCAGTGATTATGGAATTGAATACAAATCGTGTTTTATATTTTATAGTATAGATATATAGTCACCTTTAAAACATATCGATGAAAATTATCAGCACCACGTTAAACCGATATTTGTTTATAAACAGACAAAAAACAGCACTCTATATCGGATATCAATTAATACACAAACCCAATTCCTCACAATTGCAAATAGCTCTCATTCTACACGGTTCTCATTCGAGATATGCAATAGTGATAGTGATGTCTAGCATAATCGTAATATCTATATTAAATTTGATCGGTTTCATCACTTCGTCGTATTTGGAAACCGAAACATTTATGAAACCTAAACTAGAAAAGAACAAAATTTTAAATAAAGGCGTATGGATAAAAAGAACTAATAATGATCAACCAACGAAGACGGTATCAGGAGATTTCGTATTCAGGTCAAGTTCTTTAGATGCCGATAGTTTGCTTCTAAATAATTTCGATGCATTTGGTGAAAACTTTATGCAAGACTCTCCAATGGTTCCAAGTTACATTGAAAGGAGCAAAAGATCAGCAGATGGTAAAGCACTTGTTATATATAAACTTTTACCGTATCCCGCGTGTAAGTCCTGTAACAACAAATTCGAATATTGTAAGTGACGACGGTATATAAATAGTATTTAGATCTCGTAATTAATTTCAAAAATTTTTATCCAAAATGTTTATTTTGCGTATAAATTCAAATGGATTTAATGTTTCAAATGTTATAAATATAATTTCGTTATTTCTTTTTAACTTTTACAACAATATTATCGAGTATTTTTTGTAGTGTACTTGTGTGAAACTTACAGTATTACAAATTTTGCCAAGGCTAATAATAATAGAGAATAATTTAATTTTAATGCGTCAAAACAAATAATTTTATAATTTAATTATGACAATAGCTTTTAAATTAAAATAGTTGTTATATTTATTGTGTATATTATTAACTATATTTATTACAGATGAACAATTTTCTAAAGAATATATAGAAAATAGTAATTCAACTGATCTTTTAAAAAGCAACATAAGCAATGATAAAGTCATAACTATGAAGTCTAAATTAATCACTCATCCTAAACTGGTGACAGCCTCCAATGATTATCCGTATGAAGAGGCGATATTATTAACAAACACTAATAAAAGAGAACTAATACGTTCGAAAATTCGATCATCTAAACATGAATCCAATAAAAATATTTCGAATACCAGTACGGACTTGATTTTTAACAGAGATAATTTAGTAAAACTTGAAGACCTTAGTAAGAAACATTATAATAATACTTATCATAATTTTAATGTTACACCTAAACGCAGCATGCAACAAGACTATGAATCTGAAATTATTAAAAAGATTGGATTTACTGAGGAAGTAAACAAAACGGAAGATAGCTACGAGAAAAAAAATGATCGAAATGTGTTTGAAGGTGATGATAGAGCCTGGCATCAAAATGCTCCCGTGCCCGATGTAAATTCATTTAAAATTTTACCTAAAAACGATGAAAATAAAAATAAAAACAAACCAATAACAGAAAAGGGTTTGATAAAGGTTTTATCCATGTTAACAAAAACTTTCAAGAAAGTAATGAAACAGCATAATGATATAAAACGGATACATACTAAACTTAGTACAATTAATGATGAGTTTATGAAAAATGCTCAACTATTAATGACTAAATTTAATGATTTTGATGTCAAGTATTTGTATTTAATGAAATTTAATGAGAATTTAAAAGATTTGGAAGCAAGACTACGAAGCAAAGAAGAATTGTATAACAATAAGGAAGTTGAACTGACAAAGAACTTAGCAGAATTCGAGAATCAACAAAAGAAATTTTTGATTCAACAAAGACAATTTTATAATATACAGAAGCTGATGCTAGCACAAAACGAAAAAATAAACCTTAAACAAAATTTAATAGCAAAAACGCAAAATGAAATATCGTTACGGCAAAATAATTTTGCGCGAATATTGAAAAAAGCTAAACAAATTTATATCGACGCTAAGAATCCAATACCACAGACATTAAATGCAATATTATCTAAACCTAACGATACATCGGAAAACAAAACTAACAATATTGATAAATCAATCTCAACAACATCTACTCAGACGCCTAATACTGAATCAGTTAAAATAAATCTATTGTCAGTTCCTTCAATCAGCCGTATCATAAATTATGATAATCAATTATTAAAAGAGAAAGACGACCATACAGTAGACGATTTAATTTATAAGTATTATTTCAATAACACATACATTGACGTTTTAATGAAAAATAAAATCTTGTCTAGTTTCGTATCTTCTCCTGGAAATCCTTTCACACGTAACGTGAAAGGTAAACGAAACGATCATCCATTATTTATTCAGAAGACCACAAACCTATTTCCTGTGAATAATAATCCTGTGAAGCATTTGAATCGGGAGAAGCGATGGATAAAAAATTCTAAGAGAAATATCAAAAAACTACGTATGGGTAAAGATTTTAATATTTATTCTGATAAGGATAACGTGAAAACAAATCCGAATAAAAACAATGTGTCGTTAGATAAACAGATAGGAAAAACATCGGCAGGGATTAAAACCAAAAAATCTGATAAAGATCCATTTATAACTATGGCAACAAGTTTTTGTAAAGAAATTGGTCAAGATGGAGACGAGCAAATGCTACACTGGTGCGTTGAAAAGGCATTAAGAAGATTACGATTTCTTGGTAAGCTTGAAAACAACACTTATAAAATAATCTTATCTTGCTGCTCTCTTTATGCTACTAAAATAGTTTCTTATACTAATGTCCAATTACTAGCAGATATGAAAATACCGCGGTCAACTGTAACTGCCAAACGCTCTGATCATGATGGAGTAACACCAATTCAGTCAACAACTCTGCAAAAGGACTCGAAAATTAAAGAAATGTCCACAGTATTTGGAGGTAAGCCCCTTAAGCATTTTTTATAGGATAAGGGTGACAAACGAGCACACAGTCCACCTGATGGTAAGTGGATGATGTGGCCCATAGACATCTACATTTAACCTCGACTAAGAAAAAAAAGAGCTGGAAGAGGCCTATGTGTCACAGGACACGCTGATCACTAAACTTGGAAAACCGTTATGCTAGATTATAATTAAGTTCAAACAATCATATACTATGTAAAACAAAATGTTTAGAATCAGCAATAAAGGCTATAAAAAAATAAAAAAAATGTAGATGTGTTGTCACCCTTGAGGACTAAGATGAATGCCTCGAGTCCAGTAAAACGGGTCTCTGGTTCACCATATGAAACACAGCAGCGTTAAGCTGCTATTTTACGCTGGTATTCTGGGAAAGCGTAGTCCTTGCACGGTCGAGCCAACCCATTCATGCTACAACTATAATATATCTGTAGCATAGCTCTAACATGTATAATTTTTTTCATACCATGTGTAAATTCTTAAGTATTGTAGTTGTAAAAATTGATAAACAATGCAAACATTATGTCGATGAGCTAAGATCAATTAGCCTTAGATAGTTCGTCTTTGGCGTAAAATTGACAGACAATAGATACATGATATTTAGAAAAATTATGATCCGATTAATTCTGTTATACTATAAAAAATGGATTTTTACACATCACATCACTTGACAATTATTTTACTTCAAAACGAACCCCCTACACTAAACGAGTATTTGCCGTAATAACAAATGATTCATGGTTCCCATAACGGGATTTTTCACTCGAAACTTACATGCGAGATGTTTATACCACCATCTACGGAAGGCCACAAGTCAGTTCGGACATTTAAATGGTGAATTGTCTTAAGCCTTCTCACGATATTAGAATAGTCTACTATTTAAGATCCATATTTAGGAAAAAAATACCACGTGTTGGAACAGATTAGTCACTTACTTACCCTTACTTTATCGATATGTTTAATTTTATGTATATGTTTTTAACCTTATCTAGAATCAATTCTGATTTTACAGAAATATCTTCAACTACCCCGTCTGCAAGCAATACAGATTACACAATAACTGTTCCCGCTATAACTGCGGCGCAATATACCACAGCTTCCGGAATATTCTTTCCAGGTTGGTACTTTTTACTTCTAAATATTGATATGCCGCTTTTAACATGTTTTTAATCAAGTAAAAGTGTCAAACAAAAACTCAGACCACCTAAGAATCCAAATAATTAGGCGATGACACACCTAAGACCGACGCTGGAATGTCTAGTTATAAAAAAGTCTGCGGTTCTCTTCACAATCATTAATACCATTATACTGTACTGTATTTCACCCTGGTATTATTTGATTAAAGTTATATTGTATTCTTTCATTTTTGTTTATATTATAATTTCTTATTAGTGATGATGTAACTTTTGACCGTCTTGCCTGACTGAAGTCATAATTTATTAACAAAATGTTATGTTACTTTTGTCCAGACGACAATTCATAAGTATGTTAGGATCGGAAGTGACACTGTAGTCAATCAACAATGTATTTATATGTTCTATATTTATGAATGAAAATTACTCACATTCACGATTTGCATATGTTGGTTCAGTTCCAAAAAAGGAAACAGCAAAATAAAACGCTAACGTACTACAACAGAACCAAGTCAACTAGTGATCTGAATTGGGCTGGTCTTTGAGAATATATACAAAAAGTTACGCAAATAAAGATATTAATGTTGAGTTTAATTAATTTCATTTAACCTAAATAGGCAGTCTAGACTTAAAAAGGTTAGTCCATGAAATTAATAGTTTTACATTTAAATTGTAAAAAGGTCGGAGTGAATACGGAATGAATCTAGCGAAAAGAAAACAACGACTACTTTGAAATGTATTTTGTGTTGGTTCCACGGAATCAGCTATAGTTACTGATACTCGATAGTTTACAATTAAAAAACCACAAAACGTTAAAAGTTTAGTAACAAGAACAGATAAGAACATGTTGATAACGAAAACTGCAAAAAAAACGATCGCTATTAAGATGTTTTTTTTTTTTGTACTTTCATAGAATAACAGTGGCAAATGTGCGTACTATTCATCTGGTGATAATAAGATTAAGTAACGGCTGTGCCTAATCCACACAAACATGTACCTTCTTTTAAGAATCAAAAAATCGTGTAAAAGTATGCTTTTTGGTGCTAGCAGTGATGAATAAAAAATTTCTCTTAATAAGCATTAAGTAAAAAAGTATATAGCATAAATTATTTTTATTCCATTCTGTTTTCCTTTACTTAGTCATAATTTTTTTACGTGGTAGAGTTATGCTGCAGCTATATTAATTGTACGTAGCGTACGTATTATTGTAGCACGCATGTGTCGGCTCGACTGGGGAAGGACCACGCTCTCACGAAATACCAGCGTCAAATAACAGCTTGATGCTGCTGTGTTTCGTGTGGTGAGTGTAGAGAACCGGAGTCCTTTTTTACTGGAAATGAGGCATTCCAACTTAGTCCTCAAGGCTGACAACGCATCTGCCTATTTTGATTCGCAAACGAGGATAGATGTAGATTTCTATGGCCTACAGAAACCACTTACCATCAGGTGGACTGTGTGCTCGCTTGTCACATTATTCCTATAAAAAAAATTCCGTCAAGAAATTCTCAGTACCTGTCCAGAGCAAGGAAGTTGACGGTGTCTCACCTCCGTGCCTCGAAAAGCACGTAAAGCCGTTGGTCCCGCGTCTGACCTCTCTCTGGTCGTGTCAGTTTACCATCCCATCGGATTATGAGAGTGAGGGAATAGAGAGTGCACCTGTGCTCGCGCATACACTTGGGCGCTATAATCCTGTTCTACGCCGATGACTAGTCTCTGTTAAGGCAAGCCGCTGTGACTGAAATTCGGTCTGGGGGACATTAAATTTTTTGACTAAAGTTACTCTCTTGATGTTAAGTGGTCAGGAAGAATTAGATGGTAAATCGTACTACTTGTGTCTTACTTTGCAAACGGACATAGGCAAATTATACCACTTCTTTTTTGTATGCGTTACAAAGCACACGGATGAGTAGAATGTCGGTATCTTAGAGTAATAATATTATGGAGTTGACAACAAGGCTGTGCAAACATGCCAACTTTCTAATTGTCTATTCTTGTCAATTCTATTTAAAATTGTTCACTGCTACTACAAGCATCAAATATCGTTTATAATGTTTCTTAATTTATATACGTTCACCGTTCATTTGAAATTGTAAAATATTTGTATACCTACATACAGTGAACGTAATAAGTTTTATTTTTTAACCCTTTAGCTCGGAATTTGAATTTGAAATTCTTTGCTCTTTTTTTTCAGATAATGACCAGTTGGAGTCGAACTTAAAACAGTACGGTAATGACCATTCGTAGCATTTAATTTTTTTTAACGAGGGTGTAAGAGAATACGCTACCCCATATCACCCCTAAGGTATCGTAAAAGGCGACGGAGGAAAACTGAAATAGGAGATATCACTCCAAATAATAATATAGAGAGACATTATTAATTTGATACATAATATACTAGTGGATCGGCCCGGCTTCGCGTGGATGTTTTCTGGGCATCGACAACAGCGCCACTTACCTGGCAAATCTTTGAAATTCTCGCCTTTTATCTACTATAATATGCGTGTAAGGTACGTGAGGGTAATGTGGTCATCTTAAGCTTTGCTGCCTTATAAAAATGAAACTAGGAGAAGGACAAAGACAAAAACACAAAGTCGTATACTATAACTTATATATTAAGAAAAATAATAGCAAACAAGCTTAGGCAATAATTAGGAACAATTCGTAAAATTATTTTAAAAAAACTAACTACACTACACAATACTAAAATCGACTAAAATATTTACTACAGTGTCAACTGTCAAAATGGCGTCGATGAAGCAGTGCCCTTTTTAAACCATTATTATTTGATTGACTGATGAAGAGCTATCGTAATATACAGCTATCTATGCAAACAAGGCTGTAGTGGTTGCGTAATAAGAAAGTGATCATATTAGCCGGATGATCATATTACTCTCACAACTATAACCATCCATATAAACATTCCTCTTGAATCATTCTGTCTATTGATGAGAACCGCATTAAAATCCGTGGCGTAGTTTAAAAGATCTAAGTGTACAGACGGCGGGAAGCGACTTTGTTTTATATAAAGATACGAGATAAACCACCGACATACAGTCTAACAATTTGAGCAAAAGACTTTGTTCAGCAAAGACTCGACTTCAGACACAAGTTTGTTCCGGTACTCGGCGACGTTTTCTTGAGAAATATTGGCACGGTCTGTGTATAGAGCAACACCAATGCTGCCATCCGCATAGCAATGAATGTTACCGGTTTGCAACATATCACTGATATGCAGAAGAAACAGCGTTGGTGATAGCACGCAGCCTTGTGGAACACCAGTGTTGATAGATACACATATTAATAGACAGTTTGTACTATATCACTATCCAGTGTAAGATAGGTGTAAAATATCTAGTCAGTAACTGCAAGCATCGTCAAATGTTCAAGACGTCTAATACTGCGCATTTCAATCTGCCTGGCAGTCGTGTCGATTATGATGGTTAACTCTTCCTCCAATGAGACCAGTAAAAGATGACAGCTGGACATGGGTGGGCCATGTCCAGCAGTCATCTCTTATGGGCTGGTAAAAATATAATTACACATTTGACATCATCATTACCATCACAACATAGGCCTAACCATAGAATACTATAATACACAATAGAATGGCTGTGTTGACGGACAGATTTTAATACATATTCACTTGTAAATAGCGTGCAATTTGGCATTTTCTAAATAATTTGCATGCGAAATTTCGAAACGATTGTAACGTCAAAACACATCGTTGACATTTATACGTGTGAATTGACGTGTTAGTGACATTTTAGTGGCTACATGGGCTCCGCCCACTCCCCCGTTCTATTATGTATGTATTATAGAATTCTATCGGCCTAATAGTTTTTCATATAGTCATGTAAGTTGACAACCGCAGTCTTTTATTATTTTGAGTTGTTTCATACTTGATAGACACGCTGCAGATATATTATGGTTGTAGCACGGATGGGTCGACTCTACCGTGAAAGGACCACGCTCTCACAGAATACCAGCGTAAAGTAGCAGCTTAATATTGGTGTGTTTCCTATGGTGGTATGGTGTAGAGATTCGGAGACCCTTTTTTACTGGAAACGAGGCATTCCATCTTAGTCCTTAGGGGTGACAACGCTACTGAGTTTTGATTTTTATTCGAGGTTATATGTAGATGTCTATGGGTCACAGCATCCACTTAACATCAGGTGGACTGTGTACTCACTTGTCACCCTAATCCTATAAAAAAGGAAGATGTTGTCTATCTCTTGTTTTAGTTTCCCCCTGATTTATAATATTTATATTTTATATCAATTTACATTTTATTTATAATCAATAAATTTTATTTTTATTGTAATTTATCGTGATAAGATTTCAGAGATCAGCATTTCGGTTCACGCAGCCGTAACCCGGCAGGTACGATAAGGTAGATGAGACCGTAGCCGCAAACCACGGCTCTATAGTTTTTAGGGCTTGTCCTATTCATGCGACTGATTCACGCTGGCGTACAGCTCTGGAAGCAGTCTGGTCGCGCGACTCAGCGATTTTACGATACTACGCGCAAAATAGCATTCTTAAGCCATCAAGTATTCAATAGAATATGTAGCTAAAATCCGCCTGTAACGATACGCGACTCAAATCCTATAAAGGCGGTGTTGTATGCAATAATATTTTCACGCATTTTACAGAAAAATTGAACAAGACAAGTACCATACTTATGTTTTTAGACTTATACCTACTTTATTATTATGAAAAACAGATTTCATAAAACAAAATTTTTCATAAAAAAAATATTCAAGGAACACGAACTGATACACGACCGTACAAAACAGTTACTCTAAAATACAGCTCACCGTCGCTAATATTCAAAGACTCGTCACGTCAAAGCTAAATCATTGTCCCTGGAAAGCGACAGAAAACAAAAAAATAAAAAAAATTCTTGACTTAGAATAAAAACGAAGATGCGTCGTTTCCAGTAAAAAGGGTTTCAGGTTCTCTACCAATCCAGCAATAACAATCTGCTATGTTACGCTGATATTCTGTGAGAGCGTGGTCCTACTCCAGTTGAACCAACCCATTTTTGATACAATCATAATATAGCTGCAGTGTAGCTCTACCACGTCTAAATTCGTACCATGCATGAAACGTACGTTATCGTGTGGTCGCCAAACTGATCAACGCGACAACGTACTCAATGCGGGACCCGTGTAATTACAACTAAGTATTGTTGTTATATTCAGTCGCGCACAAGATGCGACTGACGCCTTGAGATGGACACATAAATCATGAAAATATGCACCGTGCATATTACCAACACGTGATGCCACAACACACTAGCTACCAGCAGTGAAAGTGTACGGTCGTATTCTATGCATTTAATAAATAACAAGTGAGTTGAAGTAATTTACATGCACGAATGGCTCGGCTCGCCCGGGGTAGGACCACGCTCTCACAGAATAAAAAACCAGCGCAAAATAACAGCTTAATGCTGTTGTGTTTTGTATGATGAGTGTAGAGAACCGGGGATCCATTTACTGGTAACGAGGAGGCATTATTCGGGAGTGACATTTTAATTTTTAACCGAGGATATACGTAGATCTATGGCCCACAGTATCCACTTACCATCGGGCGGACTGTGAGCACGCTTGTCGCCTCTATTCCATAAAATAAAATATTCGCATCTACCATGGCCAATTTTGACAGTTGGAAAATCGAAGTGCTACTTAATAAGCAAACTTTATCACCACTGTAAATGAAAAAGAAAATATTGATGTGTTACAGAGTTGAAGCCCGATACCGAAGGAACAGTTTACTACGATGGCAGTGTCCACGCTAGTCAAATTGGTAAGTAAAGAAAACTGTTTACAAAATTGAAACAAATTAACCAAATGTGCATTTGGACACTAGGGTTCCGCTGTCTAGATTCTCTAGTCTAATATCTTCTAGAGTTTAAATGAGACAGTGTTCACTACATTTATAATATTATTTATAATGGTATTTAAGAGTAGCAAGATCCAAAAAAATTTAATTACTGAAATAAAAACATTGGAGTTGACCCGTTGCATGTTGACATAAAGTTTGATATTTTAGAAAAATATATAAAATTGAAGTGACAAAAGAACTTGCAGTCCGCCTGGTGGTGAGTAGCCACTACAACCCATGTACACCCGCAACCAACTTCAAAAAAAAGTTCTAAAGTTGCGTCATAGCAAAAACAGACTAGTAGGATAACTCCAAAAACAGAATAGTAGGAAACTTAAATGCCTACTGTTACAGGGTTCCCACAGTCTTTTTATTTAACAGCTTAGTCTCATTTAGTTTTATAAGTAGTTATAATAATTACAAACATAATACGTACGGATCCTACCTATGTATCCTATTCGTTAATAATTTCTTTAGTTTCCTCTCAAAGAATCAATATTTGTCTAAACAATTCTAGCTTTACATTACAACAAATGACAAATAACTAAAAAACGAGTAAATTAACACTGATCATATGGTGTCAGCTCAGATTTAATGTTTAATATTACTTTTATCTGATGTGATATGATAATTGATGTACTTATGAGGTATGTATCTATGTATAGATATAGTAATGTAACTTATTAATAAAAAGCTAATTTACTTAAACAAACGCATATATTAATTTATTTTACAAAAGAGAAAATAAAACGAAAAAAAGACTGCTAGCAAAATTTTATTAAAAGTCAACAAAGTCTCAAACAAAGGTGAGCGTCCCCGACTCGGCCCGATCTTCCCGACTTAGCAAGTGTCGTTGTATGCTTGTGGCTCATGCGTACGTACTGTCACGTGCCACAGCACGCACACATATTAGTGGCGATCATTACATTTCCTAAAAGATAGCCTACTATTCTGTTTTTACTATGGTTGCGTTGACAACACTTCGGACTAATACGGAATTTCTCATACCTAGTAATTATACTGGCTCTCTATACCCTTTAGACCGGAACACAGCAGTGCACGTACTGCTATTTGGTAGCAGATATAGGTGATAGGAAAGTACGTACAAAGACGGACTACCAGACAGAAAAGGAAATTTTTTTTCTATCACCTAGTAAAAAATTACGCTCTAGACTAAAAGGAGTTTATGAAACCTAATTATATCTACTACAACCTTTAATAATTCATTCACTACGGGACATAAGCCTTTTCCACTTCAGAAAGAATTTGTCTTCACCCTCATGCTTGTTGGGCAGAGTGCTAATCCTAGCAACAAATTTTTATGCGTGATAGAGCCATGCTGCAGTTATATTAGTAGTATAATTGTAGCACGAATGGGTCGGCTCAACCGGAGAAGGACCACGCTCTCACAGAATACCAGCGTCAAATTGTAGCTTATGGCTGTTGTATGTCGTATGATGAGTGTAGAGAACTAGTGACCCTTTTTACTGGAAACGAGGCATTCCATATTAGTCCTCACATGCACTGCATTTTGATTTGTCATCGAGGATAGATGTAGATGTCTATGGGCTACAGCAACCACTTACCATCAGGTGGACTGTGTGCTCGTTTGTCACCCTATTCTATAAAAAAGCAACATAATGTTTTTTGTATGGTGCGTGACGAGAACCGGAGACAGTCCTCAGTGGCAACGTATCTTCATTTTTAGCCTTTATCGAGAACAGGTGAAGACGTCGATAGGACCACAGTAACCATTAGACATCAAGTGGACTGTGTGCTATTTTGTCGCCCATACTTCAATAATAAAGATTTTGATATTCCACACTGTCGCTGATCCAAATATTCTACGCCTGGCATATACAAAATGGATCCTTACGAAATATTATAAGAATAAAACACATTTTGACATATGTTAGGATAAATAAAAATTACGTCTCACATTGTTTGTCCGCGATGAACATCCTAAACTACTGAACTGATTCCAATGAAATGTTATATGTATTGCTTGTTTCAACTTGAGAGATAGGATAGTTGTTATCCCGATAAGTGATCCTCATTATTTTTTATTGTGAATTTAAGGAGTTTTATAGGACAAAGGGTCATTAAAAGGTATATTTTCCTTCACCACCGAGCATGTGGTAAATCAGCACTTAAAATTGCAACTAACAATTTCATGGGAATCGAACCCAGATTGTTCTCATACTATGAAATTAACGGCGAGTGCTTAGCTCCTGAGCTACCACGGGTCTGACAGTTTTTAGCCAAGCAATAATCCTGGGCTACGTTAACGATTATATGAACCTGGTGAATTTCGGCTAAACCAAACCTTTATCATTTCTATCGGGTACAAGACGGCTCGGACAGCGAGGGGATTTCGGACTTATTACCTGGTCTAGACAGTGATTCGCGTGTGGACATTGATCCCATCGCTTTAGACTTTCACCAACGGCGGCGAGCTTATGTGCGAAGGTACTATTTTTAATTTAAATAAATATATTTTTAGGACTCGATCATATGCTAAATTTTGAGGGTTTTAAAAGCTTTATGTTATAAAACCAGCTTTAGATCGTTAATGCATAGCGATCTCCATCCACGGTAAGCTCTACGAAATTATTGATTGATAAACATTCTCAAAAAAATATATAATTGTAAATATAAGGTAAAGGAACACCTGCGTGAACTAGCTGTTTAATGTTTTTTGGTATGGTGAGTGTAGAGAACCGGAGACCGTTTTACTGTTAACGAGGCATTGTATCTTGGTCCCCAAGAGTAACAACTAATTCTATCTTCTCTAGCTTCTACGAGATATTTTATTTAGCAACGGCTATTTACCTCTCGGTGGCTAATAAATCTACTTAACCGAAAAAAGAAATCTCTAAAAACGATTATAGATTTAATTTTTTTAATAAGGGTGACAAACAAGTCACAGCAATAGTTGTGAATTAATTATATTACATCCAATATTTTATAATGATGACAAAGTATCTAATAGTTCACCTGAATGCAGACTTAAATGAGATGAATAACACCTTATAAACGTTTGTATTAAAGAAATGGAGAATAAATAAAACTTTAGTACTTTCTTAATCTTGCCCCTTACAAATATTTTTAATTTTCTAAAAGTTACAGCCTATTAAAGTCCACCACCGTACATAGACTCAGGAAACACAGTTTTTATTTTGAGTAGTTATAAGAAAAACGCAACTGAATATCCTGACTGGTTTCCCTTTGAGCCTCTTACGACACGACGATATGGGATACTTCGAGACTTATGGGACACGACGATATGGGAGGTTCCATACCATCATACAAAGTTTATTAGTATGTGGGAACTTTTTTTATTTATTTTTAAATAGGGAGAATGTTAGTATTAGTGTTAGTTAGAGTTTCTTCTGTTTCTTTTTTTTTTTGTTAAATTTATGCATTTGAATTTTATTTGCTCATATATATTTATTAGCCTCTTCTATTCCCATATTGGAGGCTGTTATTGGGTCTTTTCCAGCAATTAAATAAAAACTAATCTTACAAATTATATGATTAACGATTTCAATAAAAATTATATTATTGATAAAATCAAAAAGTTCTAAAGTTAAAAAAGTTCCAAAAAACCTAAAATCTCTAAAGTTCGGGAAGTCTGTGTGCATAGACAATTATCTATTTTCCTAAAAAAATGTAACCTACTGGATATCTTTCAGTCAGGGTTTCAATCCGTCTTTTTATTAAGATCGCAGATGACATTAGAAAAAAGATAGACGAACGGAAAGTTATAGTGGTAGCTTGTTGACTTTCTAAATGCTTTTATCACAGTCGACCACGATATCCTCCCGCCCAATTTTCCGAATCTGAAATCATACCTCTTTTATAAAATAAGGGTGACTTGATGGTAAGTGGATATTATGATGTGGCCCATATAAAGTAGACATATACATCAATCCGCAAATAAGAATCAACATGCAGAATGCGTTGTCAACACTGAAGACTATGATAGAATGCCTTGTTTTCAGTAATAAGAGTCTCCGGTGCTCTACACGCACAATACGAGATACAGCATCATTAAGGTGCTATTTCACGCTGGTATTCCATCAGTACGTGATCCTTCCCAGGTCGAACCAACTCATTCGTACTACCGCTATAATACAACTGCAGCAAGGCTCTACCACATAAATATATCTGCCTAAAGACTATATGAGATGATGAATATCCAGATGAATATCCTTAAATGCTAATCTTATATTTAATTTTTCAGAATAAACGAGGACATAATGCGGCGGTTGGGGTAGTTTATTAAATATTAAATTATTGTGTATTGCTTAGTTATTGTGAACAATTGTTAAACATGAGTTAAAATGTATGTACTTATGTTTTTTATTTAATTAAATGCAATTTTGTTTATTTATTTTTATTATTTTTTATCATTCATTAGAGTCTATTAAAAGTCTATCTAAAGAGTATAGTCCATCAAAAGGGGTTTTCTAACAATAAATTCGGGGACATCCATTTATACGTGAGGTGTTGGTGGGGGAATCTCACCCAATCTCACGTGGAAGAGAGTCCACAATTATCACGTAATTTTTTTTCCGCAAGAAACACTGTAAAATTTCGAGAAATTTGGGTTAAATTAAGTAAAACATGGCAAAATTCTACACAATAATATTTATAACGGTTGTGAATCCCTCAAATTATATAAAAATAATTGAGCAAATTATGTTTTTTTAAATAAACCCAACGCAGTCCAGCACATTATTTTTTATTTATTTGCCCTAAAAATACAGCGCACAGACAGGTGGATAATCCTGTCCTGCGAAGATCACAGTGTCAGACTAGTGTCGTTCAGAATAGCCGTCGTGACTAAAATTCGGTTTGGAGGAAACATATTTCGTGGTCTACATTTTTTTTATTTAGAAAAAGGGTGACAAACGAGCACACAGTCCATCTGATGGTAAGTGGGTGCTGTGGCCCATGGATATCTATATTTATCTTCAATTAAGAATCAAAACGCAGACGCGTTGTCACCCCTGAGAACTAAGATGAAATGCCTCGTTTCCAGTAAAAAAGGGTCTCCGGATCTCTACACTCACTATATGAAGCACAGCAGCATTAAGCTGCTATTTCACACTGGTTTTGAGTGAGTACGTGATAATTCCCTGGTCGAGTCCATTCATGCTACAACCATAATATAGCTGCAGCGTAGCTCTACCACGTACAAAACATTTAAACTATACATTTATACTATATATCATTCATACATTCATTATTAAGTGATATGATCGAAGTTTTTGAAGATCATTTGTGTAAGCATAACTAACTCCAATCAAAAAGGTTTGCTCATACAAAATACAAACATTAAATGACCGCGAATACTGCTGTGTTTTGCTGGGTGACGACAGATATAGACCTTCCATACTAAATACTAGACAGTTATGTTAGTCCCCAAAGACAATAACGCACTGCATTTTGATTCTTAATCAAAAATTGATATAATCGTCTATAAAACAAACAAATCACCTCCTTACTATGAGGTAGACTTTGTGCTCGTTTATCGTCCTTATTCGTTTAAAAAGGGAGATTTATAAACATTGACAAGGAAACGGGGATAAAGGCAACACAACTGTGACTCCGACTGGAATTAGAAAATACTGACCCCGATATTAGTAGCCATGCGCTCTAATAACTTTTAAGTAACGTTTGTCGTGAACCAAATACACATCACAGCCGAGTATCAGCGTAAAAATAATCTAAGCGGTAGATATTTCCTCATCAATATATATTATCAACGGTTCAACGATCCATGTCCGGCTCGAAGGACCACTAGTATATATATATATATATATATATATATATATATATATTATATATATATATATATATAGGTAGATTACACATTTACTCATTCATATGTTGCGGCACTGTCATTAGTTAAATGCACCAAAGCCAAAATACGCTATGAAAATTAACCCGAAATACGTTCAGCTTTTAATTAATTAATTAAAAGGTTAACAGTGACATCGGGACGTCCGTTATCTCCGTTCCCCAGTGACCATGGGTGCTAGGCAACACCCGAAATGTCGGGAATTAAAATCAAGAAATTAAACGCGATAAAATGCGTAAAATTAGTTATAATTAATTTCTAGTCTTTGCGTAATTATAAGAAATGATCACGCCATGAAAGTTTTGAAGTACTGCAGATTATATAGCTTCATACTAACATAAGTAACGTTGGTCGCTCCTACAGCTAAACACCTTGCCCGCCAGGAGATATTCCTCTTTTCCAAAAACGGCCAAATTGGTAACAAACTGACCTGATTTGAATTCGCACACCACGCAACTTATGCAACCTTCGGAAACCTCAACTTCAAGCTTTAGTCATTATACTCAAATACCTCATCCACTTACTCGCAAGTAGATATTGTCTGCAGTATTCGGATGTGTAAGCCATCTAGCTTTACAAGGTTTATCTTCATCACAGCACTGGAATAACACTTCCTGCTCCTTCAAGTTACTCTCTGTGCTACTATGTTTGGTACGGCTCTGAGCCTTATTGCTCGCCTCTGCTACACGACACTCTCGCAGATTATTTGCTTTCACAGACTGCGAGATATTTCCTGGCACATCTGGACAACTGGACTGCACTATCGCCATCAGGTCTGAGCAAGAGGTGTGGGGCCGCGGCGTTATCTTCGTGCCACAAGCGAAACACACTGAAGCCTAAATCACGCTATCAATTTTTTTGAAATACTGCAGTATATGCGGGTTTAATATACAATATACGCCCAAATTTGCAAAGAAGGTTCAGAAAGTGTTATAGGAAAAGGAAAATTAATTTAAAAAAATACTTTTTATCTTTTTAATTCAGAATATGTATAGTAATGCATTATTTTAACTGATTGTCATTCACAAATATCTGACTTTGTGATCGGCAATAACTTTGTGAATTTAATCGCACACAGAAGAGCGCGTGTACGCGTAGTAGTTGTCCATAAATCACATTATTTCTTATTTACTCGTATTTTCAAAAACTTCAATAACGGTATATCATTATTTATATATAAATTTAAATATGGATACTCTTTAAGAAATAACCCTATATAGAATAAGCTCCGACTACCACATGGAGCATCGACCGCTCCCGGGGCTGCACATCCTGCCCAGGGGGAGATTTTTTTTTATAGAATAAGTGTGGCAAACGAGCACACAGTCCACCTGATGGTAAGTGAATGCTGTGGCCCATTTGTGTTGAATGCTTTCAAACAGAAGTTACTTGCCTACTTATACTCACAACAGCTACCTAACCTAATCATTATTAAATAAAAGTGAAAAAAACATTATTTACCTTGGACCACCACCTTATAATTTAAGTAAGCAACAAAGATATTTACTTCTTAACTTACTCTTACTTTTATACCCGCACTACAAATTGTTATTTACTAAGTTTCCTCCACTACTGGCCGTATGAGGACGCTCAAGTTCGCTCAGCGAGCTGTAGACAGGGCTATGCTCGGAGTTTCTCTGCGTGATAGATTCAGAAATGAGGATATCCGCAGTAAAACCAGAGTGACCGACATAGTCCAACGGATTAGTAAGCTGAAGTGGCAATGGGCCGGCCATATAGCTCGAAGAACCGATAACCGATGGGGAAGAAAGGTTCTCGAGTGGCAGCCTCGTACCGGTAGATAGTGTAGGACGACCCCCCACTAGATGGAGTGACGACCTGGTAAGACATGCAGGAAGTCGATGGATGCAGGTGGCTCAGGACCGTGCTTTGTGGCATTACTTAGGGGAGGCCTATGTTCAGCAGTGGACTTGTGAAGGGCTGTAATGATGATGATGATGAAGTCTATATAATTATTGTTCTCAGTAAGTGAATTGTCTTGTTGAGAAATAAAGATCTTTAAATCGAAGACGGAATGCCTCGATTTCAGTAAAAAAGGGTCACCGGTCTCTACACTCACCATACGAAACAGCAGTATTGCTGCTAGCTGCTAGTTTTCGCTGGTATTCCGTGAGAGCGTGGTCTTTCCCAGGTCGAGCCAACCCATTCGTGCTACAAAAATGATATTGCTGCATCTTGGCTCTACCACGTATATCCCCTTTTCCTCCCACGACTAAACATACTTTATAAACTATCAAAAGTTTACAGCTGGAAATAAGCCTCCTGTATGAATTGCCTTTTTTATAGAAGAGGGGCCAAACGAGCATGCGACTCACCTGATGTTAAGTGAATACCGCCGCCCATGATCAACTGCAACACCAAGGGAATTGCAGATGCGTTGCCGGCCCTTTAGAAAGGAGTAAGCTCTTTTCTTGAATTTTCCCAGGTCGTATCGGTCCGGAAAAATCGCCGGTGGTAAACTATCCCACAGAGAGGTCGTACGCGGAAGAAAACTCCTTGTGAAACGTACAATGGTGGACGGCCAGGCATTCAGATGGTGTGCATTGTATCGGGACGTTTGCCGCGTATTGCGTTCACGAAATTTGGCGGCTGGGATTAATCCGGACAATTCCTCAGAGCACTCCCCATGGTATATTTGAAAGAAAATGCAACATCTTTTCGCAGTGCCAGTGAATCGAGACGATCGGAAAGCACTCGGTCGTTGACGATTCGAGCCGCTCTGTGCTGGATGCGGTTAAGTGGAAGGAGCTGCTACTGGGGAGCTCCAGCCCAGAAATGGGAACAGTATTCCATTTGCGGCCGAACCTGCACCTTGTAAAGTTGCAGGCGGTGTGCCGGCATGAAATACTGTCCCGCTAAGCCGAGCACGCCAAGCTTTTTAGAGGCCGATTTGGCCTTCTCTTCCAAGTGACCACGAAACTGCACGTCACTCGATATGTCGACGCCGAGGATTCCGATACTGGCTGAGGCAACAAGGGAGTGCCTTGAAATTGATTGCCTGATGATATTTGCCATATTTGCCCACGGTTGGAAGGGGGAGTAAACAACTGTAGTTTTTTTTTAGATGTGATCAGAAATACTGCTCTGTTTCGTTTTCCTCTGTTGCCTCTTAAGAAACCCACGGGATGGTATGAGGGCTGATTGAGATCCAGCAGTGGACGTTCATGGGCTGATTACTGATGTAGTAAGAGAGCCGCCAAACTATATCATAGCTCGGTATATAGTTAGAATTGGAAATAAACATGCTGGCAATGTATAGAATCACACCACCCAGATCCTACCTTGATGCGATGCGTAAATGGATACATGCATGACATAACGGTGACGCATTCCAATAAACTTACCATCAACGTCCACTTTTTCTGCCACCAGGGCGGCACTACTTTAAAATGAGGTAAAATATTTGACAGATTTCATAGTGGGGAAGTAAATTTTTTCGAAAATTGTAATGTTTTTTTCAGTACCATTAGTTATAATTTATATTAATTAAATTAATAATAAATAAACCCAACCACAGATATTAATAAAAATAGAAAAATTAAATATATTGTTGAAAATGTGCAAAAAATTAACCAACAAATCACTGGGTCATTGTTTTGTGTATTAACATAATACTCTAGAAACTCATAAACTTTTATAAAACTTCACCTCAGTATCAACTAGCGACATCTTTTGACCGTAAGATTATAAGCAATCATTACGAACCTAGTTTAAAGAGTCACTTGTTTTAAATTTTTTTAAACAGTTCGTTGAATGTATTTTATCCGCAATCTAACAACATATGCTGTATCTACATGCTAAGCCCATATAATTTGCGAAGTTACAAAATCGTAAATTTCAATGTAAAAAAAAATTATTTCAATTTTACAACACTTGCGCTTAACTAAAAAGTCAATAAGGCTCACCTTTTTATTATTTTCTAAAAACATTAAATAAACTTAAGAAGTGTGTTAAAAAAAGTATATAGAAAAGATAAAAAAATCTAAAAAAGTGTGTTAAAAGTGTATAAAAAGTTGTAAAAAAGGTAAAAGAAAAAAGCGTCAATGGTCGGCGTAAAACTATGTTTATTAAACACGGGTCTGGTCGCAGTAAAGAACAATAACGTTCAAAAGTTAGTCAAGCACGATACTTACTAGTGTATAGAAGATTTATCAAAGGTATCCGTAAAGGCATTTATAATATTGGTGCAGATCTGGTGAGTATATTTCTAAACAGATTATTTAGACACTTAAAGAATAGATTATTTATTTACTTATGATACTACCATTCAGTTTTTTTTTTAATTTACAATTTTAGTATAAATAATATTACAGTTTAATCAAACCTTATATTGTTTATGGCGGCTTTAGAATATCCACTACCTTATATCATCCCGTGGGTGTCGAAAGAGACGAACAAGGGAAAGTGAAATAGAAGATGGGCAGTAGCATCTTCCTAATAACAATGCAAAAATTGTGGTAAAACTGCGGTTGCCATCCCGCCAGGCAAACGTGACAGCTGTGGCAAAATCCCTCCTATGAGACAATCTATGGAGGAGGCCTATGTCCAGTAGTGGACTGTTTATAGGCTGCAATGATGATGGATGATTGAAGCAAACATAAACAACACGCTTTATCCATGAGCTGTGATGATCCTTGTGAGAGTTAGTATGTAGGTACTCTCACTACACCTAGTGTTCATAGTCATAAAGATATTATATTCTCATAAGTTCGTAATACACCTGCAATTTTAAATTGTTCAGAACTGTATGTGTGTGACAATTGAATAAGAAAATTCCACAATGATTTCTTATATTTTTTAGACGTAGTAGAGCTATGTTGCAGCTATATTAATAGTATAGTTATAGCACGAATGAGTCGACTCGACCGGGGCAGGATCACGCTCTCACAGAGTACTAGCGTAAAATAGCAGCTGAACGCCACTGTGTTTCATATGGTGAGTGTAAAGAACCGGAGACCCTTTTTACTGGTAACGAGGCATCCTCACGGATGACAACGAGTCTACGTTTTGATCCTCAATCGAGAATAGATGTGGATGTCTATGGGCCACAGCAAACACTTACCTAAAAAATATATTTATGCGAACACTACACATTATTTCATCGCGTTTAATTTAACTTTTTAATTCTCTATGTTTCGGGTGCTTCACAGCAATCATGGTCATGGGGGGACTGAGGTGTTTGACGTACCGATCTCATAGTTAGCCAGGATACCTTCAGTTTTTAATATTTATTTTTGGTCTGCGTAGATCGAACGGAAGCACCCGAAACGTCGGGAAGAAAAAAGTTAAATTAAATGCGATAAAATCCGTATAATTAATTTCATTTAAAACAAAATTCCATTGCAATCATGAAATAAAACATAAGGGTAGCTAGTCGAGCAAGGAATGAGTTTATGTACTTAGGAATTGTGCTTAGCAGAGAGTGTAGACATGACAAGGTTACAGAACAGATGTGCTGATGTGTTTGGTATGGTGAGTGTAGAGAACCGGTAACACTTTTTACTGGAAACTAGGCATTCCATCTCAGTCCTCAGGGCTGGCAACGCGCCTGCATTTAGATTTTTAATTGAAGATAAATGTAGATGTCTATGGGCCACAGCATCCATTTACCATCAGGTGGACTGTGTGCTTGTTTGTCATCCTTATTCCTTAAAAAAATAAGCTTTTACATATTTTAATATATATGAGGCAAGCATACAAAAATATTTAAGTTTTATTTATTCTATTGTACAAACTTATATAATTTCGTTCTATCTTTTTTTAATCCAAACACATATAAGGCTATATACAATCTGATTTATAATGCATATCCACCTGCATAGGTGAACTATTAGAGACTTAGTTATTATTTTAAATATCGGTAGGGAAGGTCGGGTAAAGTGGCCACCCTAGCTTGAATTGAAATGAATGACTACCTATTGGATAAATATCAAAAGTTTGTAGGTTACTTTATTAATGTATTTTCTCAAACTAATGTAGTTTTGACATCACATTCTTATTTTGACTTATATCAAGACATTTTATAGTATTTTCAAGGTAAAAGCCGAAATGAAAAATTGACCACCTTACCCACCCAGGTTGGGTAAAATGGCCAACTTGAACCCTCAAAGCGAGTAAAGTGGCATAGTCTCAATAAAATGCAATTATTAAGTTTTATTTAAATTTGAAAATAATCAAATGCGACTAAGGGACTAAAACTTTATTAATTATTCATTATTTTTCATCATCAACGTCGTCATCATTACAGCCCTTCACAAGTCCACTGCTGAACATTATGCTGCGCTATATAGCCGGCCCATTGCCACTTTAGCTTACTAATCCGTTGGGCTATGTCAGTCACTCTGGTTTTACTGCGGATATTCTCATTTCTGAGTCTATCACGCATAGAAACTACGAGCATAGCCCTCTCCATAGCTCGCTGAGCGACCTTGAGCGTCCCCATACGGCCAGCAATGAAGGACCACGTCTCAGATCCGTAAGTCATCACTGACAACACGCACTGGTTGTACATTCTAGTTTTCAGAGATTGAGGTATACCTGACCAGAAGATGTGTCGTAATTTCCTGAACGCTGCCCAGCCAAGTTGAATCCGTCGATTGACCTCTCGGTCGAAGTTGGACTTACCTAGTCGGACTATTTTTCCCAGGTAAACGAACTCGTCAACAACTTCGAGCATAGTGCTCCCAACAACTACCAAAGTGACATGCATTAAACATGATCTTTGTTTTGTCCATGTTCATCTTAAGACCTATCCGTTGAGAGACGCCATTGAGGTCATTGAGCATAGTGCTTAGGTCCTCCAGCGATTCTGCCATAAGGACTATATCGTCGGCAAATCGAAGGTGAATGATATACTCGCCATTGATGTTAATACCGTATCCTTTCCAGTCAAGTTACTTGAAAACATCTTCCAATGCAGCGGTCAAGGGTTTCGGGATATAATGTCACCCTGTCTTAACACCTCTCTTCAGTTGGATAGGTTTCGAACTCTGGTTCTGTACTCGGATAGCCATCGTATCCCTACTGTACAAATACTTCAGCACTTCGATATACCGACAGTCAACTTGGCACCGCTGAAGGGGCTGTAGCACCGCCCAAATTTCGACAGAATCAAAGGCTTTCTCATAGTCCACATACGCCAGGCAAAGAAGCAGATTGTACTCTTCGGTCTTCTGTACAATCTGCCGCAGGGCATTATTTTTCTGCGGCAATATTTTTCTGCGGCATTACTTTTCATTGTTCATTAATTCCACACATATATTCTTAAGAACAAACTTCCCATTTCTTCGTTATCTTGTGGCTTTTTCCAACGTAATCGAGTCCCATATCCAACGCTGCGACGTCCGTTTATATGTTCTCGTATTTGGCATATCTAAAACGCGACAAAATATTATTTATATTTACAAGAAAAATTAGCACGAATGTGGCCTAGTGGGCTACTTTATCCAAAATGGCACGCGACGGAAAAAAAACGATTCAAATATCAAATGAGGTTATATTGTCCCTCTTTACCGTGAAATAAATAGTTCATTAAAGGGATTAACTGATAAAATATTACATTGTTTTTATTTATATTGAACGAAGTAAATTATTATAATATTTAAACCTTACCTTACCTTAGATCAGAGACCACAAAAACCAACTTTTATGTCATAAAATCTGTCCGCGTGAACTGAGCGCGTCTGTGTTTACTGGAGCAATATGGCGTCGGCCAATGAATATTTTCCAGCATTGACAAATGACGCTACTTAGTTGGTTCTTAAAAAGAAGGTGGCCACTTTATCCGCCTTGACCACTTTAAAGAACCTTCCCCTTTTTATATCGTTATACTTATATATTAGTATTTTTGGTCGTTATTAATTGATTCTATGGACATTATACCCAATTTTAAACAAAGAAGTTAAAGAGGTGTTTTTACTCCCGAACCCTAATATAAATTATAACACCCAGTCTGTAATCATAGTAACCCCCCACTCTTCGAAACGAGACACAGCATCTAGTGCAATGATGCTTTACCGATAAAGTAGGCGGTGGGATTTTTTTTCTGCCTAGGAGTCGTGAACTTCAACCATAGACTTATTATACTCATTTATATCCAATGGCTTCAACAGATTTTTTTTTGTTACAGACAATACTTCAAATTTATTGTTAAAGGACATAAAAGCATACTGCCTATATATGACACGATGCGACTACGACGGAGTCTTCTACAGAGTGTTCTGTGTGACATTGCTTGCCACGGCATTCACGTTCACCGTGATACTGACAAACGTGTTTATCGATATCGATGGATTGTTGTCCAAGAAAGGTAAATATTTAATTAAATCAATAGCTAGTTAAATGGTTTTTTTTTCTTTGATCATCATATGCGCTAATTTCCCCGCAATTTAAAATGTCAAATTTTTGACTTCGTAAAATGATTTTACATTTTATAAAAAATCTACTAACTCTTTTCCCTTTAAATCCATTATTTTTGAAAAAGTGTATATCCAATGGATAAATCATTGGATACACCCTACATACCCATATTAACTATAATGCATACTGGGTATTGCAACCAACAAAGGTTGGCAACCACAGGACCTGAATAACCTGGTAAACTCGCAATGGTTATCTTGCTACCCTTCACCACTTCAGGAGAGGTATTATAGTCGCGTTTATCTCTAATTTGAATTAAGTAGAGGTTAGTAGAGTTAAGTAGAGAGAGGGATTAGTAATGAGTAAGACAAGATGAGGGTTAGTTGGTGCCTGTCGTGAACATCTGTATGTCAAAAGCTATACAACGACAATTATCTCAATCAAATTACTTACAGGAGAGTTAAATCTAATAGATTTGGTTTGAAGTAAAGTTAACTAGCCGTTTGCAATATGTTGATTATAATGTATACTATCAAAGATAATGCTGTCTTAAACCATTATTCTGGTCCTCTATAATTATATGGAATTGGTCTAAAAATCTTTAACTGGGCTGGATATTTTATCACAAATAACGTTATTGTTTGTTGTATTTCTAATTTTGTGGAGTAGGTAGTGATAAATCAATAAATAATTAATAATATAACAGAGAACGTTACATTTTTAGACAAACAAAACGATGAAACTGCTGAAAAACCTAGTTTAAATTTAAATGGAGATAATAAAGAAACAACAGATCCCCCGTTTGGCGCTACACTTGAAAGCATATATGATAATAACTATATAGATGACCAACCAGAAACACCTCATAGAACAAAACGATCACTAGGTAAGATAAATATAAACCATTACAGCAAAAACATATAAATAATAATAAGCTCTCATTAATTATCTCGTATGCGTTCCTATACCATTCATCTGACAAGTATGAAACTTTGATAAGTTGTTCAGCCTGCACTCACAAATATTTCTGACAAAAAATGCTTTGCAACGATTGCAACAATTGTAGTTAATATGTGATAATAATTAAGAACTATGTAGATTACCAACTAGAAACAAATTTAAGGACAAACGACCAATGGGTAGGATACATATAAACTATATAATACAGCAATTCTGATCGTAAAATCCACGATGATAGGAATTAAATAACGATGCATTATTACTTCTAAAATCAAATTTAATGATTTGATAAAAATGGTCATTTTGAACTATGATTATTGAGAGAGATAGTCAGAGCTTCCTTCATTATCATTTTTATTATAGTCTTTATCCACATAAGTACTTTATTAAATAAAGCCTCAGCTCATCTCAAGCATAATCATGAGTAACCAACATCCATTGATTTGTTCTTGTGACAGCATCGTACTACACTGCCTTCGCTGGTATGTGGCTGCCATTAAAGAATATTTTCTCCCTGGGGTGTTAATTCTTTGGCATGGACTACTTGAATATCTGGTGGAGAAAAGTTCTTAAGGGAAACGACTAAGATATACTATCATAGAATCAGCAATTTAGTAAAAATTGGAATATTTTTATGAGATTAAATTCAGATTGGACTTCCTTCCAAATTTATTACCATTGTTTTTCGAATTTTCCAAATTGGCATACAATAAAATTATAATCTAATAATTTTACAGATTCTTCTAATTTTCTTACACATTTGAAAAACCCTAAAATAAAAAAAGTTCTAACTACTCGACTCGCTAAGCTTCTTGAACAGTTAGATAAGGAAGAAGATTCAATAGAAGATACTTACAAAAGCGAAAAATCATTTATCGCAATAGATGATATTAAGAAATCTGTAGAAGACGAATATATTAAATATCCAAGTGAGAGCAAACTGACATATGATAATGAAGGCGAAAGCAATAAGAAAGACGATAAAGATTTATTACACCTAGCTATGCACAATATTCTCCTTCAAGGAATCATAGGACATATGGATTTAAATGAAGTGTATAAAAAAATCAATAAATTGGAAAAAAAATTCAGCAATGGGAAAAATATGAAAGGTAACAAATAAAAAACTTGCGTTTAAGCGTAATTGTTTTTAACAATAAAAATATAATGATTAATGATAAATTATTGGTTAACGCAATTCATTTGATGGGCTTTCCACAGCAATGACGTAAGTATTGCGCATGTATGCGCATTCAATGTTTTAAGACTACATGGGTAAATAGTATGCCAGGTGGAGTTACAAGACCAGGTCGCAGCCTGTCACACAGTTACAGTTACATCACTCCAAGAGCCTAGAATAAACAATTTTGTCTTTTTATTTTTCTTCTTTCATTATCAGACCTTATAAATCCACTTCTGAAGATTATACCAATGATAGTTAATGAAGTTGAATCTCGGGACTCCCAAACTTATTGCCAAGATCTCTACCACGGCCATGTGGTCGTCAAAAATTAGAGCTCTTTTTTTTAGTAATTTTTAAAAATAAGAAAAATTTTAATTAAACTAATTGCACTCATGATTTTCATTCAAATAACCAGTTCAGTTTTTTTTTCTATTATGTCAATAAGATCAAAAAATAATATTCTTGTAATTTGTATCTAAATGTAACTTAAAAAAACCGAGCAAAGCTCGATCATCCGGGTACTAATAAATTGCTTTTATTTTATTTGTACACAATGCATTCTTTTATATATTTAAATACTCAATCGTAGTTCAATGTGAATTTAGTTGAACAAAATGAGTGAGATTCTTTGACACCTTGTAACAAACTCTCAAATGAGTTTTAATTTCATAGTAGTAAAGTAAAAAAAAACAGGGGGAGATTTAATTTAACATGCGATTCATTAAAAAGACATTAGGGGTGCATGCATTTAAATTTAAATACCAATACACCTATAATAAACTACAAATTTAGCGTGTGAAATATTTGAATCCATTAAAGGTGTTTCTAAAATTACATTTATTGACGTATATCTTAAGTGATTTGCCTTCACACATCACGATGGATTGGTAAGCTGAGTTGATGATGATGACTCTCGCACTAATAATGATATTTCTCATTACCAAGCTTGTAATATTTACATTCAACATTTTCGATAAGGGGATATTCTTACACCGCCGTATAGTGGCGGTTTAAGAATATCCCATTTTACCGTCCCGTCCCGTAGGTGTCGTAGGAAGCGACAGAGGGATATCAAAACAGGATGGGTAGCAGCATCTTCCCGATAACAACTTAAAATAATTTTTAACGTGGTAGAGCCATGCTGCAGTTATATTAGTAGTTTTTTTTTTTATTGGTTTTTTTTTGTTGTTTTTTTTTTTTTTTTTTTTTTTATGTTTTTATTCCTCTGTTATAGTTGTAGCACGAATGTGTCGGCTCGACCGGGGAAGGACCACGCTTTCACAGAACACCAGCGTAAAATAGCAGCTTAATGCTGCTGTGTTTCGTATGGTGAGTGTGAACCAGATACCCTTTTTACTGGAGGCGATGCGTTCCATCTTGGTCCTCACGGGTGACAACGCATCTGCATTTTGATTCGTAATCAAGGATAGATGTATATCTCTGTGGACCACAGTAGCCACTTGTCATCAGGTGGAATGTGTGCTCGTTTGACACCCTATCCTATAAAAAACTGCGGTTGGCAACCCGATCTTTAAACGTGTCAACTATGGCGAAATCCTTTCTATGAGGCAATCTATGGAGGAGATGTATGTTTAGCAGTTCAGTTCTTTTATAGGCTGTTATGGAATTTTCAATGAAATTTGTGTTCGTCAATCGGCAGAATGTACCGCGTGTAGCTTTACTTACCTTTTGGAGTGTTTTTAACTTATATTTGTTTTCATTTCCTTGCCGTCTAATTAAGACTAAACTATACGGTGTGTAGCAAAGGAAAACTTTACCTCGTGGATAATTTTAAAATAGCGTACATTCTAGCTCAAAGATCGGCACGGGCCAGGGCTGGCATGAGCGCTGAACAGTATTATTTTATATTTAATTTTTATACGATAAAAATAGAAAACATTTTATTAATAGTGTTCTCTCAACATAACCTAATAATAATTTTTAGTTATATTGTAAGCCAGACATCAGCCTTCAATATAACTCATGGGTGTTCCTCGTAGTAGGGAGGGAGTCACACTCTGCAGAAAGATTGATAATCGCAGACGTGTCTCACATTTAACTTTTCAAACATTATTACTTTCAGCTTTTCTCTAGTTCAAGCCGTAATTTCTTTACCCTATTATGCCTGTCACAAAACGTGTTTAAGGAATATTCCCGTTAAATCTAATCTTTTTCAAAAGAGACCTTCTAAGCGAAGTGATTACAGCAAATTCTCCTTAGTATTTACTATATTAAAATAACCATCGTTTTATTTAACAGGTTTTGAACCAACAGAGCAAGTTAGCAATAAAATAAACCAAAAAACATCATATACGGTAACCAAAGTAACTGATTTAGAGAATTCATCTGATGTAGAAACTAAATTTTTTGATGAATTAGTCAAATGCAAGAAACTTCAAGAAGAAATAATGAGAAGAAACAAGAAAAACGAAATAACTACTATAAAAACCACACCGTTTCAAAAAGGTTTGTAAAGCTTTTGTTTTAAATAAAACTTTTAGCATAATTTAATTTATTATTTGGGCTTTTTTTCTATATCTTTCCGAATCTATGAATAGTCACATGAAATACAAATTATTTTTTAATCCTTATTTAATAAAATATCATTTCATGTCATTCAGCTTTCAGTCTATTTAAACAATCCTATTTTCTAAATTGTAGCGTGTCTTAGCTCTATACACACTTTATTTTCGTATTTGAATTAACGTTACGTAAACTTAAGAAATAAAAAACGTTTTTAAAAACGTCATAGGCGTTTTTTTTTTCAGATGACATTTTCTTACTCAAATATGTTTTTTACAGATCCAAAAGTATCTTTTAAAACGATAATTGAAATAAAATCTTTAATTTTTGATAAAGATCGAAAGGAAAATAATGGGTAATAAAACTAGCGCAAAGAGAATTTAAACACTATAATCATACATAACATGTTTCTAAAACCGCTTTTAACTTGACAATTTCTTTACAGTTCTCTTGAAAACAGAGGCGTACTTAAAATTATTTATAATGACAAAATATTAAATGACCATCAAGCAAAAACAGAGCCCTTACTGGAGGATGAAAACAGAGCCAATCGAGAAAACAATCTATCAACCGACAAACAGATTTCCGGTGCATTACCGGAGCAATACTTTAAAAGCAGACAAAGTAATAATACGAGCAACGGTATAAGCGACAGTAACAAATATTTAAATGATTCTTATTATTTCCAACAGGCTGTAGAATATTTAAAAAAACATTCATTTCATGAAGAACAATTAGAATCGCTCCCTGAAAGTGTAGACAAAAATGATACAAAACGGTTAAAAAGGCACATTAAAATAAGATACGATGAATATGATGAAACTACTCCAAAAAATAAACCAGTTCGTATTTCAAAAAAAAGTGATGATAATCTTTACGTTGAAATAGAAACACATTTTGACAGAAAAAGTTTAAAGGGAGAAAAAAAGAAAAAACTTGTAAGAAATTTAATAGACAGAATACAGAAAGCTATAAGATCTGATGTCTATTCACACGAAAACAACAACAATAAAAAAGTACAAAAAGTGCAAATTAAAAAGAGAAATCAAAATCCCCTCAAACATAAGCATTCAAATACTTTAAAGAAATATATAATGCAAAGGGATCCCGTGGAACACAGGCAACTAAACCCGATTAGTAAAGCGCTATTGTTAAATGACCTGTCACATGATCTGGAAGTTAAATCTGAAGAAAACGGGAATCGACCAAACTACAGTCCTATTTTCTTCACACCTTCATACCTAGGTAACTCAGCAGAGATGAGCAATACTAATTCAGAATATAACAATGTTCTAAACAGCGGTATTCCACAAAGATTGCAAGTACCTTTAAATACAGATATAACTAATAGTGCTAAAAGTCAAAATACATACGCGGATACAGGCAATGTAACACTATTTATTAAAGATATTGATGGTAGTGGGTTTTCAGTAGGTTTTAATCAATATGTAGATGAACCTCCAGATGTTGAAAGCATGAAATTATTTTCTGGTTTAGAAAATTTAATTAGAACATACCATGAAAACTATGACCAATCTAATAACGAAAACACTGACGGTAATGATATTAATAATTCCATTGAGAGATATCATGAGCTCACAAAACGCAATATTGACCTAGATAGAAATGAACATATTTTACTTCGCCGATCGATTCAAGAATTAGATAATGAAGATTACCACTCAAATGCATACAAGATCATTTTTGATAAAAAAGTGATTCCCTATGAAACTTACCACGATATATTACAATTACCAAATCAAAGAACTTTATCATCAAACTATGAATACAAGAGCAGCAATTACGATTATAACCCTAAAAATATAAAAATCATCACTAAGGATATCAAAATTAAGGAACTTCCATTGGGTTTTATGGGGAATAATATTTTTAAAAAGGAATTAATGCCTTCCAAAATTTTAACTTTAGGAAATCTATTTAATAGAAAAAAGCGATCATTGAATGTAAAAAAATTTACAAATCTTAAATCTAAAATAAAAGTCAATAGATATCTTAACACAAAGTCTATGCAAACAAAAAAAATATTTTTAAAAAACAAAAGAAACAAACGGGAAATAGACAAAATAAGAATCATTGCTTCTGATCACATGCCACACACACATAAAAATTCTGATGAAAACATTTTTGTAGTATCAGGCGAAAATTTATTTACTAACAGGGCTGTACTAAAGGAGATAGAACTCCCAGAAAGTGATACTGGAGATGACGTAATCGCAGAAGAAAGTAATGATGAAGCAATACCATATACTTATGAGGAGTCTAATCCTGAAACAGGTTATCTAGCAAACATATTTGGTGCCAAATCTACACACAATGGTCTGATGGCAAAATATCCTCATATTTTTACTGACGATATTACGGGATCAAAACAAATACATTTTGGTAGAGAAAATGAATACAATTTTCTCAGAGGTAGTAATACCAACCAATTTAAATTAGAAAAATTACTAGGCATGCGGGTTACAACGGAAAATAGTTCTTCAGTAGAAAGAGATGTTGCTATTCCTGAAATTGTAAACGCCATAATGCCGTCGCCATCCAAAAGCAATTATAAAGTTACCGTAAAAATACTACCTAAAAACCTTACAAACGCACATTCAGGATTTAAGGAAATGCATACAGTTATAAATAAAACTTACAATAAAAATGGTTTGCAATATATATCATTAGTTAATGTTTCAGAAATATCAAAAATAGAAAAAATAAATAAAACTAAAGATTTAGCAATGGTACCAGATAAAAAAGATGTAACTTCTACTCATATTCAAGAAGAAGAAAATAGAATAAAATTACTTTTAGAACAACAAAAAAAGAAAATAGAGCAACAGTTGGAACAGCTTAATAAAGAAAAAGAAGGACTTGAAACAATATTACGCGAAAGAGTTGATAATAAACAAAGGCGTTTGAATGATATTTTGAAACATTTTATGCATTTAGAAACACAAAAGAAAAATGATGACTTAAAATTTATAAATGATCCATTTAATAGTATATTACAAATTCAAAATTTAGCAAGCAATGAACATTCTACTACATCTTCTTCCATTGCTACCGCTAAAGTGACTAATGATGAAACATTGTGTACAAAAAGCCCACATGATGAATTAAAGAAAGATGAAAAGGAACGCCTAACCAATGAAATTTTAAGTAAAATAAATCAAAATACAGATATACTTCAATGTTTCTTACTAAAATTAACTGAAAAATTAAATACAAAACCTCCGGTACAATCAACAACAAATCCTACACATGTCGAAAAAGTTACAGAGAAAGCTCAACATTTAAGATCTCATGCTGATTTGGGTTTGAATTTAAATAATATGCATGATACTATTTTTGGAGATCATATCCCCAGTAGCAATGACTCACATTACGCTATTCCATTTGTATACGCTTACCAGCATCCATACTTACCGCCAAACAAGCCACCATTACCAATGGCAAAAGTTGTATACCATGGACATATCCATACTAATGCTATTCACAAACATCCTAACGAACTGTGGAAAAATAACATAAATAACTCTAAGGCAAATCACATAACGACTAATGGAAATCCTGATAACGGAACAAGGTTCTTTATAGATGCTTTAGCAAATGATTTTGGTGTTATACCTCCCAAGCAATTTAATAATACTATAATTCAATAATTTATTGTTATTTATGTGTTTTTAATAAAAGAAAGTAAACTTGACTGGCGTTTCATTATAAGAAAGTTTAAAAGACAACATTCAATTATTAAGAAAAGGTTAAAGTAAGTTGTATATAGTAGTATTTTAAGGTGGACTTAGAAATATCATAATCTCAACGCCACGCCGTCTTAATAGTTAAATTAAAAACTTCATCCCTTATTTTGCCAGCCTTAGGGGTGCAATTTTTTCTCCAAGGGAGACAATCGTTTTTGGGCCCACTATAAATTGTAATGAATATTAATGGTAGTACATGAAAAAAAACGATACCAATTTATTAAATTAAAATAGCCTTAAGATTTTATGAAAACCAAAGTAAATAAAAAAAAAACAAAGTAAATAGCCAAAATATTTTATGAAAATCTAAGCGAAATCAAGGAATTAAAAAAATGCTAGTTTTGATATTTGTGTTCTGCTTAATGTAATATGGGGAAAAATTCGTGTAATGAATAATTTTTGCATTTTGTATAAAAAGAAAAATATTCTTGCAGTGGTATGTAATAATGATTATTGAAAATGCTACGTTCAACAAAATGTACAATCAAATGAATATGCTACGGTGATAATGGACACGTCGGAATATAATTTTAAAGACTTAATGATACTAGAAGCTCGTTTTGCGTAAATCGGACCAAAAATTAATATTCAAAAACTGAAGGTACCCGGACTAACTATGACATTGGGACGTCAAACATCTCAGTCTCCCTCGTAACCATGGGTGCTGTAAAGCACCCGAAACGTCGGGATAATAAAAATAAGTTAAAGTAGTAATTAAACGGGATAAAATCCGTAAATAATAGTTTTATTCAATGTGTAGTGTTCGCTTAAATTTAAGAAATCATTATTGTATCTCGGTTTAGTAATAAATGTATAAAAAACGAGATACCACGCGAACTTTGTTTAATTCTTATTCTATTTCTTGAAATGTTGGCTAATATTATACAGAACATGGTTCAAAGTTAAATGTCTATTCACTTAAAAAAATCGATTTCCGATTCGTATCCAATCGAAAATACTAGAACCGATTCTTGATTAAATCGAGCTTTAGAAGATCGAATTCGATTAATAGTGACATTCTTATACAAGCCTAATAATACATATAAGAACAATAATGTTTTAACAAAAGTGCAAACTGCAACATACATTCTTCGATAAATCTAACTGAAATTAGGGATGGGCCGAATATGGATTTCACCGAATACGAATATTCGGCCGAAAGTACGGTAGAACTTTTACCGAACCAAATATTCGGCCGAACATTATTCGGCAGGATCACCTCGATACCTAACCAGTTTATGTCAAAACTTGTTACCGTAAAGCGCGCGAGATTAGCGCCGGACCCTGCCCACCGCTCCTACGCCACACCTGACATGATATTGCATCATCTAGTATCGAGCAAATTACTGGCACATGCTTATGTTTTGACTATTTTTGTGAAAAAAAAAGTAGTTCGTTGTGTTATTCTTAGTGAAAATTGATAAGTATATGAAAAAATTGAGTGGCAGGAGATCTACTGTTTGTACCTATTTTAAAGAAACTGACAAACAAAGTAACGTGAAATGTACTAATGTATTGTAATATTTATTTGTTTGATTTCAAACAAAATTTTGAGCCTACTTAACGCTATCAAGATTTCTTTCTTTGGCACTTTGTTCTTTTGCTGCATATGCTTTATTATGCTACTTTTTTTATCTTTTTGTGTCTACTGTTTATGGTTGTCTGTTTAGCAATTTTTATAATTATATGATAACATATTGTAAACACTGGTATGTATTAAAAAGCAACCACTGAGGCCTTGTTTTGGGTATTTAGATTTATACGCTAGAAACAAAAAAACTTTTATTAAAATTCGATATTCAAATAATTTTCTTCATTGAAATTATTGGAAATTAGTTAGCTAGCACTTTATTTCATTGTTATTTTCCTCCCAAAGGTCTGACAATAGAATCTAAGCATATGATATTAATTCTTCGTCATCAGAATATAAAAGTCATGGGACTCTCCTGTTGTAAGAAAAATTCGCCTTAAGGTGTATCCCTGACCAAAATGTTGCGAAAGTGCGTTTTTCAGACTCTATTATCTCATTAGTTATGAAAAATAAACTACATCTAAAAGCACATTATTAATGTTCGTATTCTTATCATCACGTTCAATGTTCTAATTTGTTTTTATGTGCTATAAATACATTTAAAATCAACTTTTAAAAAATGACAAATTCTTGAATACATGCATCTGTTGCTAAACGCAGCGCTCTAATCGTTTGAGGATTACACTAATAGATAGATAATTTAAAAAATATAAGTGTGGCACTCGGTGACTGCCGCGGTAAAGCTATTGCATAGCATTTTTTACCAACTTATGCAATTATAATTATTTATTTATTTTATTGATGCAGTTAAGTCTTTGATATTAAATCAAGTTACACTTTTTGAGCGTGGTGACCGATAAGAAAACAATTTTTTTCTCTTATTGAATAAATGAGAAGTTAATATTGTTTAAAATATTTTTAATATCTTACAATACATGTAGGTTATTCAGGAATTTTTATCATTGAGTTAGCAGCTAGCGTACACGCATACGTCTAGTCGCACGCACACAAACACCGTGCCGAAGTCTGCCGAACTGAAACGACGTTAGACGATGCACGGCTTTCAACGCCACACCTCCGTGCCCGTCGGAGTAGGGAGCGTGAGGTTTTTTTCTTACGGAATTTTATTCTCCCCCGCTCAAGGGGATAGAAGCTATGCAATAGCTTAAATCTATTTCCCTTTTTTTAATTTTTATTTTGCCCGGGAGTAGGGAGCGTGAGGTTTTTTTTCGTTACGGAATTTCTGGATTCGGTCCCCGCGCTCAAGGCCCGCGATAGAAGCTATGCAATAGCTTAAAATCTATATTCTCCACGTTTTATTTAATTTTTTAAGTTCGTTTTTCTTTTTTTAATTTAAATAATTCCAAAAATTGTGTGAATTCTATGATAAAGGGGCGTGCGCAGAGTGTGGGCGGCGTTACGCTGTATGCGTGCGTACGAGGTAGTGTGTTGTCGGTTCTCGTAATATTATTTGAGTACCTACCAACCGATGCGCTTACGTGTTTTTTACTACTTCTTTTATGAACTATTACTTACCTAGCCTTACTTTGCCTAAACCGATCATTTGAATTTCATTAGTAGGCTATTCGAGCTAGAGTCAAAGTTAAACTTAAAGTTATAGCCTATATACGTCCCACTCCTGGGCACCGGTTTCCGCTCATTTCTGAAAGGGTCCTAGATCAAGGATCAGCACTTAAAATTGCAATTACAATTTCATTGGTGCCGGCGGGGATCGAACCCGGTTTGCTCGTGCACTGTGAAAATTTCAGCGAGCGCTAACCATCTGAGCAACCACGGCTCCTCTCCCCTCGAGCTTAGAGACTTTATTTTATTTGTGGTACGATTTTTGTCGCATGCCAACGCTTACTTTTGGTTCTGGCAAAAAGTTGTGAAACGTCTGTAAAGGTCAGAATTGTGCAAATGTTGGTCGCAGATATTTTACTGCACTTCAAAATTTTATTGTGTGAGTATTTTAAACTATTTTTACGGATTTGATGAACCATATTAAATAAAATATAGTCTCCTATCTTTCTATGTTTTGATCTTCTAAAACGAGTTTGAGTTGGTAAAATCAAAGCAAACTTAGGGTAGCGTTGTCAATTATTATTTTGATAATGAAACTAGTGAAATTCCGCGGTTTTATATGCGCAAGCGTGAACGTAGTTAGAACATAATATAACCTTTATGTTTTACATAAATATCCTAAAAACTTATTATTTTAATATGTTACTACCTATAAAATTAACAAGTTTATTGCATTTTTAGTATTTGCAATTTCTTTATTTACGTCTATTTTTAGAAACTTTATTTAGTCTGAATCATACATAACACTATATTATTGATTTACTTACTTATACGTAGTTTTCTTTTTTTGCAGTTACAAATATTTTGTGAGGTTGAAAAAGCCAGTAATAAAAAAATAATAAGAAGAATTTTGACGTCAGCCACTTCTTTTCATAGAAATTTCAAATCATGGTCCATTAGGTTGCAGCTTCACCGAACTACAACTTATTGGAGAAACACAAAAGGCTTAGAGTCAAAATTTACGTTTAAATGCCAATTATGTAACCAAAAATTTGTAATAGTAAACGATGATTGTAGTGAAAATTATTTATCATTAAATGAATGTACAGTCGCAGGTATAGGCGCAGAAATAGGCGCGGGAAATTTGCAAGTAAACGAGCTATTGTCGTCAATCTTCCTTCTTTATCCGAATATATATATATAATTATTTTTATTATAAGGAAAGTGTTTCCATAGAATATAAAATTTTGACTGTAGGACTGTCAACTGTGAAGAACTGTATACCGTGATAGAGAAGCTTGCACGTCTCCAACCAGCTCCAGTCAATCACTCGTCCCCGTATGACCTCATACCGCATAACAGACGGTCTCAAAGTTACAAGAGCTGGGGTGGGAAGCTTTCCGTCATTGGCGGTACTGACTAGACCTTGCGCCAACAGACTTTCGTTCTTTACCCGTCCAGTTGATTTCTTCAAGAACGGCATCAATAAACTACCACTGCGCTGGCAAAGATGCATCACACAGATTGATTGATTAATTTGAATATCAAATTAAAATTTTATTCAAATAACCAGTTCTGTTTTATCTATTATGTCAATAAGATCAAAAAATATTATTCATGTAATTTGTATCTAAATGTAATTAAAATATATACATAAAAATACATAAACACTCACGCCTGTCACCCAGAGGGGTAGGCAGAGACTACGGACTTCCATTTGGCACGATACTGACATACCTCTTTCGCCTTCCTTTACATCCATATATCTACGCATACACGCTCGTCGGTTAAGGGTACTTCTAACGTGGCCCATTTTCAAAATATCGCCAACTTGGTCGATAAACTTTTTTCTAGGGCCTCCCTTCCCGACTCTGCCGTTCACATCTGCCATATAAATTTGCTTTGTTACTTTTTCCTCATTCATTCTTTCTACATGACCAAACCACTGAAGCATTCCTTTCTTAATCCTGGTCACAACATCATCTTGCATACCACATTTATCTCTTATCACGCAATTTCTCACCCTGTCATTCAGATTCAACCCTAGCATATTCCTTAAAGACCGCATTTCTACAGCATTTATTCTACTCGTGCTTCTGCCACACCCAGCTTTCACTACCATACATTAAAGTAGGGACTAATACAGCATTATGAATTACCATACGTACCTTTTTTGACACATTCTAATTCTTCATGATAGAGTGTAGTGCCCCATTCACTCTATTCCCTGCATTTACTCGTCGTTCTATATCCCTATCATATCTACCATCCCTGCTAAATACACATCCCAAATACACAAACTCGTCCATTTGCTCAATTAACTCTCCTTCTATTCTTATTTCACATACCGTTTTGCTTTCTTCTCTTTCAAAAACCATCACTTTCGTCTTACTTGCGTTCACTTTCATTCCACTTTCTTAATAGAAAGGGTAATGAGATTGAACAAGCTCGTGGAAACTGTCCATGCGGTCGGAGCTAAGTTCTGCAAGACTCGCCGCAGAAGAACACAAAAACTCTTCGATCACACTCTTAATCTCATGTCTGTTAGACGAGAGATGAGGCTGCAATCTTCAACAGATTTGACAGCATACAGGCAACTGAACAGACAGATCTCCAAATGCATGCGGCGAGACTTACGCAACTTTAATACTGCTCGTATTAAAAAAGCGATCGAGCGGAACCAGGGCTCCAAAGTCTTTGCCAGAGATCTGTCTGCCAGAAAGAGCCAACTGTCAAAGCTGAAGAGTGAGTGTGGCAGCATTGTTTCCGGGACAACTGAGATTTTGAGTGAAATTGAGAGGTTCTATGGGCAGCTGTACACATCATCGTTGGAGCCACACGCAAGTGTGAGTAAAGATCCAAGAGCAAGTCTTATCCGACACTATTCCGATGATATCCCGGACATCAGTCTGAGCGAAATTAGAATGGCTCTCCAGCACCTTAAAAACGGCAGGGCCCCAGGCGAGGATGGAATTACAGCGGAGCTTCTGAAAGCGGGTGGAACACCGGTACTTGAAGTCCTTCAGAAGCTTTTCAATTCCGTCCTCCATGGTGGCACTACTCCGGAGGCGTGGAGCAGAAGTGCGGTGGTCTTGTTCTTCAAGAAAGGTGACAACGCCCTCTTGAAGAACTACAGACCGATATCTCTTCTGAGCCGCGTCTACGTGCTGTTTTCGAGAGTCATTACGAATCGTCTCGCACGCAGACTCGACGACTTCCAGCCTCCCGAACAAGCCGGTTTCCGAAAAGCCTTCAGTACCATAGACCACATACATACCCCGCGGTAGATTGTACAGAAGACCGAAGAGTAAAATCTGCCACTTTACCTAGCGTATGTGGACTATGAGAAAGCCTTTGATTCCGTCGAAATTTGGGCGGTGCTACAGTCCCTTCAGTGGTGCCAAGTTGACTATCGGTATATCGAAGTGCTGAAGTGTTTGTACAGTAGAACTACGATGGCTATCCGAGTACAGAACCAGAGTTCGAAATCTATCCAACTGCAGAGAGGTGTAAGACAGGGTGACGTTATATCCCCGAAACTCTTCACCGCTGCATTGGAAGCCGTTTTCAAGCTACTGGACTGGAAAGGATACGGTATTAAAATCAATGGCGAGTACATCGCTCACCTTCGATTTGCAGACGATATAGTCCTTATGGTAGAATCGCTGGAGGACCTAAGCACAATTCTCAATGACCTCAATGTTGTCTCCCAACGGATAGGTCTTAAGATGAACATGGACAAAACAAATATCATGTCTAATGTCCATGTCACACCTATGCCGGTAGTTGTTGGGAGCACTATGCTCGAAGTTGTTGACGAATACGTTTACCTGGGACAAATAGTCCGACTATGTAAGTCCAAATTCAACCGAGAGGTCAATCGACGGATTCAACTCGGCTGGGCAGCGTTCGGGAAATTACAACACATCTTATCGTCAGGTATACCTCAATCTCTGAAAACTAAAGTGCACAACCAGTGCGTGTTGCCAGTGATGACTTACGGATCTGAGACGTGGTCCTTTACTGCTGGCCGTATGAGGACGCTCAAGGTCGCTCAGCGAGCTATGGAGAGGGCTATGCTCGGAGTTTTTCTGCGTGATAGACTAGAAATGAGGATATCCGCAGTAAAACCGGAGTGACCGACATAGCCCAATATAGCTCGAAGAACCGATAACCGATGGGGAAGAAAGGTTCTCGAGTGGAAGCCTCGTACCAGTAGGCTTAGTGTAGGGCGTCCCCCCACTAGATGGAGTGACGACCTGGTAAGATATGCAGGAATTCGATGGATGCAGGTGGCTAAGGACCGTGCCGTGTTACTTGGGGGAGGCCTATGTTCAGCAGTGGACTTGTGAAAGGCTGTAATGATGATGATGATTATGATGATTGTATTTTGTTAGTAGATACTATTTCAAGTTGAAATGCAGAATGGCATGCATGTAGCTTTATGAAAATTGATTAAATAAACAAAAAATGGTCCGATTTTATAAAAAAAAATTCAAAATTTTTTATGAAAAATGAAAGTAAAAACTTATTAGCAGCATCATTATTTTAAACGTGAAGTATTATTAATTATCATTATCATCAACCGCTTCATCATCATTATCGACATTATCATTATCATTATCATCATCATCATAGCAGCTATGTACGTACTCTTCTTCCGTTGTGTAGCCAATATCGGATTGGCAATCGCTGTCATCGTCATTATTCGATTCGTCATCCTCTTCATCATCAAAATTTGGATACATCGATATGACTTCCTCGTCGTTAGCGCCGCTTTCTTTTGGAGCTATGAAAATTAAAGAAAAACATATTTTTCAGTTATCATTCTGATTTTACGTATTTGTTAAACATACGTAAAAACAACTGATCGTACAGTAATGAAATTTCTAGTAGAATAATGACCTCCAATGTGAAAAGATAAAAGCATGAGTAAAAAGAAATACAAGGGTGAATTTACATGGGCGCCCCTAAAATGCGGGACTTGAGCGCGAAATTCGAACTTCAAAAATGATTAAATTAAAAAACTTAAATTTTTTCACATAAAAGTCTTATAAAATTCGATAGAAACTTATTTTCAGTGCTTTCTGATTTTATCAAATTATTTTCAATTATTAATAATAATTTCAACAATACTTTTAGATTCGCAAGGTTTTCAAATTCGAAAATGCGCTCCAAATTTATTTTTATCAACATTGATGATGCAATGAGAAAAATGCAGCTTATCAATAATCCTATAATTATATTAAAATAAATTTTGTTAATATTTATTTCATATATAACTTATCTTACTCTTATAAAATACTAAACCTCGTTTTTTTTTTGTTTATTTAAACAATTTTCATGAAGCTACATGCATGCCATTTCGCATTTCGGCTTAAAATAGTATCTACTAACACGATACAAAGCGGCATGCAAGAAGAAGTCACAATTTTTCATTTTTTTGTTTCAATTGAAAATTTGGTATGTTGGGCTGTAGCTACATGCATGCCATTTACTTTCATGACTTGAAATAATTTAAATTCATGAAATACAAAACGGCATGAAAAACAAGTCACCTAAATTTGCACAGTGTTTATTGCAACTTTCGCCATACATGCCTCTATTTTGCAACATCCTGGTGTGCATGCCAAATTTCCTACTATTAAATAATGATACAAATTAAGTTGTTGGGAGAGGGGGGGGGGGGGGAGTGTGGTTTGTGTTTAATTGATACTTTCAATGGCATGCAGTTTGGAATCACGGAAAATCGGAGTTCAATTTTACAGAGTTTTCCGGAAATTTTCCACCGTTGGTCATACGAGGGGTGCATGCCAATTTTTCCAGAGTGTTTTTATTACAAAAACTTCCATTCTTTACATCGGCATGCAATTTGAAAACACGGAATTGCCCTTTAATTTGTTTCAGGTTTTCAGAACCCTTTGATCATCTTGGGCCGCTGCGGGGTGCATGCCATTAATTATTATACAGTGTGTAGCTTCAATTTGCTTGAACTTCCGTATATTACAATGGCATGCAGTATACTATCATGGAAAAAAACGAAAATTCGCTACACAAAGAAAAGCGCTTTTCCTTATGAAGAGGACGCGCGGGGGGGCTAAAGCCCCGACAATCTTTGATATTTTAGGGTTAGTTATCAATCCTTAAAAAGGCATGCACGACAAAATCGTGGAACGTCACCTGTCACCAGCTCCCGGTCTATTAAGAAGTTAAAAAATTTTAATCAATTTTTTACATTCAAGATAATAAAATTGACTTTATATTTTATTTTGTTCTATTTATTAATACCCGGGGCGAAAAATGGATTGCGGAAACCCGTCTGGCTACGTTGAATGTATGTGGAGGAATGAATGATAAGATGGATGAAGTATGCGAAATGATGAATGACAGAGGAATAGATGTGTTAAAAATGTGTGAATGAGACGAAATGAAAGGGAAAGGATGCCACTGCACATGGCACGTATACCGCGTATTGGTCTGGTGTAAACGAGACCGAACGGGCATGCCAGGGAGTCGGTTTCATCCTTTCAGAAAGAATGGGTCAATGTGTGATAGAGTATGAATGTGTAAGCCCGAGGCTGCTATGGATACGAATGAAAGTGGGCTTAAAGAAGCTGTTTCTGCTAGGGGTGTACGCCCCAGACATGTCTAAGCCCACTTACATCCGAGAGCAGTTTTGGGACATGGTAAGGATGGTGTTGACAAAATGTAAGGAAAATGAAAATATTATATGTTAGGAGACTTTAATGGAAGGGTTGGGGTGAAGAGGTCTGGTTATGAAAGGATATTGGGAACCTTTGGTGATGAAAGTATAAATGAAAATGGTGAAGACCTCCTCACCGTATGTGTGGAAAAGAATCTTTTTGTGACGAATATTTTTTTTCGTCATAAGAAGATTCACATGTGTACATGGGAAAGAGGTGACGATAGAAGCATGATAGATTTCGTAATTGTGGATGAAAGAATGAGGAGCGCAGTCGTAGATACAAGGGTTTACCGGGGCTCCAACGTAGGGACGGATCATTACTTGGTCTTGTGTCGAATTAATGGTCTTTTCAAGCGTTGGCGACATCGGACATCTGTGTCTACCACTGCGTTACAGCGTATAAGAATAGAGAAGTTACAAGATGAAGATGTGAAAGAGAAGTATAAATGTAGACTGAGAGGAAATATTAGATGTTTGAATGAGTTGTGTATGAATGATTTAGACTTGAATACTGTGTGGTATAATATTAAGAAAGGTTTGGTGGAAGCCGCCACCGGAGTATGTGGTGTAAGTAAGAGAACAAATGAAAGGAAAAGTAATATATTGTGGTGGGATGATGAGGTACGGGTGGAAGTTGAATCAAAGAAGAAAGCATGGTTAGATTTACTAGCAACCAAAGCTGGTAATTCTTCTGGTATGAATGATGAGATTGAAAGAAAAAAGGCAGAATTTAGACGTCTAAATAAGAGAGTAAAAGAAGTTGTTGAAAGGAAAAAGAAAGAAAGAACGGATAAGAATGATAGAAGGATATCTGATAATTTCCAGGCTAACATAAAAATGTTCTGGAAACTCGTAGGAACTGCCAGGGGAAATACAAAACAGCCTATAATGAATGCTATAAGAGACGAGAATGGATGTATTCTGAATGATGAAGTTTCGAATTTAAACAGATGGAAGGAATACTTTGAAAGCGTGTTTATGAGTGAAGAGTCGTCTGAATTAAATGAACTAGAAATTTCGAAAGAAGTGGAAAGGGGTATGGAGATAAGTGTAGATGCAATAATGAAAGCAATGAAAAGCATGAAAGCAGGTAAGGCAGCTGGATATGATAGAGTATCACTCGAGATGCTAAGGGCTGGAGAGGGAGTGGTGGCAGGCCTGCTGTACACCTTGTTTAATTTATGTTGGGAATTAAAACGGGTACCGGATGACTGGTGTAAAGCAGTTATAGTACCAATATATAAGGGAAAAGGGTCACAGCAGGACTGCAAAAACTACCGTGATATCAGCTTGCTTAGTATTGTGGGTAATTTGTATGCTAAGGTGTTAATTGAAAGAGTTATGAAAGAAACTGATGGAAAAATTTGGAATGTGCAAGCGGGTTTTAGAAAGGGAATGGGGTGTACAGATCAAGTCTTTTCCATGCGAATGTTTTTTGTGCTTTCATGGACTTGGAAAAGGCTTATGACAGAGTGGACAGGAATGTGTTATGGCAAACACTGAACTCATATGGGTTGAGCGCTGGTTTGATACAGGCATTAAGGTCTCTTTATAGGGACTCTAGTGCTTGTGTCAGGATCAATGGGGTCTACTCGGACTGGTTTGGCATCCAAAAAGGTGTCAGACAGGGCTGTGTAGCTTCCCCTTGGCTGTTCAACCTATTTTTGGACAGGTGTTTGCAAACTTTGAAAGATGAAGAATGTGGGTTAAGAATGGGCGAGTTAACCGTCAAATGCCTTTTGTATGCCGATAATCAAGTCATATTTGCGTCATCGGCGGCTGAGTTGCAAATGATGGTTACATTAATGAACTGGGAATTAAAAGAAAGGGGAATGAAAGTGAACGCAAGTAAGACGAAAGTGATGGTTTTTGAAAGAGAAGAAAGAAAACGGTATGTGAAATAAGAATAGAAGGAGAGTTAATTGAGCAAGTGGATGAGTTTGTGTATTTGGGACGTGTATTTAGCAGGGATGGTAGATATGATAGGGATATAGAACGACGAGTAAATGCAGGGAATAGAGTGAATGGGGCACTGCACTCTATTATGAAGAACCAGAATGTGTCAAAAAAGGCACGTATGGTAATTCATAAAGCGGTGTTAGTCCCTACTTTAATGTATGGTAGTGAAAGCTGGGTGTGGCAGAAGAAGCACGAAAGTAGAATAAATGCTGTAGAAATGCGGTCTTTAAGGAGTATGCTAGGGTTGAATCTGAATGACAGGGTGAGAAATTGCGTGATAAGAGATAAATGTGGTATGCAAGATGATGTTGTGACCAGGATTAAGAAAGGAATGCTTCGGTGGTTTGGTCATGTAGAAAGAATGAATGAGGAAAGAGTGACAAAGCAAATTTATATGGCAGATGTGAACGGCTGTGTCGGGAAGGGACGCCCTAGAAAAAAGTTTATCGACCAAATTGGCGATATTTTGAAAAGGGGCCACGTTAGAAGTACCCTTAACCGACGAGCATGTATACGTAGATATATGGATGTAAAGAAAGAGGTATGTCAGGATCGTACCAAATGGAAGTCCATAGTCTCTGCCTACCCCTCTGGGTGACAGGCGTGAGTGTTTATGTATTATGTATTATTAATACCCACTCAGTATTACTAATCACAAATAATCACAATACCTCTCATTAGTTATTGTGATTGGGTAAAAAAATATCTATTTAGTTACTAATACCTACCCAGTAGGTATATACGAGCAGAGACCTTTTTCATGTGCAACTCGTTCCCAAGGATTCTTTGAACACTGCCATATGAGATCCCTGTGACCTCAGCTACATGCCTGATGGTCACTGTTCGATCTGCCAACACAACATCTTCGACTTTTTTCACGTTGTCTTCAGTGAGGGACGTGGATGGGCGTCCTTCGCGATGTTCATCTTCAGTGGATGTTCTGCCCAGTTTAAACTCCTTGGTCCAGCGTGCAACTGTAGAATATGGAGGAGCAGAGTCCCCCAATGTTTCCACTAAGTCACTGTGTATGTCTTTTGAAGACATTTTTTTCAAACAGAGGTACTTGATGCAAATCACAAGCACGTCTCTTCAATGCAAACAGAAGTCAGCTAACCTGGGCAAGGAGCGTTCAATGTATCATTGTATCTCAGTGAACGCTTTCAGTTGCTGATGGTTGATAGCCCTTACTATCGCTTGAGTATCGTAAAAGGCGACAGAGTAAAATGAAACAGGAAATAGGCAGTACAATTTTCCTAATAACAATTCAAAATAATAAATAAATGTGTTTGCCAACCCACTTGTTGAGAGAAGAAACTATGGCAAATACTTACTTTATGAGGAAAAAAAAACAAATGAAGGAAAAGTTCAAATTTTAAAATAGGAATTCTAATAAATAAATACGCAATCTTTAATTTTTATTTGTACATAATATTTTGAATTATTTTTTTACATACCTAATATATTCACTTCACGTTTTCTAATATATCTAAATAGATTACTTATAAGATAATATTTTAAGATTAAGGTCATTTTCATCCACTTCTGTAGAAGTTGTAGTTTAAAAAACCTCTTCTGATATGATCTCCTCAATATCCGAAGTTACTGTTGAAGTTTTGATATTCGATTTATCTTCATCAACGTTTTCAATTCCTGTGTTTGATGTCTCAATGGTGCTTTCATCGCTGCCCTCAGTTAGTTCGATTGGAATAGAGTTTGCAGAATATACCGTTGTTGTTTCTGAACTCAATACACGGCTTTCTTCTGTTTTTGTTTCAATAATATTTGTTGTAATTTCGCTATAGTTTTCTATAGTTGTAACTGTTTCAGTGGTGGGAAATGTATCCATTCCAGTTGTTTTATTAATTATGTCCTTTTCTTTAATTATATTACTGGACCTGTCATTCTCATTAAAGTCTTCATTTTGATGAATTTCATCGACTGTATCAGTATCTGTATTATTTTCTTCTTTATCATAATTAATTATTGTTTTCTCCTTTTTAGCAGATAATTGACTGTTTTCCTCATACGAAACTGATACGATTTTATCAACATCCGAATTTTGCTTTTCTTCATTTGAATTTTCATTTGGCGTTTCAATAGTACTTTCGGTAGTAAAATCTAGATGTACATCCCTTTCCTTTGCAATGACACTAAACCTCCTATTCTCATTAGATTCTTTATTTTGGTTAATTTTATCGACTGTATCAATAACTGTATTATTTTCATCTTTATCAACATTAATAATAGTTTTTTCCTTTTTAACAGGTATTTGACTGTTTTCCTTATAAGAAACTATTTCATCTGTGGCTACATCAGAATCTTGCGTATCTTCATTTGTTCTTTCAGTTAGTGTTTCAATAATACTTTCAGAAGTAAATTCGACTCGCCCTACATCCCTTTCTTCTGTTATGTAATCGGACGTGACATTCTTGTTATAGTTTTCATTTCGATATATTTCATTAACTCTATCAGTAACAGTATTATTTTCATCTTTATCATTATTAATAATAGTTTCCTCCTTTTCAGCAGGAATTTGACTATTTTTCTCATTAGAAACTGCTTCAGTTTTATTTACATTAGAATTTTGTGCTTCTTCATTTAATTTTTCAGTTGGCGTTTCAATAATATTTTCAGCCATAAAATGTACTGGCTCTTTATCCCTTTCTTTTGTAATATCACCGAACCTCTCATTCCCATTAAAGTCTTTTTTATGATAAATTTCATCAACTGTATCAGAAACTGTACTATTTTCATCCTTATCTTTATTAATTATAATTTTCTCCTTATTGGGAGCTATTTGACTGTGTTCCTTATAAGAAACAACTTTATTTTTATCAGAATCTTGCGTTTGTTTATTTAGTTTTTCAGTTAACTTAACGATTATAGATTCTCTATCTTCATTCGGGTAAAATACAAATATGTTAGCAAAGTGATTAATGCCTATAAATTTACTAAAATCCGATTTAGCATCTTCTTTATTTTTTGACCCGTTTTCATTTTTGTTTTTGTCGTCAACATTAAATGTAATGTTTTCCTGATTGTCTACTGAATCATTTGGCTTGTTACTTTTAATTATTTTTTCTTTGCTATCGTTAATTTTATCGCGTTGATACTTTGTTAAAATTTCTTCTAGTTGTCTCGTAACTTCATTTTTTACTATTTCCGGGATGAGCTGTAATTAAAGGTATATTTTAATTACTCTACAAAATAAACTTATTTCAAAGAAGTTAATCAAACTTTGTTCAGGGTGATTGCTGGAAAATTTGTTTTTTAGCCAAAATAACAGAAAACACCCTGCTTTATTTAATTACCTGTGACATCAACAATGACAAATGCACTGCGAGGTATACATGTAATTGAATGAAGCAAAGCCTTATAGTCTATTTATTTATTTATATTTCGTAAGTATCCTTGTCGTAATTTTTCACTTAATATTTTAAAGGCCAATGCGCAGCAGTAGACAATAATATTTTAATGATCGATACACTAACTTGTATTAAAACCCTTTTTTATATATCCAAATATTAATTTAATTACAGTAGTGCATAAATTGGTGTCTAAACTGTGAAACTTAATACTACATAGAATCAGTCATACTACCTTGAGATGAAACAAAAAATAGTATTCTTTAAATTGAGTAACAAAAACTTTGCAGCCAAGTGAAAAGGAAAATTATCTACGTATATTTTTTTTCAAAGGTACTGTGTTTTACTTACATTCCAGGAATATCCATTGTCATTGTCCTTCGTTCCGTCAGTTCGTAGTGTAATAACATCATGGTGTTTATCATTTATTGATTGCTGTGCATTTGTTTTAAGAAACATATTATCCCTTTCTTGCTTTACATCCTTAGGTGACATTTTCTTGTTAGTTTTCACTTCTATATTTGAAAGTGGAATAAGGATAGTCGTTTGAGGACTGTTTACAAATGGTTTTCCCTTTACTTCGTCAGGAACTGATGTTTTTAATTTAACTGGTTCATATTCGTTTAATTTGTTTAAATCAATACTGTCCCTTTCCCTTGCGTTTTGAATAGTTGAATTTACCTGTCGATAAAATATTTTATTAGTAATTTGGTCTATCTACACTAATATTATAAAGAGGAAAGATTTTTTTGTTTGTTTGTTTGTTTGAATTGAATAGGCTCTGAAACTACTGAAACGATTTGAAAAATTTTTTCACCATTAGAATCCTACATTATTCCTGATGAACATAGGTGATAGAACATTTTCAAAAAATTTAGGAATCCGTATGAAAACTTCGTTAATGTAACCCAAGGTGTGAAAAAAATACCAAAAAAACCTTATATAGCGTACCCTGCGGAAACTATTGACAACAGAGCAAAGTGATGTGCTACAGTTTTATGGAGGACATCAATATCTACATAAAAGTCTGCAATACCATACGTCTAACTATTATAGTTATCTCACAATAACTACTTTTCATCATACTTATCATTATCTATACTTATATACAGAACGGGTCCCACATATATGCAAGAAATGAAACCATATACTTGTTATCGCCTTTGCTGACGATATACAAAAAATGAACGTAATCGGTCCAGTAATTAGGTCAAAAAGTAGAGTTTTAATTTTAAGCAAATTTGAACACTATAGAATTGGGTCACTAAGTCAATGATTCAATGAACTTGAATCCTTGAACATTAAAAAGCGACGTTGCCACGCAGTGCAAACTATTGGTATTGCGACATATCGACAGCGGTGTCTTTTGTATAATATTATAAAGAGGAAAGATGTTTTTGTTAGTTTATTGTACCAAATAAGTCCGAAACCACTAGACCGATTTTAATCAATTTTTACCAATAGAAAGCTAAATTATAGGGGGGGGAGGGTAAGTGGATAAAATTTAAATTTTCTGTATAACGTGTATATACGCGGGAGAAACCGCGGGGTACAGCTAGTAATATATATATATATATATATATATATATATATATATTTTTTGTGTGTGTGTGTGTATGTATATATAGCAGTCATTCAGTTTTGTTTGTTGTTTTTCTATAACGCTAAATACAAAATGCATTTACATTCTATTTTACTCACCATTCTTTTTCTGTTTATTTGGTCCACAAAACTGGTATTATATAAAACAAATATTTCAAAAATTGTATAGAAAGTTGTGTCGTGTATGTATATATATACAAAAGAGACAAGCTGTGTCATATATATATACAAGGCATAACTTACGAAAAATTTATCTGTAATAATTAACAATAAAGTTTGGTACACATACTTAAAGTTTTATTATATTAATGCTAAAGTTAATTAAAAATTAAATTAAATTAAGGATAAATTAAATTACGTACTTCGAATGTAATTTGATTTGTATGTAATTAAATTAAGCTTAAGTATGTAATTTAATTTAGCCTTAATTTAATTTAGCATTAATATAACTTCAAGTACCAAACTTTAATATTATGTTATGGCCCAGTAACGCCCACGTTAACTTTCTTATCGTTAAAAGAACTGCGAAACTTTATATTTATTTATTTATCAAATTATACAGTAAATACAACTATAAGAACTTAAATTATCATTATATAGCGGTGATCAGTGTGGTATAGTGTTGGCTGTATTCCTCCTTAAATAGCTATACTATACTCAGCCTGTGGCCGAGAAAAGAACCAGCCGTCTTGTCACCACCGGCAACCACCAGACGATGGAAGAGATCCCACGGACCCCAAAATCCAAAAATGTGTAGTCATCTCCCAGAGACTCATATTTGCGCCATTTATCCAATTCACCGGCTTTGATGCCGCCTCGGCTCTAAACTAAACTCAAAATCCAAAATGTTACTTACATTAAAGTTGTATCTAAGCTTCACAGGTTCCCTCGCTCCATGCACTCGAGATTTCGATTCGAGCGGTTTCAGTATACGATTAAATTTAGCGTAAAGGTGTTTTAAAATAGTATTTGCTTTTCTTTGTACTACTGAGCTTAATAAGGATGGAGTTTTGATTTCAGTTTTCTGTAAATCAACACATGCAACTATTAACTACATGTAAAAAATATTCACAATAGCATTGACAATGACGGCGGAAAATTTGGCCTATATCACATAAGGATATGTTTTGCTTTCTCATCAAATATAATGATAAATTTAATGAATATGAGTGAATGAGTGTGCTAAAGCTTTATACAATTCATTCAAGTGTCTCCCAACACGAGCGCGGGATTCACCTTCGAGACAGTAATGCGATATTTAGCCTTACGGACGCAATCATCGCGTTGTTTTCTGTCTGCTACTGTAGGTGAACCCCGCGCTTGTATTCGTGGGTGAAAATTACCGAGCATACAAACATATGCTTTGAAAGCGCATTAAATGTAGTCCGCGCATCAAAGAACCAAATAGTCGTAAGTGGTTAGTAAGTACTTTTATTATACGTATAAATACTAGGATACGTAGATATTAAGATAATTATTCTTCTGTTCTTAATTAAGTGCTAACTCTGTCAGTTTAAATAAATTATTTTTTATTTCTAAATACTAAAAGTCGTCACTGCTCGCTTATGCGTTGTTAGACGTTTGTATGAAGTTTCCGTTCGATCACTCTGTTAATACCCACATAGAAAACTAGAAATATCCAATAATCCGATCCCTAAAAGGACCATTAAAAGTGAGAACGTCAAATCTTTGAATTTTGGGCATTACAATGGGCTTTAGTCTAAGCTTGAAACAGGCGAACGAGCGTTTGTAATGCCGTGGATAATAATATACATTATTAACCACAATTTTTGTAAGCCTTAAGGGGAAATATAACCTCAAATGGCTTAGCAAGATCCTCCGTTATGCCGAAAGTATTGCAGCATTAATTTTGAAATAAATATATGGTAAAGTTGAGGATTAATGTTAAGGTTTATGTAAGACGAAAACACGATTCCGTAAAATTTTCTCGATAGAAAAAAAAATTCAAAGTTACCTCCAAACTGAACAATAAACCGCTGTTATTCATAAAATACTTTAAATAAGATCATGAAACTTTGCATACTAACTGAACTAACCATAAAGCAGTGCTTATGTTATTTACTTTTTTTAAAATATCATTATTTTCACTGTAAAAAGAAATTACCTAAACTATCGGCGCGTAAGCTTGGTTCCTGCGGAGCAGGAATTATTGTAAATTATTGTTCAGTTTGGAGGTAACTTTGGATTTTTTTTCTATCGAGAAAATTTTACGGAATCGTGTTTTCGTCTAACATAAACCTTAACATTAATCCTCAACTTTACCATATATTTATTTCAAAATTAATGCTGCAATACTTTCGGCATAACGGAGGATCTTGCTAAGCCATTTGAGGTTATATTTCCCCCTTAAATTAAACTTAAGTAAAAATGGACACCGTGTAATGATACTTTAAGAATATCCACTACCCTATATCATCCCGTGGTCGTCTTACGAGGCTATAGAGGGAATCAAATTAGGTGAGGGGCGGCAGCGTCTTCCTAATAATACAAAAAACTGCGATTGCAACTGTGGCAGTCTCCCTTATGAGATCTGCCACAGACTTTAATGGGTTGTGATTATGAAAAATAGCAAGACTTTTATATATACGTGGTAGAACCACGCTGCAACTATATTATGGTTGCAGCACGACAGGGTCGACTCAACCGGGTTAGGACCACGCTCTCACAGAATAACAGCTGAAAATAGCAGCTCGCTGTGTTTCATATAGAGAGTATTGAGAACCGGAGAATCTTTTTACTGAAACTGAGGCATTTCATCTTAGTCCTCAGAGATGGCAACGACCCATTCTACAACAATAATACAGCTACAGCGTGGCTGTACCACATATAAATACCGCCATCGAGGCCATGAGATATTTCTTGGATCTCCCACGTCGCCTCTTACTGCACTCACGGGACGAAATGGGATGATGTATTCTTTTAACCACCCCTATACGACAAACAAATATATTATAACATTAATAATATTCCTAGTAAATATAAAACAAAGAACTAACCGGAGCATGAGGACGAGTTGGTGGCTGAAGATACGCCGGGAAGTAGTTAACACCAAACGAAGATGGTATGGGCGCCAGTGGGATGTTCTGAAAATGTTAAAAAAATTATTAAATTATTATTGCAAAAACCATTTATCCGAGGAAGAATTTTAATCCCCCTGTTGGATTTAAGTCAATATGAAACTTACCTGGTAGTAGTAGTAATTCGGTGATTTTTTTGATCTGCCCGATGATGAAGCAGCCTAAAAATTTAAATGACGTTAACTATCATCTTATATTATAAACATTTCGCTATATTCCGTTACAGCAAATTAAATTCCACTACTGAACACAGGCCTCCCCCACAGAGAGCCCCATATGGGGAACATTTGCCATAGTTGCCACACTTATCGAGCTGGCAACCGCAGTTTTCTATTTTAGTCTCTACTAGGAAGACGCTGCCCATCTCCTGATTTTTCCCCCCCGGTCTCTCCTTACGACACCCACGGGATGATATGTGGATATGTGGTAGTGGATATTCTTACATCGACACTTCACGGTTTGTTTTATTAATTTCTCTGAAAATATTAACTTATGTGAGCAGCAAATTCACGATTAAACCTCTTAGGAGTAGGAAGAAGAAGAATAGGTCACGGCGGCTTCGGCAATTCGGTCTGATATATGTATGGTCGTGTATAGGCGGTCTTAACGGAGACTAGCAAACTGCGCAAGGCAGTTATAGTGCCCAGTTGTGTGCGCAAACACAGGTCCTTCCTCCATTCTCTCACTCTCAGATCGGATCAGATTTAGGATCAACGACTTTACGTGCTTTCCAAGACACAGGGTGAAACAACACCAGCTTCCTGACACCGGGAAGTTACTGGGCATTTCATGACAGAAAAAACCTTTAATTAATTTTGACACGACCCGGGATTCAAGGTCAAGACCTCAGGATCACATATTAATATCATAATTCATAACTGAAAGAGCTTATAAAGTGCTAGGTTTTGTTTTTTGTGTTTGCTGGAAAAAGAGAAAGACTCTGGTGAGGTCTATTCTTGAGTATTGTTCTTCATGCTGGAATCCTCAATACAAAGTTTATATTATGATAAGTTACTGCGTCACATATTGTAGCGATATAATTCTCCTGTAGACTCCATTATCGATAACTTATATGGTAATACCCTCGAGAAACGCCGCGATATCAGTGATCAAATGAAGCTGTAAAATTCACAAGCTCCCGCTTTTTTTAATTTAACTAAAAACAGGAGTTGACAGCAACATCTCCCTTAAAATAACTGTAAATATTTTAAAAACTGCGGATATCATTCTTTAGGTAATGTACATAACAAATACTTTAAAAGTTTATCATATCTTAGATAATCATCATAACATACTTTATTACAGCTTACCACCAGGTGGGATTATAAGTTAAAAAATCACATCCTATCCCGAAAAAAACAACGATTTGTGTTACTTGCACAACAGTAGGCCCCAGATGAGATTCGAATCTAGGACTTGCGATGTAGTTACGCGATCGTCAATCGGTAAAAAATATTACTTACGTCTTTATTGGTTAAGATATGTCCATTACTTATACAGTTGAAGAGTTGCAGAGTTAATACTATCTGTAAAAAACATAATTTCATTCATCACAATAGCAATAAAAAGTTTTTTTACTATAAAGGTAAGTGTGTCAAACGAGTACACGGTCTAACTGATTTGTACGTAGATGCTTGAAACTAATAGACGTTTTACTCTATCCATAAGTAAGAATCACCAAGAATTAAAATGGATAATAACAAGCCCAATGGTTAAAATAATAATTCAAAAACACCCGACTTCGTAAATAAGTTTACTGACAAGTGGTAAAATTAAAAATTTTGTATAATTGACTTCAATATAAATAAAATGAGAATGTCATCAATGTAGACGAAGACGATTAAATACGCATTATCAAGGATAACTCAAAAACTACTGGTCAGATCTTGATTAATATATGGGACCACATGAGAAGCACCAGCTTTCAAATAAAAAAGAATCATCCAAATCGGTTCGCCTAGAAAAAAGTTACACATAAAAAAGTTACAGATAAAAAGTTACACATATAAAAGTTACACATAAAAAGTTACACATAAAAAGTTACACATTAAAAGTTACACATAAAAAGTTACACATAAAAAGTTACACATAAAAAGTTACACATAAAAAGTTACACATAAAAAGTTACACATAAAAAGTTAAACACAAAAAGTATTGAGAACCTCCTCCTTTTTTCAAGTCGTTTAAAAACAGAATTTTTTATAACTTTATTATGTTACTTCTACAACTAAAACTATTCTAACGACACCCCACGTGTAAAAATCCATATAGCCTCAGAAATCGACATACCTACATACATCATACATACGCATGAAAAACATTACTCTCATTCTGAGACAGTCGGGTAAAAAGGTTCTCTTTCTTGTCACTCGCATACGAACAGCAATATTTATCTGCTATTTTACGCTCGTACTATGTACGAGAGTGGTCCTTCCCGGTCGAACCGACTCTTCCATACTACAGCCACAACAAAATTGCAGTGCGACTCCACAACTTTAAAATTTTAAATGTTCGGGCAAAAACTTAAAATCATAAGAAACTCTTTTAAGACGTTATTAATTTGGTAGTAAGTAGTGGACTTACAGTTTCCGCGCCTATAATAAATATCCAGTAAACGTTGTATCATAAAAACAGATTTTTAACCATTTAAGGTTCGATTACCAATAACTAAATTATTAAAAATTATACATGACTAAACCTTGCTGCACTATTATGATAGGAGTGAAGTATGATAGTAGTAATAGATGTAGAAGATGGACCACACTCTCAAAGAAAACCAGCGTAAAATAAAAGCTTAATACTACTATGTTTCGTATGGTGAGTGTAGAAAACTGAAGACCCTTTTTACTGGAAACCAGGCATTCCATCTCAGTCCTCAGGGGTGACAAAGCATCAGTATTTTGACTTTTAATCGAGAATTGATGTAGACGTCTATGGGCCACATCACTCACTTACCATCAGGTAAACTGTGTCCGTTTTTTTTTTGAGACACTCTGATCACTTCTCAGGTTACCGTCAATTGCAAAAATTAATACTTAAACGTCTTAATAATCAAAATAATTTACGTGAGTACTTGTGCAAGTTACTACACAAAGTCTTTAATTGGCAATTGTCCTTAAATTAAAGCTCTAAGTATAAGATAATTAGCATGTTCTGACTTAGTTCGACTCCGTGAAAAATCGTCCAAAGAGATGAGTATCTGTCGACTATCGTAACTATAAAAATTTAAAAATAAAGTATGTTTAAAAAAATATTTTGATACTGTTACTTACCATGAACGCCTTCATTTTCACACGTCTGACCACGACTAAAGCAATCTACGTGTATGCTTACAATTATTTAACGTGTTTAAATACATTCCTTAATAACAATATCGTTAATTGAATTAACGATTGTCATTATTGCCCATTATACAACGCGTTGTTTTTTCGCAAGTAACTTCGCACATGTGAATTCGACCGCAGCGAATCTGTCGCTCTATTCATTGAATTGCGTCGCTGAGGGCTGCGGGTTGGAATTCCGTACGGAACAAATATTTGTATGGCCTACAAGTAATAATACCGGGTCTGGGTGTTTGTTCTTGTGCAATTTATGTATGTTAACTGCCTCCGCGAATATATAAGTAAATCTTAGTTTGGGGTAAACGGTTTAAAAATAAGAAACATAATAAGTGAGGTTGCCAAAGTCACGTTTTAAACGACAACGCGTCAATAATAATACAAGAGGGCAGAGCACCATATTATGGCGTAAAGTTTGGAGAAGCGTAGCTCACCTCCCTTAACGAGACTACTTATTTATTTATTTATTTTATTTTATAGAATAGGCTGACAAACGAGCACACAGTCCACCTGATGGTAAGTGGTTGCTGCGGCCCATAGACATCTACATCTATCTTCCATTACAAATCAAAATGCAGATGCGTTGTCACCCGCGAGGACTGAGATGGAATGCCTCATTTCCAGTAAAAAGGGTCTCCGGTTCTCTACACTCACCATACGAAATATAGCAGCATTAAGCTACTATTTCACGCTGGTATTCTGTGAGAGCGTGGTCCTTCCCCGGTCGAGCCGACCCATTCGTGCTACAACTATACTACTAATATAACTGCAGCATGGCTCTACCACGTAAAAAACTTTTTTTTAAACCCTCATTCTCTCAAAGATGGCCATGTTGTATACGACAGCTGTAAGAAATGTACAATGAGAGAGGATATACACCGGAAAAAATTATTTGTGGTAGCCATTGAGTTATACAAAACTATATAAATCAATGGTGGTAGCAGTATTGCGGTTGCTAATCTGTCGCTTAAACGGTGAAGGTTGTCCTTCCCTCAAAAAGATTACCAGCGTAGAATGGTTGCCATCTGGAAACGAAGTAATTAAACCGTTAAATCTTAATTTTATAATGTATTTGTTGTTCTCACATTTTATTAAAAAGCCTATATTAGGAGCTAATAAAAATGAAGAAAATAGCAGTGCTTGCAGCTAGCCCGTATGATCACAGTCCGTGAGACATTCCATCTTACAACTTCAGAGGTAAACATGCATCAATAGCATTCTCTGTTTTAAGTATGGACTGTACTTACCACTTACCATCAGGTGGATTGTATTTATTACACTTTTTTATATAAGAGAGGGGGCAAACGAGCATGCGGCTCACCTGATGTTAAGTGACTACCGCCGCCCATGATCAACCGCAACACCAGGGGAATTGCAGGTGCGTTGCTGGCTTTTTAGAAAGAAGTAGGTTCTTTTCTTGAAGGTCCCTATGTCGTATAGGTCCGGAAAAATCGCCGGTGTGAAACTATACCACAGAGAGGTCGTACGCGGAAGAAAACTCCTAGTGAAACGTACAGTGGTGGACCGCCAAGCATCCAGATGGTGTGGATGGTATCGGGAGGTTTGCCGCGTAGTGAGTTCATAAAATTTGGTGTCTGGGATTAATCCGAACAATTCCTCAGAGCACTCCCCGTGGTAGATGCGAAAGAAAATGCAAAGAGATGCAACATCTCTTCGCAGCGCCAGTGAATCGAGCCGATCGGTAAACACACTTCAATCTTATAAAAAAAATTAGATGAGTCCTTTTTAGCTTCATTCATTTATTAATTCATTAAAGTCCATCAAAATTCCATTGCTGAACATAGGCCTGCCCTATAGATTGTTAACACGCTTGGCAGGCGAGTTGCCAACAACGACTTTTTTATTATGTGCAGTTGTACACACCTCTTTTGTCCATTTACCCTCTGTCGCCTCTTACGACACCCAGAAGATGACACGGGATAGTGGATATGCTTACAGCTCACTGCACAGGCATATATTTTTATTTCTTTAAAACTATAGGTTTTGTATAGTTATGTAAGGTCTACTCAAACGTCTGCACGTCTGCTATCGTAAACATTGGGCCCTACGACATTCGAACTAGTTATCCGTGGTGAAATTGTACTCTTACTACAAGATCAGTGGCGGTATAGCATCATTACTACAGCCCATACACTGCTGAATATATACGGACGTCTTTTCTTTTGTACAATCCAAATCAATACTATTGCTGAATTGTCCGTGGTAACTTCTGTATAAATTACGTTCAAAGCGTCAATAAAACTTACAAATCTCCGAAAATTAAATAAAGGAGTGGTAGAGCAACTTTATCAATGCTGCAAAACGAATGGAGCTTCCTCTACCGGGAAAGTACCACATCCTCACAGAATACTAGTGTTAAATAACAAAAAAGTGCTGCTGTGTATTGATGGTAACGAGACATCACAAACTCGACGATTACGCATTTATATTTCGATTCTTAATCGATTATAGATGTAGTTTTTATGAACCACAGCATCCACTTACGATCAGGTGGACTACCGACCTTCTGGTCACACGGGCGTAATCTTGGGAGATGCACGCGATACTTGCTCGGGGCTTTTTCTTGCGTGTACTCTCTTGACACCCTACAAGTTTTTTAATCTGTTTCTTGGCTCTAATATACTATTCTTCCATTCCGGTATATTACATGCACAGCTTTGGTTCTGGATAAACTTTATTCTGGATAAACTCTATTCTTTTTTATAGAATAAGGGTGACAAACGAGCAATAGTATGTGGATGCTGTGGCAAATCCATTATCACCCCCGAGGGATAAGATGGAATGCCTCGTTCTCAATAAAAAGACTCTCCGGTTCTCTACACTCACCATACGAAACACAGCAACATTGAGATATTTTACGATAATATTCTGTGATTTTTGTGATTCTCTACGACCTAAGTAAGTCTTCTTTAATTTCTTATATCTTTTCTGTGAAGTCAGATGATATTAACAATAACTCTGATCTTGCATAATGCGGATATTTTGTAATTGTTTATCGCGCTTTTTGAAAATTTGTCGCTTACTTTTAACTTATTAAAACTGAAGGGTGTCCAGTACCGGGGATGAGATTATCTTATAAAAAGATCAGCTTGCGTAGTAAGTTACTTACCATCAGGTGAGGCGCATAGACTTAGATGGACTTTTATAAAAAAAAAACTACACGTTAGTATTCTAGTACCTCCAGACTACCTTGACCTTTGATTATATACCTGTATATAATCAAAGCTAGTAACTTACAAAATATTAGTTACTTGAATTAAAATGTCATTAAATATATAAGAGAAATAATGATTCAGCACTTGATGTTCTCAATAAACAATTGCAAACACGTTTCGCTAATTATACTTTAAATCACAACATTGCGAATTGCCTGATTGTTTTGGCATTAACAGAGTAATTTAAAACGTGGTGATTAAACCTCGGATAATAATATTATAGTGACCGTGTGGCCGGTCTGCTTCTGGGCTAGAAGTAGCCGAACAAAAATGTGTACAAAAAGAACAATAGTGTTAGATGAATACTGAGTCAGATGTGTAGTATTTGACTAACTATAGGAAAAATTACTTTTCACATTTCATGTGCAGATTTTACACATTACTAAGCAAAAAATTTTCGTATAAAATGTAGACATTACACACATATTAACACTTAACAACCATTACCAAGCCTGGTTAATATGGCAAACCCACGGACGAGTAAAAAAAAGTAAGGACTCCGCACCTATCTCGCCCAATAGAGTCAAGGCTCGACCTGGGAATCGAACTCGGGAACCCCTAGGCCCGCCGCCCAACCAATATATTATTCAAATATTATATTATATATATCATTCATTTGGATATTTATTTACAAAGTTTATAAGCATGTATGTATATTATATATATATATATATATATATATATATATATATATACACATATATGCAAAGTACACACATATATATATATATATATATATATATATATATATGTATGTACTTTGCATATATGTATATTTTATTGTATGTGTATGTATGTTCACTTATTTATGTATAATGGTCGCACCTGCCAACAATTGTCCTTGGCACCCAGGGTTGACTGGCAGAGAATGCCACATGGCATTAAGTCCGCCCTATGTACCATTTAGCTTAAGGTGTTACATGCAAGTTTTTAAATAAATAAATAAATAGTATCGTAATAGTAGATATACTAACTTAGCTACTTATTAGTGATCGATGTTTCAATCTGTTTATAAACTTTTTATGGAAACTAAAAAGATTTTAAACTATAAAGTCGTAAATAAATTAGTATTAAGGTATCCCTAGATTCCGTTGATGCTTTTTATATATACGGGTGCGTGGTCAGTTCTGGCGGATAGTAGCGATCTGCGCAGGTCAGGATTATATTGCCCAAGTCTATGCACAAGCACAGGTACACTCTCTATTCTGTTACTGTCCGAAGTCCGATGGGACGATAATTCGCCACGACTGAAGAGAGATCAGGCGCAGGACCTACGTCTTTGCGTGCTATCCGAGACCACTAACTACGGGCTGCTACGGAGAATTTCTTGACAGAAAAACCTAATAATTGATTTTGGCCCGACCCGGGATTCAAACCCGGTACCTCATCAGCGATCGCGTTTGTGACCACTAGGCCAACGAGGCAGTCAGGTGCGTTGTATTTGTGACTAACTAGACTTACTTGTACTAGTGTATTAGTTACGACTAGACCGATTGCGGTCATATGCACACTATATATTTATTTTGTCAGGTTGATGGTTTCAAAGCTATGGTATAATCTGATAATATGGTAAGTGGTTAGTAAATGCACTCCGTGGTCACCTGCAGCAAACTTTATCAAAGTTGGTTACAGGCGCGATGTCACTTCTGAAGACTAAACATAATCACAGCCTGTACTTATGTTCAGGCTCTCGTTACCCTTCAGACCGGAACAATTTCCATTGTTCCGGTCTGAAGGGTAACTGCTATTTTGAGGACGATTTAGGTAAGGTGGTACCAACCCAACGGACTCCTGGTTAGGATAGGAGTTCTATTGTCTAGGCGTTGTGAGTTCACATCGATTCAAATACTAAATGATTTCTTATATTTACGCGAACACTACACATTGAAATAATACTAGTTTTTACGGAATTTATCGCGTATATTTAACTTTTTAAATACCCGACGACGTTTCGAGCGCTTTACAGCACCCATGGTCACGGGGGGGACTGAGATATTCAACGTCCAGCTGTCATAGTTAACCGCGGTTACCATAGATTAAAATTTAACTTTTGTTCCGATCTATGCACTATGAACTTATGGTATCTTGAAGTCTTGCAGTTGTATGCTTGGGTTGGGATTTAATTTTATTTATTATAGGATCCCAAGCAGATGGTAGCATCCAGCCATCTTCTCTATTGAAATTAGGATGTTTTTTGATTGCAATAGCCTCGCGAATCATCCTTGGAAGGAATCGGTGTACTTTAGCGAGGATTTGCGGTCTATCAAATCTGATGTAGTGACGGGAGCGATCCTGTACGTGTTCACGGGAAGTCTGCAGTCTGTCTGTAGTCTGTGTCAATGTTGTTATACGCGATAAATTCCGTAAAAACTAGTATTATTTCAAATACTAAACCCTTGTCACGTGTACTATAAAATAGGTAACACAAGGAAAATAAAGTTTACAAAAATAAAGAACACTTTTATTTCTATAAGATTAAATAACAATTCCAGATTGTATGGCACAAGCGTGAAAAGAAATTTCTTCAATAATATAAAATATAAAATGTATTTAATATATTTTAATTCCGTATAATTAAATAACAAAAACCATTTGAATTTCGATATTTTGATGTAATTTTCAATACGTTAAATATCATAATCAGAAAATATTTCTAATGATTATTTATTTATTAAGACAATATTACCAAATTTTTATAAATAATAAAACCAAACATTGCAACATTATATTCATGTCCACAACTTTTTATGAAATGACCTCTTAAAAAAGTTAGACATTCGATTTTTAACAGTGACAGCTACAAAGAAAAGAGGTAGTAATGAGATAAAACAAATGACTTACGAAACAAGAGCTGCCTTATACCGGCCCTATACGGATCGTCCAAACCAATGAAACTTCCAACATTCGGTGTGACGTGGGGTAGCCAAGTCAAAGGCCAAACTCAGCGAATGTTTTGACTGTTGGGCGATAGTGTAGTGTCAGCATTACACTTGTACGAAGAACTTAGTGCACTTATGTTATATACTAAGTTATAGTAGGAAGGATTTACGATAGAACTTAACTATGGCAGTCGAGTCGTCTTATTCCTACAGATCAACTTATAATTTTTTTTAATACATGAAAAACTAACTTCTAAAACCAACATGAAAACAAACCGAGTACTTTATTGTAAGAGAATAATTATATTTCATAATAATATTCACTGGCAATAAACATAATACTACTATCGTTTTACACTTTATAAGATTAATTTAAAAAAAATAACTGAGCCATATTTCATACAATTTGCGAGTAAACATTTATGAAATATAAAATTTCTTATATTTCATTTAATAAATTGATTTTATAACAAAATAATCGTATAAATTATAAATAAATTCAAATTCTAAACCTTAAAACAATAATATAAATTTCTTAACATAATTAATTTTATGATTGCTGGTAAACATTTCTATGCATTCAATTTTGTTCTTGTGATCAAGCTGCCGCATTTATAGCTGCTAACAAAACATCATAATTCAATACATAAAAAAATACATTTGACAATTTATAAATAATAAAAATAACTCCTTGTTAAAACTGTATATCATGATATTTATTCGTAAAACAATATTACTATTTCCATAATTTATATGATAGAATATATTTGAATGATAAATCCCTGCAGGTAGAAAAATATATTTATTTTATATATAAAACTTTATGGCAAGTGTTGTGACCACACGAAAGACAGAGCAGTTGCATCATAACATCTAACAATCATTAATGATAAATTTTCATTAACAATTATAATACGAAATATATTATTATGAATTGGATACTTACACAATGTGTCAGTTTAAATTCTTTTGAAACAGCCATAATGTAAGTAATTTGCTAATTACGTGCAAATCACAGTACATTAAAATTACACACAATAAAACTGCATAAATACAAGATATAATTAACACCATCGCTATACTTTACGAATCTTACCAGAAATTCGACGTTAAAAACTGCTTCTATAATATATACCAATTTAACGATTTGTTTATTCATTTTTATTTTTCAGAATTTGAAATGTACTCTACTTAACAATTACCTAATAGCATTATAGCTTTTTTGGAAAGTCCATGAACATAATTAAATGTATGTAGGGTCAGCAGCAAAAGCATAAGGGCCAACTTCAGTAGTTAGGTTGGAAAAAAAATTCTCACATTAATAATACATAATAATAATAAATATCGCATCATTCTTTTTCGCGCGTTGACGAGAAGGACGAATGATTTTTCATCTTTGTTCATTGACAACTATTTATTCACTAAAAAAATCTATTAAAATAATTAAATAACTTTACCATTTCACAATTATCTATACCTTGTGCTTTTTGGAAATAAACTTAGTTATTTATAATTAGCCTACATTACATCGATAACTATTTATCTGTTATTAATATTATTTATTTGTGAATAACCGTTATTAATCAGTAATTCTCAACTCCGCCAGTTCTTTCTCTTCATCGACCTCGTCTTCTTCACCATCAGAACCGTGAACCGAAGCGGCTGGCGTTGTTGCTCCTATAAAAAAATGTTTATCTATAATATTTTTCTTAACTGGCAATAACCAAAGACCTTACCCAAAAAAAAATTAAAACATATTAGAACCATACTCGGTGATTATTTTAGCCTTTTTTACTTCAACACTCCTTCACCGTTAGACCGCTATTACATTAACATATTTTATACCCATTCATTCCATTCCATTCCATTCCATTCATACCATTCCATTCATTCCATTCTATTCCATTCATTACAGCGAATATAAGTCCACCGCTGAACATAGGCCTCCCTCATAGATTGCCTCGTGGGGGGATTTTGCCATAGTTGCCACGCTTGGCAAGGTGGTTGACAACCCCAGTTTTATAAAGTTTTAAGTTGTTATCAGGAAGATGCTGCTGCGCATCTCCCATCTCATTTTCCCTCTGTCACCTCTTACGACACCCTCGGGACGATATGACGTAGTGGATATTCTCACACCGCCACTATATATTATGTATAAGATCATACATATATGTATAAGATTTATAGAAATATGAGAATACTATGACAGTGTAGTCTGTACGTAAGTGTTAGACATGTGTCAGTCATTCATTTCCAGTGACCCGATCCTTCAAGTACTGATTCATCTTACGAACCTGGTCATTCCGGTCAATCATTCAAATGCATCATTTCGAGTCTCAGTACTCTTTGATCTCTGTGTGTGAGTCATTTATTAGACTGTTAATCGTTTGATACAGAACGTTCAAAAACTATACTTTGATACGACGCGGGTGAAAAGAACGAATCATTCACGATTGATACATGCCTAATAGGTGACGAAGGTACACACTAAACTGTCATCGTTTTATTTTGTACATTTGTCTCAATCCCACATACACTTATTCTTTAAGTAATAGCAGCCGTAGATTTTCTAAGTTAAACTTGTGCATTAAAAACGCAAAATGAAATAAAAACTCTACAATGTTTAGTTTAATATCTTTCATTTTTAAAAGGCAGCAATTACTTTCTATTTAAAAGTGACTTTTGTGAAGTAAGTAAAGTCCAAGCTTACAATCTACAGCAATGTTCCTACGAAATGTTAAACTACAAGTGAAGTCAACAAGAAGTGAATTAAATATATTGACAAAATACGGGCTACATACTGTATACAACAAGTCACACATTACATCCTCAGTTTGTATAAAACTGTTCAAACTAAGGACCATAACAAGCGTTGCCAGATATCTCAATTTTTAGTCTGAAATTAATAGTAACGAGTGGGGACAGTCACAGACAAGCTTTTTGGGGACTTCTCGACCAGTAGGAAACTGGCCGCCTAGAAGTCACTCCAATATTTTGACTTAAGTTTTATTCCACTAGGTTTCATACTCACTACAAGTTGACTGTGTAGTGGTAGTACAAACAAAGAGACAAGCAGCAGTGGTTTCTTAAAAACAACTAAAAAAAATCACTGCGGGTGCCAACCCGAACGCCCAGAGTGGCTTCAATCGCAAATGTATGTGCCTATGAGTCAACCTAAAGAGGAAGTTTCTTAATTGTTTTCATCTATCAAGTCTCATCATCGACACCATCCTGTCACATATATTGCATCATATCGGTAATCTATTTGGCATTGTCACCACTCTAGGCAGCAGTTCGCAGCCGCAATTTTTAATTATTTTGAGCTGTTATCCGATATTGCTGCTTACTACATCCACGAGGCGATATGAGTTAGTGGTGGAGTCCCTAACGCCACTAATACACGACAACTGTTTTCATAACGATAGTAAACAGTACTCTGTACTTTAGCTTTTTTAATATGTCCCGCTTTCATCATAATTAGTTTCATGAAGGTTAGAGAACAGGAGAACGATCGCTACGTACTAAAGCATAGCCCGCCTGTCTTTGAAAATTGTAGAATGTATAGCGGCACTGACGTCGGTGAGTAGTGACTGCGAAGTTAGCTGTTTATGAGTACAAGTAGATGAAGTTAGTTGATTAATGTACAAATTTTCATTTCATTTTTATTGAGAAAATATTCATGCTGCGTAATTTTGAAATGTTTTATTGTGCGTGGATGTGCAAGTGGTTTAGCATCTGATCGAAAAAATAGACTCAAAATGACTTTTAATTGACCGAACCTCGAGCGATCGCAGCGCCTCACTTATGGTGTCCATATTTCTGGACACTATTTTCTATGGTGATTGTTCTCCTGTTCTCTAACCTTACATACAGGTCGTATTCACAAAGAAATAAAATTTGAATTCACAATTTAAATTTAAAATTTGAATTTGATATTTGTATTTGAAATTTGAAATTCAAATTGAAATTCAAATTTGAATTTGAAATTTAATTTTACTTATTAATGATTACGCTGTAGGTACGAGACTGAATTCATCATCATTATTCATAAAAAAATCATAAATTTATTACTTAAAATTTTTATTACTTAAAAAGCTTTAAAATCGCGCTTTGTATGAAAAATCTGGCAACGCTGATCTAGCTATCACACGAGCCAATAGGGCATCAGAACAGAACCTAGTCACCACCACTCCGTTCCTCCGCGCAGTCACTAAGTTTCGAGATCAGTTCGTCGATCTGTTCTGTGACGGCTTTGTTCAACGGCTCTAGAAAGTTCTCGTTCGGCGTCCGATAGTTCTCGTGCTCTGATTCGGTGAAAGGTTTCTCGAAACTCACTTCCAGTCCATCGTGAGCCCCTTCATCGGTTATTTCTAGTATTTCGAGCGATTTTTGTATGTTAATTGCGTTTTTCGTTTGCACGTCCACTCTGTGCTCGCCGTTTGTTTGGACTTCTTCATCTTTTGACTCCTTAGGTCGTGCCATTTCTTTTACGTATGAAACGGTTAGAAAATTGGTTGTTTCATGGCGGCGTACTGTCATATGAACAGGTTTAAAGAATATTACTACCTACACATTGAATCAAACTGTTTATACGAAACTTATTTTTAATTCCCGACATTTCGGGTGTTTTACAGCATCCATGGTCACAGGGAAGGAGTTGAGAGTCCTTCAGTTTTGAATATTTATTTTTGGTCCGATTTACGCAAGACGAGCTTATAGTGTCTTGAAGTCTTGCAGTAGTATGCTTGGGTTTGGTTTTAAATTTGTTAATTGTAGCATCCCTACAAGCAGATGGCAATTTAAGTGCTGATTTACACTTAAATTGTGCCTGCGGGTATCCAACCCGGGATGCTCTAGTGATGTGAAACTTCGGGGAGCACTTCGCCCCTGAGCTACGATGGCTCTATCTTTTTATAATGTAAAAATGACAAAAATCTGAACGATTTACCAATGTTTAATTATTGATAACAGTCGATAGACTCGTTAAAAGTTAAAATTAACAAGATAAAATCTGTAAAACTAGTTTTTATTCATTCTAAGCGCGTGTATGACTACAATCCGACCTGATGATGAGTGGTGATGCAGCCAAAGATGGATGGTAAAGTGATATTTATTTTTACCAAAAGATACCCACATTTTACACCACATTTTAATAGGGTGTAAGTACAGATGCTGGCAAATTATTCTAATCCACTGGTCTACGAATAATTTCATTGACCTGTAGTTTTATGCAATGTCTATATAAATAGTCATAGTTCATTTTAATAGTATGGCAATATAATAGTTCGTGCTCTGAATGCGGTATCCCAGCCGCTGGTTATTAATCTAGTCTAACATGGCAATGGTATAATAAGATTTATTGTAACGATATGCAATAATATAAAATAATGTAAGATGTGATGATATGAAATCAAATAAGATGCAAGTAATGTAATAAGAATATTCACCTACCCCCATTTCATTCCGTGGGTCTCGTAAGAAGCGACAGAGAGAAACTTAACTAGAAGATGGCCAACAAATGGTAAAATTAATAATTTTCTACAACCGACTTCAATACAAATAAAATAATAACATCATCAATGTAGTCGCAAATCATTTAAAAACTACATACACATACATTCAAAAACTAACTAACTCAGATCTTGATCAGATTTATATGGGACCACATGAAAAACGCCAGCTTTCAAATAAAGAGAGAATCATCAAAATCGGTTCAACTATAAAAAAGTTCTGAGGTAACACACAAAAAAATACAGTCGGACAAAGAACCTCTTCCTTTTTGAAGTCGGTTGAAAATTTAACATCTTCCTGATAATAAATCAAAATTATAAAAACACTGCAGTTGCCAACTCCGCCTGCCAAATGTGGCAACTTTGGCATATTCTCTCCTACAATCTCTTTTATCTATGTGAGAGACATATGTTGAACAGCGGAGTTTTATAGGGTGTAATATTTATCAGAAAGATGCCGTTGCCAATCTACTGGTTCAGTTTACCTCTGAATTTATACGTGCTAGAGCTATACTACAACTTATTATGGTTGTAGCATGAATGGGTCGGCTCGACCGGGGAAGGATCACGCTCTCACAGAATACCAACGTAAAATATAGCAGCTTACTGTGTTTCGTATGGTTAGTGTAGAGATCCGGAGACCCTTTTTTACTGGAAACGGGCATTTCATCTTAGTCCTCAGGGGTGACAACGCATCTGCATTTTGGATTCTTAATCGAGGATATATGTAGATGTATACGGGCCACAGCATCCACTTACAATCATGTGGACTGTGTGCTCGTCTACCACCCTTATTTTATAAAAAGAAACAAACGACAACCACGAAATTATATGAGGTAGTGGATATTCTTACACCGCTCTTACACCGTTACTGTACGATTTATAACAATTATGATATGTATATAATTAGGTGTTTCATATGATTTTTCATATACTGATGTGTGTATACTGTGTGGTAAAAAAGAAGTTAGATTTTGAAAAAACGTACACCTATTAAAGTTAAAAATTGCGACCAATATATGAAAGTTAGAGTTGGAGTGCCACACATGCCACAACCACACCACATCACAGCGCCAAAATGTGGTCACGTGTGAATAGTGTCGCTGCAGCTTTTAGCAGTTGCATTGCAACCCTAGTCGTGGCGTCGACACAATGTTATGTTTGCGATGTGGCCGGCCGATAGTTCCGTGTGGTTCCATAGTGGTTGCGTTGTGGTAGGTATCACTCACGCAGTCGGTAATGACGGCCAAATGTGGTACATGTAAATTGTACTATTCATTACCAATACAAAATTCGCCTGCCCACGTGTTGTGTTGGTGTTGTTTGTGGTTGTGGGGTGGTGTTGTGGTTGTGGTGTGGTTGTGGTTGTGGTGTGGTTGTGGTTGGGGTTGTGGTTGTAGTTGTGGTTGTGGTGTGGTTGTGGTTGTGGTTGTGGTGTGGTTGTAGTTGTGGTGTGGTTGTGGTATGGTTGTGGTTGTGGATGTGGTTGTGGTGTGGTTGCGGTTGTGGTTGTGGTTGTGGTTTTGTGGTTGTGGTGTGGTTGTGGTTGTTGTTGTGGTGTGGTTGTGGTTGTGGTTGTGGTTGTGGTGTGGTTGTGGTCGTGGTGTGGTTTTGGTGTGGTTGTGGTTGTTGTTGTGGTGTGGTTGTGGTTGTGGTTGTGGTTGTAGTTGTGGTGTGGTTGTGGTGTTGTGGTTGTGAGGGTTGTGGTTGTTGTTGTGGTGTGGTTGTGGTTGTGGTTGTGGTTGTTGTTGTGGTGTGGGGGTGGTTGTGGTGTGGTTGTGGTGTGGTTGTGGTTGTAGTTGTGGTGTGGTTGTGGTATGGTTGTGGTTGTGGATGTGGTTGTGGTGTGGTTGTGGTTGTGGTGTGGTTGTGGTTGTGGTTGTGGTGTAGTGTTGTGGTTGTGGTGTGTTGGTTGTGGTGTGGTGTGGTTGTGGTTGGGTGGTGTGGTTGTGGTCGTGGTGTGGTTTTGGTGTGGTTGTGGTTGTGGTGTGGTGTGGTTGTGGTTGTGGTGTGGTTGTGGTTGTGGTTGCGATGTTGTGGTGTGGTTGTGGTTGTGCTTGTGGTGTGGTTTTGGTTGGTGGTGTGGTTGTGGTTGTGGTTGTGGTTGTGGTTTGTGTGTGGTTGTGGTGTGGTTGTGGTTGTGGTGCGGTTGTGGTTGTGGTACGTGTGGGTCGACCCTAATGGCTAAATGGATTTGGATGTTTAAATATATATACTAAACGGATATTTGGCACACAGGTAAACCATATCCTAGATTGACTGACATATGGTTATTCTATAAATAATTCTAAATTTAATTTAATTTTAATTTTAATATTCTAGGAATAATTATAAGCAACGGTAAAATAAAAAGAATGGATGGAAACAAACGTGAAGAACATTCATACTAAATACGACTTTTTACATGGAGTTAAAACTTGCCAATCTGTACTTACTAGAATGTGTAGGACTGGGTGGCTCAGAGATGGGCCGAGGGTAATTAAAGTGTTTTTCAAGTTGCTTGTCCATATGGTCCACGTAGTCTGGATAAACGATCTTCAGAGCTTGTGCCCGCGCTTGCCTGTAGTACTGTGGAAGGAATATGGTCGTTTCATTGCTTTTTAAACCTTTTTTTAGCATTTGATAATTTGGTTATTGTCAAAAACCAAAAGGCTTTTTATTTATAACTTATGAGATTTAACACATACACTTTTTACACGTAGTAGAGCCACGCTGCAGCCATATTATGGTTGTAGCACGAATGAGTCGGTTCGACCGGGGCGGGACCACGCTCTCACAGACTACCAGGGTAAAGTAGCAGATCAACGCCGTTGTGTTTCGTATGGTGAGTGTAGGGGGAACCGGAGACCAATTTTACTGGAAACGAGGCATTCCATCTTAGTCTTCAGGAGTGACAAAACACCTGCATTTCGATTCTTAATCGAGGATATATGTAGATGTCTATGGGCCACAGCAGCCACTTACCACCAGGTGGATTGTGTGCTCGTTTGTCGCCCCTATACTAATTAAAAAAAGAATTTAATAAATCCATTGAGCGATGGATTTATTAAAATCATAAGCTTACACAAAAGGGATGAGTCCAAGAGCATTTATAAACAAGCTATAGAGTGCACGTCAGCGAATATGAACAGTAACCACGGGTATGAATAGTCTCGAAATGGTAAGGGCGACGTTATTACTCGCGTCTCTCATGTAAATTATTACACGCGTGTAAATTATTTCTCTTAACGGTATTTATCTATGGTGAAATGTGTAGCTCCAATCTGCAAAAACGGTTCACGGAAGGAAACTGATATTTATTTTCATCACAAAGTACGTGCTCCGCACCTCGCATTGCGGGTTTTCGTTCAATAAATAAATAAATAAATAAATAATTCGGTCACGTTGTACTCGAATATTTCTAATAACATGATAGTATTAGAAGTGAAGATGCTTTGTATTCCTAACCCATATGATTAAATTCTAAAATAAGCAAGCTAGAGAGCGCGCGTATCGTTCATTGCATTACGCCAAGCGTCAGCAAGTGTTCTACAGATAATTTATACTCTAAGGGATAAGTTTTTTGAAAATGGTTTATTTGGAAAGAATTTCAACACTTTACCGCTTGCCTAACAGATAAACACACATTATTCCTCCGTCCCTATATATCATCTAAACACTAATAAACACACGCGCACAAACACACACACACGCGCGCACACACACACTTAAAGGATCGAACGCACACGCGCACACCGTACCAGACAAAGACACTTGCATACGCACACAGACGTACGTTCACGCAAATATACGCACGCGAACGCAATATCCCTCTTCTTTTCTCCCCTATATTTATCACTCTTTTTTATATAATAAGGGTAACAAACGAGCACACAGTCCACCTAATGGTAAGTAGATGCTGTGGTCCATACACATCTACATGTATCCTCGGTTAACAATTAAAATGCAGATGATATATCACCCCTGAGAACTAAGGTGGAATGCCACGTTTCCAATGAAAATAGTCTTCTGTTCTCCACACTCACCATTCGGAATACAGCAGCATAAAGCTGCTATTTTACGCTTGTATTCTAAGAGAGCGTGTTCCTTCCTCCGTCGAGCGGACGCTATCGTACTATAACTATAATATAGCTGCAGCGTGGCTCTACCACGCCTCTCACAGTCACAGTTATAAATAGATCTCTCATAATATTTAATCTTCTCACAGTGATGTATTGAACGTTGTATCGAACGCGAGTAATCCGGGTTCGATACCCGCCGGCACCAATGACATTGTTAATTGCAATTTTAAGTGCTGATTTACCACGTGCTCGGCAGTGAGGGAAAACGTCGTGAGGAAACCTGCATGTCTGATCTGACATGCGAAGTTCGCCAACACGCATTGGGGCAGCGCGGCGGACACTTCCTTGCCCTAAAACCCTCTCAGAAATGAGGGGAGGCCTGTGCCCAGCAGTGTATAGGCTGTAACTTTACTTTACTTTACAGTGATATATTCGTTAAACAGAGAAATAGTAAACATATAATAAATAGTAAACTACTTACAATGCCCAGATTCCTCCAATCCATAAGATCAGACAATCGTTCTGTTCTATTCCTCTGTATGATGCGCTGTCTGCGACTCAGCCTACACATTGTATAAAAAATAGAACATAGAATCATTACATTTATAAGTAAAATGTTGAGAATTGATGTAATATAGTATGTAGCGAAATTGTAAAAAGGTTATCTTTAAGTGGGGTTAAATAAAGTGAACATAACTTTTTTTCATATAAAATGCTTCAATCAACTAAATAAAAGTATTTACCATCCATACGTCCACCAAATTCCCCTGTTGCGATTGATCATGGGCGGTGGTAGTCACTTATCGTCAAGTGAGCCCCATGTTAGTTTGCCTACTCTTCCATTTTAAAAAAATTGATCATGTTCATGGCTGTAAGATCCCTTTGCCTCCTCTGTACGGGAAAATATTATATTATATATTATAAGTGGTATTGCAAACAAATGCATTGGCGTTTCCATACAATTGAACGAATTTAACCCGAAGTGGTACTAGTGATAACGTGTATAAAATTACTAACTAGGATCATAATAACAGGGAAGTACTCAACATATGGGCACCAAACAAAGACCCTTTATACAGGGTTATTTTTCAAAGAGTGCCAAATTTTAAACTTAAGTTCAAATATATAAAGAATGTTATGACATTATTACAGTTATTGAAAATACGAGTGAATAAGGCTTCTACTTTTATTTGAAATTATCACAAATTGAATGTGATTTATGGGCAACGACACAACGACGTTTTTGCCAACCGATCGACCCTTAGCAATGTGTGCGTGGACAGTAAAATCAGTTAAAATTAATGTATTACCACACAATTTGAATTTAAAGGATAAAAAGGTCAGAATGTTTGAGATTTTTTAATTTTTTTTTCACCATTTGCTTTTATTACTTATTCGGAACCTTCTCTGCAAATTTGGCCGGTTATTGCAAAATAACCCTGTATACACTACACCACTGTATAGCCGGGATCTGCGGCCTTAATACATGCACAGTAAGTTACTGTCAATTCTTCGTAACTCCTTTAGTCGAGTGCGAGCGGGCGAGACTATCCCTTTTATTTTGTAAACCGCGAAAGGTGTTTTACAATGATTTTGTAAAATGTAACTAAAAAAACGCTACCGTTATTTATGTGCGTACTTGTCAACAACGTAATTTGAAGATTATTTCAGATAAATATATAGCTTTACTTTGTATTTTCCTAAAGAGAGTAACTGTCATAAATGAAATATAACTGCGTGGCATATTTTACGAGCCAGCTAGCCGCACAACCACAGTTTTTGTTCGAAAATGCCGGTTTAGTGGAATACAAGTCTTTGACCCGAAAGCAATAACCCTTAAGATCGCGTGTACTCACTTGGTGAAGTCATACATGTACTGTGCCAGTTGCTGCACGGAACCTTCGACGGAGATGTATCTTCGGTCCACCACGTAGATACCGTACGACATGGGGTCCGCGATGTGGTCCTGCATGAAGCAGCCGAACCCTTTTCATGGACAGACAGAACAATTCGTGACAATTACAACGAAAAATAAACACTATTATACATCCCAGTTCTTGATTAAGGCCTCTGCATGGTGTGCAAGCTGTAAGCCTATCCTCGAACTCGACTATGGCAAATATAAGGGATATTCGCCATATTTGCCACGAGGCAATTTATGGAGGAGGCCTATGTTCAGCAGTGGACTTTATAATAGGCTGTATAGGTAATGGTATTTTCCGTGAAAGCGTGGTCCTTCCCCGGTCAAGCAAACACATTCATACTGCGTTCATACTTTACTGCCATGTATCAATATATACTGGATGACCTTTTTTACCGTCTAGAAAAAAAAGGGTGTATAATGTGTACGAAGTAGAAGCCTATGATACTCATATTTTACAAAAAATAAAAATAATAATTTTAAGTTAAATAAATTATTTAAAATTAATCGAAATTCAAATCATATCCACCATAGTTTTCGAACGGCAATAAAACAATAAATTTAGTAGGCATCTTTGACCTTGTCACTTCGCAAGGTCACAGGCTCAATTTTTTTTTTTAGTTTTGTGAAAAATTTGGTGAAAAATTCAGTGCCATAGACTTCTACTCCGTTCACATGTTACATCCTATTTTTTCCAGATGGTAAGAAAAGTTCATCCAGTATATATTTTTAAAAGCATAGCTTGAAATCACAAATAGTCTCCAAATGATAAATTGCTAGTGTAGGTCTATTATAGACACCCACAATAACCATTGCTCGTGGTAGCTCAGATGGTTAGCGCTCGCTGTAAACTTCACAGTACGCGAGGTAAGTACTGAATTATCACGTGCTCGGCGGTGAAGGGAAACGTCATGAGGAAACAAGCATGTCTGAGAAATAAATAAAAAACGAAGACGTGTGAAGTTCGCCAACACGCATTGGGGCGGACCCTTCCTTGCCCTATACCCTCTCAGATACGAGAGGTCTGTGCCCAGCAGTGGGAACTATATAGGCTGTAACTCTAACTTTTAACAAACTCATCTTCTTTATCATCAGCCCTTAAAAGTCTACTACTGGATACTTAATGCCACCTAGCAGCTTTAAGCTTAATAGAAAGGCGTGCTAAGAGGCTTATTGGTGACCCGAATTTGGTTAAAACCAATCTTACAAGCCTCGAACACAAGCATAAAGCAGCCAGCCTTTCGGTTTTCTACAGGATGCATTTCGGAGATGGTGCGTTCCACCATCGGACAACCAGACGTTCGGACAGTCTCCACCCTTTCGTTGTTGACTTACTACGCATTCAAACCAAACGGTTTGCTACGTCGTTCGTCATGCGTACAGCTAAGGAGTGGTTAATAAGTTGCCAGCATCTGTCTTGCCATCCAATTACAGTGTAAGTGTCTTCAAGACAAGAGTAAACAGGCTTTTGTTAAGTCAGTGCGCTTCACCATCTTAAGCTACATCACCACTTACCATCAAGTGAAATTGTAGCTAAGCTGGCTTGGAATAATTAAAAAAAATCGTCACACTTGCCAGATTTGCCTTTGCAGCCAGATTGACAATCACAGTATTAGAGGTGGTGCAACTTTGACACTGTTGCCCGTTGCCGCCGGTCTGAGTATTTTACGTCTGACGTAAACGACTATACCGTCATCTATCGGATGCATTAAGATTTATTTAAGAAATATTATCTAGGTACGTAGGTGGGTGAGTGGCAGAAGGAGGTTTGAGTCGTGATAAGATTTTTAAAAATTGTCTGAATAAAGTTTTATCAGGTACCAGATGTAGTAATGTCAAGCTCACCGGACAGGTTGGTGGTGATGCTGGGAATGCCCATGACGGTGCACTCTGCGGGCGTGTAGCCCCACGGCTCGTAGTACGACGGGAACACGCCCAGGTGGCAGCCACGCACGAACTCCTCGTACTCCAGCCCGAACAGCGGGTTTGTGGACGTCAGAAACTCCGGGTGGAAGATCACCTGGGAACAATTACAAGGTTCAATGAGGGCTTATAATATTACGCTCAATAGATGTCGTTATTTGGGACTGAGGTTAACTTTTTTGACATACAGATGGTCATATATGGTCGTCTTCATTGAAAAGTTGTGTTTTGAAAAAGCTTTTCGATTTCTAGTGTATGTATATAGACAAAATAATGCCTTAGTGGTAAGGTTCTGTAATTTTTACCTTGACATTGAATGATGATAATCTTTATATACAAGTTTTGTAACAATCAGTCAAATTTGCAGAGAAAATTCAGAATATGTAATATAAGCAAATGGTAAAGAAAAACTAATAAAAAAATCTCAAACATACTGTCCTTTTTATCTTTTATATTCAAAATGCGTGTCATAATATTAACTGATTTTACTGCGCACGCACACAATCGTAAGGGTCGATCGGTAGGCGAAAATGTTTTTGCCCATAAATCACATTCAATTTGGGATAATTTCAAATAAAAGTGGAAGCCTTATTTACTCGTATTTTAAAAAACTGCAATAGCGGTATATCATTATTTATATAATATTTGAACTTAAGTTTAAAATTTGACTACTCTTTGAGAAATAACTCTAAATATAATTCTTCTCAATGTGTGTTTATCACTGCACTCCAGGATAGCTGGACCGGTTTTGATGAAATTCTCTGTGTGTTTCAATGCGTTTCTGGATGGTTTAGATTCACAATTGCACCCGGTAGGTGGCGCTGTTGTCGATATTCAAAAATAACCCGCATTTTTTTAACTAGGACAGATAAAAGTAATCTTGTCTCAAACACCTTTACCATCGTCATCGCAAATCCAATAAATAAAAATAGTCACGAGCCTCTTGCATCCATCGACTTCCTGCATCTCTTACCAGATCGTCACTTAAGTTGGGGGCCGCCCTATACCCTAAAGCTTCGGCTTATATCCTGCCAATTGAAACTTCAACTTACTGATCCGTGGACTATATCTTTCACTGCTGGCTGTATGATGAAGCTTATGGTCGTTCAGCGAGCTATGGAGGGGGAGTTTCTATTCGTGATAGAATTCGTAACGAAGAATTTACAGTAGAACCGCCGTAACCGACATAGCCCACGTTACATTGCCGCCCATCAAAACTCCACCGTCGAACATAGACCTTCCCCATAGATTATCTCAAGCAAAAGAAACAGAAACAAAATCTTTTTTATTCAATATAGATTATAAATAATACTTATTGAAATCCACATTTTATTTTATTTACCACTGATTCGGAAAAAAAATCTGTCCTGGGAAGAACCAGCAACAAACCCAGCGGGACAGTTTTTTTAAAAATGACATGTAATCATGTATGTTACAATTGACAACACAAAACAAATTAGAAACAGCGTGGTAGCGATCATCCTTCCCAGGGGTTATTATCATCCATACATTTCTTAATATTGTTACGAGCTTAGGGTTCCTGACAATCAAGACTGCCGATTGAATTACCAAAATTGACACTTTAATTACCGAACACCAATTAAAACTAATACACACTAATAATTAATCACACTTAACACTTTAGTTCACTCTATTTCGCTCCTAAGTTTTCACTTGATCGTTAATTCAATACTGTCCCGATCGCGCACCTCAACGGCTTTATATAGTCCTTTTCCACCGAAACCAGAAGATTCCACCACCAGAATATTCCAGCAAATACCGGTCCCGACCATCTAGGTGTAGAAAGTTCGAGTTTGCAGTTTTCTAGAAAGCTTAGTTCTTCTATTCGATAATAGATGGTGCTAGTGTCATGTACCAGACATAAACTGTGGCGCGCAACAATATTATAATAACCGTTTTTATACAAACGTAATTTAGTAAAATTTTTGAACTTTGTGTAGGTCAAAGCAGGTGATCAAAAAAGGGCCAGCCGGGCTAGCATGGGCGGGGGACAATATATCCCCGGGGAGAGGATATAATTTTTATCCCTTGCTTAATTTTATCCACCCTGCGAGCATGGGCAAGAGACAAAAATTATATCCCCCGATTATATCCACTGACAAGAGATAAAATTGTCTTATCTCTATAGTATATCCCCGTTTGACATAACGAGTAGACATATATCTCCCCGTCCGTAGCATGAGGCCAAGAGAAAAAATTATCCCTTTTTGACATTTGAAAGGGACAATTTTATCCTCTTTTGCGGACGTGGGTTTAAGTTTATATTCAAACCATTTTAATACGAAAAAGATGTCTCGAGCCTATTGCAAATACATTTTCGTGTCAGAAATTGAAAAACAAGAAAGAAAATTACACCAGCGATCATTTTTTTTTCAGTCTCTTGGCAGATGGTAGTTACCTACGAGAGAGGTAACGATTCAAGACCATGGCATGGCTGTTGTTCAAACAACAAATAATCAGCATATACTTGAGCTCAGTTATTGGGGCCATCATTAGAATGTGGGGAGCAATATACTTTAATTAGCCTCTTGTGTAGGTAAATACAAGTTTAAAAACTAATATACATAATATTAAATACAAGTTTAAAAACTAATATACATAATATTAAATACAAGTTTAAAAACTAATATACATAATATTAGGAATACAAATAACACAATACTCATGATTATAAAATTATTTATTCCTTGTTTTGTTTGAAATCATTACATTTTTATTCTTCATGCTTCATCATTTTCAATTAAAATTAAATCTTTGTGACTTAGAGTAGACATCAATTTTGATGTATTTTGTAATTTTCTTATAATGGCAGTAATTGCGGGGATAAGTTTTTTTTTTTTAATTTCCTCAAGAGGTTACACCACCTCCAAAGGGTCTGTATTGTCCAGTTTCGCAATTGGCTTAATTCTAGACACATATTTTTTTTAATAAATGCTATCACAAGCGAAGTAATACCTGCGATTTCATACAAGCAATGTATACTTAACTTAAATATTATAAAAAAGAAAATAAAGAAAGAATTAGAATAATAGAAAAAATAAAAACAAGGTAGAAATACGCTTAAAATAAATATAACAAATATTATAAATGACATATTGTTTAACAAAAATCATTAACAGTTTAGCAATATAATAAACAAAAAGGTAAAAGAAAATATAAGTTCATGTAAATCTACTTAATCTTAAAAGAAGTTTATAGCTAGTATAGTTTATAGCTTTATACTATCATACAAAGATGTTTTATAAAACATCTTTGCTATCGTATATTATCTATGCGCGGGGATAAGTTTATCTACTGTCGATATTATATCCAATATAGGCCCATGCTCGCAGGGTGGATAAAGCTTTGACATAGGGATAAGACAATTTTATCTCTTGTCAGTGGATATAATCGGTGGATAAAATTTTTATCCCCTGCTCATGCTAGCCCCGCAGGTGTACACTACCTAAAAATAGGAGAAAAATCTGTAGTATTCGGGAAAAATATAGAAAATTCATTTAAATGTATGTCGTGCTGAACAATTAATGTTTGTCAATTATTTTTATCGACTTTCAACATGGCTTCTCACCGATTTAGTTACTCTGTGCTTATAGAGAATGACAGTAAACCATACCATTGATTATAGAAAGAGAACTGTCAGTTGTCACAAAAGTGTCAAAAATACTTGAATTAAATATGTTAAACGTCATTAATCAATAAAAATGACAGCTTACCGCCATGACGGGTTTTTGTTGTGTGTTGCGATTTCAAGTGTAATTTCCTGTGCTTTACCAGCAAACAAAGCCATCATAAAATAATTGGACAGTTGAGAACCGTTTAAAATGTGTTTCCCTATTTTTGAGTATAGTGTACAAAGACCTGGCTTAGGCTCCATTCATTTTGGAACATCAAATTTTGTATATTGCCTGTATAAATATATCATATAATTATAGATATTGTATAAGCGTGGCACTATGTCAATATTTGCCACATTTGAAAAGGGTTGATAGCAGCAGTTTTTATAATTTTGATTTGTTATCAGAAAGATGCTGCAGCCCTTCTTCTGTTTGGGATTCCCTTTGTAGTCGTTCACAACACCCACGTTACGATATGGGTTAGTAGATATTCTTACTGCTACCACACGGTTAATATGATATGTACTATATACACAAACCTTGACTTTGTCGTTCACAGTGTTGAACAAATGACACCGGCGGATCGAATTCAGCACTGGATCACTCCAATCGTCGACCTGCAAAAAATAAATCATGTACGGATATGCACTATGATAAAAATCCATCAAATCCTGCGCATGATACCAAGGAAGATGGATATATCATAGTATAGTATAGTTACAGCCTATATACGTCCCACTGCTGGGCACAGGTCTCAGGTTTTAGGGCAAGGAAGTGTCCGCCGCGCTGCCCCTATGCGTGTTGGCGAATTTCACATGTCTTCGAAATATTTTTTTTCTTATTCCTCAGACATTCAGGTTTCCTCACGATGTTTTCCTTCAACGCCGAGCACTTGGTAAATCAGCACTTAAAATTGCAATTAACAATTTCATTGGTGCCGGCGGGGATCGAACCCGGATTACTTGCGTTCTGTTATATTTACAGCGAGCGTTAACCATCTGAGCTACCACGGTTCTAATTAATATTATGAGGTTTATGGATATATCATACAAAGGGCTAAATCCCTATAAGTGTTTAAGGACTAACACAATGAGGGCTAATAATCTTACGTGCACTAAATGACGCTATACTAAAGACTCGTTGCCCACGGAGAAATAAAAGAGGGAAACAGGACACCGTCTACTGCGTTCTCTGTCGCACCTACGTCGCCTGCCGTAAGGCCCTTAAGTGTGACAGAGAGAACAAAGCGCAACAGGCGCCGAACTGTTTACCTATTTTATTGCATCGCAGGCAGCGAGCCTTTAATATTAGTTTAGTTAGAACTAAAATAAACTTATACGCTATTTTGGGTTATATCAGGGAATATTGTATTTATTACAATGTGCTTAAGGCGATACTTTTAAAAAATTGTTACACAAAAATTTTTCGTAACAATTATTTGTAGGCCGCACCTATGTTCAGTGCCGGTTCAAACCTTCGACCCTTAGGCTACAACTGATATACTACGCCACTGCACCACGTAGCTGTCAAACTTTTACCTTTTGCCCATTGCCTACATTTCATTTAAGTGTTTTTTTTAATATATACTATATATTGATAATGATGCCTAATAATTATATGCTCACCAGACGTCGTTACCTGTGACTAAGATGAACTTATTTTTTTTATAGAATAAGGGTGACAAACGAGCACACAGTCCACCTGATGGTAAGTGGATCCTGTGGCCCATAAACATCTACATTTAACCTCGATTAAGAATCAAAATGCAGATGCGTTGTCACATTTGAGGACTAAGATGGAATGCCTCGATTCCAGTCAAACGAGTCTCCGGTTATCTACACTCACCATACGAAATACAGCAGCATTAAGCTATTATTTTACGCTGGTATTCTGTGAGAGCGTGGTCCTTCCCCGGTCGTCGGTGTATTTCTTGATAAAAAAAAACCGAATCATTGATTTTGACCAGACCGAAGATTCGAACCCAGGGCACATCAGCAGTCGCGCTTCTAACAAGAACAGCGGTTATTTTATTATTCTAAGACGTTAGTATCAAACAACTTACGACATTGTGCGTAGTGACCGGGGGCAGGCCGTCCCTTTGCAGCGCGTATATGCAACGCTTCAATCGCACCGTGTCTTCTTTGTGTAGAAGTTCCGACGCCTCAGGAAGATGACCTCTGTGAAGTTATAAATAACGATAAGGAGGATAAGAAACTCATATTGATGATATAGCTAGAAACTTGTGAACGATATATCACCTTTATGCATAATACTTCCTTTTATTGTCACGTAATTAGTTAATTATATTAATAGAAAAATACTATTCTTCTATTTTCTTGCAGTAATTTTTGTTTAAATCATAAAAAATTGTTTAGTGATAAATGCTTCAATCCAACAATTCTGCTTTCATATTTTTACACGTATTACAAGCTAGTAATAGTACCAGTTATTGTACTCCAGAGTTAGACATTCGTGAGGCAATGTTGCTTTTAAAACAAAATCTCAAAAATATAGATATTCAAAATTTCTCAACCACAATCTCAAAAATTTTATTGCGTTCATGTGGTTACATAAATAGTTCATAAGTTGGATATAACAGAGCCAAACACGAGCCCTGTTAGGGCGGAGCAATATTATATTATATTTTACATATATCAATATAATTTAATTGATTTATAAAGATGAATTACATACTTTATTTACTTAAACAAAACATTACTTTTAGGTTTAATAAACATATCCAATTATTATTTTTCTTCTTCCGCGTTTCGTCTGGTGAGTGCAGGTGGCCGGAGGCCCAAAACCCCCCCCCCCCATCAACATGGTAGCGGAATTAAATGATAGACTACCCCAGGAGGGTACCAGCACCTCTGGAGAATCCCTCGCTGAGCATCCACGACCATGTTTCTCCACTTCTGAGCGTGGGTGCTCAGGCTGCCCCGCGTATTCTGGGGGGGGGCAAAATTCCGCTCAAGACTAAAACTGCTCGGGGCAAACGGAGCAACAAGACCAAGGCGACCCGTGCCACGCTGTCCGTGAATTTCTGCAATATCAGGGGACTTCACTCTAACCTAAACGCCGTCCACTACCATCTCGAGACGGCGAGGCCGGCTCTGCTCTTTCTGACCGAGACGCAGGTGTCCTCTCCGGCTGATGTCTCGTATCTCTCCTGCCCGGGGTACAAACTGGAACACTCCTTTGTGCCTCGGGCTGGAGTTTGCATTTACGTCAGAGAGGACATCTGTTCTCGACGCCTCGGTAGACTTGAAGGTTCGGACCTGTCCATCCTTTGGCTACGCGTAGACAGCGACGACCATCCGCGCGTCTACGGGTGCCTCTATAGGTCCCATAGCGGTAATGCCGAAACAGACCGACTCTTCGACCACGTCCAAATGGCTGCAGATTCGTTGCTACAGCAGATCCCCTCCGCAGAGATCGTGATCCTCGGCGACTTTAACGCCCATCACGCCGAATGGCTCGGTTCACGTTTAACCGATCATGCGGGGAGATCTGTTCATGATTTTGCCTTGGCATATGGTCTGACACAACTGGTTACTTCGCCTACGCGGATTCCAGATGTGGAGGATCATGCACCTTCCCTGTTGGACCTTCTGCTGACCTCTCACCCGGACGGATATCAGATTTCCGTCGACGCCCCTTTAGGCTCCTCGGACCATTGTCTTGTCCGGAGTGTGGTGCCACTCACGCTGAAATCGCGGTTGCATTCTGCAGGCTGCCGCCGTGTTTGGCACTATAGGTCAGCCGATTGGGATGGGATGCGGTCTTTCTTTGCATCCTACCCTTGGGGGCGGGTTTGCTTCTCGCCGGACGATCCCAACGTTGTTGCGGATTCTGTCACTGATGTGGTACTTCAGGGTATGGAACTTTTTATTCCTTCCTCTGTGGTGCCCATTGGAGGCAAATCTCAGCCATGGTTTGGTCGCTCCTGTAAAATAGCATCATGCTATAAGCAGGAGTGCTACCGAGCCTGGGCTGACGCATCAGCGTCCAGGGATATAAACACCAGCGCTCTAAAAAAGAAGTATAATTCCGCCTCTAGGTCCTTCAAAAGAGTCATTGCCAAGGCAAAGTCAGAGCACATAGGCAGAATTGGCGAGAGACTAGTTCGTCTTCCTTCTGAAAGCCGTGCATTCTGGTCTCTCGCCAAGGCTATCCAGGGGAATTTCTGTCAGCCATCTCTTCCATCTCTGCACAGGGAGGACGACTCACTGGCCCACACCGCAAAGGAGAAAGCCGATCTTCTAGGCTCTTTCTTTGCGTCTAACTCGACTCTCGATGACGGGGGGGAGTACGCCGCCGACCATCCCGCGGTGTGAGTGCTCCATGCCGGAAGTGCAGTTCACTCAGCGCTCGGTTCGCAAAGCAATCCTCTCCCTGGACATCCATAAGTCGAGTGGGCCTGACGGAATCCCCCCAATTGTGCTGAGGACGTGTGCTCCAGAGTTGGCACCGGTTTTAACGCGTCTTTTCCGGTACTCCTACTCCATAGGTGTAGTCCCAAAATCATGGAAGACGGCTTTCGTCCACCGTCCAACTACCGCCCTATCGCCATCACCTCCTTGTTCTCCAAAACAATGGAGTCCATTGTAAACTGCCAGCTCATGAGGTACCTTGATTAGTGATTAGTGACCGCCAATACGGTTTTCGCCGTGGTAGGTCATTTATTTTATTTTATTTTATTTATTTTATTTTATTTTATTTGGAACACCAACAGCATATAAACGTTACATGAATACAAGTTGATCATTTCGACAAAGCCATTTACAGGTATTCGCATATGGTTATTTAAATGTAGAGGACATGACAACAGTAACAATAAACAAGTATATCCCCGAAGTTGAGGAGTGTTTTTAAAATTTGAGAGTATTTAAGAATTTGTTGCACCCTCGGCGCGGGGACCAAAGAACTCCAACGCAAACAATCTACTTACATTATGAGGCTTGGTACGGAATAGTTCTAATTCGCCGTTATTTATTGACAATTTGTTAAAAAAGTTACTCACACGAATAATAAATGAATTGCGGCGGTAGTTAGTATTGACTCTAGGAATAGCCAGTGACTGAGTACGTCTAGTTGGTAATCTACGCGGAACCCAGATGCTTACCTTTTCCAGCAAAGCAGGGCAATCAATGATGCCTCCGACAATTTTTAATAGATACGTAATATCGAAGAGTTGCCGTCTTTTTTTCTAAAGGTAAGAAGTGGTATCTATTGCATCTCGTTTCATAACCATGGTCCAATTGCTTACACTTGTATTGTAGATATCTCAAGAACCTTTTTTGTATGGACTCAATACGGGAAGTATACACGTTATATTGTGGATTCCAGACCACAGAGGCATACTCAAGGATACTGCGCACATAAGCACAATAAAGTAATCGGTTTAATAGATTTAAATTCATATGTAGACCTTATAATGAAACCAAGAGACTTGGAGGCCTTTTTCACTACGTAATCAATGTGCTTATCAAATAAGAGTTTAGAATCTTGAATGAGACCCAGGTCTTTCATAGATGTAACTTTGTTAAGTGACTTATTATTGATTTTATACTGATAATTTATAGGGTTAAATTTACGAGAAAAGGTCATAGCAAAACACTTGGAAACATTCAAATCAAGCTTATTTTGAGTACAGTATTGCACAAAATTATTCAGATCGGACTGAAGGCGATCACAGTCACCAGAGCTGTTAGTGGCCATAAAGATCTTAGTGTCGTCTGCGTGTAATAAGACTCTGGCATGTTTGAAACATAACACAATGTCGTTTATGAATATAACAAAAAGCAAAGGCCCTAATAAAGAGCCTTGAGGTACGCCAGAAGGAATTGTTATCCACGCAGAAGTAAAACCATTTATTGCAACCGCCTGGGATCTATTACTGATGTATGAAGAAAACCATCTAAATAAATTACCATGTATACCGGCTTTGTACAGTTTCTCAAGGAGCAGTAAGTGATCTATACGATCAAAAGCTTTACTAAAATCAGTAAAAATACAATCGACCTGTAGCCCTGAATCCATTTGTGAAGAGGTGTATTCATTAAAAACTAAAAGGTTTGATACAGTCGACCTCTGCCTTAAAAAGCCATGTTGTTCAGGAGTAAAAGAAGACTGCAGTGTAGCATATATCTGTCGGTAGACAACTTTCTCAAATATTTTGGCAAATATACATAACTTGGATATAGGCCTATAATTTTTTACATTAGAACGGTCACCCCTTTTATGGACGGGCGTTACAAATGCTGATTTCCAGGTCATTGGCACTATACCTTCTTTTAAAGAACGCTTGAAAATAATACATAGAGGCGTAACCAAGCTATCTACGCACTGCCTTATAAAAAAAGGTGTTATACTATCAGGCCCAGCGCCTTTATTCATGTTAGTAGTTTTCAGTAATATTTCAACCTCCTTTGGATTTATATTTATGTCACCAATACTAAAATTATCTTGGCACTGATTATCAAGATTAGGTGTAGGTGTAATTATAATAGAAAATTTTAGATCTTTTTCTGATTTTATGCGGAACGTAGGTGATGTGTCGGATTTTCGGGCCAGAATCTTGCAATGTTTTATCCACACATATTTGAAGTTTTTTGTTTTCGCCAGATCCTTCGCCTTCTTAAGAAGAGCTTTATTAAATAGCGTGAGATGGTCGTTGACGTTAACATGGCCTTCATCGGCGTATCCCAGTCGGGAAACTTTGAGTTCCTTATGTTTACGCGCAGCTGCTACAAACTCTTCCTTGCAGTAACGATTGTTGAGCGCCATGATTATGGACTTTTGAGACTCTGCTTTGAGGCTGGGGACTCGGGCAATATAATTGATGTCTTCTTTACGTATAGAGCACTGGATAACTTTACTGATATTATCCACAATATCGTATAAGTTCTCGGACTTTTTCACTGGAATCCCTTTTATTTCCACATTATTGGCCCGCGCCCATTGTTCCTTATCCTGTAGATCTTCTTTGAACTTTTTAAGGTCAGCTCCCAAAATGTGGATCAAATTGGTGTGTTCCTCAACTTGCGAAATTCTGGATTCCAGGGACTTCACTGTCACCGACAACTGGCTTGCAGTTTGGTGAGCAAATTCAACTGATCTCTTAAGATTCGATATTTCAAGCTTAATGGTCTTTACATTTTCAATAAGTGACGCCAAGGGTACAAGTTGCTGCGTAATATTCACTAGGGTAGCCTGCATTTCTTCCAATCGCACTGCTATCCCAGGATTATTATAAGATGTTGTTGCAGGAGACTGGGCATTTTTTGCAGTCAATACAGCGCCAGGTGGATCTTCTTTCCCCAAGTTTACGAAAATTGGTCTCTGTAATACCAGCACAGGCGAAGCCAAACTGGCGTTTACATAAATTACATAAAGGTCCATCAGACACTTTATTCCCACAACGTGTACAAGAGAACATTTCCGCTTAAGATTATTAAACTTAGTAAAGCGGCCCCAGAGTTGACTGTCACTGGCGTAGGATTTACTGGTAAACAATCGAGCGCGTGCACTTTTACCGTGTTCCGACGAGCGCGTATACCCTTTACCGCGTTCTGACAATGACTGTCTACCTAACTCACAGATGGGCGGAGGCAGTAGAGTCCAAGGGGAGGCATTGGCCGTTAGTTTGGACATTGCGAAGGCCTTCGATCGGATTTGGCACAATGCGCTTCTTTCGAAGCTCCCTTCCCGAGAAATTGTGCGATTGGATCACCAGTTTTCTTGCAGATCGGAGCATCAAGGTCGTTGTAGACGGTGCAAGCTCCGATTGCAAGCTTATTAATGCTGGTGTTCCACAGGGCTGCGTGCTATCGCCAACGCTGTATCTTCTGCATATCAATGATATGTTGCAAACCCGTAGCATTCATTGCTATGCAGATGACAGCACTGGTGATGCTCTTTACACCGGCCGAGCCAATATTTCTCGGGAAAACGTCTCTGAGTGCCGGGACAAACTTGTGTCTGAAGTCGAGTCTCTACTGGACAGAGTCTCGGATTGGGGGCGACTAAATCTAGTCCAGTTTAACCCCCAGAAGACACAAGTTTGCGCGTTAACCGCTAAAAAGAACCCCTTTGTCGTATCCCCTCAGTTTCAAGGCACTCCCCTTGTTGCCTCAGCCAGTATCGGAATCCTCGGCGTCGACATATCGAGTGACGTGCAGTTTCGTGGTCACTTGGAAGGGAAGGCCAAATTGGCCTCTAAAAAGCTTGGCGTGCTCAGCAGAGCGGGACAGTATTTCATGCCGGCACACCGCCTGCAACTATACAAGGCGCAGGTTCGGCCGCTCATGGAATACTGTTCCCATCTCTGGGCTGGGGCTCCCCAATACCAGCTCCTTCCACTTGATCGCATCCAGCGCAGAGCGGCTCGAATCGTCGACGACCGAGTGCTTTCCGATCGGCTCGATTCACTGGCGCTGCGAAGAGATGTTGCATCTCTTTGCGTTTTTTATCGCATCTATCACGGGAATGCTCTGAGGAATTGTTCAGATTAATCCCAGCCGCCAAATTTCGTGAACGCACTACACGGCAAACGTCCCGATACCATCCACACCATCTGGATGCTTGGCGGTCCACCACTGTACGTTTCAAAAGGAGTTTTCTTCCGCGTACAACCTCTCTGTGGAATAATTTACCACCGGTGATTTTTCCGGACCAATACGACCTGGGGACCTTCAAGAAAAGAGCTTACTCCTTTCTAAATGGCCGGCAACGCACCTGTAATTCCCCTGGTTTGCGGTTGATCATGGGCGGCGGTAGTCACTTAACATCAGGTGAGCCACATGCTCGTTTGCCCCCTCTTCTATAAAAAAAAGCCTAAACTTTGCATTGTCCTTTAATTGTTATAAATTATAATAATCAACAGTGTGTAATTATTATATATTGATACTACAATCTAATAACGGCTATTTATCCGAAACATAACATCATGTAACTAGCTAGTTCTTTCAAACTCTTTTGGTTTACAAATCTCTTTATTGACAACTAATTCCTATTAAAACAACTATTTATTCGATTATCAACTTTTGACTCAAATATTGTTTTAAATCGTAGAAATAAATAATTGTCGATTTGATTATTAATCCTGGTAATTGAAATTACTTAAGTAACCTAATGAATTCAATAAAAAGTTATTGTTTAGTGAAGAGTTATGAACAACAAATTAATGTTTAAAAGCTAAGAGGCAAGTGTTAGAGATAAGTGAGAAAAATGAAAGTTATGATATCAGTACCGAATGCCAAAATCGACGATTAATATCTACAATACCAGAGTGTACTGAATCAGCTATTTCGTCCAACATCAACAATAATGGTTATCACGGGCGGGCGACCGCGCTGTCGAAGCCCCCGTAAACAAATTATGCGGCGGCGGCGGCCAGGAAAGCAGTGGGTACGAAAGTCGGCGATAACGATGGTAATGATTGGATAGAAGTCAAAAATAAAAATAAAAGGAGGAGTAACCTTATACAAAGAGGAGGTAACAAATCAGTTATTTTTATAAAAGCAGTTGAACGTAGAAAATTTTTACATGTTTGTGGACTTGAAAAATGCACTACAGAAGAAAATCTACAGAAGTTTTTAAAAAAAATACTGGGAAACGAGTCAGAAATCGTTATTGAAAAATTAAAACCGAAAACTGAGCGAGAATACGCGTCGTTCAAGATTGGTGTTACCTTAAGCAATTATGACAAGCTTTGTGACCCGGAAGTATGGCCAGTAAATGTAGAATTCAGTGAATGGATTTGGTTTCGCCGCTCAACCAAAACAACCAAAACAAACAAATCGGAAACCGAGTAGACATTTTAACGTTTTTTACCAAAATGTCAGAGGACTGCGGACAAAGACCACACAATTTTTATCATTATTAGAATCATCAGGATCTGATCTATTCGCTATTACTGAAACCGGCTTAAATGAAGCGATTCAAAACTCAGAATTCGTGCTCCCCGGATACCCCAAATATTACGATGTGACCAGGCAGATGGACGCAAACAGGGAGGCGTACTTTTAGTGGCCACACAGCGGTTCGAGTTGCGACGAGTGACTGTGCCAGGTGATTTTAATATTGACAGTCAAAATTTGAACTAATTTGTGCTTCTGTTTATATTCAAAACCATTTTTTATTTACTTGTTGTGCCGTGTATATACCGCCGCAGGCTGACGAGAAAGAATATATGTTAATGTTTAGCATATTAGAAAAACTATGTGTAAAATATAAAACTAATTTAGTTATATTTGGGGACTTCAATATGTACTCTTGTAATAATAATATATCTAATTATTACGAATATTTCATGGCCTTCTGTGAATTCACTCAGTGTAATGTGGTACGTAATTGTAACAATAGGCAGTTGGAGCTCGTGCTGTGCAGTAGCGGCGGCGTCTCGGTAAGTGCGGCGGACGAGGTCCTGCAGCCCGTGGACGCGTACCATCCACCGCTTGCCGTGCGCATCGAGCTCGGCGCACGTGCGCCGCAGCTTCCCCCGCAACCACTATACCTACTGGATCGCCGTGTATACGATACTCGTGCTCACGATCCCCGATAACTCGGAAATTATGGAATTTTAATAAAGCCGACTTTATTCAGTTATACAATTTATTTACAAAAATAGACTGGAATGAGATATACTATATACAAGACCCGGACGACGTTCTAAATTTATTTTATGATAATACATATATACGATATTTTTGACAAGTGTGTTCCCCTAAAAAAAATATATAAACTCAGTCAATAGGAGATATACTTATCCGGTTTAGTACACGCCTGAAATAATTAAGGATATAAAGCTGAAATATAAATTACATAAAAAATATAAATCTAGCGAAGCGCGCAATGATTACGAGGAGTTCTCTCGATGTAGGGCAAGAGTTAAAGCCGAGACTGCACGAGAACCTGACCAGTACCGCGACCGCGTGCAGGGACATTTGGCAAAGGATCCGCGAGCGTTTTGGGGGTACATAAGATCTAGGAAAGGCGATTCGAATCATCGAAGGTTAATCAATGACGGACGGGTACTATCAGAACAAGAATGTGCCAATGAGTTCGCTCGGTTCTTCCAGTCGGTTTACAATCTGACGCCACCTAAGCTGAGCGTGGCGGCGGCAAGCATAAGTGCGGCGCCGGGTGCGTGGGCGCATCTCGCGTTTTCCGCGCGTTTACCGCCGAAGTCTTCGGCGGGCCCGATGGTATTCCGGCGTTTATTTTTAGGGACTGTCGTGCAGTTAGTAAAGCTGTTGCTACACATTGTTGCAAGTTTTATGTATTTAAAACTGTATGGTGTGTACACGGGTTATCCACTTTTGTACCCTACTTTATTTATACTAGACATGATAGGCTATTATAAACTAGAAATAAGAAGGGAAGTTGCTCTCGCCACTTATTAAAAGTGATCCGTGGTAAAATACATAACCCAGGTATTTTACAGATAGCTGAGCTGTGTCCCTAATAAGTACGTAGGAGGACGGCGGCGGCCGCCGCTCTTGTTGGTGCCGCAAGCGCGCACCAACTTTCTAGAGCACGCGCCTTTGACGCGCGCGCTGCGTGTACTTAACGTGGTCTCACAACAGACTGATTTCCAACATCCACTTGTTGGCCAGCATCCACCGTTGGTACTATGTGTGTCATTAGCTCGAGCAAGTTCCCCGTTGTCCCTCGCCCGGGACGGAAGCCGTGCTGTGCGTCGGACAACAGAGCACTTATTTGTGGGTACAAACCACTGTGAATGGTCAACTCAAAAACTTTAGCTGGAGTGCATAATACCGCCACGGGTCTATAATCACTGGGGCTGAACCTCTGCTACCTTTCGGCACGGGTACTACCCGAGTGAGTTTCCAACGATCAGGAAACTTTGCAGTCTTAATACAAACATTGAATATGTGTAGCAACGGCTTTACTAACTGCACGACAGTCCCTAAAAATAAACGCCGGAATACCATCGGGCCCCGCCGAAGACTTCGGCGGTAAACGCGCGGAAAACGCGAGATGCGCCCACGCACCCGGCGCCGCACCCGTCGCCGCACTTATGCTTGCCGCCGCCACGCTCAGCTTAGGTGGCGTCAGATTGTAAACCGACTGGAAGAACCGAGCGAACTCATTGGCACATTCTTGTTCTGATAGTACCCGTCCGTCATTGATTAACCTTCGATGATTCGAATCGCCTTTCCTAGATCTTATGTACCCCCAAAACGCTCGCGGATCCTTTGCCAAATGTCCCTGCACGCGGTCGCGGTACTGGTCAGGTGCTCGTGCAGTCTCGGCTTTAACTCTTGCTCTACATCGAGAGAACTCCTCGTAATCATTGCGCGCTTTGCTAGATTTATATTTTTTGTGTAATTTATATTTCAGCTTTATATCCTTAATTATTTCAGGCGTGTACCAAACCGGATAAGTATATCTCCTATTGACTGAGTTTATATATTTTTTTTAGGGGAACACACTTGTCAAAAATATCGTATATATGTATTATCATAAAATAAATTTAGAACGTCGTCCGGGTCTTATATATAGTATATCTCATTCCAGTCTATTTTTGTAAATAAATTGTATAACTGAATAAAGTCGGCTTTATTAAAATTCCATAATTTCCGAGTTATCGGGGATCGTGAGCACGAGTATCGTATACACGGCGATCCAGTAGGTATAGTGGTTGCGGGGGGGAAGCTGCGGCGCACGTGCGCCGAGCTCGATGCGCACGGCAAGCGGTGGATGGTACGCGTCCACGGGCTGCAGGCCCTCGTCCGCCGCACTTACCGAGACGCCGCCGTTACTGCACAGCACGAGCTCCAACTGCCTATTGTTACAATTAGGTACCACATTACACTGAGTGAATTCACAGAAGGCCATAAAATATTCGTAATAATTAGATATATTTTTATTACAAGAGTACATATTGAAGTCCCCTAATATAACTAAATTAGTTTTATATTTTACACATACTTTTTCTAATATGCTAAACATTAACATATATTCGTTCTCGTCAGCCTGCGGCGGTATATACACGGCACAACAAGTAAATAAAAAATGGTTTTGAATATAAACAGCAGCACAAATTAGTTCAAACTTTTGACTGTCAATAATAAAATCACCTGGCACAGTCACTTGTCGCAATTCGAACCGCTGTGTGGCCACTAAAAGTACGCCTCCCTGTTTGCGTCCATCAGCCCGGTCACATCGTAATATTTGGTATCCGGAGAGCACGAATTCTGAGTTTTGAATCGCTTCATTTAAGCCAGTTTCAGTAATAGCGAATAGATCAGGTCCTGATGATTCTAATAATGATAAAAATTGTGTGGTCTTTGTCCGCAGTCCTCTGACATTTTGGTAAAAAACGTTAAAATGTCTACTCGGTTTCCGATTTGTTTGTTTTGGTTGTTTTGGTTGAGCGGCGAAACCAAATCCATTCACTGAATTCTACATTTACTGGTCATACTTCTGGGTCACAAAGCTTGTCATAATCGCTTAACGTGACACCAATCTTGAACGACGCGTATTCTCGCTCAGTTTTAGGTTTTAATTTTTCAATAACGATTTCTGACTCGTTTCCCAGTATTTTTTTAAAACTGTAGATTTTCTTCTGTAGTGCATTTTTCCAGTCTCCAAACATGTAAAAATTTTCTACGTTCAATTGCTTTTATAAAAATAACTCCTCCTTTTATTTTCATTTTTGACTTTATCCGATCATTACCATCGTTATCGCCGACTTTCGTATCCACTGCTTTCCCGGCCGCCGCCGCCGCATAATTTGTTTACGGGGGCTTCGACAGCGCGGTCGCCCGCCCGTGATAGCCCTTATTGTTGATGTTGGACGAAATAGCTGGTTCAGTACACTCTGGTATTGTAGATATTAATCGTCGATTTTGCACTTAACGTGGTCTCACAACAGACTGATTTGTTCAGCTGTACTCTGAACGAATTCACAAAGGCCGCTTATTGTAAAATATCTTTAAGTTGTGCATAATATACCTATATTATGTTTGTTCTAGTTTCTTAGTTTGTAACTGCACTATTGTATAAGGTAATACACCTGTGATGATAGTTGTAAGTGGTAAAATAAATAAATAAATAAATAAAAAATATATCAGAGTGGTAAAATAAATAAATAAATAAATAAAAAATATATCAGAGCACACCTAAGTCGTTATTACGTTTTCCTTATTGTATGAACGTGGGAATAGACTCACTTCAGTTCCTGCGCTCGTCGGTGTAGTTCTATTTACCTGGTAAAGCTTTGTGATTATTATTTGTGAGTTTTTATAATAAGAAGTGTAGAATAGTTATTGTGATATAAAATTAAGTGTGCGATCTTAAACCTTTTTCTTTGTGATTATTATTTGTGAGTTTTTATAAAAAGAAGTGTAGAATAAAGTTATGGTGGTATAGAATTAAAAGTGTGTGAACTTAGATCTCTTTCATTATAATAGACACAATATAACGGTAGCACGACTGAACCCTTGTCCAAATGGGGACAGTGGTGCTGGTGGTGGTATATATATATATATATATATATATATATATATATATATATATATATATATATATATATATATATATATATATATATATATATATATATGTGTACATGTATATGTGTGTGTTAATATTTTAATGAAATATAGTAGAGTTTACAGCTGTCGGTGTTATCTATGTTTGTAATTAAGCGGATACATTTTTTTGTAGAATAAATAATTTATTTACTTCTGTGTTGTTGCCCCACGGTATAATGCCGTACTTGAGCCATGCATGGGCATAAGCATAGTACGGACACGTGACCGTTCTTGAATTTGTAACTTTTTTAAGTTCGTATAGTGCAAGTTTGAATAGGCCTTATAGTACGGCCGCTGAGTTATTACCGATTTGACAGATTATTCTTAAATTAATCGATATAACCTTGCACGAGCGACACATTTGCCGAATGATTTAGAATACCTCTTTAATATAAAACTTTATGTCAAAATGTCAGAATCAAGTAATTTTCCAATAAACTCTGTTTCAAAACTTAAAATAGTTTGTAAATAATATGAAAACATTTATTTTTTGTTCTTTGGCGCGCTTGTACAAAGTTACATCGTGCGTCTAGTTTTCATAGTGATGTGCTTGATAGTATTCGATCCGAATTCATTGGAATAGATATGATATTTATTTTATTTGGATATTTTTATTTTACTTATTCCTTCGAGCAACTAGACTATAATGCTACCATTTTTTTGCGTCTCCTAATTGCACTGTGTTGCCAGTATCTCTATGATTTTTAAGATTTATGTGTGATCCAAAGACAGAAATACTGTTTTCTATGATTTAAAAATAAATACAATTAAAATGATTATGTATAATTTTTAACATTCATAATATATAAAACAACATTTAATAAATATAATTTTCTCCCTCAATTAAGCAATGTTATAGGTGTATTTTTTTAAGTAATTGGCGATACTATTCTGGCAACACCCTTACCACCGCTACTTTAATCTGTTTAGTCGTCTTCCGTACTCTCGTGCGCACAGACTACGTTCTCTTGTGTAACCGTTGTTTTTTGACTCGGCTTTCTCCTGTTTATCATTGCGCTTTATTGGACTAATTTTGTTTGTGTTTGGTAATTTTGTTGAAAATGCCTAAACGAGAAAAAACATTGAATAGTCAATGTCGTGAGCTTGTACGACATTGGCTATTCAATGTTTATGTACTAAAGCTACAGGATTACTTTGAGCGTGAGTCACAAAATGGCGGCCCTTTGATTCCTGTCACTCAAGTGAAAGATCGGGTTTCACAAGCTCTTGGAATTGGTGCAAAAACACTATATAATATAAATAAAGAAAAATTTGGTGCTTCTGGAAGTGAAGATAATGTTTTACGCACTCCTAAGAAAAAACGAAGACAAAAGCCCGTGACAGGTGTTGATGTTTTTGATGCAGATGCAATAAGAAACCACATATATGGTTATTATACTAGGAACGAGTTTCCAACTAGACGTTTGCTTTTGGTCTCTTTAAAAGAAGCTGGCTTGTTTAAAGGCGGTAAAACGGCGTTGTCAAAACTATTGCACGAAATTGGGTTTGAATATAAAAAAACGAATAAAAGGAAAATATTAATGGAAAGATTTGATTTAATAATTAAAAGGAGCGAGTTTTTAAGAAAAGCCAGAAAAACGAGTCTTGGGACAACGTCGTTTTTGTTGACGAAACATGGTTAGATGCGAACCACACTGTGTCACGCTCTTGGACTGACGAAACAAAAGCATCAACCTCAAAGGTTCCAATTGGAAAAGGATCGTGACTGATAATTTGTCACGCCGGTTCTGCTGGAAGTGGTTTCTTTGAAAATGGACTGCTGGCTTTCGCGTCAAAAAGTACTTCCGATTACCACGAGGAGATGGATACAGACACTTTTACGAATTGGTTCGAAAATCAATTATTACCCAGCCTGCCAGAGCCTTCTATCATAATAATGGACAACGCTTCATATCACTCGAAACAAGTGAATAAAGCACCCACTCAGGCCGATAAGAAAGCTGATCTCGTAGCATGGCTACACCAAAATGGAATTGAAACTACTGCCGAAATGCTAAAGTCTGACTTAGTAAAGTTGGTACGCGAAAATAAAACATCAGGAGTCCGTTATGAATTAGATGAGATAGCTCTAGCACATGGACATCGGGTACTTCGAATTCTGCCTTATCACTGCCAGTACAATGCCATTGAGCTAATATGGGCACAAATCAAAGGTATTGTTTTTTATCGCATAAGTTATGAATATGAATAATTTGTACTATTATAACATCCAATATTCAGCAAATAAGTAAAAAGATACATAACTGAGAAATAAATATCTCATGTCCCTTACATGTAGGTAATTGTGTAACATTTCGTTTATTTAATGTAATAAATTAACGTTATTTAATGTTTACATTACAGGTTACGCAGCTCGTAATAATACGACTCCGCCATTCAGTACTAATAAAATGATGGGTCTATTAAAAGATGCTTGCAGCAAAATAACGAAAAAGATTGGGTCAAGGTCGTCGAAAAGACTCGAAAACTAATAACAGAAGATTATGAACGCGATATAAGAGTGGACACCATTATAGAGAATGAAATTGTCATACAAGTGACTGATAGCGATGACAGCTCTGGCGAATCTGGTTCAGAGTCTGAATAATTGTTTTAATAAATGATAGGTAGTCATTTATTAAAACATCTTGTACCTACTCTATTCATTAAAATGTGTAACAGTGTTTACAAATTTGTTTTATTTTGATATGTCCTCGACCAATTATCTACGCCCATCAAGGATACTCCACCTAATAAAGAACCTGTGTCTTTAACTATTATTGTTTTGATTTTATTTAATTACACACTATACTAGAATATTTAAAAACAAACTGTTCCCAAATGATATTAGGGTTACTGGTTCAGTCACTTCACTAGTATTGTCAATTCGTCATGTGTCAAATCGGTAATAACTCAGCGGCCGGACTATAATAGTCTGGTCATATTACGAAGTACATATAGTTAATATTGAACGAATCCAGAGATATTTTCTGCGGGGTTTATGTCATAAACATGTATTGATCCAAAAGTTGTCATTGTATAATGAAAGAGTGGAGTTTGGAGGAGTGGACTTTGGAGTTACGAAATTAGATAAACGTAGACAACATTCTAAGCTTTTTTACCTTCACAAAATCATTCACTCCTCCATCGATTGCCCGGAACCGCTTAATTTAATTAATTTCAACGGTCGATTCCGTCTGCGTAACCCGCGTATCTTTCGCCTTTATGTTTACAGAAACAACACGTCTTTCTTTAATGCGGTCATTAGAATATGTCGAAATTTTGACGAGCTGAGACATCGGAATGCTGATCTGGACATTTTAATCCTAACATTTCATAATTTAAAAGATTTGTAATTGCTACGTTGAATACGTAAATTTCACAGATATCATTAAATAAGTTCTTTTAAGCTATTGCATAGCTTTTGGGGGGGACCGAATGGAGTCCCCTGGGGAGATGGTTGGTTGTGTGGCAGATATGTTTGTGTGCTGAAGATAGGTTATAGCTACTAACTCAATGATAATTCTGAATATATGTAGTAGTTTTTAAACAATATTAACTTCTCATTTATTAATAAAAGAAAAAAATTTTTCTTATCGGTCACCACATTCAAAAAGTGTAACTTGATAATAAAGATCTGTATAAATAAAATAAATTTTTTTGCATAAGTTGATAAAAAATGCTTGTTTACCACGGAGGGTGCCGTATTTTTTAACTGTCACTCATACTACGTATTATGATTTTTTTTTCTTTAGTACTTGTTATCATATTTTGTTTTGCTGTGCACACTTTATTGGATTATAGACTAGTTATAATATTTTTGTTACTGTAAATGTGTTTTGTGTTGTCTTCAGTCTGTTTTTTGTGCTTTATTAATAAAATAAAATAAAAAATAAGTACTTTGCTGCTTTGATTCGGTTTTCCTTCACAGAGTCCAATTAGTAAACACAAATTTTAAGCAACGGCACATCAAAATAATCTTAAACATGCAGCTTCAAATCAGCGTGATAACTTTTTTGACCCACGGTGCAATCTTCAATACCGCCTGAGTAGCGAGAAAATTAAGTAAAGTATTAACTACAACGAAAGAGGTCTTCCACCATCATCATCACCATTGCAGACTATCAAAGTCCACTGCTGAACATAGGCATTTAGGCAATCCAACAATGACACTACACGCACACAAATTGGGAGAGACACTAATAGGATTTCGAATCGCACCCGTAGACGGACACGACGCGTTTCAGCACACATCGCGTACACACCGTACACCCGCGCACCTGGGCTGCTCTCACCGCCCAGACCATCGACCGACATGAGCTGAGCAGTCAGAGGCGGGGGTCCACAATCCCCCCCCCCCGCGGACAGCGGTTAGATAGATCAATAACGCCTAACGAGGAGACATGATGATTGGTAACAATACCAAACCATAAACCATTATCATCATCATCCTCACGTCTCCCACCCCTTTTTTAATTAAAAAGAGTCGAATGAAGCTGTAAGAGTCGCATAGACTAACAGTAAAAACATCTCGAAATAGATAGGCTATCCACGGTTTCCTTAAGGGATGAACATTTTCCATAGTTAATAGGTAGGTGGGTTTTCAACCGCATTTTTTTTAAGTTGTTATCAGCAAGATACTGTTGCCCATCTCCCGTCTCATTTTCCCTCTGTCACCGCTTACGACACCCTCGAGACGGTAGTATGGGGTAGTGGTAATTCTTACACCGCCACTAATCGGTGACTAGCACTGGACTTTATGTGGATGATAAAAAATAAAGAAGAAAGGTTCAAAACATAAAAATGAAGAGTGATACGATTCCGATTTCTAGGATCGTATAATGTATAATTTAACAGTTATCAATCTTGGACTTTATTACCTTAAACATATGTCATACATCCGCTTGCCGATCTTCTGCTGTATATCCTGGATAGTGTCACGCAACGCCTTCGTGACTGCATGACCACGGAGACTCTCCACGTTAAAATTATTGGTCTTCGCCGGGAAGATCATGAAGGCTACCACTGTTACCTCCGAATCTGAAGACTGAACAAATTAATAAATCATTGTTGCTGTCCTTCTCACACATAATACATTTTTGTGGTAAGTCAACTGTTTCAATAGCAACCGGCGCAAATATTTAAGTAAAAGACAATCTATAATCACACAGCATCCGCTAGATGGCGTCAAATCATTTCAAAAATTGTGCCCGAAGACTTTTTTTGAAGATTGCAAGTTTTCAGTGTAGTAGCGCGGCAAACTCCTTATATTTTTTTTATTTATAAACCTCTCACTTAGTGGAGTTCTATACACAGGAATGTATGTAGACCGTTATAAAAAATACTATTATTCTTCTAAAAAAAAGTTAAAAGTTACTACCCATGTACGTCCCAGTGCTGGGCACTGCCCTCCTCTCATTTCTAAGAGGGTATTAGAGCAAGTGAACGTCCACTACGCTGCCTGTGGCACATATATATATATATATATATATATATATATATATATATCAGCACTTAGATTCGCAATTAACAATTTCATTGGTACCGACAGGGACGTGGGTGACAATGCATCTGAAACCGATTCGTAATCACGTATAGATGTAGATGTCTATGGGCCACAGCAACCACTCACCATCAGGTGGACTGTGTGCTCGTTTGTCACCCTAATAATAAAAAAAGTAAGAACCAAAATGCAGATGCGCTGTCACTCCTGAGGGCTATGATAGAGTGCCTCGTTTCCAGCAATAAGTCTCCGATTCTCTACACTCACCACACGAAACACAGCAGCATTAAGCTGCTATTTTATGACTGTATCCTGGGAGAGCGCGGTCCTACTCCGGTCGAGCCGAACAATTCGTGCTGCAGCCATAATACAGCTGGCTAACTAAATAACCTGGCTAAAATTTAGTGTTTTGCGTCCAACGTAAAAGAGTTCATTAATAACGCCATCTATCGGAAGCCATGGGATACGTGGTATTTCCCATAGTCGTTTTACCATAGAATACTATAATACACAATAGAATGGCTGTCAACCTTATTTTGTACCGAGGTTCGGCGTCGCCGGGAGCACACATACAAGCAATTACGTCGTATTATCAGTTAATCACTACTACAAATCCGATTGGCTGTGTTGACAGACGGATTTTAATACATATTTATTTGTAAATAGCGTGCAATTTGGTGTTTATGTACTAGGCTTAATTGGGTACGCAGTCTTACACATCTTTTCTGTAATTTTTTACTAAATTAAACCCAAGATATAAATCATAGAGCTGAAAGGACACATTTTTCAGACATAAATACACTACAATAATATTAACGTGCAAAAAAAATAGTTTTCCCTTATTTCTTTCTGATTGTACTATTGTGCTCATTTTCTTCTCGCCACCTCGAGGGTAATAGCTGAAAATCAGTGTTTGCTCTCTGAGCAATATTAATCGCTGAGCTATGACCCATTTGTTTAACTGCAACACACATGTATATTTAGATCATAAGTTTATGTATTTTTTTCCATAATACTTTGATTGTATATATAGTTAATCACTGAATTTACGTGTGTGATTGGAGATACAAATAAACGTTTTATCTATCTATCTATTTTCTAAATAATTTGCATGCGAAATTTGGAAACGATTGTAACGTCAAAACACATCTCGTGTTGACATTTGTACGTGTAAATTGACATGTTAGTGACATTTTAGTGGCTACACGGGCTCCGCCCACTCCCCCGTTCTATTATGTATGTATTATAGTATTCTATGCGTCTTACGATACCTAGGTGACGAAATGAGCAGATGGTTTATTTTAACGCCGCCACTATACCTTTAAGTAATGGTTCAGTCGAGCAAGAGCCTCTATGAAGATGTCGGCTCCCTTGTTGCCGAATTCATAGCGGCCGGCGATGAAGAAATACAGTGTCTTGTCTAGGTCGAAGTTGAAGTGCCTGTTGGAGAATATTAAAAAAGTAAGCTAAGAAAATATATATTATAACAAACATATAACACATATAAGGACGCCGATAGATGTAAAAAGGATGACACATTGACGGCTCTGTGACGAAGTGGCTTAGCAATGAGTTATATTGCTAAGGGGAGCGGGTTCGAACCCCCCACGGAACAAGTATTTGTATGGTTTATAAATGATTTTTCTGTGTCTGGATGTTTGTCATTGTGAAATTTATGTATTAAAGATATTAATATTTACTTTGCAACCATCCGCTAAATTAAATAAAATGACGTGTCTTTAAGCATTGAGCCTATAATGCCAAACTTCTTCATAGGCAAGTAGTCTCTAAATATAAGCTTTTATGGGTTAGTGCTGTGGGTGGGTGCGGTCTCATGAGACCGCTAGGGATTTGACGGAATATGGCCGCGGGCTCATGCGACCACTCGGGGGCTCAGAGGTTAAGAATGAAAATGCAAATGGGTTGTCACTTCTGAGGACTAAGATGGACCTATATTATACCATAAAAAAAATGTTGCCGGTTCTCTACACCCAAAATACGAAACATGCTGCTAGCATTAAACTGATATTCCACGTTTGTATTCTGTGCAAGCGTGGTACTTCCCCGGCCGAGACCACCCGTTCGCGCTGCTTATGGGTGCACCACTTAAAACAAACCTAAGTATATTCGCAGCAAGCAACTCAGTCGAAAACATCGGCTTCAGCCAATGTTAAATTATCCTACACAGCCATCTTAAGTTTCGCGAAATGCATCAATACGAACCCATAAAAGTGTCCCCTTGCGAACTCGTGTATCTTGTCCTTAGCGAGCGCGTGCAAGTTCTGGAACTCGTGCAGCGCGGAGAACTTCTTCACGTTGAGACCATTCGGTGTGATGATGTCGGGTTTCCTTTTCAGGAGGTGTTCCGCTTCGAACCCTGGTACATAAATAACAATAAAATAAAATAAATACATAAAAAATACGTAAATAAATAAAAGCCCAACCAGATGGAAGCCCTCGGCAGGGGAGACCAAACGGCCTGATTATTATTATTATTTTTTCACAGCTATGAGCCGGTAAATAAATGGCGATTACGGGTTATAACCAAGTAACCGTCCTTGTTATATGGGTTAAGCTACATTACTGTCATCCTGCATGAATTTTCGAACGATGCGGCATTAATTTAAGATTGATGCTTTTTGTATATTAATGTATGAGTTCGGTGATATGTCTAGCATTTTTAAAATATTATGTAAGTGCTTCGGGATTATTCCGGTGGTAGAAAGTACTATGGGTATTATAAAAACTTTTTTCATCTTCCACATTTTTGTTATTTCTTCTTTCAGTTCTGTGTATTTATTTATTTTTTCGGTTATAGTTTTAATTAAATTATGCGTATTAGGTACGGCTATATCAATGATATATACTGTTTTATTTATTTTATCTTGGAGCGTAATATCAGGTCTATTATAATGGATGGTTTTGTCTGTCAGAATAGCACGGTCGTAGTTTATTTTAAAATTTACATTTTCAAGTACGGCCGTTGGTGTGTATGTGTAATGTGGCGTATGTGTGTCTGGGATTAGTCTGTGTTTGATTGCTAATTTTTGGTGTATTATATTTACTATCTGGTTTTGTCTGTGTGTGTAATCTATCTGCGTGAGTGTTGGGCACTTTGACTAGAGAAAAAAGAAAGGACATGACATAAAGATCGTTAGTTGTAGGAATGTAATGAAATATCGGCGTCTCTTTTTAGCTTATGAGTATATTCGTATGTAAAAAAAATAACATTAGTTTTATCATTATCGAATTCGGCAACAATTTTTTCGCTGCGGCCGGGCGCCATGTTTTGTCGCAGTCAAAGACAATTATATCAGTTGTCATTGCGACTTTAGTGAGGTATCTCTCATGGAATTCGATTATTACGAAATATCTTATTCTATTCCTCGGAACCTCTAAATTGGGATAAAATGTATCCTAAATGTTAATTCAGATAATAAACTATTTATGTGCCAAATTATTGCATTCAAACTAGTCTGATACTTTTGGCGTGATTGAGGAACAAACAAACATTCAAACTTTTGCATTTATTATAGTTTGATTAGTGTGAGTATGATGACTGAGCCTAATTTATTGTCTAACAAACAAACAAACAAAAAATTTTTAATAAGTATTCCTTGTTTAGTAATTCCCGTGAAATAATTGTAACATTAATAATAGATAATTACATCATAAAAACAAAAAAAATGACTGCTTAAACGTAATGAACTGAAAACATAGGTATAACTTGTAATATATTTCAGTAATCTCCTTTTAATTTCCTTTATTTTAAAACCTCTATCGATAGGTTGAGTAAAAAAAATTAAGGACTTACAATTTAGCGTCAAAAATCCGTCATATTGATTTAAAAAAAAAACTATTTAAGAACATAATGATTTCTTATATTTACGCGAACACTACACATTGAAATAATACTAGTTTTTACGAAATTTATCGCGTATATTTTAACTTTTTAAATAGTGTCGATGACTGTTTATTTAAAAACAATATGCGGAAAGAAGATTTGGAGGCGATACGTCAAGACATCTCGTCTATGTTACGTCGATGTTCAGTGCCTAAACCGAATCTTCCCAAAGACGAATTTATAGCGTTAAAGAACCTACGCAATAAACACGAACTTACGATTCTCCGCGCAGATAAGGGAAACGCCACGGTAGTCATGGATACGTCAGATTATAATTCTAAAATACAAGAACTTTTGTCGGATGTAAGTACTTATAAAAAAGGTTAAAAACGACCCAACACATAGCACACTAAAAACAACTAGTGACCTCATAAAGAAACACTCCGAAAAATTAAATCTGGACCTAAAATGGATAATACCTACGTGCGCCAAATCACCAAAATTGTATGGGCTACCAAAAATACACAAGCCCAATGTTCCATTACGTCCCATAGTGAGCCAAATCGATTCACCAACTTACAGATTGGCTCAACACTTAGCGAAAATACTCTCACCACTCAGGGGACATACAAGAGCACACATAAAGGATTCCTACCATTTTGTCAGCGAGATTAAAGACCTACATCTGGCAGACAATGAAACTATGGTCAGTTTTGATGTGCAGTCATTGTTTAGATGCTTACCTGTTGAAGACTGCATCTCAATTGTAACTAGAAGGCTGGAAGAAAACAACATGCCCGTAGAATATGCAGTATTACTCAGACACTGCCTTACATCTGGCTACCTGTTGTGGAAGGAGGAGTTCTACAAGCAAGTAGATGGTGTGGCGATGGGCTCACCTGTATCTCCCATTGTCGCCGACATATTCATGGAAGACTTTGAGGAGAAAGCCCTGCTTAGTTCTCCCATAAATCCAAGGTTCTACAAGCGGTACGTAGACGACACTTTCACAATTCTACCTTTAGATAAAGTAACTGCATTTTTAGACCATCTTAACTCTATAAATTCTAAAATTCAGTTCACAATGGAGTTAGAGGCAAACAATTCCTTAGCTTTTCTAGATGTGTTAGTAATTCGGAATCCTGACAACACCTTGAGCCATACTGTGTATAGAAAAAAGACCCATACAGATAGATATTTAAACGGTGATTCTCACCACCATCCTTCACAGTTAGCTACCGTGGGTAAATCTTTGTTTCAGAGAGCACGAGGGATCTGTGACAGTAAACACCTGGCTGCAGAGCTCCACCATGTCAAGCAAGTTTTGCATGACAACAAGCTTCGAGTCCCGCGCCTACGTTACAGTGAACGAGTGAAGCCGGCCACAGTCGAGCGTGTACCTGCTGTACTGCCATATGTTAGAGAAGTCACTGACAAGATTGGCTACATCTTGAAGCGCGCTTCCATCAAAACATACTTCAAGCCGCTGAAGAAGATTGGTCAGTTTTTACCATCGGTCAAGTGTAATGTCCCTCTGCAAGATGCAGGAGTGTACAAGCTTGATTGTGAATGTGGTCTCTCCTACATAGGACAAACTAAAAGATCAATAAAAACCCGCGTTAAAGAACATATAGCTGATGAGAAGAATCGACGCTCCGGGAAGTCTGCAGTCTGTGAACACGTACAGGATCGCCCCCGTCACTACATCAGATTTGATAGACCGCAGATCCTCGCTAAAGAACACCGATTCCTTCCAAGGATGATTCGCGAGGCTATTGAAATCAAAAAACATCCTAATTTCAATAGAGAAGATGGCTGGGTGCTACCATCTGCTTGGGATCCTATAATAAATAAAATTAAATCCCAACCCAAGCATACAACTGCAAGACTTCAAGATACCATAAGTTCATACTGCATAGATCGGAACAAAAGTTAAATTTTAATCTATGGTAACCGCGGTTAACCTTTTGAGCGCCAAAGTCGTCTATACGTGACCAGCACCCGCGAGCCCTGAGCGCCAACGACGTCTATAGTTGACAAAAAACCCGGCCCACAAAAATATGAAATATAGACATTGGAAAATTATTACTGGTATTTTAATTCTACACCCCTCAAAACGAATAACCCAGCAACATGTGAGTATAAAAAACAAGTCTCCTAGAGCCACAAGTACTAAGAAACATTGAACTAAAAAAAATGGATTTTTATCTAAGCAAATACTATGTCCAGCACGCCAAAGTCGTCTATGTTTGACCGCTAGTGTTGTAATGCGTAAGGCATAAATTTATTGAAAACTATTCAAAATTAAGCTCAAACGTGTTTTTTTGTCTATTATTATTGATATTTAAATAAAACAAAAGCTTAGAAATATAAAACTATAATTAGCTACATGAATAAAAAAAATTATCAAATTATCTTCGCATAGTAAATCTAATATCTCAACTCTGGCGCATCCTTAGCGCGACATCGAAAATCAGTTCACTGGGCGCCGTGGTCAAGTATAGACGACACGCTGATGACGTCATAAGCGATTAGCGGGAAAATTAGTGCAGTGCAACATGAACGATTCCTCAGAACTCATTCGGATTTTGGAAAGCGTCGACGATGATGAATTTTCGGAATCTGAATCATTACCTGAAGATTTAAGTGAAGTAAGTTCCTAATAAATTAAACTTATTTTACTAACATGTTTAACATATGTTTTTTATTTTGTTTAATTTTAAATATAGTAAGTTCGATACAAAATGAAACTGTTTCCCGGGCGACTCTTGTGAGCACATTTTTTATGTTTTTGTTTTCGAGTTTAGAATAACTCATCATGTTCGTTTACTTTTATACTGCAACTAGTAGATATTTTTTTTGTCAAAAAGCTAATGGTAATATTGTTTAGCGAAATAAATATCTTAAACCATATTTCACAATAATCCTTCCGAAAAGTAGGTACCGTGAGTAGACCATAAATCATAAATCAACCTAATGAAAAAGCATTAAGGTCCAAAATAGTATATCGACTTTCTACCTTTCGATATTACAATCGTTTCGAATAGTATTGTGAGTAGACTAAAAATCAATGTAATTGTAAAACATTAAGATCTAAAATAGTGTGTCGACTTAGTACTAAATTGCTCTTTTGTTCTCGGCGGCGACGTTCTTTTTTTTGTTACTAACACTTTCGCGTCTTACAGTAATCAAAGGCTTTCTCACACATACAATCTACAATGATAATAATTACATACATTTTTCTTCATGACAAGTTTTCTCGTGAATTGTATTTTTTTTAATCAAAATATTGTATTTTTACAGATACATGTATTATGACTGGGGTCTTCATCAATTGGACCCTTTAGTTGAGAGAGTTGAGTACGATGACAACCATTTTAAATCACTTACACGGTTTGGATATCATGCACTTCATCATTATTTTCCAACGTTGGATCATACAGAACTGAAATATCTTTATCCTACCTTTCTTGAGCACTGCGATAAATTTGGAGTTGAATTTCGAACATCCACATATTATAAATCGTTTATCAGTCATAGTAAGCAATTATTAAGGAAACGCCTCAACAATTTTAAAGAAAGAAAAACTTTGTACGTTAAATAGATACGCTATAACTTAACGTACAGAAAACACTTCTGACCATACTCTAATAAATGACTGGATATTATTTTTCGATGACTAATAAATTAGGATTTTGAACTTTTTTTTGAATTACTTCTTATAAGGAAATAATATTATTTTTAAAATATTTTTATTATACGTATTTATAAAGTAAAATATGTATGTTTAAAAAAAATTAAAATTATTCATTAATGGTATTAAGTTTTGACTAGTAGGTCTATTGGTAGCGTTTAATTTTGTGAATTAAAATATAAATTACTATCAATGATTACGAATCAAAATGCAGATGCGCTCTCACCCGTGAGGACTAAGATGGAATACCTCGTTTCCAGTAAAGAGGGTCTCCGGTTCTCTACACTTAGCATACGAAACACAGCAGCATTAAGCTACTATTTGACGCCGGTATTCCGTGAGAGCGTGGTTCTTCCCCGGTTGAGCCGACCCATTCGTGCTACAACTACTCTCCCGTAATATAACTACAGCATGGCTCTACCACGTTAAAAATTTGCTTTGGCCAGCTAAACATTTATGTTTTATTATTCCATAAGATTTTTATTATTTTAAGACTAATATTACCTATAATTTATTAATTATTTTTAATTGTTGTTTTCTATATTAAGTACTGATTGAGTTAAAGACCAAGATTTTAATATTTTAAGACTAGACCTAGTGCAAATAATTATATACAATTGTTGATAAGTGAATAATTATGTACCATTTGTTGATTTCTGTAATAAGTCATTAAGACCAAGATTTTAATATTATAAGACTGATTTTTCTAGTGCGAATAATTATATACAATTGTTGATTGGTGGATAATTATGTACCATTTGTTGATTTTTATAATAATTACTGATTTTTTATTCCATGACCAAGATTTTATTATTGTAAGACTGATTTTCCTAGTGCGAATAATTATATACAATTGTTGATTGGTGGATAATTATGTACCATTTGTTGATTTTTATAATAATTACTGATTTTTTATTCCATGACCAAGATTTTAATATTATAAGACTGATTTTCCTAGTGCGAATAATTACCTATATACAATTGTTGATTAGTGAATAATTTTATATAGGTAATTACCTTTTTTATTTTAATAATATAAAATTACAAATAATAAATGTGTTTTTTTACTTAACGTATGAAGAGCAATTTTTTATTTTGTGTTGTGCGATTTTCTTTCTCAATCTCAAAATCATTTAGCAACATCAGCATCATATGAAACCCCCATTGTCATAAGAGCGTGACTTCTGTGATTCACTTGGCCTACGCCTCGCCATAAAATATTTTGAATATCGATTCAAAATATTTTCTGTCTGTATATTTTGGTTAGATCGATTTTGAAATCGATACACAACGTGCGACACGTTGTCTTAGAAAGTTTCAAAAAGAAAGGTCAGCTAGGCCGTTGTCGTCCAGTCGTGACAGTGACGTAATCACGATGAAGAGTAGTGTTATGGTTTACTACTATTTTATTGTTATTGTTTGTTTTTTATTTATGTACAAAGTACATATATAAAAAGAGTGGAAGACAGCACAAGATTAAATAAAACATACCCGATTATAAAGAGTCATTTATTGTATAAAAAACCAACAAAAACCAGTTATTTTGTGTTATCGATATATCAACTCTTGGCAGCACTGTTTTTTTCGTAGGTATTTTTGTTTACTTTTCGCTTTGGCGTACAGGACACTGTAGTGAGTTTTTGGCGTGGCGCTCAAAAGGTTAACTATGACATATGGACGTTGAACATCTCAGTCCTGCCCGTGACCATGAGTGCTGTAAAGCGTTCGAAACGTCGGGTATTTAAAAAGTTAAAATATACGCGATAAATTCCGTAAAAACTAGTATTATTTCAATATTTAAGAACACATGGGTGTTTGAGACGAATCACACGAAAGAATCTTTTTCTAAATAAGCGCCACATTATCGATATTAAGTATAGTGCGCAGCACTACGTCAAGCCGCCATTTTTGTGCCAGACTCAGTTTAGGTATACACGTTTTTTTCGTAGGTATGTCATGTCCTTTCTTTCTTCTCTAATCAAAGGTTGGGCAAGCTCCTTTAATATGCTGAATGGTCTCGGGCTGTTTATTACATTTTCGACATTTATCATCTGCTATTGTAGGATTTTTAATTATATATTTTTGATAATTTTTCGTATTAATGACTTGATCCTGTATTTATATCATGAAGCCTTCGGTTTCAGGGAATAAGTAACCACATACAAGCCACCTAGCATAGGCATCGAGCCTCCGAATCTACATGTGCTTGACCTAGGTCATAGGGATGTCTACCATGCAAAACTTTTTTCCATTGTATTAATTTCAAGTCTTCTCTGTATGCATACTGATCATTTATTTCTGTTATATTGGCTTTCTGCAAGGTTTAGTGGTGTGAGGTTCACGTCTATTCTAACAATAGCGTTATGTAAATTACTGGTAGTCATTTTTATATGAAAAAATGATCTAAGGGTTGAGAGCTATCTACGAGGGTGGATTGAAAAGTACTCGGCCTAACCAAGAAAATAAACACATACTAAATCAGTTATATTTTTATTTTTTTACATAATCACCATCAAGTTCAATACACTTTTGCCACCTCCCCTTCCAAGCATTTAGACCGTTGAAAAAAAATGATTCTTCCTTAGAGTCAAAATATGCGTCTACAGCTGCTTTGACCTCGTCGTTTGTCGAAAATCTTTGACCTCCCAAGTGCTTTTTTAGGTTAGGGAACAGAAAGAAGTCTGATGGTGCCAGATCAGGTGAATACGGCGGATGCGGTAACAGTTCAAAGCCACAGTTGTGAATTTCAGCCATTGACTGTACTGACGTGTGAACACGGGCGTTATCTTGATGAAACAGGACTTTTCTTCTGAGCATTCCTCGACGTTTTTCTTTTATTTCCTCTCGTAAACGACGTAGTAAGGTGCAGTAGTAATCAGAGTTTATAGTCTGACCCCTTTCAAGATAATCAATCATAATCACACCTTTCGAGTCCCAGAATACTGAAGCCATCACCTTATTTGCCGACAAAATCGACTTAGCCTTTTTTAGGGGGTGGTGAACCAGGTCTTCTCCACTGTTTTGATTGTTGTTTTGTTTCCGGTGTACAGTAATGAACCCATGTTTCGTCCATAGTAACAAAACGATTCAAAAAATCATCTGCATCGGCTTCAAATAACTCCAAACAGTCGCGTGAAATAGTCAATCGCGTCCTTTTTTGTTCAACTGAAAGCAGTCGCGGAACCCACCTCGCAGACACCTTGTGGAAACCCAACTCATTGACAATGTTTTGAGTTCGTTCATAAGAGATGCCTATAATCTCGGCTATCTCTCTAATTTTTAATCTGCGGTCTCCCATTATTAAATCAAGTACTTTTTTAATATTTTCGTCAGTAGTTGACGTCGAAGGCCTTCCAGAGCGGGGTTCATCTTTCACACTCTCTCTACCACGCTTAAATTCTGCTATCCATTTTTTGACGGATGAATATGACAGAGCACAATCGCCTAATGTACTGACCATGTCATCATGGATGGCTTTTGATGATAGCCCCTTCTTATGGAGGTACTTAATGACGGCACGCTGCTCGATTTGCTCCATTCGCGGAAATTATGTCCGATTACTTTGTTAATAAATTTATAAAATCACAACTAATTATCGCACACGTTTCGAACTTCACACAATGAACTAGTCTGAACTGAACTAAATAATGTGGGTAGATTTGATTTTTAGAATTGAATGGATCTGTTTTAGGCCGAGTACTTTTCAATCCACCCTCGTATAAGACCTCTTCCACCTCGATTTCCGGCTATTGAAATCCCTTGTACTGTAGACTTGGGATGTACATGATTAAATTTTGTTAATATGTTACGTGTTTTTATTTCGAGGCTATGTCTGTTTTTGTCCATTTTATTTTACCAAATATTATTATTATTATTATTATTGGCCATAGTTCGAGCTGTGTGCAAGGCATGCTGCATGTTCTTTAGTAGCATCTTCTTGAGTACACTCAAGAAGATGCAGCAGCCTATCTTCTATATCATTTTCATAAAAGGCGATCCCTCTGTCGCATCCTATGACAATGATTTAAAAGGTACATCATCCTAGGTAGGTAGGGTAGTGAACTTTCATTTATGCCGTCACAACTAGACACTTCTTGATAAATCCCCGGATACACTAGGGGACATTTTGTCCCGCAACATGACGCGGAACACTCAATCTACGTGACGATGCAACGTTGCACAGTGACCCGCAACTTGGCCTGCAACATTTTACGTGACGCGGCACATGTTTCATGCTCCAGCTCCGAGAGCGAGCGCACACGTCCCGCGTCAATTTCGCGCCATTTTGTTAATGCAATGGCAATTCTGATATGAGGGTCAACAACGTTCCGTAATATTGTATCCTGTTTGGCTATGGAAAGTATATGAGTACACTCAATGTCATATGTAGTAGTTTCAAAATCAAATGTTGACATTCGAGTAAAATTCACAAAAGACCCATCAGACATTCGAAAAACACTTAAAGTATTAATTCTTATTTCTTCCCGTTGTAGTAAGAATTCCGCATCCACCACCTTCTCTTTAGCTCAACAAATACGTAGAAAATCTCGAGACATATGTTGCGGAACATTTTACAGGACACACTAGTCAGTGTATATAGAAATGTCACCCGAGGAGGTTGTGTGGCGATTAGTGCTGCGTACATAGTACTTACTTCGGGAGTGAAACGTAAGCGAAAGAGAAGCTGGTGGATGCGGAATTTCTTACTGCAACGAGAATTCTTTCTTTAATGTTTTAAGTGATCTCTGAATGTCTGACAGATCTTTTGTAAATTTTACTCGAATGTCAACATCTGATTTTGAAAATTTATCACAAATTATTGTACCTTCCATAGACAAACAGAATACAATACTACTAATCGCTCTTGGCTCTCGTATCAGACTTGCCATTGCATTAAGACACTTGTCGATTGGAGATTCTTATACTTCCCTGTCGGTACACTTTTCGAGTGTCGAAACAACAAACTACGCGTCACATAAAATGTTGCGAGCCATGTTGCGTGTCACAGCAACGTTGCATCGTCACGTAGATTGAGTGTTGCGTATCATGTTGCGGGACAAAATGTCCCCTAGTGTATATGAGGCTTAAGGCTTTAATGGCAGATATTTTCCGGAATGTAAACAATGATTCACAAATATTATTTTATTTAACGATTTCATATATTTACGCGAACACTACACAGTGAGAGGGAGGTCGGCTTTGAAACGAGACGACCTACCAGTCCCTAAACATCTGGCCGCCGAGCTCCAACACGTCAAGCAAGTTTTGCATAACATCAAGTTTCAAATCTCGTGCCTACGTCACAGTGAACGAGTGAAGCCGGCCAAAGTCCAGCGTGTGCCTGCTATACTGCCATATGTTAGAGGTATCACTAACAAGATTGGCTAAATCTTGAAGCGTGCTTCCATTAAAAGACACTTCAAGCCGCCGAAGAATCGGTCAGTTTTTACCATCAGTCAAGTGTAATATCCCTCCGCAACATGCAGGAGTGTACAAACTTGATTGTGAATGTGGTCTCTCTTAGATAGGACAAACAAAAAGATCAATAAAAACCCGCGTTAAAGAACATATAGCTGATGTGAAGAATCGCCGCTCCGGTAGGCTGCAGTCTGCGAACACGTACGAGATCGCCCCCCGTCGCTACATTCGATTTGATAGACCACAAATCCTAGCTAAAGAACACCCATTCCTCCCAAGTAACATTTGCGAGGCTATAGAAATCAAAAAACATCCTAATTTCAATAGTGAAGATGGCTGAGTGCTACCATCTGCTTGGGATCCTATAATTAATAAAATTAAATCCCAACCCAAGCATACAACTGCAAGACTTCAAGATACTATAGGTTCATACCGCGTAGATCGGCAAAAAACAACGAGTTTCACTCCGGGAGTGCCGGCAGAAGTGAAAACTTGAATATTAACGTTGTGCATTTTTGATATTTTGGAATGTTTAGGGAATAATTTTGCACGAATTGCTTTAATTATCAGTATAAAAGTACTATCATTTATGTGGTAGAATACAATATTTATTTATTGCGCTACCGTACACAAACATGACAATTTATATTACATTAAAAAGTTTATCTCTCAGAAAAATCAACTTCCATCAATAATTTCGACGACGTCTTACGAATTTTCGATCAGGTCATGTGTCCTGACGCGATTTTAACATATTTACCTATTACAAAAAAAGTGTACAACGCCGCTAAAGAAGTATTCACTTCAAAAATTAATGAATTTAATCTGGAGGTAGCCATTGGGACATTGGGACGTCGAACACCTCAGTACATTTTAATTTTATTTATATGTATAGATAATTAATTAGTACCAGTGATCTCGGAGACTGTAGTGAAGATGTGCGCCATGTGACAGGCTGCGCGCTCCATGCAGTACCGGTGGTATATCTGTCTCTTTCCCGCCTCCTCGTCCACTGAAAACTAGAGCGAGACAAACGATGCATTAATAAACATGTGTTTTGTCGACGGACTTACAAGTCACAAACAAAATATATTGACATTTTAAGGTTAGAAGTAATTTCGGAGTTTGCAAATGTTACCTTATCCAAGTTGTTGTAAAAGTCAGTGTTGCCAGCACACAAATATCTTCCCAACAACGTAGCGTGCGTTGTGAACACAGTGGCAACATCTACGTGACGTACTCTAAAATTGAACAAGAATGTTTTAGTTATAGTTATAAATGTTGACGATTGTCGTAACCACAGTATGCTCTCGGTTCTAGGTTCAAGTCGCAGCTGAAGCCAACACAAATTATTAATTTACAAATATAATTGTTTAATAACGCACAGAATATAACCATCAGTGCAATGAAGCAGTAAAATAAATAAAGTTAAAGTTACAGCATATATACGTCTCACTGCTGGGCACAGGCCTCCCCTCATTTCTGAGAGGGTTTTAGGGCAAGGAAGTGTCCGCCGCGCTGCCCCAATGCGTGTTGGCGAACTTTACATGTCTTCGAATTTTTTTCTCTTATTTCTGAGACATGCAGGTTTCCTCACGATGTTTTCCTTCGCCGCCGAGCACGTGGTAAACCAGCACTTAAAATTGCAATTAACAATTTCATTGGTGCCGGTTGGGATAGAACCCGGTTTGCTCGCGTACTGTGAAATTTACAGCGAGCGCTAACCATCTGAGCTACCACGGCTCTCCATATTAAATTAGTTATAAAATAAATAAATATCACTAATTGAAGTTGATATATGTGTAATGAAATAAAACACGGTCAGCCTCCGCAGTCTATTTCACCTGAGGATGCCTCGTGTAGAGGGCGAAGCACGTGTCATATTATCAATGGTGGTGTGTCGTTCCTAGTGTGGAGGGGTGTTGAGAGTGGTGGTGCTGGGATAGGTGGTGACGGAGATAGTTTACAAAAGTTTGGCAAGGTGCGAAGTGCTCTTTAAACTGGGCAAGACACATCATTTTATTTCATTACGCGGAAATAAGCAAATTAAGTTCTAACAACTTTAATATAATGAATTTACACAAATTAACACCTGATTCTATTAAATATCATTAATTGCCAATGAATAAGATAAGACAACAGATAGATACAAAAAGATAATACAAACTCATGGGCTAAGCGCTCGTTGTAAATTTCACAGTACGCGAGCAACCCGGGTTCGATCCCCGCCGGCACCAATTAAATTGTTAATTGAAATTTTAATTGCTGATTAACCACGTGCTCGGCGGTGAAGGAAAACATCGTGAGGAAACCTCAATGACTGAGAACTATCTGGTTTTTATAGCATGTAATGTAAGGATGGACGATTATTAATCTACTTACAGGCATTATAGTTATTTAAATGGAGTTTAGATGAAGATCAGCGGCATGTTTTTTTTACCTCAAAATGACTAAGACATAGAGGCTTGCACCATTGCAAGCACACATTAATGATAACATTAATGATAATACAGTAATGATTAAGTTTCGCATTTTAATAGTTTATACCTTCTATTTTTATAGAGCTGTAATAATCTGTTAAGATATTGTTACGAGCTTAGGATTCGTGACAATAAAAACTACCAATTGAATTACCAAAATTAACATTTTAATTACCGAACAACAATTAAAACTTATAAGACACTAATAATTAAGCACACTGATTCATTTTATTTCGCTCCGAAGCTTCGCTGTAATCTAATAATCATAAGCTGTATCGCCAAATTTAATACTGCCCCCATCGCGGCTTTCAATGGCTTTAAATAGGGCTCTTCCATCGAAACATCCAGAATATTCCAGCAAATACGGGCCCCGACCGACCAGGCGCAGAAAGTTCGAGTGTGGGGCTTTCTAGAAAGCTTAATTTCTCTGTTCGATAATAGATGGCGCTAGTGCCATCAACTGTGGCGCGCAACAATATTATAACAAGGACTTGAAATACAGATGTGCATTCACAAGTGTATTTAGTTCACACACAGATATCTCATCATTTACTGTGAACTAAGTAGTAGTAGTAAGTAGTAATTTACATAAACTATGTTAGTTAATAAATATACATACATACATAAACACTCACGCCTGTCACCCAGAGGGGTAGGCAGAGACTACAGACTTCCATTTGGCACGATCCTGACACACCACCTCTCTAGCCTCTACACCTACATCCATACACCTACGCATACATGCTCGTCGGTTAAGGGTACTCCTAATTTGGCCCGTTTTCAATAAATCGCCAATTTGGTCGATAAATTTTCACCTAGGACGTCCTTTTCCGACTCTGCCAATCACTTCTGCAACATAAATTTTCTTTGTCACTCTTTCCTCATTCATTCTTTCCACATGACCAAACCACCGAAGCATTCCTTTCTTAATCCTGCAAACCACACTCTTCTCTTATTACACAATTCCTTACCCTGTCATTCAGATTCAGTCCTAACATACTCCTTAACGACCGCATTTCTATTGCGTTTATTCTACTCTCGTGCTTCTTCTGCCACACCCAACTTTCACTACCATACGTTAAAGTAGGGACCAACACAGCATTGTGAATTGCCATACGTGCCTTTTTCGACACATTTTGACTCTTCACAATAGAGTGCAAGACCCCATTTACTCTATTTCCCGCATTCACACGTCGTTCTATATCCTTATCATATCTCCCATCCCTGCTAAATACGCAGCCCAAATATACAAACTCATCTACTTGCTCGATCAACTCACCTTCTATTCTTATTTCACAAATCGTTTTACTTTCTTCTCTTTCAAAAACCATAACCTTCGTCTTACTTGCGTTCACTTTCATACCCCTTTCTTTTAATGATCCGTTCATTAATGTAACCATCATTTGCAACTCGGCCGCCGACAAGGCAAGAATAACTTGATCATCGGCGTACAAACGGCATTTGACGGTTAACTCACCCATTCTTAATCCGCATTCTTCAACTTTCAAATTTTGCAAACAACTGTCCATAAATAGGTTGAACAGCCACGGGGAAGCCACACAGCCCTGTCTGACACCTTTATGGATGTCAAACCAGTCCGAGAAGACCCCGTAGATCCTAACACAAGCACTAGACTCCCTATAAAGAGACTCCAACGCCCGTATCAAGCCAGCGCTCAACCAAATGAGTTCAGTGTTTGCCATAGCAAATTCCTATCCACTCTGTCATAGGCCTTTTCCAAGTCCATGAACGCACAAAAAACCTTCTGGTTTTTGGCCAGAAACTTCTCCGCGATCATGCGCATGGAAAAGACTTGATCTGTACATCCCATTCCCTTTCTAAATCCCGCTTGCACATCCCAAATTTTTCCATCAGTTTCTTTCATGACCCTTTCAATCAGTACCTTAGCATACAGTTTTCCCACAATGCTAAGAAGGCTGATGCCACGGTAGTTTTTACAGTCCTGCTGCGACCCTCTTCCTTTATATACTGGGACTATTACGGCTTTGCACCAGTATACCGGTACCCGCTTCAGTTCCCAGCATAAATTAAACAAGGTGTGCAGCAGGCCTGCCACCACCTCCTCTCCAGCCCTTAGCATTTCGAGTGAAACTCTATCATATCCGGCAGCCTTACCTGCTATCAAGCTTTTCATTGCTTTCATTATTTCATCTATACTTATCTCGCTACCTCTTTCCTCTTCTGTCGGTGTTTCTACTCCACTTAGTACACACGTTGTCTCCTCACTCATAAACACGCTTTCAAAATATTCCTTCCATCTCTTTAAACTCAAAACTTCATCATTCAGAATATAGCCATTCTCGTCTCTTATAGCATTCATCATAGGCTGTTTTGAATGTCCCCTGGCAGTTCTTACAAGTTTCCAGAACATTTTAATATTTGCCTGGAAGTTATCCGATATTCTTCTATCTTTCTTATCCGTTCTTTCTTGCTTTTTTCTTTCAACTACTTCTTTTACTCTCTTATTAAGATGTTTAAAGACTGCCTTTTTTCTTTCAATATCACCATTCGTACCGCCAGAATTACCAGCCTTTGTTGCTAGTAAATCTAGCCATGCTCTCTTCTTTGCTTCAACTTCCATACGTATCTCATCATCCCACCATAACGTATTGTCTTTCCTTTCATTCTTTCTCTTACTAACACCACATACTTCGGTAGCTGCATCCACTAAACCTTTCTTTACATTTTGCCATATATTCTCCAAGTCTAACTGCTTCATACATAATTCGTCCAAACCACTTATATTTTCTTTCAGTCTACATTTGAACTCGTTTTTATCACTATCATCTTGTAACCTTTCTGTTCTAATACGCTGTAACGCAGTGGTAGACACAGACGATCGATGGCGCCAACGCCTGAATAGACCATTAATTCGGCATAAAACTAAATAATGATCCGTTCCTACGTTAGAACCACCACTGCGCCCCTCAATCTTTCATCCACAATTATGAAATCTATCATGCTTCTATCGTCACCTCTTTCCCAAGTATACATGTGAATCCTCTTGTGGCGAAAGCAAGTGTTCGTCACAAAAAGATTCTTTTCCATACATACGGTGAGGAGACTTTCACCATTCTCATTTATACTTTCATCACCAAACGTTCCCAATATCCTTTCATAACCAAGCCTCCTCACCCCAACCCTTCCATTAAAATCTCCTAGCATAATAATATTTTCATTTCCCTTACACTTCATTAACACCATCCTTACCATTTCCCAAAACTGCTCTCGGATATAAGTAACACTTTCATTCGTATCCATAACAGTCTTGGGCTTACACATTCATACTCTTTCACACATTGGCCCATTCTTTCTGAAAGGATGATACCTACTCCCTGGCATGCCCGCTCGATCTCGTCTACACCAGACCAGTATGCGGTATACATGCCATGTGTAGTGTCATCCTTCCCCTTCCTTTTCGTCTCATTTACGCATAACACATCTATTCCTCTATCATACATCATATCGCATACTTCATCCATTTTATCATTCATTGCCCCACATACATTCAACATAGCCAGACGGGCCTCTGCAATCCACTTTTCGCCTCTCCGGGAGACAGAACGTGACGGGAGGCGAACCTCGTCACCGGTTTTCCTCCCGGAGATTCTTCGCACCCCTGCCCCATTAAAGGGGCGCCGGGAACTCGGGGCCATTTCTTTATTTCGATTCCTCATGGTGGGAAATGGTGTGGTATATTTAACGCCGCTACCACGGCGTGGAGCCGAGTCTGTGGTATCGGCATGTCGCTCATTTAGCACCACCCGGGGGACACGTGTAGGGTGGGCCTAGGAACAGGTGGTCAACGCCTACGGACGCGAGCGACTTATCCCCCTATTTTTATTATTATATTATAATAAATATAATAATAAAAATAAAATAAGGATAAATTAAATTATATCGAACTTGCCAGACACACACACAGACATTTTCACAGATCTAGTACGAGCGAGACGATCACACACTAAACTAAATTATCCGCTCTATGGGTGCGTTTGGCAGAAAAAAGCGCTAGCAAGCGCTTGTAAGAAAATTGGCGATCGTAAGCGATAAGCGCTGTCAAATCGTAAGTAGCTATTTTCCTCTAGGACACGAAGTTAGTTTTAACCGGGGAACCTAACCTAATTTAAATATATGTTTGTAAAGTATTCATATTAAAAACTTACCAATCATGAATTTTTAATAACATGTATAATATGTTTATTCATGTCATTATATTACGTAAAACTAATATTGCACAAAACAACTTATAAACTCTACTTCAAAACAAACAAATTAAATAAGCAAAATGGCGGATTGTGTCAGAGCTACTGAAGTTAGCAAACGTGTCCTGGCCGAAAACTGTTTAGTTTCGCCATTTTGCTTACAAGCGCTTGCTAGCGCTTTTTTTCTGTCAAACGCACCCTACGTGAGTGGCATTTGTCTCACTTTAGATCCTTTACCTGAGAACAATGAGTCCGATGCCCGCTTGCCACTCGTGGAAGTGCGCCACCACACGTGGCGGAGTGTCGCTGTAGCTCTCGACCGCTTTCCGAAACTGTAAATAAATCGTTGTTTTTATTTATTTATTTATTTATTTCTACCTCTGTCTTTACAGGCATTCCTAATACGACAGTGTAGACACATAAAACTATCTAATTTAATAAGCACAGAACACAACTTATCAACTATTATAACACAATACATATAATGTCACTTTTGTGAAGTCACCCAAGGAACAGCAGAATAAATCTATACCCTGTGCTACTTTATTTAGAGTGTGCAGCACTCGGGTCAGTGGGGCCTCCTTTAGAAGGTTGGTGCGTGCGCGCGGTACCGCGAACAGCGGCGGCCGCTTCCGGCGCCACACGTACCTGTCCGGCACACACAACTTAGCCGTTCGCAATATCGCCACGTTATACACTTTTCCACGCAGCAATTTAAACATATATGTTGCCAAACTTAACTCCCTCCTAACCTCCAGTTTGTTATACCCCACCATGCCTAGAACAAATAATGTTGGGTACATTAATGGGTAGAACGGAATTTTTGAAGTTTTGAATTAGAGGGACGAAGAAGCTTAAAGTCCATAGCATTGGCAATATGAAAGTCCTTTCAAATCCCCTGAGTGATTTACCAACACTCATTACACTGCAATAAAGTTTTTAGGAGGAAAGGAAGAAACAGGAAGTCGATAGATGCATATGGCTTATGATTGAGTTTTATGACATGCCTTGGGGAAGCCTATGTATAGCAGCGGGCTTGTGAAGGGTTGTATTCAATGATGATTCCGTTATAGTCCAGTCATTATAGTAAGTTCACCTCGGAATTCGAGATACCCAGCTATAAGCCTGTAAATACTTGCATATTGACACCCTAAAAGTTGTCTCAAAACCTACATATGGTGTACGCAACTATTAAATTTCAAGGTCTCAAAAATCGGTTTTTTGCGCCTTTTTTGTAAATATCTCATTTGCTATGGGTTTTTTGCTATTTGTATTTATTATTAATATTGTAGAATACAAATTTCTCTACAAATTGTGTTAGAAAAAAATTTTTATACGGTGAACAGTGTTCGAGATAGAGGGCGGATTTTATCGCGTTTATTTTTACTACTTATTTTTAATTCCCGACGTTTCGGGCGCTTTCCAGCACCCATGGTCACGGGGGACTGAGATGACTGACGTCCCGATGTCATTGTTAAACCCGGAGTACCTTCAGCTTTTTTAATTATTGTTTATGGTCCTTCTTACTACTACTTATCTTCACGCACAATCCCTAACGGGGTAGCCAGAGAGAACAGATCGCCAAGTGTCACGATCCTTACATACCTCTTTCGCTTCTTTCAGGTTCATTAACTTTTTCATACATGCACGTCTAGGTATCCGAGTACTCTTGACCCTCCCCTCTTCGAGCAATTTGCTCACATGGTCTTCGAAAGTTAGTCTCGGTCTACCTCGACACCTTTTAATATTTACTTTCGCTCTATATATTTTCTTCACCATTCGGTCTTCACTCATTCGTTCAACGTGCCCAAACCATTGGAGTACGCCCCTATCAATTTTTGTGATAAGGTCATCTTTCAATCCTGCCATATTGCGAATCTCTTCGTTTCGCTTTCGGTCGGCTATGGTAACGCCACACATTTTACGAAGAGATCGAATCTCCACTGCAGTGAACTTGCTTTTATGCTTCTTCTGGCATACCCAGGTTTCGCTGCCATATAACAAAGTCGGTACCAACACTGCGTTATGTATTGCAAGGCGTGCACTCTTCACCACGCCTTGCCTTTTTACTAATGCATTCAGGGCACCATTGACTTTGTTTCCGGCAGCGACACGCCTATCCACATCTAAATCACATCCTCCATCCCGGCTGAAAGCACTCCCCAAGTATACAATTCCATTTACCTGTTCTAGACATTCCTGATTTACCCATATTTCATATTTCGTTCTCTCTTCGTCCTTTTCAAATACCAGAACCTTAGTTTTATTAGTATTCAAACGGAGACCTTTAATTTCACATTCCTCTTTCATACACGTGACTAATGCCTGCAGTTCTGCTTCTGATGGTGCAATAAGCACTGCATCATCAGCATACAGCGGACAATTAACTTTTATTTCACCCAATTTCACACCCAAACAGCTATTTTTCAGCTTCTGTAAACAGCTATCGAGATACAGTATGAACAGCCAGGAAGACATGACACAACCCTGTTTTACGCCCGCTTGGACGCTAAACATGGGTGACAGGTCATGCCCTACCCGCACACAGGCTTTACAGTCATAGTAAAGTGACTGCACAGCCTTAACAATCGACCATCCACACCATATCCCGGCAACAGTGCCCACATTTTCTTCCTTATAACCTTATCAAATGCTTTCTCCAGATCCACAAAAGCACAGAAAATCCTCTGGTTAACACTCAGAAGCTTCTCCGTGATCATGCGGAGAGAAAACATTTGATCCGTGCATCCTCTTCCAGGTCCAAATCCGCATTGTGCCTCCCATAAGAATCTTTCCGATTTCTCTTGCATCCTACGTGTCAAAACCTTCGAGTAAACTTTACTTGCTAAACTGGTCAAGCTGATCGCCCGATAGCACCCGCAGTCAAAATGTGAACCTTTACCTTTATATAAAGGCACAATGACCGCGGATCGCCAATCATCCGGGACATCTCCCGTCCGCCAGCACAAATTGCACAGCAGATGGAAGCTGTCCCAGACGCGAGGCCCACCGTACTTGACCATTTCAGCAGTAACTCTGTCTAGTCCCGCAGCCTTACCACATTTTAAACTTCGAATCGCACGTTCAATCTCTTTCATGCTGATGACCTCAGTGTCATCGAGGTCCGTGTCTGGCGTGTCAGTCACGGCGTCACCCCCGGATCCTTCACTAAGAACATGACACGCATACATTTCTCTATAAAATTCACTCCATCGCTGCATGACGTCCGATTTTTCTGAGAGGACGTCATTGGTTCTCGAAAGCACTTTGTTCATTCTTAAGGCTGTCGCACCACTCCGGGACCTTCCAACCTCTTTCCAGAAGAGTTTGGAGTTTTCCCTAAAGTTGTGCGACAACCTCTCGTCCGCTTCTATTCTACACCTTTCACGTACTTCCTCAATCAATGTTTTCGCATGAACTTTCTGCAGTTTATATCTTTCTTTCATCTTCTCTCTCATATGCTCATCGTTACTAGAGGCCAAGTAGTCTAACCATGTTTTTTCTTCTTTTTTACAGCTTCTCTCACTTCATCATTCCACCATGCATCTCTTCTTTTACTACTACCTCTTTTTGTCGTTCCACATACTTCTTCCGCTGCACTTACCATTCCATCCCTAAGGTTCTGCCATGTTCTCTCCACACATTCTTTCCTGCCATCGATGGTGTCAAGCTTTTGGTCCGATCTATCTATTGAATTGTGAAGCATCAACGTTCAGGGAAGTCTGCAGTTTGTGATCATATCCTAGAAGGCCCCAACCATTACATCAGATTTGATAGACAACAAATCCTCGCGAAAGAACACCGATTCCTACCAAGGATGATACGTGAGGCTATTGAAATTAAAAAACATCCTAATTTCAATAGAGAAGGAGGCTGGGTACTACCACCTGCTTGGGATCCTATAATCAATAAAATTAAAACTAAACCCAAGCATACCACTGCAAGACCTCAAGACATAGTCAGTTCATTTTGCATAGATCGGACTATAAACAATAATTAAAAAAGCTGAAGGTACTCCGGGTTTAACAATGACATCGGGACGTCAGTCATCTCAGTCCCCCGTGACCATGGGTGCTGGAAAGCGCCCGAAACGTCGGGAATTAAAAATAAGAAGTAAAAATAAACGCGATAAAATCCGTAAAAGTAGTTTTAATCATGAACTATCGATAAATCAATGATTATAAATATTTGTCAATTTTTACTAACTATTATATTATATTCATTCATTCATCATTTTTTTCCTCACTTTTTATTCAGTATTAATTTATTTAACAACACTTACCTGCCCTAATTGCAGAATTGTTAATGACAATATAGGAATTATATTATAATTCTAATCTAATTTAAATTTTCAACTGCGTTTATAAAAGACACAATCGCACCCAGCTAGTTAAAATCTGGTGTTTTCCTGATTCATTTAAATAAAGTATAGTAATACCTTTATGTAAAAACATTTGAACCCGTCAATTTTAGACCTATTTTTGTACTGCCGACACTTATTAAAATGTTTGAAAAAATGATTCTTGATCAAATGTTATTTTTTTTAATATAAGTAATTTACTTCATGAACAACAATTCGGTTTCACAAGGGGTTGAGCAGATTAAACATATTTTTAATGCATGGGAGAATTCACAGGATGCTGTGGGTATATTTTGTGGCCTATCCAGTCTTTGATTGTGTTCACCATGAGACATTAATGAGGAAACCACAACATTTATATATTTAACAGAACATTTTAACAGACATTATTAACAGAATGCAAAAAGTTGTTATCAATGATAAATTTTCCTGGGTCAATACTACGGGGCGTGCCTCAGGGCTCAATTCTCGGCCCCTTTCTATTTCTTGCTGATTCTTCCCATATGAGAAGTATTTTTCGAAACAGAGGTAGGTTAACATAATAATGACTTTCAGCAGGCATTATTTATAATCTATATTGAAAAAAAGTTTATCCAGGATCCATGATTCCACTAGAAACCTGTAGAAAAATTAAACAATATTCGCCATTCCTGTAGGATCCTCTTTTCGATATATTATTAAAATCTTAGATTCCAATCCACTACGTAATTACTGTCACTATTTTGCTATTTAAAAAAAAGGCTTACTTCAGTGATGAACTGCGCGACCATGAAGCCGAGTATGACAGCGTCGTTGGCCTCGACGTCCAGATGTGGGATACCCAGCGAACAGGTGTCCCACAGCTCCTGTTTAAAGCTATCCATTTGCCAAGCCCCGGAGCCGATGTCGAACAGAATGATCTGAGGGTTGCCGTCCACCAGCCAGGTGCCTGTATGTAGCTGAAAAATATTGTGTATCATTGATTTATGTAATTTAGATTTTCTAAATAATTAAAAGACGTCGTTCGTCGGTCGTTCTTTAACCACTTGAGGTTCGAACAGTGGTCAGATAAAAATCACGATAGCATGAGAAAATGTGACAATCACGTTTTTCAATCGATAAAAAAATATTTATATATGTGAATTTAAAAATATTTTATCTTCACATTCAGGTTTTTCAGAATCTAATTTTACGGTATTTTTATTAAAACACATTCTAAAAATATATGATCATTTCCATAATGAAAAAAACACGTGGTACCAGGAGGAGGAGAAGATGGGTAGCCTAAAATCTCACGACGTATCACCAAGGAGGAATGGGGGGAGGTGGGAGGTATAAAAGAGGGCTAAAAGCCAAACCCTTTATAGAGTTACCGGTCCTGAATGTTGTTTATGGTCCTCTCTCCCTGACCACCTCAGCCGAAATGAAGAAACCCGCGATGATGCGACTCCGTGGCGCAGTGGCTTAGCAATGAGTGGCTGCGCTGGGGGTCGCGGGTTCGAATCCCGCACGGAACAAGTAATTGTAGGTCCTACAAATAGTTGTTCCGGGTCTGGATGTTTGTCCTTGTGCAATTTATGTTTGTAAACTGCCCCCACGAATTTTAATTGTATACCGGTAGCAATTCCTCATGGGAAAAAAACTGCCCCCACGATACAAGACAAAATCCTAGTGTAGGGGTAACGTCTTTTTAAAAAGAATAAGAGAAAGAATAAGAAATAAGTGTCGTCATCGTAAGAGGCGGCTATAGGAAATAAAATAGATAATAAGCCCTGGAAATGAGGTGGGCGCTCCCAAGCTGTTTCTTAAAAAGTCTTACTTGAACTTTAAAAAGTCCCGACCAGTGATATAAGTAAAAAGAAATACTTTCAATAAGAATTACTTGTAAACTATACTGAATAAAAAATTATTTTATTCTACTCTATTCGATAGATGGTATATCCATCACGTTTACACCAGACAATATACTCAGACCGGCGAAGATAAGCATCGTCAAAGGTGTTTTTTTTTTATAAAATAAGGGTGACAAACGAGCACACAGTCCACCTAATGGTAAGTGGATGCTGTGGCCCATAGACACCTACATCTATTTTCGATTAAGAATCAAAATGTCACCCCTGAGGATTAAGATGGTATGCCTCGTTTCCAGTATAAAGGGTCTCCAGTTCTCTACACACACTATACGAAACACAGCCCTTTAAGCTGCCATTTTACACTGGTATAGTTAGTCAAGTCATCAAATCATGATTAAGGCATATCCTCCGTAAAACGGGAGAGGCACTTCATCAGTAGACTTTCGCGGGCTCATGAAGAAAAATAAAACATGAAACTAAAAAAAGTACATATTTCTTTAATTCAGCCCTAAATGCAAAACCAGAAAAATCTTTATTAGATCTCTAATTAATCTTAAAAAAACACCTAACACACCAAACAACTATATGGTTTTTGTTTTTCTAAGTCTGATAGCGAGAGTTGATATATATTATTAAAACGTCTCACAATAGCGAATGTCGCTAAAGTATTGCAATCTGGCCGACGGGCGTCGCTTATCGCCGAAAGCACAGTTTTGTGGTACGAAGCTCGCTGCTGTTCTCAAGCGCGAGACCCTATATGGTATATTCTATTATATCTTTCAGTTACCTTATAACCTTGACTCCTCATGGCGTTGACGGCGGTGGTGAGGGGAGAATTTTGGGGAAAATCGTCTTCTTCAACTTCAGTCCGAGCGCACTGTTCCTTGTACGGACCTGAAGGCAGAAATCATTACTTTAAAAATAATTTACGCAATCAAGGCAGTTTTACTAAAGTTGTTGACGGTCTTGTGATTTGATTACCATGTTATACACTAGGTGGTAGAACTCTACGGATCTTATTCTGTCCGGGAGTCCGAATAGATAACAAACGCTTACCCATTCTAGACGGCAACTAGCGATGGCTAGTCTCCATTGAGGCTGGCCGCCGTGACCGAAATTCGATCTGGAGGGCATTATTATTACTTAGGTAGTAAGCAAGAAATATAATATTTCAATAGCACTGTCTATGATATGTAATCATTTGATGTGAGGCTCCATAAAATAAAATGGATTTGGTGAGTATTCCACTACCTTAAAAGTTTGGGAACTCCTGCCGTAGAGTATAGAGAGCTAGTATAATTACAGGTTGTGAGACATTCCATCTTAGCCCTCAAAGGTGACAACACATCTGTAGACTTATTTGAAGTTGGCTGCAGATGTCCATGAGCAGCAGCAGTCACGTACCACCAGGTGTGCTGTAAAATATTACTTCAGTTTTATTTAAAAAAAATATAACACCCTTACATACGAGGGTGGATTGAAAAGTACTCGGCCTAACACAGATCCATTCAATTCTAAAAATCAAATCTACCCACATTATTAAGTTCAGTTCAGACTAGTTCATTGTGTGAAGTTCGAAACGTGTGCGATAATTAGTTGTGATTTTATAAATTTATTAACAAAGTAATCGGACATAATTTCCGCGAATGGAGCAAATCGAGCAGCGTGCCGTCATTAAGTACCTCCATAAGAAGGGGCTATCATCAAAAGCCATCCATGATGACATGGTCAGTACATTAGGCGATTGTGCTCTGTCATATTCATCCGTCAAAAAATGGATAGCAGAATTTAAGCGTGGTAGAGAGAGTGTGAAAGATGAACCCCGCTCTGGAAGGCCTTCGACGTCAACTACTGACGAAAATATTAAAAAAGTACTTGATTTAATAATGGGAGACCGCAGATTAAAAATTAGAGAGATAGCCGAGATTATAGGCATCTCTTATGAACGAACTTAAAACATCATTGTCAACGAGTTGGGTTTCCACAAGGTGTCTGCGAGGTGGGTTCCGCGACTGCTTTCAGTTGAACAAAAAAGGACGCGATTGACTATTTCACGCGACTGTTTGGAGTTATTTGAAGCCAATGCAGATGATTTTTTGAATCGTTTTGTTACTATGGACGAAACATGGGTTCATTACTGTACACCGGAAACAAAACAACAATCAAAACAGTGGAGAAGACCTGGTTCACCACCCCCTAAAAAGGCTAAGTCGATTTTGTCGGCAAATAAGGTGATGGCTTCAGTATTCTGGGACTCGAAAGGTGTGATTATGATTCATCATTTCATCATCATTACAGCCCTTCACAAGTCCACTGCTGAACATAGGCCTCCCCCAAGTAATGCCACAAAGCACGGTCCTGAGCCACCTGCATCCATCGACTTCCTGCATGTCTTACCAGGTCGTCACTCCATCTAGTGGGGGGTCGCCCTACACTACGCCTACCGGTACGAGGCTGCCACTCGAGAACCTTTCTTCCCCATCGGTTATCGGTTCTTCGAGCTATATGGCCGGCCCATTGCCACTTCAGCTTACTAATCCGTTGGGCTATGTCGGTCACTCTGGTTTTACTGCGGATATCCTCATTTCTGAGTCTATCACGCAGAGAAACTCCGAGCATAGCCCTCTCCATAGCTCGCTGAGCGACCTTAAGCGTCCTCATACGGCCAGCAGTGAAGGACCACGTCTCAGATCCGTAAGTCATCACTGGCAACACGCACTGGTTGTACAATCTAGTTTTTAGAGATTGAGGTATACCTGACGAAAAGATATGCCGTAATTTCCCGAACGCTGCCCAGCCGAGTTGAATCCGTCGATTGACCTCTCGGTCGAAGTTGGACTTACCTAGTCGGACTATTTGTCCCAGGTAAACGTATTCGTCAACAACTTCGAGCATAGTGCTCCCAACAACTACCGGCATAGGTGTGACATGGACATTGAACATGATCTTTGTTTTGTCCATGTTCATCTTAAGACCTATCCGTTGGGAGGCACTATTGAGGTCATTGAGCATAGTGCTTAAGTCCTCCAGCGATTCTGCCATAAGGACTATATCGTCGGCAAATCGAAGGTGAGTGATGTACTCGCCATTGATGTCAATACCGTATCCTTTCCAATCCAGTAGCTTGAAAACGTCTTCCAATGCAGCGGTGAAGAGTTTCGGGGATATAACGTCACCCTGTCTTACACCTCTCTGCAGTTGGATAGGTTTCGAGCTCTGGTTCTGTACTCGGATAGACATCGTAGCCCTACTGTACAAACACTTCAGCACTTCGATATACCGACAGTCAACTTGGCACCGCTGAAGGGACTGTAGCACCGCCCAAATTTCGACGGAATCAAAGGCTTTCTCTTAGTCCACATACGCCAGGCAAAGTGGCAAATTGTACTCTTCAGTCTTCTGTACAATCTGCCGCAGGGTATGTATGTGGTCTATGGTACTGAAGCCTTTTCGGAAACCGGCTTGTTCGGGAGGCTGGAAGTCGTCAAGTCTGCGTGCGAGACGATTCGTAATGACTCTCGAAAACAGCACGTAGACGCGGCTCAGAAGGGAAATCGGTCTGTAGTTCTTTAAGAGAGCGTTGTCGCCTTTCTTAAAGAACAAGACCACCGCACTTCTGCTCCACGCCTCTGGAGTAGTGCCACCATGGAGGACGGAATTGAAGAGCTTCTGAAGGACTTCAAGTACCGGTGTTCCACCCGCTTTCAGAAGCTCCGCTGTAATTCCATCCTCGCCTGGGGCCCTGCCGTTTTTAAGGTGCTGGAGAGCCATTCTAATCTCGCTTAGACTGACGTCCGGGATATCATCGGAATAGTGTCGGATAAGACTTGCTCTTGGATCGTTACTCACACTTGCGTGTGGCTCCAACGATGATGTGTACAGCTGCCCATAGAACCTCTCAATCTCACTCAAAATCTCACGTATCCCGGAAACGATGTTGCCACACTCAGTCTTCAGCCTTGACAGTTGGCTCTTTCTGGCAGACAGATCTCTGGCAAAGACTTTGGAGCCCTGGTTCCGCTCGATCGCTTCTTTAATACGAGAAGTATTAAAGTTGCGTAAGTCTCGCCGTATGCATTTGGAGATCTGTCTGTTCAGTTGCCTGTATGCTGTCAAATCTGTTGACGATTGCAGCCTCATCTCCCGTCTAACAGCCATGAGATTAAGAGTGTGATCGGAGAGTTTTTGTGTTCTTCTGCGGCGGGTCTTGCAGAACTTAGCTCCGACCGCATGGACAGTTTCCACGAGCTTGTCGTTCATATCGTCCACTGCATTGCAATCTTCTAGGCACTGGAAGCGGTTACGTAACTCGAGCTGAAAGGTTTCGGGATTCTGGATTAGAGCACGAGGGGGACGGAGCGTTGACTTCATTAGACGAGACCTCTCCAACTTAACGTTTAGGTTCAGTGTGCCTCTAACCATTCGGTGATCGCTGCCAGTTTTCACCCTTGCGATCACTGAGACATCACTGAACAGTTGGCGTCTGGTCGTCATAATGAAGTCAATCTCATTTTTTGTCGAACCGTCGGGGCTCGACCAGGTCCACTTCCTGTGGGGCCGCTTCTGGAAGAAAGAGTTCATCATAAAGAGTCCCTCTTTCTCCATAAAGTCGGCCAGCTGCTGGCCCCTTCGGTTCCGTTGCCCTACTCCAAATTTCCCTACCTTCAGCTCACCGCTTTCTCTTGTGCCCAGTTTTGCGTTGAAGTCTCCCATCAACACCGTGTAGTAGGTTTTGGAGGAATGTATGGCTCTGGAAATATCCTCATACATTTCCTCCACCTCCTCATCGGGATGTGCCGAGGTTGGTGCGTAAACCTGAATGACCTTCAGCGAATACCGTTTGGTGATTCTGAGTATCAGGTACGCGACCCTCGTCGACACACTCCCAATCTTTACAACGTTGTTGACGAGAGATTTGTGATTATGATTGATTATCTTGAAAGGGGTCAGACTATAAACTCTGATTACTACTGCACCTTACTACGTTGTTTACGAGAGGAAATAAAAGAAAAACGTCGAGGAATGCTCAGAAGAAAAGTCCTGTTTCATCAAGATAACGCCCGTGTTCACACGTCAGTACAGTCAATGGCTTTAATTCACAACTGTGGCTTTGAACTGTTACCGCATCCGCCGTATTCACCTGATCTGGCACCATCAGACTTCTTTCTGTTCCCTAACCTAAAAAAGCACTTGGGAGGTCAAAGATTTTCGACAAACGACGAGGTCAAAGCAGCTGTAGACGCATATTTTGACTCTAAGGAAGAATCATTTTTTTTTCAACGGTCTAAATGCTTGGAAGGGGAGGTGGCAAAAGTGTATTGAACTTGATGGTGATTATGTAGAAAAATAAACATATAACTGATTTAGTATGTGTTTATTTTCTTGGTTAGGCCGAGTACTTTTCAATCCACCCTCGTATGTTGACTAGACTGACCTGGATCAGAGTAGCAGACTATATTCATAACTCTAAGGAGAGGAAGGCCTTTGCCCAGTAAATGAGACATATTATGGCTATTATTAAAATACAACTTTATAGTAGAGCCATGCTGCAGTTATATTATGGTTGCAGTACGAATGGATCGGCTCGACCGGGAAAGGACCACGCTCTCATAGAATACCAGCGTCAAATAATAGTTCAATACTGTTGTGTTTCGTATGGTGAGTGTAGAGATCCGGAGACCCCCTTTACTGGAAACGAGGCATCTCATCTTAGTCTGCTGAGGTGGCAACGCATCTGCATTTTGATTCTTAATCGAGGAAAGATATAGATGTTTATGGGTCACACCATCCTCTTACCATCAGGTGGACTGTGTGTTCGTTTGTCACAATTATTCTATAAAAAAAATTATGTAGTACGTACCTAATAAGCAATAGTTCTCTCCCATTTCTTCGACGGAGACATACGCCTTCGATCTTATAACAGTATAAATGCCACCAACTAAAACCAAAAAATTTACATATATAATAATATCAAACTTACAAAACATTTATCATCGAGTTCCTGATATAAACTACATCCTTAATATAATATATCTTATATTTAAATTAAAAATATATATACTCCTGAAGAGAGTATAATACCTAGCATATTCCCTTTTAATAATTAAGCCTGTATTTTATCTTTAGATTTTTCTTATTTAAGTACATAACTTATTTGAGTAAATCTAATTTGCATTGTATTGATCGGATGATATTTGTACTCCAAATTAACCCAAAATTACACGACTCAATTTGTGAATGTTATGTACACTTGTTATGGATATACAATATCAGAGATTATAGAAATGTGTATGTTTTCGTTATTGTCATATATGTGTATTGTAAGTGTACTTAATAAATAAATAAATAATATAATATAATATACTGAATGAACGTAGTAGAAGCCTATAGCACTGATATTTTACAATATATATATACATGAAAATAAAATACGCTTAACTGTTTCCTATTTTTAATTCAAATTTTACGAATTAAATGTGACATGCACATATGACAAAGTTATTGATGGGGTTGGTTTTAAGTTAAGTAGTACTGTTATATATAGCTCGAAGAACCGACAACCGATTGTGAAAAAAGGTTCTCGAGTGGCAGCCTCGTACCGGGCGTAGTGTAGAGCGACAATCCGCTGGACGGAGAGACAACCTGATAAGTTATCCAGGAAGTGGATATATGCAGGTGACTCACGACCGTGATTTGTGGCACTCCTTAACGGAGGCCTATGTTCAGCAGTGGACTTGTGAAGGGCTGTAATGATGATAATGATTATTTGTTCTGTGGTACTTGACACTAACTGAACCAATAACTTTGTCGCCACCGAATATCTATAATTGCAGTTGTCAGCAGTTGTCAGTCAGCAATTGCAGCAATCGACGACATAAAAAATTAACGAATTAAAACCTCATCCGATATTCGCAGATGTGAATTAGTTAATTTGCATCTAACGCACATTACACAATTGTTGACAACGTAAGTAAAACTCGTGTAACTGGTTTCCCGTAATTCAAGAATTCTTAAGCTGCTGTACTAGAGGTTGAACAAAAAGGCATTGTAATGTCTCGGGCGGCATTGTAATAATCAGAGCATAGTGTTTTATAGTGTCCTGTCTTGATCAGCTAAGACCACTCTAAAGAATTATTATAAAATTTCAAGGTCACCATCAGATGGCGTTTTTATAAATAATCTAATATTTGAGCACGATCACAATTATGCTTGTTTCCTATATATATCCAACAAACGTTTCGTTCTTCTTAACGATCCGTTTTATTACATACGAGGTGAATGTGTTAAAAAGTTTATATTAGAAACTACTCATTTAAGCAAAACGGCTCGTAAAAGATAACGAAACATTTTTAAATATACAAACCCGGCATTAGTAATGAATTTCTTTTTACTAATGCCGGGTTACTTATTTTAAAAAAAATCGGATAGGAACACAGATGCTGCTGTATAGAAATTTTGTTTAGCTCGTATGTAGTGCAATTCAACTTGGGTACAATCTTTGATCCGCGGTGGTGACTGGCTGATTTGAAAAGAAAATAAATAAATTTTTCTTATTATAAAATTATACTAAACTAGCATCATCTACCTTTATTCGCCGCCTCCCAAGCAGTCTCAAACGTCCACCGGTTCTCCTCGTTTGCGGCCTGACCCCGGTCCATATAGGACAGCAGGTCGTGCGTGGAGTCGGCCCTATAGAACCGGCGGGAGCTCCTGTCGCGCGACATTATGACCTGTAACAACGGAAACAAGGTTCAAATTTGATAAATAATAGAGGCATAGCAGCACGAACGGGTTAATTCAACCGTAAAATATCTACGTTCCGGAATATCAGCGTGCAAAATAGCAGCATAATGCTGCTTATGTTTCTTATAGTGAATGACGTGAAACGGAGACCTTTTTCAACAGTAACGAGGCTTTCCATCATAGTGCACAGGTGTGACACATTTTTATTCTTAATCGAGGATCTTAATGTACGTGTATATAGACCACAACATCCGCTTACCATCAGGTGGACTGTGTGCTCGTTTGTCACCCTATCCTATATAAAAAAATTTAATCCAAAAAAGTTACCAAGTGTTCAGATAATTTCGCAAGCGCCGTAAATAACCACGCTGACCCCTATGGGTATCTATATACTTACAAGTAAGTAAGTTAATAAAGGTGCTCTTAGGTTAAGCTTAATATTAAGTTACTGAATCTACCTCCGTCCTCTCCCACCTTTCATAGCAAGGCTTAGTACCCAAGGCTTAGTAGCCAAAGCTTACTACCTCCGTCCTCTCCCACTTTTCATGGCAAGGCTTAGTACCCAAGGCTTAGTAGCCAAAGCTTAGTTACTCAGGAAGTAACCCATACGACTTAGCCCGAGATGGCCGCTCCGAGTAAGCTTAACGAGCCCACTTCGGATGCGTGTTACGTGTTGATGTAGGCGGCGGAAGAGGGGATTATAGTTTGTAAAAGTCAGATATAGCCTGTCCTTCCCCGAAGCGTGTTTGCTTAGACATTACCCCATAATAAAGAGGTGCAGTGTCACAAGCAGATGGACAATTACAACTCAGTCAGACACTAAGCAACAATTTATTTTGTACAAATGTTGGATGCAATATGAAAGTATGAAATCGAACACGGGATCCACACACACATATGTATGCGGTAGAGAGAACATGCAGCTGCTGTTACGGTTGCATCATGAACGAGTCAGCTCTACCGGTAAGGGACCACGCTTGCACAGAATATCTACATCACCAGAGAAAAGGTTTTTGCCACTCACATCATCAGTATCATTCCGCCATTTCACGCTGATATTCCATGAGAGCCTGGTCTTGCACCGATCGAGCCGACCAATTTGTAACGCAAATGCAACACTATACCTCTGCCATGTTAAAAAAATGAAGATTTTTGAAGTAAAACTTCTTTACGCACGCTTAACTTGGGGGGTAAGCTGACGAATGCGTGACGAAAGCGTTACGAAAAGTGTGATCGGGCGAGGCGAACGGGAGTTGAGTGGGGGATATATAATCAAGATATAAGCGAGAGAGAGCAGTGCGCGCGCACATTTTCTTTCTCTATTTCTTTAATGCCAAGTTATTTTTCGTAATTTTATTTCGTTTTGAGCAATTTTATGAATTAAGATTTTGTTAAATACATTAAATATTCTACGTTTAAAGTGAATAAAATTAGAAATTCATTTCACTTTAAAGTTTATGTTTTGTGAATTTTCGGGTGAATAATAACATATAAATTTAAATATTTGTAGAAAACTAATTTTTAGTTTTTACATCAAAACTACTTAAATTATAGTGATCCGCCCCCTTTCGCCTGGGAAAGCCTCTTAATGTGGTGGTGTATTGTTTTTCAAAAAATATAACGGATAAAATGTTAGATTAATGCTGAATCACTCCTGGCATTGCTATTAATCTGTTTGTGAAATTTTATTACAATCGGTTCTGCTATTTTTATCATTAACCCGGAAGGGCGCACGGACAGAAACATTTTAAAGATGGTGTTTAGTATATGCATGCAAATAACCACATAATATCAGCGTAAAATAGCAGCTGGATGCTGCTGTGTCTCGCATGGTTCGAGTGTAGAGACCCGGAGACCCTTTTTACTGCAAACGAGGCATTCCGTCTTAGTCCTCAGGGGTGACAACAAAAGGATTCTTAATCGAGGTATAAATGTAGATGTCTTTAGGCCACAGCATCCACTAACCATCAGGTGGACTGTGTGCTCGTTTGTAACCCTAATTCTACAAAAAAGAAAACAACCTCTGAGCATCATATAAGGCAGTTATTTCGATATTACAACTCAAATAAGATATACAATGTAAGTATACCACATTGAAATGCATATTTTTGCATAATATACCATTTACATAACAAAGTCCACGGATCACGAGACCAAAAATATTTTAAGCTTGGAGCTTCTCCAAATATAATTTACCGTCATATTTGCATAGCCATCTGTGATCGAAACTGGTTTTAAGATACGAGAAGTATGTTTTATTTTTCCGCTATATTATTACATAAATTATGTAAGGTAGATATAGCCGACATTTAATGTCGAATATATCTGCTAGTGGCACGGTCCAAGTGAAAAAAAAAAAACAAAATACTATCTTCATGTTCTCTTTCCCAGAGAAACTGTTTTATTTCCTCCCCACGAAGAAGACAAAACACGCGAGTAAACGTACATGTCTGATAAATTAAAAAAAAATTAGAAAAATGTAAAGTTAGCCAGTGTAAGTTGCCCTAAACCCTCTAAGAAATGAAAAGACGCCTTTGGCCGGTAGTAGATCGTCTATAGGCTGTAAATATTTCTACTGTTTGATAAACACAAAAAAGGTATCTCTCATATTAACGGTTTTATCCTACAAGGGATTCCATATGTTAATATCTTTATTTTCCCTATTTTATTTTTTCCGACTTCTAAAAAGAAGTAATCACTAAATTGGATTGTATTTCAATATTATGCTGCTATATGTTATCTAACGTTGGTGAACGATTTTTTTACTTATTTCCATGTCGAAAAAATTTGCTTTCTCAATGGTTCCATAAAGACTCAACCGGCGTTCATATGCGTTGATTTTTGTTTATTTTGTAACCTAAAATTAGAAATAGTAAAAAAGACAAAGCAGCAAAAAAAGTAACTCGTTGTAGTAACGATATAAAGGTGTGGTGGCGAGGTCGTCGCGCCGAAAGCGAAACACACCGAAGCCTATATCACGCTATCAAAATTCCGAATCATAAACAGTATATATAGAACATCTCCGAACTATCATACGGCGTGTTGGCCGCTCCCTGGGCAGAACACCTTACCCGGCGGGAGATCTCCCCTTTTCCTTCCACGGCCACAGTGGTGACCTCGACGTAATCTGAACACGCAACCAACAACCTTCGTAAACTTCAAGCTTCATCATCGTCATAGAATACCCCACCCATTCGCTCCCGAGCAGATATCGTCTGCAGTCTTCATATCCTGCAAACCAGCTAGCTTCACAAGGTTCATCGCAGCACTGGAATAATAATGCTTCCTGTTCCTTCAGGCTACTCTCTGCGCTACACAGTGTTCAGCACGGTTCTGAGCCTTACTTCTCGCCTCTGCTTCACGGCACTCTCACAGATTCACCGCAGACTACAAGGCATTCTCCTGGCACTTGCACATTCGTCGGCAACGAGGCTGCACTATCGACCTCCGGTCTGAGCAGGGGGGGGTGATGTGGTGGCGCTGTCGTCGCGCCGCAAGCGAAACATACCGAAGCCTAAATCACGCTATCAAAATTCTGAATCATAAACAGTATATATAGAACATCTCTGAACTATCATACGGCGTGTTGGCCGCTTTCCGGGCAGAACACTTTGCTCGGCGGGAGATCTCCCTTTTTCCTTCCACGGCCACAAAGGAATGTGTGACTATTTTGTCCCGTGAGTGTCAGTGTGGTGGGTTAAGAGGTAACTATGGGAAATGTCAGAAATATTTTATGGCTTCTGACATATGACCAATATTATAACCATAGAATACTATAATAAACATACATAATAGGACGCGGGAGTGGGCGGAGCCCGTGTAGCCACTAACATATCACTAACACGTCAATTCTTACGCGTATAAATGTCAACACAATCAATCGTTTCCAATTTTCGTTTCAAGTGTCGCTGCACGCAAATAATAATAAAAAATGGCAAATTGTGCAATAATTGTGCATGTGCGTGTCGAAAGAACAGCGGGAAATGTAATTTAAATAAAGGAGACATATTCTACAACCAGTAAATCGAAACTATTTATATTTTGTGAATATTACAAACAAAAATAAAGAAACATTTATGTGTCAAAAACATTAATCAAAAGTCTAAAATGTGTTTGTAGTAGTGATAACTGATAATACAACGTAATTGCTTGTATGTGTGCTCCCGGCGACGCCAATCCTCCTACAAAGTAAGGTTGACAGCCATTCTATTGTGTATTATACTATTCTATGATTATAACCATCTTGTTTACGCCAGACGTAAAATACCCGACCAGCGATGGGCAGCAGCGTCAACGCGAATAGGTTTTCTTCATCGTCACTGTCAGGAGCTGACAAAGCTAGCAACTCAGACATTTTTTCATTTTTCTTTTATAGAATAAAAGTGACAAACGAGCACATAGTCCACCTGACGGTAAATACATGCTGTGGCCCAGAGACAATTACATCTATCCTCAATTACGAATCAAAATACAGATGCGTTATCATCCCTGAGGACTAGGATAGAATGCCTCGTTTCCAGTAAAAAGGGTCTCCGGTTCTCTACCCTCACTTTACGTAACACATCAGTATTGAGCTGCTATTTTACGCTGGTATTCTGTGAGAGTTTGGTTCTTCCCCGAGCGAGTCGACCGATTTGTGCTACAAATATAATATAGCTGCAGTATGGGTTAACCACAATATACCATACCACAATATAGATGACACCGATTATAAAAATCTGCCTGCAGAATAGTTCACTCGTAATTTCTCTTAATTATGAGCAAGCGGAAGAGAAAGAAGAATTTTAATACATATTTAAGGATGTGACTTACATTACCTAACCTATATCACCCTAATGTAAACCCTCCCCGTAGTATCGTTTCTTTAATCACCCCCGCACTGAAACTTTCCTACACCAGTGAGGCGATTATAAGAGGGGCGTTCAATGTATTCTCGGTATCGGTATGTCAGAAAATATCTATACTTTTAAACGAGCAATTCTTGTATATATATAATCGGAATCTCGGAAACGGCTCCAACGATTTTCATAAAATTTTGTGTCCAGGTAGTTTCGGGGGCAATAAATCGATCTAGCTAGGATTTATTTTTAGGAAATGTCTTTTTTGTCCGTGTTTTCAGGCAATAAAAAACTGCTACAATATAAGAAGGTAAATTTTGACACTGTATTAATGATCGTAATAGCTTAAGTGGATATCGAGCGGTCGCGAAATTGCAATGCCATGGTTCGCGCCCTGTCTTGGGTCCGAATTTTTTTCCTTTTTTTTTCAAGTTCCCTTCTTTTGTGAGAAAATCTATTATTTCGAGCCCTTTTTCTAGTATTTTTTAAAAATACGAAAATTTTAATTAAACTAATTGCACTCATGATTTTTTATTCAAATAACCAGTTAAGTTTTTTCCATTATGTCAATAAGATCAAAAAATATTATTCATCAATATGTAATTTGTATCTAAATGTAATCTCAAAAAAAACGAGCAAAGCTCGGTCATCCGGGTACGTATAATTTATATATATATATATAATCGGAATCTCGTAAACGGCTCCAACGATTTTCATGAAATTTTCAATAAATCGGTCTAGCTTGGATTCATTTTTAGAAATTTTTTATCCGTGTTTTCAGACAATGAAACCAGTTCAATTCCAGATGTCTTCGGTCCGACTTTTTTTCAAGTTCCTTCTTTTGTGAGAAAATCTATTATTTCTAGCCCTTGTTTTTAGTATTTTTTAAAAACACGAAAAATTAAATTAAACTAATTGTACTCATGATTTTTATTTAAATATAACTAGTTCAGTTTTTTTTATTATGTCGGTAAGATCGAAAAATATTATTCATATTTCATCATTATGTAATTTGTATCTAAATATAATTTACAAAAAACACGATTTACAAAAAAATACCGAGCAAAGCTCGGTCATCCAGGTACTAGATAAAATTATGAAATTTTTTTAGTTGTCAATATAGTCTCCAATGACGTCAATATATTTACTTGTTATGAAATATTTTTAGTTGTGAATATAGTTTCCAATGACGTCAATACATTTACTTGTTCGTAAAAAAGCTTTTTCTATTCCTTGGAAAAAATACTATTCGATTTGGCCTGAAATATTTTCATTTACAGCGGTCTTGAGCTCATTATCGTCAGAAAATCGCTTTCCCCGAAGCAATAGCCTTGGAGAGCAGCGGCGTGTGAATCGGTGCGTTGTCATGAAGAAGTATCACTCCCTTGGTCAAATTTCCTCTTCTCTTTTTTTTATTTCTTCTCTCAAACGGCATAAAGTGGCTGAGTATTTGTCAGCATTGATGGTTTCACCTTTTTTGTGTACTCGATCAACAGTATTCCTTTGGAATCCCAAGACACTGTAACTGTGATTTTACCGGCCGATGGAGTGACTGTGAACTTCTTGGGGGGTCTGATCCCTTTTTATTCGTATTTTTATTTGATGGCACAGCCATTGCATAGACTCTTGTTTACTCTCACGGTTATAGTGGTGAACCCACGTTTCTTCTCCTGTAACAATCCCATTGAAAAAAAACACTTGGTTGGATCGTCACCACACAGCTCTAAAAACTCTCTACAACTTTTGAAACGCAGTGAGCATTGTCGGCACCCATCTTGCACTAACTTTTATGAGATTGAGATAGTCAAGCAATATAGCGTGTATAGTACCAACGGATAAGTTAGTAATTTCTACTAACATCTTAATTCAAACTCGTACATCTTCTAATACAAGTTTTTCAATAATTTTCACATTTTCTTCTGTAGAACGCTGTGACCTGTGATTGGCCCACCCAAGCATTAAAACCCCTTGGTGCATGAAAACCCCTTTTTTAACCAGTTTAGTTTAACTGAATTATGACTATTGATGAATCGTTTAAAATCTTTTCTTTTGAAGTCATCCTAAGTTGATAAATGATTAGTTTGTAATATAAATTGTTTTACACGAATCTCGTATGTAATGAAACGGATCGTTACGGAGAACTAAGTTTCTTGAATATAGGAATCAGGCATAAGACGGAATATCTCATAGACTGGAAATGTAAGTGTACTCTCTCTCTCTCTCCACACCCTTCTAACTTGAACACAGAAGTGCACGAACTATCGTTCGACGGCAGAAATAATCGAAATAAACATAGTCGTCAATGACCGTAGATATTCACTAATCGCAAGATAAGATTATTTAAAATTGAAACACTTAACATGTTTTATCGAAATAAGGTCAGCGGCCATGACAGATAAGTTACTCAATCGGTCGATTACTGTGCCAGGAATGCTTTGAACATGTTTGTAACATTTCGTTTTTATTTTTTATTTTAGAAGAAATATGACAAATGAGCACTACGTCCACTTTATGGTTAGTCAATCCTGCGCTCACACACCCCTTATCATATACCTTGAATATAAGTGGCAAAATGAAAAAAAATTGTACACATCAACATGTATCACATCTGCGAATATTGGATTAGGTTTTAATTCGTTATTTTTTAATGTTGTCGAATGCTTCGTTGGTCTATTTTTTTAAATAGAATTAGGGTGACAAACGAGCACACAGTCCACCTGGTGGTAAGTGGATGCTGTAGCCCATAGACATCTACACTTATCCGCAGAATCAAACCGCAGATGCGTGGTCACCCATGAGGACTAAGATGGAATGCCTCGTTTCCAGTAAAAAAGGGTCTCCGGATCTCTACACCCACCCTACGAAACACAGAAGTATTAAGCTGCTATTTCATGCTGGTATTCTGTGAGAGTGTGGTCCTTCCCCGGTTGAGCCGACCCATTCGTGCTACAACCATAATATAGCTGCAGCGTGGCTATGCCACGTATGCCATATATATTTGCCATAGTGGTCACGCTTGGCTGGCGGGTTGGCAACCGCAGATTTTTCTTAATTATTAGATAGATGGTGCCGCTCATCTATTGTTTTGTTTCCCTCCGTCGCCTCTTACGACACCCACGGGATGATATGGGGCTGACCTACGACATACACATGATATGCAGTGTATGCCTTGAACATAAACAACATGTCATAATGATTCATCAACTTACATATTTTCTTCGACTTACATTATTTTAATTAATTTGTGAAAGGCATTATAGCTAGACATAAATTTAATCTCCAAGGGTATAAATTTATATTTGAATGTATAAGTGTTAGATGAAATTTAATAAAAAAAACAATAAACGGTAAATAGCAATATATATTATACTAGCTTGCCAGGCAGACGTTGTTCTGCCCTTTTCGACGACCATGTCCTATTAAATGTCCTATTAAAATCCTTAAATTCGCAAAAAAATAATTGTGGGTGATGTACAGCTTCACACTTTGTACGGTGGATGTAGTGCATGTATTTGCTGAAGAGTACAAAAATTGCAAACTTAATGGTCCGGCTGGACACTCTCTACATCGTGAATTAATTTTTACCTTATAAATAAATCGGCGACACCTAGTGTTCAATCATTTACAATACAATAGAAAACAACACGGACCACTAGATGACAACTAAATTAGAATACAGCGCTATTCTAAAGGAACAATGACATGAGTTATTATTGAAATTCATATCATCTGTAAATGAATATTATCTGTATTTTATAGGTGACTCATACCAAAAAACCATCCTTTCTCTAAAGTTGGGCCAAACTGCACACGGTGTGCAAATTTGATTAAAATCGGTTAAGTGGTTTAGGAATTCGTCGCGGACAAACAACGTGACACGTAATTTATATATATTAAGATGTATAAATGTTAGATGAAATTTAATAAAAAAAAACAATAAATGCTAAAAGCAATATATATTATATTGTAATAGAATATGAGTAACAAGCGAGCACACAGTCCACCTGATGGTTAGTGGATGCTGTAGCCCATAGAAATCTACTTATAAACTTGATTATGAATCAAAACGCAGATGCGTTGTAACCACTGATAACTAAGATGGAATACCTAGTTTCCAGTAAAAAGGGTCTATGTATCTCTACACTCACCATACGAAAAACAGCAGTATTAAGCTGCCATTTTACGCTGATATTCTGTAAGAACGTGGTCCTACCCCGGCGTAAAATAGCAAAATAGCAGCTCAACGCTGCTGCATTTCGTATGAAAAATGTTAAGAACCGGAGACCCATTTTACAGAAAACGAGGCATTCCATTTTAGTCTTCATGGGTGACAACGCATCTGCATTTTGATTCGTAATCGAGAATAGATGTAAGTAGACTGTGTGCTCGTTTATTATCCTTATGATATATTTTTAAAAAAGAATAACAGTTACTAGCTGTTAATAATGAGTAAAACGGGCTTTATGATTACTAATCACACAGTTGGGTTTACATTGTAACATAGTGCTAATTCATCTTATTCTATAAATATCATTGTATAATTACTATAAATAGTAACATGCATATTATATAGTTCCTAATAGTATTTACGATCTCCCAAAAAACCCTCCCTACCTCTCCAAAAACTCAATTCCTTGGGTTAAAGAGGTGAAATACCTAGGGGTAACATTAGATCATGATGTAGTATATCGCCTTTTCGCCTTAACCCACAAACGCAGTAAGCTATCCCTAAGACACAAACTGCATCTTAACAAAACCTGCATACATCCCATAATCCCATTATGACATATGCAGGTGTGTCCTTTGCCCACGTCCATCCTAATAAACTTTAGCAAATTCAAGTTGTCCAAAACAAGTTCCGGCGTCGTATCACAGGAGCTCCATTATATGCGAGGAACGCGGATCTCCACCACGACCTTAACATGCCTACTATCTCTTCGTATCTTAAAGAAGTTTCCTTAAGATACTTCAATTCAATAAAAGAGCATCAAAATCTGTTGGTATTATTATTCGTACTCCCCAGAGAGACTGCTTCCCGCAGCAGGAGACGTCCCAAGAACATTCTTCTTGAACCCAATGACGAGATCACTTCCATGAATAGATCAATCCCGCTTATCCCCCCCCTCTCTACCACAGGAGGGGGAATCCGATTGTCCACAACACACCCACATTCAGACACTACACTAGTATAGACCACTAGGGCACACCCCATTTGCAGGCGAGCACGAGGTCATAGACACACCCCGTACATGAGGTGTTTAATACATGTGACAAGGGGCGTTTTTAATTTTCGAACCGTTGTCCCACATTGCGATAGTGGTCCAAACCGAGGTTCGTACCTCCTTCTGAGGTATGAACTAGAACTAGAACCCTTGAATCACATCGAACCCCCCTCTAGCTTGAGGAGTTTCACTCCAAAAGTAGAGGCATGGATGCCTCAGGACTGCAGTCAGCGACGCCGGTAGAATCGTTACAGTCAATAGCTCTTAAGTCCTCGCTTATAAGTCTATTTCAATGAAACTGTAAAGGCATGTTTACGAAATAATAACTTTTGGTAACTAATATTTAATTCCAACCTTAATAACTTTAAACTGCTAACAGTAGCTTAATGAAAGTGCAGACCGCAAACTCAAAAGGAACTCAAATAATCAATAAAAAAATTAATAACATTGCTAGTATTTTTATTAAAACTTGTCATGTGTTTTCAAAGAGAAGTTGTCAAGAAAATTCTGTACAAAAAAAGACATTGATGTCTACAACTTACTCTTAATGTGTACTTACAAGTCCCCTGGTTACTGATAAATTGTTAAAACTGGAATTTCACAAATATTAATATATATTTGACATTGTTAACGAAATTGTAACATAACATTAAAAAAATAAAAGTCCTCCAGAGATTCGTGCCGATTCTTCTCTGAAGTCTTATTTCCTGAACCTGTGTAGATTTTAACATTCATAAAAGCTAAACGAGTCTAAGTAAAATAAAATTTTTAGAAATTTGAACTTAATCACTACTCTGATGATGCGGGGTAGAAGTGTGGTGAACAAAGGATGATGAATAAGACCTGCAGTAAGTCAATGAGAATTAATTGTGTATTTTGGTAAAAGCAATGACTGGATATTGTAGTTTCAAAAGCACATGTCCATCCTGGGACTAAGCAACTCAAGAGGAACTCAAGAAGTTCCTTAATGGAAGAAACACCTCTGCACATCCTACCTGATTGTGCGCCCTTAATGTGCAAACATAATACTCATCTATAATCTGGGAAACTAAATTCTTAACCCAGAAGAAGTGAATTTAATCACAGCTAAGCAGCTTTTCAATTCATAGAATCAATGATTCTAATCTAATCTTATCTGTAATATAAATGACAAAGACTTAGCAGTGAATTAGTGCTCACATAATTTTAAAAAGTCAATGGATGCTGGTGGCTCAGGGCCATGTTTTATGACGTTTTCATCTCATTTATGGTCATCTACACATACAACATGAAGCTACTTTAGCTGCCATTAGACTCAAGACCCTAAATCTTTAGAGTAAGATTAGAGTTTCTCATACAGGTATAATTGATAGAATTTACTCAAAAATTCTTATCTTACAAGCCAAGTATGATAATTTGTATTTGATAAGAAGTATAAGATACAATTAAATAAAACTGACCAACCAGAGAGATTAAGCCCAAAAGAGCTTAGAATTTTTCACAGATGGTTCGAAAACAAATGAAGGTGTAGGATCTGAAACTTTCTCTGAAAACCTCGATATCCACATATGTACACCGCTGGGTACCCATAACACAGTCTTTCAGGCGGGATGTATGGGTATCATTAAAGCCACCATAGCAATAGATGCTAGGAATACTGAGAATACTGAGCAACAGTATGGTGGTACTACAAGCTCTGAGTTGCAATGTGGTGAACTCGGGACTAATATATGAATGCCATCAACAATTGAGGTATGTAAACACAACAATGTGACTCTGCAATGAATAAAGTGACACAGTGGATTTGGAGGTAACAATGCAGCAGAGGAACAGGCCAGAAGAATATTGGCTCTGGCCACTTTAGGACCGGAACCAATAATACCAATCCCGTTTGCAAGGCATGTATGGGGGTGGAAGAAATGGCGACACGTGGGGTGTTGCTGACATATCCAGAGGTCGCTGCATACTGGGGTAAACATCTCGCCACGCCGGGATCACTCCTTGTATTTGCTTGCAACGTCAAAGGACTATTGAACTTCTTTGGTGAGATTTCATGGCTCGAATAATCACATTATTCCTGCCCGCACGCAAAACACTAACAATATGTTTTACAATATATAATTACTATATAATAACGAATGTGGTAGAGCCACACAGCAAGTACATTTTGGCTACAGTATGAATGTGACTGGGGAAGGATCACACTCTCATTAAATACTTAATGGAGTGTAGAGACCTGAAAACACTTTTTACTGGAATTGAGGTATTCCATTTTAGTAGCTCTTCCATTTTAGTAAAATGAAAGAATTTTGGAATATTGTAGGCTCTTTAAATAAATTAGCATAGTTTAGGAGTTTCAACCTTTTCACTCATTTCTCCATACTACTTAACACAATGTTTATAGAACATGTGATAAATAAGTAATATAATTAAAATTAAAATATTATTTTTTGAATTGCTTTCATATGCAAACCTTAATGGGGACATAATACATGTTTATGTTTAGGTTTCAGATTTAAATTTTTGTAACTTAAGACTAATCTACAGTATCTTGAGAGTGAAGTATAATCATGTATACCATCTTATTTCTGATTGTTAAAAAAAATATGGAGCAATATTGCTCAGTCCATTTTCTATTCTATCATCGAGCAATTAACCTAAAGACACAATCAAAATTGTTTGGATGAGTGAACACAACTTTCACATGAACATTCTTCAATAAATAACATTTACTGAGACACAGATCTGGACAAGATGGTGGCACACTCAGAGATACATCTCAACAAAAAAGAATCTTAATACATTTTCTTAATAAAAACCACCTTAAATTACTTGTGTTGGGAGTGGTTTGCAACAGTATTCAAATGGCGGATTCGAGCCCAACACTTAACTTCACAGTCTACTACCCACCAATAGCTATCGGGCATAAAGGCTAATCCTTCTCCCTAGAACAAGAACCTCACATGTTCAGCAATGGACTTTTAAAGACTGATGACACAGAAGAAATATAAAAATGAACAAAAGAAATATATTTAGGGTTAGTGCAACAGCACACAATAATACAAGATTAAAATGTGTGTCAGACAGATGCCTATGCAAACATTACCACTTGAGGATAATAGTAATAATACAGCGTGTAGCCTGATAGAAAAATTTAGGCAAAAAAAACATGAAAAGGCTATTAAATGGACTTAGACATTTAATTAGAAATGTATAGCTTAATTTATATTAGTAAATCGTTATAATATTAAGAGTTATCAATGTCCTAAACATGTCTAAATTTAGACACTTAAAAAACGGTAGTGATTGCTGGTAGATCCAATTAATACCTACCATAGTTGGAAATAAGCCGCACTTAAAATATGTACCGAATATTTTAAGTGCGGCTTATTTCCAACGCGACTACACATGATTATTATTTTACAGGGGCATGTAAAGCACAAATTTTACTTATTATGACAGAGGGTATTAACTAAATAAAACTATTTTTAACCACACTCTTATATGAACAATGAAGAAGCATTGGAGACCATTGGACCATTAAAAAAAAGTTCACTTACCAATTATAAAAGTAGAAAAGCAAACGCCGACTTTCGCAAACCGCAAATTGTAGTTTTATCACTTAAAATTCACTGTATACGTGGTACTTTTCGCAGCTTTCATAAATTTTGCCACTCCCGTTTTTTATTTTAGACGATAAGAATACATAACGCAGGACTACGCGGGTAGAAAATTCAAATGAAAATATTTTTTACAGGTTAAACGTCAAACAATCTGAGATGAAGGTCACCTTCAGGTGACAGTGACAACATATTCTAATGTTTGCTAGCACTATAATAATTTACAAAAATGGTAATTTTTTAACAAATTAGTACATCAAAATATTTATAACCTCAATCTTGATTCTGTAATTGTTGGTGACGCAAGTTATCATCATCTTTCATTATTTCTTAAAATAAATGTCAAATTCATATTATTTTTATAAGATGCTAATTTCTGAAAGATAAAGATATTTTGAATTAACATAGAGTAATGCATTACGTAGTAATCGACTATATAACACGATTAAAGAATTTAATGTTTATTTAATTTAAAGATGTGTTATGATAAGTGATAACTGATAAGCGATTTCGATAATAAATTAGATAAGCTAAAGTGATACAGTGTATATATTAGACAAGGGTGGAGATAAATATTAGAGAGGGATGGCAATAGACTCCTATAGTATCTTGAGGGTCGTGGAGAAATGAGTTTTTTCAACTCACACGACTAACTACCATTGCTGAAAACTAGTATTAAAAATATAAAATTTAATTGTTTAAAGTGATATCTGCTATCATGAAAATGTGAAAATGTATGTAATAAACGTTTTAGAAAGGTTTCATAAAATAATAAGATAAGAAATATGTTACAAGTATTTAATTTTATTGATGATTAATTAAATTGTTGTATTGTTTAAGACATCTGCAATTATCAACGAGAATTGTGTTAATAAAGTTTAAAATTAACATTTTAGATTTTTAACTCTATGACATTGCTTGTAAAATTGTGTTATTTTGTTTAATATTTTATTAATTATTAATATAATGTTGATGTCTTAATTATTTTTGTAATACGTCTTTATTGTACTTAATGTGAAATATAATTGTTATATGATATTGATATTGTTATAGGCAATAAAGATATGGGAATGTGATAGTGAAAATTATCGATTATCTTGAATCAAAGTGGCATTCTACGCGCGGTTCTCCTCACAGTATAGCTTCCGGGGTAGGTTTGTAATTCGCTCAATTTGCAATTCTTTCGGGACCAGCTACAGTTTCAAATTCTAAAGCAAGGCCAGAAAGAAGAGGAAATCAGAAAATTAAAATGAAAGTTATAAAAGTAAAGTACTGAGTTGCAATATCGCATTACCAAGAGGAATTCACGAACAATAGATATTTTATTCGTAGAATCCTTGAGTGTTCATCCTAATAGTAGGGAAATAAGGGAAAATACAGTCCATTAGGTACATGACTGCGGTCAATACCAGGACCTTTCCATAAGGGGTACCGTTCTTTTGAGAGAGGGCAATGTTCGGAGTTAAGCGTCTTACTCAGGGGTCACGCCCACCTCGTTGTTCCAGAACCCAACGTGGTGTGGTATAGAATAGGAAATCAATAATTGGTTAATCACTGCTACAGGGCGTGAGACGAAGAACATTGACGTCTGCTTTAATTGGACCTTCGCAGCCGGATTAAGAAGCCAGCCGAAGGAAGAGGTCCGAACACGCTTTCCATTTTAGCCATGCGGAGCCTTGTCTTGGCCAGTATAGGAAGCCGGCCAGATCTGATACAGAGACGGTGAAGACACTGAAGACTCAGGCTGGCATAGAAGGCCTACTGGAAATGTGTATCAGAATGCAGAACCGGAGAAGACACTAAAGGGATTGATCTAGAACTGAATAGCTGCCGGGAGTTAGAAGCCGGCATTACTGCCGGGTGAGGTTGCTTGTGGGAAGCACTCACTGCGCTGCGACCGGGCAAGAGTGCCTAAGCAAGGCATCATCGACGACCGGGACAGCGGAGTACCAGCATATTAGCACTGATACTTAATGGTGCCAAAATCGGAGCTTGGACGCCTTTCAAGGTGGTGCAGACTATAGAACGGGTCTACTTTTGAATAGCTCGGCTGCGCCGTTACGTCGTGCGTGTAGCAGGGTTTCTGAGTAGGTACGCCGAGGGGTCAGTTTTCCTCCCGTACCCTGAGCAACCTGTGAAAGATACATCCACTGACGGGTAGTACCTACCTTATCCTACCTGCACGATTCCATCCTTGGGCGGTTCACCACGGTAAGCTCCGTCCCAAAATTGATAGGTACCGATAGGAAGTGTTCGGGACTGTTATGGAGGTAGGGACTTTAGGGACATTGAAGGTCAACAGTTCCCCTCTTGCAGGATGAAGAAGGCACAGGAACAAAATGATAGGCTCGACGGCACCAGTATTCGAACAGGGGTTTCAAGGAAGGCAAAGAAAAATGAATCATCTGGAGCAACCACAGCTACTACATCGAGTGGGGCTACCACCGAGACATCCACGAACACTTGGGACTCCGGAACGTCCATGGCAGCGACAAGCAGCAGGACGGAAGTGGTACGCAGTCTAGCGTCAAGCAGAAGTACATCGTATCCAGAAGTGAAGCGATAGCCGAGAACGTCGATCAAGTCGGAACCAAAGAAGCGGCATCAAAGATAACGGTAGTCGAGCAGCCGAATGGGAATGGATCAAGAAATTGTAGTAGGTTTTCGCGATCAACGCGGCTGAGAGTCGAATTAGAGGCACAGATTAAATTCGAACGCTCAGAGCTCGAACGAGCTGAAGCAGTTGCGGCCTTAGCGAAGTCACAATTGGAGTTAGCACACCTCAATCGGGAAGAGGAGATTGACTCGAGGATGAAGAAGAGCGGCATACGCAAGTGGAACCTTTCGTAAGGAGTTGGGTTGAGCATTCCATAATGAGCGCGCCGGTTATTGTAACGTAGCTCGACGCTGCAGAATAGGAAGCATCCAAGGAATCACGTCGCGTAGAAGCAGAGGTCGAACACAACCTGGGAAATGCACTGAAAGCAGACGAGTGAGGTGTTGACCGACCTGATTGTGAGTGCAATAAAAATTGCGGGTAAAGATAAGACTTCCCGCCTCATTTCCTCCATGGACTACAGGTCTTTGATGGAGACGCAGGTGAATGGATAATTGTCAAAACGGTGTTTGAGGGCACACGTGAACATTTTTCACGTGTGAAAAATAGTGGCACGCCTTATTAAGTGGTACCGCTAAAGAAACGTTAAGATCATTGTTGTTTACTTTGTGTGAAATTATGAACACGCTGGAAAGAGGATTCGGTAGAGTTGAAACGCTCATTCTATTCGAAACCGAAAATAAAAAGCGAATGTCAAAGGGAGAAAGAAGGTCAGAAATATCGGCACGTTCGCTAGACACGTTATGAATATGGTTGTGTAGCAGCCAGATTAATCAAACCGAAACGGGAATAAATAATATATACTCCGCTGCTACCATAACGCGGAAGGCGAGAATAAATAAAAAAAAAACATTTTATTTCCTAATTATTCTTGGCTACTGAGATACTGCGGACTGTATATAGATAATTTGACGTTCTTATAAAGAAACAAGAAGCAGCCGCAAATATCATTCGGCGCCACACCGACTTCACACGCCGCTATCGTCACGTATCCGTCCGTCAACGCCGCAGTTCGTTTCCTCTTGCTGTTCCGGAGCTGTATTCCACACCGCCGCCGCCCGCCGACTACGCGTGCGCACCGATCTGCATGTCTTATATAGCCCGGTCCAGCGACGTAGCTTCGTGAACAACAAACAAGTCTCACGCCGGGAAACGAAACGTAGATAATTGTATATTTTAAATAGTTTTCATTGGTCATAAAATAAGCAATATAATTGGCTAGGCAAAATATTAATTGTTACCATTGGCAAATCAATAGTGAGCCAGCCATATAAATATAGGCAAGGTTGATGCAAAAGATATTCCATTCCGAATCCCATTCGACAGTACATTCATAAACATAAACAGTAGTTTCATTTCTCCACCTTAAAGAAAACCACTCGGAGTCTGTTAATAGTGGACAGTTCGTCTCGCACTTATTACAGTTGCATCGATTCGTGCGTTAAAGCAACCACAATATTTATATTCACCTGAGTTAATGAGCCGTATAAAGCTCGGTATTGTGATTTAAATGGTTCGAATATCGAGCGCAATACCCTATAGAGCAGAGCTACAAAAATGGCTAATTTTTTGAGCACGATTAGTGAACAATTTGGCGCGTCATTAAACGCATAGAATATGCCTGAATAACGGAAAGGTCCTGAAAACGGGAAACGAACCGTGCACACTGCGAAGGAGACTATGGATTACCGTATTAACTGTAAGCGTCACAAACACAAAGAAAACAGGAGGCACAATCGACAAACGGTTATGACAACTCAGGATAAACGTACAAGTCGAGTAACACGTTACTGTGTTAAGCTAAACAAGGAGCACTCCGTAGAGAATTATTATAAATTAAAACATTTGGATAACCCTGAGATATGGGAAGCGGTTAAGAAGGCGGCCTAGGGGATCAATTAAGACTACAGCTCTTCTGGATGAATCTTAAACCATGACGTTCATAGAGGAGTACATAGCTAAGAAGATAGCATCACTGGGACCCAAAGAAGAGTTGCGTATTGAGGGCATAGGGGACAAACGAATTAACGACAGTAGTTTGTATCGTTTAAACATCAAGTTCAAGGGAATTTTCAGGCGCAATTTAGAGGATATAAGTGCGCAAACTATTAAAGCACTTAATCTCTCTGCTCAATCGGTGAGCCGAGAATTATTAAAACCGTGTTCTCATTTAGCACCCATAGAGGACGAATTGATTTATAAAAGGTCCAAACCTACCATATTAATTGGTCAGGATAATTGGCATCTCATAGTGACTCGTGTTTTAATTACAGGTGGTAAGACGCTACCTGTAGTATCACTCACCTAGCTTGGTTGGGTTCTGCATGATCACATGACTGGTGGTATCACGCGGATTAAGATCGTTAACCATATTTCAGGGGAGAAGAGGATATGAAGAAGTTAATTAAAGACTATTTCAATCATGAATCGTTGGGTACAGCCACGCGCAAGCTGGCGAATGACCCAGAAAAGCGAGAGTTAAATATTTTAAAGGATACGGTCTTTAAGTAAACCAAAGGACTTTTCATCTGTGAATACTTTTAACATAATATTATCGTTAAAACTCGTATTTTCTGAATATTTTCGTAAAATACCAAGTGTTACTAGCATAGTTCATGAAGTGAAAAATAAGGGATTTTATAATAAGTATAATTTACTACACAAAATAAATATGTTAACGAAAATTAATTTCATATCAACTAAATCACTTTGTGATGAATAATAATCATTACATTAGGGTTTTGTCAAATGATTTGAATATTCATATCAATCCCAACACGGTTCTAAATACATTATAATTTATTATAATCGCTAAATAACTAGTCTTTATCAAAATATTATACAAAATAAAGGCCAAATAAGTCGAATCGAATTTGGCACTTCGTAGCAAATGTATTCGATGTTTGTAAAATTAACTGGTATCACTGCAACCGAAAGTATAGCAATGTAGTGATGTACGCCACAACTTTAGCTATCGATAACTTAATTAACCCAATCGGGTATGTCTGCCGAATAGGTTTTTCTTTCTTATTTAGATTTTATAATAAAGTACAACAAAAAGTTTTCTATTATTGGTCTAATAAAAATAAGAAATAAAAATAGTTTATTCAGTAAATAATCATACATAAATTATAATCGGGGATGAGGTCTCCTTTTAAGTACAAAAACTTGTGTAAGGAGAATCCACTCTTCCATAGCACTTACATTACTATTTGCATGATCCTTACATAATAATTAACTATAAAAATTAAAAAAAACTAATTAGATACACGCGCGATACCGTGCGCGTGTGGTGTGTGTATGTTATAATTATAATTTCACATTGCTTAAAAGAGCCTCAGTATCATAATAGCTCTTATGAAATAGCCATTTGGTTAGGACATATTATTTGCAATTATGGTAGTTAAGGTGACAAATTTTTATGCTTTTATTAATGGCGTTGTTATTAATACTTATTAATAGAGTCGCTGACTGTTTTACATATTGCCTCCTAGCTAAAACAGTTTTAACAGCGACAGCTGATACTACGTTTTTCTCTTCTTTTGGCTACAATACAACTGTTAAAATTTGTACCTTTATGCAGTCTTAAAACTGAATATATGTACAGTTTCCTAGCTACTGACGCATTAGTGTTTTTATTGCTCTGTATAAACACAACATGGAAAGTAGCAATAGCCAACTTTTTCATTAAATTTGCATTAAAATCTGAGTTTGGTCAGTCTTTCAAAAAACTGGCCATAATTGTATTTACCTTAAAAAACCCTTCATTGCTGGCCGTATGAGAAAGCTCAAAGTCGCTCAGCAAGCTACGGAGACGGCTATGCTCGCGGTTTTCTGCATGATCAACATACATATAAGGATATTCACAGTAGAACCAGAGTGACCGATATAACCCAACGGATTAGTATGCTGAAGTGGCAATGGGCCGACCATGTAGTTCAAAGAATCGGCAACCGTTTGGGGTAAAAAGTTCTTGAGTAGCAGTCTCGTACAGGTAGGTGAAGTGCGGGACGACCCTCGTGATAACCTGGTTAGACATGCAGGAAGTCGATGGATGCAGGTGGATCGGAACCGTGCTTTGTGGCACCCCTTGGAGGAGGCCTCTGTTCAGCAACGGAATTGTGAAGGGATGTAGGTAATAAATAAAAATACACTAAAAATCACTTTTATCACTGCTGAACTATGCGGGCTATGATGATATGTTTATTGATGAATATATCGACATAGTTCTCGCCTTACGTTGTTTACGCATGTAGATAGCGGTACCAGTGTATCGACACGTGTACAATTTGATGGAATTGCATAAATGCAATGAACACAAACACAAATGCTGTAGTGTGTGTGTGTGTGTGTGTGTGTGTGTGTGTGTGTGTGTGTGTGTGTGTGTGTGTAGTGACCCGATTCAGTTTTGCATTTATAGTGAAGTATACAGTAGTGTGTTTTTCTTGTACCTGATATTGACATACATTTTTTTGGAATTAACGCGCATGGCCTCTCCAGTTGGTTGAATACTCAAAGGATACGGTACCCCGCTTGCCGGATAACAGATACGAATCTGGTCTGTTATGGTGATCGGATAACGGAAGCATGCCATCAAATAGAGCGGGGGCTGAAAGTCGCTTGATTAATATCGAAAAGAACCTCGATAAAAATATGGATTCAAAAAAGGAATATGAGAAGCAAATCTACAGTCTCATCGTTAACGGTTACGCAGAGAAAGCGTGCGATATTTCCATTTCCCCACGAACGTGGTATCTTCCTCACATCGTGGTGACTTATCCACAGAAGACGACAACAAGACTTCGGTGTTCATCCTAGTAGTAGGGAAACAGGGGAAAATACAGTCCATTAGGTAAATGACCGACGTCAAGACCGAGACCATTCCTTAAGGACTCGTAATCTTAGTCGTCAACCTTTCTTTTGAGAGAAGGCAAGGTTCGGAGTTGAACGTCTTACTCTGGGCTCATGCCCACCTCGTTGTTCCCAAACCAAACGTGGTGTGGTACAGGATATGAGATCAATAATTGGTTGATCACGTTGCAGGGCGCGAAACGAAGAACCTTGACACATGTTTCAGTGATGTTAGCGCTGTTAGCGCATAGATAAATAAATATGTAGCTAGTGTTAGCCTATGCAGCTCCTACAGTTTCATCTGACTCTGGGATCGCGATCTGAAAGGCCTTAACTTTTTTTACTAAATAATATTGTTACGAGCTTAGGGTGCATGACAATAAAAACTGCCGATTGAATTACTAAAATTAACACTTTAATTACTTAACAACAATTAAAACTTAAAAGACACTAATAATTAATCACACTGATCACTTTAGTTCACTTTATTTCGCTCCGAAGCTTCGCTTGTATCGCCAATTCAATACTGCCCCGGTCGCAGCCCGCAGCAGCATTATATAGGTCTTTTCCACCGAAACATCCAGAATATTCCAGCAAATACTGGCCCCCGACCGACCAGGCGCAGAAAGTTCGCAGAGTGTGGAGCTTTCTAGAAAGCTTAGTTCTTCCATTCGATACTAGATGGCGCTAGTGGGAGAGTTATAGAAAGATCTTGACGCTCCTATTTCTGTTGCTTGATACCAGATGGCACTAATAATCAGCCACCACTTACCAGGCCTTATAGCGTGCAACAATATTGTAACCATTTAAAAAAAATTTCGAAGATGAAAATTAAACGCAAAAAATTTCAAAATAAAGCATCTGTGTCATGTGCACAAAATCCAAGTGAACAATATATGATTATTTTTAATTAAAATGCAAGTCTATAGATAGATTAAAACTACTTTTACGGATTTTATCGCGTTTAATTTTAATTTTAATTATTTTTATTTATAATTCCCGACGTTTCGGGTGCTTTCCAGCATCCATGGTCACGGGGGACTGAGGTGACTGACGTCCCGATGTTATTGTTAAACCCGGAGTACCTAATTATTGTTTACAGTCCGATCTATGCAAAATGAACTATGTCTTGAGGTCTTGCAGTGGTATGCTTGGGTTTAGTTTTAATTTTATTGATTATAGGGTCTCAAGCAGGTGGTAGTACCCAGCCACCTTCTCTATTGAAATTAAGATGTTTTTTTAATTTCAATAGACTCACGTATCATCCTTGTAGGAATCGATGTTCTTTCGCGAGTATTTGTTGTCTATCAAATCTGATGAAATGGTTGCGGCCGTCTAGGCTATGATCACAAAACGAAACCGGTCAGCTGGGGACCTTCTAGCGTATGCCACACGTATGGGGCGAGGCACTCGAGAACAGTGGGGAAGCACTTGCCGTTTCCCTACATGTCTCAAAGGCCTTTGACAGAGTTTGGCATGGTAGCCTTCTGGCTAAGCTTCCAGCGTAGGCTTATCTGATCTGATTGGCGAGAAGACTTTCTGAGTGAACGGTCTCTCCGGGTCGTCTTCGATGGCTGCTCATCCGATATTGTAACAACTAACGCCGATGTTTCTCAGAGGTCCGTTCCTTCCGCAACTCTCGACGACAATACAGTTGTGGAGAGATACCAACCAGGTCCTCGGGCCAGTCGGGATCAAAGCTAGTCCGACAGAGAAGCTATGGTAGAGCGTGTGAATCTCACACTATAGGCAGTCTCCGAATGGGGCGATGCTACTTATCTTCACGCACATTCCCTAACGGGGTAGGCAGAGAGAACAGATCGCCAAGTGTCACGAATCTTACATACCTCTTTCGCTTCTTTCAGGTTCATTAACTTCTTCATACATGCACGTCTAGGTATCCGAGTACTCTTGACCCTCCCCTCTTCGAGCAATTTGCCTGTGAGCACATCGAAGAGGGGAGGGTCGGTCTTCTTGAAAGTTAGTCTCGGTCTACCTCGACACCTTTTAATATTTACTTTCGCTCTATATATTTTCTTCACCATTCGGTCTTCACTCATTCGTTCAACGTGCCCAAACCATTGGAGTACGCCCCTATCAATTTTTGTGATAAGGTCATCTTTCAATCCTGCCATATTGCGAATCTCTTCGTTTCGCTTTCGGTCGGCTATGGTAACGCCGCACATTTTACGAATAGATCGCATCTCCACTGCATTCAACTTGCTTTTATGCTTCTTCTGGCATACCCAGGTTTCGCTGCCATATAACAAAGTCGGTACCAACACTGCGTTATGTATTTCAGGGCGTGCACTCTTCACCACACCTTGCCTTTTGACAAATGCATTCAGGGCACCATTGACTTTGTTTCCGGCAGCGACACGCCTATCCACATCTAAATCACATCTTCCATCCCGGCTGAAAGCACTCCCCAAGTATACAATTTCATTTACCTATTCTAGACATTCCTGATTTACCCATATTTCACTTTTCGTTCTCTCTTCGTCCTTTTCAAATACCAGAACCTTAGTTTTATTAGCATTCAAACGGAGACCTTTAATTTCACATTCCTCTTTCATACACGTGACTAATGCCTGCAGTTCTGCTGCTGATGGTGCAATAAGCACTGCATCATCAGCATACAGCAGACAATTAACTTTAATGTCACCCAATTTCACACCCAAACAGCTATTTTTCAGCTTCTGTAAACAGCTGTCGAGATACAGTATGAACAGCCAGGAAGACATGACACAACCCTGTTTTACGCCCGCTTGGACGCTAAACATGGGTGACAGGTCATGCCCTACCCTCACACAGGCTTTACAGTCATAGTAAAGTGACTGCACAGCCCTTAACAATCGACCATCCAAACCATATCCCAGCAACAGTTCCCACATTTTCTTCCTTATAACCTTATCAAATGCTTTCTCCAGATCCACAAAAGCACAGAAAATCCTCTAGTTAACACTCAGAAGCTTCTCCGTGATCATGCGGAGAGAAAACATTTGATCCGTGCATCCTCTTCCAGGTCTAAATCCGCATGGTGCCTCCCATAAGAATCTTTCCGATTTCTCTTGCATCCTACGTGTCAAAACCTTCGAGTAAACTTGCTAAACTGGGCAAGCTGATCGCCCGATAGCACCCGTAGTCAAAATGTGAACCTTTACCTTTATATAAAGGCACAATGACCGCGGATCGCCAATCATCCGGGACATCTCCCGTCCGCTAGCACAAATTGCACAGCAGATGAAAGCTGTCCCAGACGCGAGGCCCACCGTACTTGACCATTTCAGCAGTAACTCTGTCTAGTCCCGCAGCCTTACCACATTTCAAACTTCGAATCGCACGTTCAATCTCTTTCATGCTGATGACCTCAGTGTCATCGAGGTCCGTGTCTGGCATGCCAGTCACGGCGTCACCCCCGAATCCTTAACTAAGATCATGACACGCATACATTTCTCTATAAAATTCACTCCATCGCTGCATGGCGTCCGATTTTTCTGAGAGGACGTCATTGGTTCTCGAAAGCACTTTGTTCATTCTTAAGGATGTCGCACCACTCCGGGACCTTCCAACCTCTTTCCAGAAGAGTTTGGAGTTTTCCTTAAAGTTGTGCGACAACCTCTCGTCCGCTTCTATTCTACACCTTTCACGTACTTCCTCAATCAATGTTTTCGCATGAACTTTCTGCAGCTTATATCTTTCTTTCATCTTTTCTCTCATATGCTTATCGTTACTAGAGGCCAAGTAGTCTAACCATGCTTTTTTCTTCTTTTTACAGCTTCTCTCACTTCATCATTCCACCATGCATCTCTTCTTTTACTACTACCTCTTTTTGGGGCGATGCTAATCTTGTGAAATTCAACGCCTCCAAAACACAAGCGTGTCTCTTCACTGCAAAAATGAGTCAGATTACCTTAGCTTCTTCTTTCCGAAATGTATCACTGGAATACACAGATCGCCTCCAGTTGCCGGGAGTTGAGATGTCCTCAAATCTGAACTTCGGAGGGTTCATTGAGTCCAAAGCCAAAGCGGCTGCAAGGAGGCTAGGAGTCTATGCAAAGGTGCGGCGATACTTCATGCCGGGACAGATGCTTACTTTATATAAAGCGCAAGTCCGGTCGTGCATGGAGTATTGCTGCCATATATGGGCTGGTGCTGCAAAATGCCACCTAGCGGCCTTGTACTCAAAGGAAAGGTGTGCTAAGAGGCTTATTGGTGACCCAAATTTTGTTGAAACCAATCTTACCAGCCTCGAACACCGGCGAAAAGTAGCCAGCCTTTCGGTCTTCTACTGCATTGCTGCATTGCTTTCTACTGCATGCATTTCGTAGAGTGTGCGCAGGAATTGCATAATTTAATTCCTCCCTCTCCCTTCCATCATCCGTCAACCAGGCGTTCAGTTAGTCTCCACCCTTTCGTTGTTAATTTACCACGCATTCGAACCAAACGGTTTGCTACGTCGTTGGTCATGCGTACAGCAAAGGAGTGGAATAAGTTGCCAGCATCTGTCTTTCCATACGATTACAATGGGGTGTCTTCAAAGGTTGGTTGGTTTGGCTGGCCGTGAACATAATTAATTATTATTCTTTTTTTGTGTACCGAGTAAAATGGGGTGAATTGAAACAATATTGATTTCTTAAATTTACGCGAACACTACACATAAAATAAAATTATATATAGTATGCTTGGGTTTGGGTTTAATTTTGTTAATTATAATATATATATATATATATATAAATAAATATACGATCGCAAGCAGATGGTAGCACTCATCCATCTTCTCTATAGAAATTATTTTTTTATTTATTTATTTAACAATTTATGTACACACGAAGTAATGTTACAATGAAAAATAAAAAGATATTTTGTACATAGGAACTGGTTATTTCATATTGAAATTTCTTCAAGCAGGCCTGATACTGGACAGATTCTGGTTGAGCTACGGGCCTAGGGGTTCCCGAGTTCGATTCCCAGGTCGGGCCTTGCCCTATTGTGCGAGATGTTGCTAGGTGGACTGTATACGCGGGTTCCTGATGCCTCAAAACAAGATGGCTGACGTGGCACGCGACAGCCTTGGACAATGCACTCGCTCTTCCAAATCTATTGCTTCACCAGGGTCGAGAGGAAGTTCTACTTGAGCCGATGGGAGAGAAAATGTAACGGGATGACTTATAAAATAAAAAAAGCTCAAGTGTGCACTATAAAATAAAGGGAAACGCACTTACCGGGGTGGAGTCCTGATGCCACGGACGACGCTTCTGTTCTGGTGCGTTGGAAGAGAGCTGGTGCGCGACGATTACTCACACTATGTGAGGCGGTTTCTTCTATGGCGCGACTGCCACAGGGATGCGATCGAAACTAGCGGTGTGAAGGAAGAGAGCGCTCGAAGGCTGCGGGCGCCCCTCTATTGAGTCGGTCATCTTACCAGCTCATCTCGGTGGGGCGCGCGTTTTCATTGGCCAACAAGGTAGCATTTTACATATTTAGTTTTACACATTTTAGACCCCCCTCCCCCTTCAGTGCGTACGGAAGGGATATGAGGATGCAAGAAGGACGGACCCTTGGCGAGCAATATACCCCCGAACAAAATTATAAGAATAAACGATTTATTTTCTGCGTAACCAGATTCAAAGAGAAGCAGATTTAGTGTGCACTCTCATAATAAATTTTATAATATTAATATACTTAATATAAAATAAAGATAAAAAATATATACATACATCCATACAGAAAGATTTTTTTTTTTATAGTGCTCTTTAATTCGCCTTTTAAACACTGAAACTGTTTGAGCCTCACGAATTGCAGCAAGAAGAGAATTTCATAACCTAACTGCATGTACTGTAAAAGAGTGAGAATAGTACTTAGTTCTGGAGGAAGGGAAATTTAGGAGGGTTTTTAAATGTGATCTGCAAACTGCATCGGGAGAACGAGCAAAGCGGAATCGATCACGTAGATATGGTGGTGATGTTGGATTGTACATTATGTTAAAGAGGAGGCATAGGATTCGAGTATTCCTGCGAAGTCGGATTGGGAGCCGATTGAGTTGTTTGCGATAGGAGGAGACGTAGTCATACTTTTTTTAGTCCAAAAAATGTAATGAATACATAAGTTTTGCAAGCTCTCAAGTTTGTTTAATTGCTCCTCAGTCGCATCCAAATAACAGACATCAGCATAATCAAGAATCGGGAGTGTTTGAACAAGAGAAATCTTCGTTGATAAAGGCAAAAAAACTTTGAAGACATTTTAAAGAATGAAAAGTATAATTGATTTCCGGCTAACTTCTGTGATATGTGCATTCCATGTCAATTTGCAATCCATTACGATGCCCAGATCCTTAACAGTTTCTGAAATGCTTAGTGGAGTGCCATTAATTTGCAGTACTGGGAGTGAAGTAAAATCAAGTAAGCTACTAGTAAACCTGGTGCCTATAATCATTGCTTGTGATTTTTTGGGGTTTATAACAATTCCATATGATCAAGACCACTCATAGATTTTATTTAGATCTTTATTTATTTCAAATATTGCTGAATTTGCTTCAGTCACTAGAAAATGACGATACAGCTGCAATCGTCTGTAGAGATGAAAGTTTGAAGATATCACCTTCGTGACACAGTTGATAAAGACGGAAAAGAGTAAAGGAGAAAGGACGCCACCTTGAGATACACCCGCAACTAGGTTGCACCACTTAGATAAAGTTTCATTTGAACGAATACACTGAGAACGACCACGGAGGTCCTACCTCCGTGGTCATTCTCAGGTCATCAAACCATTTAACAGTTGGAGGAGACATTAGGATGTTTTTAACCTATTGCATAGCTTCTATCGCGGGCCTTGAGCGTGGGAACCGAATCCAGAAATTTATTCCGCCGTAACGAAAAAACCTCACGCTCCCCACTCCGACGGGCGCGGAGGTGTGGCTTGAAGGCCGTGCATTGTCTAACGTCGTTTCTTTTTTCGGCAGTCTTCGACACGGTGTTTGTGTATAAAGTGTTTTGAATATGAATGAACAAAGTGCATTTATTATTAATGAAGAAAGTCACGAAATAATAGTGAAAGAAAATGAGTGAGTACTGTATATACATACATTTTATTATTATCACAAATGCAGTACTAATTTTGAATTGAAAATATAATACTGCTATAAAGATAACCTAAATTTTTGATATTAAAATGAGCGATATTAAAAGTAGCCCTCTTTATATACACACAAACACACACACGCGTATAGTTTAAATTCTCAATTTAGATTCTCAATATATATATTTTTTTTTTTTTTTTTTTTTTTTTTTTTATTTAGAGATGGGCCGAAATTCGGTACAAGAAAAATAATACCTACTTGCACTTATTTTAACTGAAATATAAGGTGCTTCTAAACTACAATATGCCATGGCTGCAACTGGTGGTTCTACTCATGATACTGTTTACTTATGTACACTTTCCCCAAGGAACCCATAGTCAATTCTCAAAAAAAATTGCACTTTGTATGTCAATCGGTCAGCTGATTGGCCAAGTCTCCATACAAACAACCGTGGCATATATTGTAGAAGCACCTTATATAACAACATTAGATATTGTAAAATAAAAGATATTATTTTTACTCACTCACGGTCAATTATTTATTTATTTATTTCGGAACATTGTAAATGTAAACCTTATATTAAATCAGTTCCTATCTTATCATTAATCTTAATCTTAGTTCTTAACCTTAATCTTAGTTAATTAGTTATTAATCTTAGAAATCCCTGCCTAATTAATAATTAGCCATATTACAAAAATGAAATAAACTTTGTATTCTCCTAGTAAACATCTGGATAGGAGTCCGTAAATTAAATAAAAAAATAATGTTTTTGATTCAACATTCATTAACCTCAAGTATTTTTTTATTACAATTAAAGGGTATTTGTTTTCAACAATCATATTAAACCAACTTTTCTTGTCTATCTAGTCATATTTAAAATTTACCAGAGTCAGGTTACGGTGCAAAAACACCAAAGATCTGCCTTATCTGGCAGAAGTTTGTTACGTTTTTTTCGTAGGTATATGTTTCCTGCGGTGTGCGGGCGGGGTATTTGAAGTAAATGCGTAAACAAGTCACGACGCGTCGCTCTCGAGAAAGCGTGCGAAAATGAACCGAAGTTCGGATTCGGTTCAAATCACATTCGGCCCATCTCTAATATATATATATATCACAATATTGATTCTACGTCCTTTCATTTCGCATTATTGTAGCGTCCACCACTTGTAAGCAATTTTAATACATTATGACTGCGAATATTGGTCCATTAAACAATTTCAAAGATAGTGTTTAACTCATTTCTTTGAAAATTTACCATATATCGATATACAAATATTCGTATATTGCCAGACGGAGGGAAACCAATCAGGACTCCCTTCCATATTACAAATTATCCAGAATCCCCGTAATATACATAGTTTTTAATTCATTCTCCTACTTAAGGTGACACTAGTCGACATTATTTCCATAGAAATTTCGGAGGGGTTTTACTCCGCTGTTTGACAGTGTACATCAACAGTACATACAAGTGACAGTTAAACATGATATCGTTTTGTCTCATTATTAATTTTGTCTGTACGGAAACAGAATAGTAAAATAAAAAGTCATTAAAAAGTTACGAGCTATCAAAGATTCGTTTTTATTGCCAATTTTAACACAACTTTGGGCGTAAATTAGTAATAAAAGCAGTATAAAATTTCCAAGACAAAGTCGGTACCGACACAGCTCAATTATCGAAGAATTCACTAAATTTTATTCGTAATTGATTTATGCAGTGGTTTTTTCATAAAACCCCTTCTTCCAAAGGCCTTTTCGTATTTTTTTTACGCGCGCGTGTTTGTATGAATTATCGTGCATCTCACTGAATAATGTTTCCCCCCGGTGCGGTGCGGGAGGACGACACTTACACACACATGCATGCGCGGTGACGCGCGCTTATTCTAGTTTTATTCGACTCAGTCAGCTGCGGCCTGTGACGTTCGTATGACTATAGCTATACCTGCGCTCTAAATTACTACGCTACATTGACCCCTGCTTGAACTTTGGATTTCGATACTACTCTGTTTGGCATAGAAATTGATATCATTGAAAGAGATGATGCGTTTTGGACGGCAGACAAAATTTTAAAATTAGATAGCTTTTATCAGAAATGTGTTTTGCCGGAGCTGATAGATCCCCGTTACCCTCGCAAACTACAATTTAGAGATCAAATGTAAATCAAATTGATATAAGCACAGACAAAAATAGCGGAATATAAATAAAATTTTGAAAAAAAAAACGATCTCAAATTTTTATTATAATTCCGCTAATTTTATCTGTACTTACCTATGTCAATTTGATTTACATTCGATTATAATTATATTCTCAGACGTGCAGGTTTCCTCAATATGTTTTCCTTCACCGCCGAGCACGTGGTAAATCAGCACAATTGCAATTAACAATTTCATTGGTGCCGGCGGGGATCGAACTCGGGTCTGCATGTCTGAGAAATTAAAAAATATATATTTCGAAGACATGTGAAGTCCGTCAACACGCATTGAGGCAGCGTGGCGGACATTTCCTTGCCTTAAAACCCTCTCAGAAATTAGAGGAGGCCTGTGCCCAGCAGTGGGACGTATATAGGCTGTAACTTTACTTTTTTTTTACTTTTAAGCTATTGCATAGCTTCTATCGCGGGCCTTGAGCGCGGGGGACCGAATCCAGAAATTCCGTAACGAAAAAAACCTCACGCTCCCCACTCCGACGGGCACGGAGGTGTGGCGTTGAAAGCCGTGCATCGTCTAACGTCGTTTCAGTTCGGCAGACTGGCACGTGTGTGTGCGTGGGACGTATGCGTGTACACTAGCTGCTAACTCAATGATAAAAATTCCTGAATAACCTACATTTATTGTAAGATAGTAAAAATATTTTAAACAATATTAACTTCTCATTTATTCAATAAGAGAAAAAAAATTGTTTTCTTATCGGTCACCACGCTCAAAAAGTGTAACTTGATTTAATATCAAAGACTTAACTGCATAAATAAAATAAATAAATAATTATAATTGCATAAGTTGATAAAAAATGGTATGCAATAGCTTCTTATTTCTATAGCCTCGCGTATCATCCTTGGTAGGAATCGGTGTTCTTTTGCGAGGATTTGTGGTTTATCAAATCTGATGTAATGGTGGGGACGATCTTGAACGTGTTCACAGACTGCAGACTTCCGTGCGCGTCGGTATATGCATACGTCAGGCATATGTTCTTTCACGCGGTTTTTATAGATCTTTTTGTTTGACCTATGTAAACGTCGGGAATTAAAAATAAGTTAAAATAGTTAATTAAACGCATTAAAATCAGTAAATATAGTTTTATTCAATGAATAGAAACAAGTTATTCGATTAAATTGTCTGTAGGATTTTGTACATATCGGGAAAGTGTGTTTATTTCTACTTTTTATTATATGTGTTACGAGCTTGGTGGATGCTGTCACCGGTCCATACATTTTACGTCTGCCGTAAAAATGATGGTTTCAGCGCCATCCATCGGAGGCCATGACTCATGAGGTTTTTCAGGCATTGCCCATAATCGTCTTTTACGATATTTTACGAAAAAATGGGGTGATGGCCCCCACCACACTGCATGTTAAAATGTACTCGTATTTATTTAAATCACCGCGACCGACGAATAAGTCATCTGTAGAGTATTTGAAAAGATTAACGTTATTGTACATGTTAATAAAATTATTGGTAGTTAACATCATTAAAAATAACTTGATGCATCATTACGCTTTCCCTTAAGGCTTGTAAGTGGGCTTGTAAAGCTTCTTTGTCCGTTCTTTGACTCGTAGTGCGGATATACTCTTTGATATAAATTCTACACTTTGGGTTACTGTTACGATATTCGCTACGCTGATTACCCCGTATTTTAAGCAAAAATGAAATATATAGTTTAGATACTGCTTTATCAATATAATAGGATTTTACGCGGTAGAGCCATGCTGCAGCTATATTGTGGTTGCAGCACGAATGGGTCGGCTCGACCGGGGAAGGACCACGCTCTCACAGAATACCAGCGTAAAACAGCAGCTTTATGCAGCTGTTTCGTATGATGAGTGTAGAGAACCGGAGACCCTTTTTACTGGAGACGGGGCATTCCATCTCAGTTCTCAGGGCTGGCAACGCATCTGCATTTTGATTCCTAAATGAAGATAAATGTAGATGTCCATGGACCGCAGTATCCACTTACCATCAGGTGGAATGTGTGCTCATTTCTCAGCCCTTATCTTTATAAAAAAAAAACATGAAAAAAATTATGCCAATGAGCACTCTTACAATATAGACCATGGTGAGATACTATTATCTTTTCTTGCTGAAATTATGAATATTTTTTTTAATTTATAATTTAAATAATAAAACACGAAAACGTAATTTTCTAAACATATATTTAAATCAACAAAAATGGCAACAACATTAGACGTTTCAAAATACTTATATTTGCATTTTATGGTTATATAAACTTAAACAACTTATAAATTATTAATAAAATATGATCACTATGCTATACTTTGGGCACAAAATATAAAATTAAATTAATAAGTTAAGTAGTTTCAAAAGAGAGGACTTTTTATACAAAATTCACAAAAAACATTCGTAATAGCATCTTATAATATAAAAATATACAATGTTATCATTTATATGATTTAGCACTCGGTGTAACATTGGGTGTGGCTGCCATCTAGGATCTAACATAAAGAGAAAAACCTAATATTTTCACGTTGGTTGGTCTGTTTTGCAAAAAGTACCTCATCTTAATGCAACATTATATTTAATAAAGATTATTATATGAGTTGTAAAACAATGTGTCAAATACTATTTTTTATTATAACTGTGTTTTATTATCATTCATCAGCAATTGCCTATCTTTTGTTTTTACTTCCTTTATTGAGCTTTTAAATGCGGTGCTGGTATTCACCATGTAACAACAGAAACTAATAGTTAGTATCCGTTAAAACCTGTCAAATATATATATATTACTCTGCGAACATTTGATTTACAATTAATTATCGACACGTAATAGTATCAACAGTATTGTAAAATTCTAAATAATATAAAAAAAGGTTATGAAGAAAATTGTTTATAGATTTATAATGGATTTACAATATTTACAATAGGATGTTATGTCAATTATACATTCATTAAAAAGTACTTCAAATACAAATGGTAAAATTGCCCAGTATATTTATTAAAGAATAAATCGAATTTAAAAAAAAAACTAGTCTAAGCTTAAAGGCGGACTATCATCGAACTCTTCTGCAAAGGGATCAACGACTTGGCTTCCATTATTTTCTATTACAGGAACATCGCTAGAAAAGTTTAACTTAATGGGATTAAAACTTTTTCTTTTTACACAGTTCTTAACATCATATATCACAGGGCTTGATTCTATATTCTTAATGGTAAAATTTGTATTGTCTTTGAATTTTTCGTTAGCAACACTATTAGAATTGTCATTCTTTGAAGATAGAGGACTTTTAAAAGCACTAGTTGCGTTTTTAGATTTGTTAATAATATGTATGGGATTCAATGGTGGGGGCTCTCCATACATTTTTAATTTTGCAATTTTTTCCTCCACTTTCTTTTTTCTAGATAAGACACTAGGACTTATATCTTGTGTATCAATTTGTTTGAAAGTGGACTCAAAGTCTAGTCCGTTAAGGTCTAAAATATCCTCAATGGGGTTTAATTTTCGTGTCAGTGGTGAATCTATAAACATTTTATGTTTTGATACATTATAGTCACTATAATTTATTCTATACGGTGATATTTTTTCGCAGTTATTCCTTATTATTGAACAACTGTTTTTCTTTGCTATACACTCTTGACAAAAGTTTTTTATATTTACACAAGATAACGCTCTACTTAATTCCTCTGTCATTTTACGCACATTCGCAACTTTTGATGTTTTTGTAAAATAAGAAAATTCTGTGGCGCGAAACTGGGGTATGCTTTTTTTAGTGTTTCCAAACCTCTTCTGCAAATTCATGCATGCCACTACCTGACCTGTGTCAAGAACATTCTCATAACCAAACTTTTTTAAACCTCCCCAGAAATTTATACAAATTAGGTTTTTCTCTCCATCCGTCAAATATACATTTTGAAATTGTCCTTTTACTGACTCAAACTGTTTATTTGAGGGATCAATTAAAAATATAAGCCCTACAGTGTCGACTTCGTTATAGTCTGTAGTAATCATTGGATTCATAGCTAAATCTTTAGTACTGTAGCAGGTTCTCTTAAGATTTGTAATAATAGGTTTTATTATATCATTTTCCTTGAGGGTTGTTCTACTGAAAATTGTCTGCCTTCCAGCAGACAATTGTATTTCGGAATACCTGAAAGAAAAATATTTTCGGCATTGAAAACATACCAAATACAATATAAATAAAAATTAATTTCTGTAATATGACACATATAAATAAAAATTAATTTCTGTGAATAACCTATTATATTTACTACGTGCTCGGCGGTGAAAGAAAACATTGTGAGGAAACCTGCATGTTTGCGAAATAAGAAAAAAATTTCGAAGACATGTGAAGTTCGCCAACACGCATTGGGGCAGCACGGCGGACACTTCCTTGCCCCAATACCCTCTCAGAAATGAGGGGAAGCCTGAGCCCAGCAATGGGACGTATATAGGCTGTAACTTTACTTACTTTTCTGTGAATGTCGCATTTCTAAAATATTAAGGTGGGTTTACGCTAGAGGAGAGCAGCACGAGCTGAGCACAAGCTGAACCGCTCTCCTCGCAGTGTCAAGTGTGGACGTACAATGAGCCTACAACATGCAAATCGATGCATGCGATGCAAATCCCTTTGTTTTCGTCAAAAAACCGACAATGGGCGGAGCACGGTCGAGCACGAACCAAAATTAAAGCGCGCTCGTTTGAGGCTTGTAAGTCGGTCCACACTACACGAATTTGTGCTTGGCTCGTCTAGTGTAGACCCACCTTTAGAGTTATTCACGTCTTTCTCGCTTCATTTGCATCCTTCTCGCTTCTTTTACACTTTAAAATCTGCGCATACAAGGTCGTAGCATAAACATACTCATAAATTGGTTCCGTTACAGCCCATAAAAGTCCACTGCTGAACATAGGCCTCCCCCATAGATTGCCTTATGGGAATATTTTCCATAGTTGCCACGCTTGGCAAGCGGGTTGGCATCCGCATTTTTTTAGTCGTTATCTTATTAATCAAGAGATGAACAGCAGCAGCATCATCCTAACGCTGCTGCTGTTCATCTCCTGATTTGTCCCCCTCTGTCGCCTCTTACGAGACCCACGAGGTGGTATGGGGTATTGGATATTCTTTCACCACCAATAAATTCGCCCATCTTCAATATATCTACTACTATCTGTACCGTTGGCAATAAAGAGAATTACACTTTTACAGTTTACAAAATAATTACCTCATAGCTGTTGGAACAATATTGTATACATTGATCCATGATCCTTCTTGTATAATATCCAGTATTGCATCATTTGGCCTCCAAACTGACATCATAGCTAAAAATAGGAATTTTATTAAAATCAATGATTAGTAACTTTTTTCATTTGGAATATATAAGTACCGGGTGTTTGTGAAACGCTCCCGAAAACGAAAACAGACGACAGTAACGATACCTTTGATGATGGGACAGAAAGAAAACCGATCCCGATGAAAACAAAATCCTCTTTTTACAACGTTTTATTAGCTTTATTCACGGTCCGTCATGTTAGTACAGCTAAATAAAACGATAATTTCATAAAAACGTCATGAAAATACTAATACATCAAAACCCAGCAGTGAAACTTAAAATAAAACTAGCTTACGACTGGCGTAAATTAGTGTCTCATATACTGCGGCAATGTTACCAGCTTCGTACAAATAGCTACTTTGCACGGGATATGGTGATGGCCATGCATGGGTATTTTGATTGAGTGCTAGTGTTACCATAATGTTTAAAAAGCTTTAGTGGGAAATGACAGTAATTGTAAATTTTGTGAATACGGGTGTGTGTGCGTGTGTATTTGGTTTAGTGTAACTGTACCTAGCTAAACTAACTGCAACTGTTTAAATTGAAAATATTTTTTTCTAATATCTAAATTTGGTTTCAGGTTGGCTTACAAATATGGAGGGAGATGCATCAAAAGCATTTTGTAAACTTTGTAAATGTTCATTACAAGCACATTAAAAAAGATTTATCAAATTACGCTTACTGCAAAAACATCAAGAGGCTTTTAAATTTTCTCAACTTCACAACAAAAAAATCAACACGTTTTTAAATAATAACATAAATTCTAAAAGAATGGTTTTGTAATTCAAATTGCAGCAATTGCAGAACGTTGTTCAATTTTAGCATCAGATCATCTCGGCGAGATTATTTCTGCTATGTACAAATCATCTTCTGTACTAAGTGACTAAACTCCATCGTACTAAGTGTGCTGGTCTAATAAAAAATGTAATATCACCACGCATCCTTGAGGAATTAATAAAAGATATTGGTGACAGCAATTTTTCCGTAGTAATAGTTGAGAGCACATATACTGACACGAAAAAGTCCCTGTGTATAATGATACATCACTTTAGTAAAACAATATACAAAGTTAAAACAGTGTTTTACAAGTTATTAGAAATTGAAGCCGGCGACGCTGACACATTAGTGAAAGCCTTTAAAGACCAGCTTTTCCAAGATGGTTTGGATGTAAATTAATTAATCGACATTAGCATGAGCGTGATGATCGGCGAGAATCATTCATTTTCATCAAGAAAAAACTGTACCGCATTTTGTTGTTAAATGTGTCTCACACTTGTTGCATCTTGCTGCTGAAAATGCTTGCAAGGAATTCCAACACGTTTAGAGTTTAAAGAAAAAGAATGTCGCAATTGGTTTTCTAATTCAACAAAAACAAACTGATTACAGACGTATCTATGAAATATTGAGTGGCAGAAAACCGCTGAAAATTGACAAATTGTCGGGCGCACGGAAGCTAGCTCGCATCTCACATTGAAACAATCACAAAATACTAGAGCAGTGGGATGCGCTAGAACTTTACATCAGGCCAGTAAAAGAGAAATAGAGGTGTTACACAGCATTCTAATTGCAACTGATGCTTGCGTCAAAGCCAAATAAGCTGTATTTATTATTTTTAAAGCAATCGTTAAAGGCTATAATAGACATTAACACAATGTTTCTGTCAGATAATGTAGATTCTCTGAAATTGTTGTCAGAGCTGACTGGATTTGGTATCAAATTATTTTTTCAACTTCATTCAACGAAAGGTGTACTCAGTGTCTTAATCGGCTCTGTGAAGAAATCTAAATACCGAACAATATCAAATCATTAGAAAAAAAATTCAACTTTCTCGTCGCAAATCGCGACAAGACTTAATATTGAAGAAATAGTTGTATTCCTTTCAAGGATGAAGTTGGAAGATTGGAAAACGTTGATGCGACGCTGCAAGAATGGAGAATTCTACATCTTCAGCTCTGGCAAAAAACCAAAACAGCTGACGAGTTTTGGGGAGAAGTGTTGTCATACAAAAATGTTTGTGGAGACGCAGCTGTTTTTAATTTAACGAAACTTGCCACGGCTATTTTTTAATGCTATGATGTTTGGTATTTGCTAAGGCTGCTGTAGAACGGGCGTTTTCGATTATAAACATAGTAACAAAAAAATGAATTGCGAAACAGAATGCTCATGAAAACTGCAGACCGTATCATGAGAGTGAGAAGTGTCTTACAAGACCGCGGCGGGTACACAAAGTTTGATCCAAGTACTACAATGTTAACCTTATTTAAGTCTGAAAATGTCAATCAAACAGGAGATGAAGGGGCTGTGAATGAAGTACTTGCTATTTTTAAGGAAGATTTTCAAAATTCAAATTTTCTACCTTCATTAACAAATAAAATAAAAGCTATCTGTTTTAATTTGTGTAGTTAAATATCGAAATCCGGTAAGTCACACCACTACTCAAAATTAAACTATTAATGGCGCCAAATTTAAAATTAAAATCTTAATAGGTTCGTTTTTACCAAAAAGAGGTAAGAGAGAGAACTCTACGAAAATAATTATCAAAACCGACGACTTTTTTCATATTCCGGTAAGTCCTTTGACAAGTGTTTATCAATATCAAGCATGTCTGGACCAGCCAATCAAAGTATAGCGCAAAGATGGCTGCTATTCGCATGAGTTATCGGAAGCAAAACACTTTGCCCTCGTAGTTTTTATTTAATTATTTTGAACAAAATGTGTGAAAACAGTTTTGGTCTAAATGTGGTGGAACCAGATAAGGCAAGGAAAAAGACTGTGTCAATATCTAGACAGAAACGGGCCGCGGAAAAAGCAAAAACGTAAATGAAACACCAACACAGTACCTAGATAAGTTTAATTGTATTGTAACCGACTTTGTACTACAGGGTCGTACTCAGCTTGAAAATTGATTCTATCGTTTTATTGAGTAATGATAATTTAACATTTTATAAATAATATAAAATAACCTTTATTTTACCGTGACGGCGGAATTATGCAGTAAAAAAGTAGGTTAAAGGTTTAAAAACAGGGTGTGAATAATAATTGCTTAACCCATCTTATTAATTATTAATCAGAAATCTGCTTCTTGTGGTTTTCTTACTTACATATAGCTATACCTAAATAAAATTTCATTGAAAACGTTAATTTTTCTTCTGCTTTCTATCTGGTGTTGACCTTACACTTGAAATGCACTTATACATTTAACACGTGATTTACATGTTTACTTGTATCTGTAGTAATGCCATTTTGGACTTCAATAGGATCAGATATCCGAAATTCATTTATATAAAAAATTACAAAACAATGTTGACCTAACTGAAGAGAGAGAGAGAGAGAGAGAGAGAGAGAGATAAGACGAAATAATAAATAATTCGCAAAATTATGTAATGGACGAGGTTTTAGAATTTATTTAAATAAATAAAGTATTTTGATTCACTTAAAATCATTGTTTCATTTATAAAATTAAATATACTGGATGTATTTCTTAAAATACCACAAGTGAGCTGCTCTGAATACGTCCTATTACAATGATGTCAATCAACCTTAGGTAAGTCCAGCACGATTTTTTTCAAACACCGATATAATTAGCTGATACACATCAAAATGCGGTATGTCGAAACTTTAACCCGCTTTTTAGCTTATCTATTACATTTTGGATAAAATCGCTGAACATGGCCATACGGTGCTCAGATTGCCACCATATCATTACCATCGAACGGAATTGAGCTCATGTCAAAGGTTTGTTTTTGTTATTATACCTAGTACCTAAGTTTGATACATATATAGATACTTAATTATTTTTAGGTCATGCAGCCAAACATAACACATCTCCACCATTTACGGCTGAAAATACTGACTTTATTGCAAATGCCAGTGATAACGTCATTGCGGATGTCTGGAGAAAAGTCGTGGAACATACAAAAAAATATATACTACAATACTTCGAGCGAAATGTCCACTTTGACAGAGTTTGTGAACGTAAGAGACGCCTAGTGATTATGATGATGATAATAATGTACTTGATTAAGGTTTTGCACTATTATTTTATAAACTTTAAGCTACAATATCTTGTCTTTCTTTCACACTAAACTCTTTAACAAAAATTATTTCAAATTGCACGTTATAGTCCGACTGACCAAATAAAAATATGCACGAGGAGAAATCGTTATTGTGGGAGGGATTTTATTATATCATTAATAATTTATTATTAATTTAATAGATAAGAAATTGTTCAAAATTCCAAATCCATGCAGCATAAACACGCAACCATCGATTGAAAGTTCTATGAGAACTATATATACACCACCCCATCCCTACAGAAGCTGTCAAAATTATCAAGCTAAATTTGACAGAGCTTAGCAATGAACTGACCATTTTGACATATATCTAAGTCTAGCCATAATATAATGATTTAGACTTTCTACTTATTTGTAGGCCCATGTAGAAATTTGTAGATTTTAAATGGTTTAAGTGGACAGTAAAAAAATATTTTATTTATGTATTTATCATTTATTGCAACACACCTTCACTACGGGTTGCAAAGGGCAGACTTAATGCTCTGGACTTAATGAATGGAATAAATAAAAATGTTAATTATTAATAAACTATTATTGTGATTTTTGCTACTTTTAGTATTAGTAAATTGCCAAAACTTGATTAGTTTTCCAATTATATTTAAATATCTTTTCATTATTTAAAAAAAGACAAATCAAATGTTTATTGACCACATAAAACTACTCTACTTTACTGGTATTCCTGTCCTTGGATAAATTTCGTTTTAGCAGCTCATAAAAGTTTATCAGACATGAATGTCAACTACCTTCTTAATTATTTTATAAACCCCTCTCACTAAAAAGTGAAATCTTAAAAACGTCTAGAATAAACTATACCTTTAGAAATTTCACCATTTCTACCAACGTCGGCGATTCTAATCTTCAGAACTGGTACCACATTCCTGCCTACGTGTAAACCTTTTGCTTTTAACCTTTCTTCAACTTTGGTCTGTACGGATTGGAGCAATTTCTCTCTACGTTTATTCGTGTAATCTTGCAGCAGAGCACACTGGGAGCTTGTCAGGTGAGCCTGTAAATAAGGAATTAGGATGATATCATGGTCCATAATACGACAAGCTGCCAACTGTAATTCCTTAGACCTTTTTTATATATGTATATACTGCATGACCTTTTTACAGTCTGAAAAAAAAATAGGGTGTAACATATGAACGGAGTAGAAGCCTATGGCACTGATATTTTACAAACAATTAAAACAAAATTGTTTGAATGAAAGTAAGAATTTTTTTTAACTTTGCCATTTGCCCTTGAGCCGGTGACCCTGCAAAGTGAAAAGGTCAAAGATGCCTAATAAACTTATTGTTTTATTGCCGTTCGTAAAGTAGGGTGGATATGATTTGAATTTTGATAGATTTTAATTAATTTACATATTTCTAAATGTTTGTTTTCATTTTTTGTAAAATATAAGTGCCATAGGCTTCTACTCCATTCAAATGTTACACCCTATTTTTTTTCAAGACGGTAAAAAAGTTCATCCAGTGTTTTATATAAGGTAAATTATAGCAATTGGAAGAAAAATAGCCGTTTTTTCCTACAAGGTAGGGTCTTATTGAAGCGAGGGTGTAGCTTTTTTGACTTTCAATTAAAGCTTTGTAAAGGCTTATATTGAATTTTTTTTTCTTCAGAAAACTTTCGTCAAAGACAATCACTACACACGTGTGTCCTAAAAGTATGAGATGATAATAATGAGACTGATGAATGTGTGACCCAGGTCACACAGTCACCATTTATTATTACATATATACTATTAGGCTTCGCCGTGGTAGCCCAGATGATTAGCGCTCGCTGTAAACCGGGTTCGATCACCGCCGGCACCAATTAAATTGTTAATTGCAATTTTAAGTGCTGATTTATCACATGCTCAGCAGTGAAGGAAAACATCGTGAGGAAACCTGCATGTCTGAGAAATAAGAAAAAAAAAATATATTTCGAAATCATGTGAAGTTCGCCAACACGCATTCGGGCAGCGCGGCGGACACTTCCTTGCCCTAAAACTCTCTCAGAAATGAGGGGAGGCCTGTGCCCAGCAGTGGGACGTATATAGGTTGTAACTTTAACTTTTTGACTATTATTAGGCTTCGCTAAGTTTTTAATATTACTAATGACATCAGGGAGTGAACTTGGTTATACGAGCAGTATAGCAGATAGTTAGCTCTGTCGTTGGACAGTCAATTAGAATATGGGCTGCCATTTCGTCATGCAGGCTCTGTACAGAGACTCTACCTTGCTGCTAAACTCTCTCAGAAATGTGAAGAGGAAGTGCCAATCTGTGCCAGGTCGTGAAACGTATGCAAGCTGTTCCATCCATTCATTGAAGCATATAAATGTCCACAGCTGGCCATAGGTCTCCTCCAAAGTTTGCCTCATATGTGGAATTTTGCCATATTTGTCACGCTTACCAGCAGGATTGGCAGCCGCAGTTTTTTTTTTATAATTTAGAGCTGTTTTCACGAAGATGCTACTGTCCAAGCCTTGTGTCAGTTTCCCTCTGTCGCTTCACCACCACTACACGGTTATGTGAGCTGTTGCTTTACTGTTTTCTTTTATTTTCAAAAAACAAAATGGAACATACCCTAAACTCTCCGGGATCTTTGCATTGTTTCATAAATCTGTTAATTTGCGAGCCGCTGTTAAGACTTGTCCTGACTTCGGTATCGCATTCAGAATCCTGAGATTCCTGTGACAACGGAATTATTAATGCTTCTACATCATCATTTATCGCAATCAGTTTTTTTTTTTCAGTTTGATACGTAGCGTATAACGTGAAGCGTAGCAGTAGCGTTATGCTGCTATATTATAGTTGCAGCACGAATGGGTGGCCTTGACCGGAGGAGGACCACTCTCTTACAGAATACCAGCGTTAAATGACAGCTTAATGCTGATGCGTTACGTATGATGAGTGTAGATAACCGAAAACTTCTATTACTGGAACCGAAGCATTTCGTATAAATCTGAGAAGGCTTCTGCATTTCGATTCTGTAATCGAGGATAGGAATGTAGATGTCCATGAGCCACGGCATCCACTGCCATCATGTGAACTGTGTGTTCGTTTGTCACCCTTATTCTATAAAAATGGGTACTTAATGTAGTCACATACCCGGTTTAAACTTTGGCTATTTACGAATGTCGGAGCATCAGTACCATTAACGTAAAATCCTAAATATACAGCAATTAAGATCTATACATTAAGATCCACTCTTGGGCATTCCCGTGCATTCCTAAAGGACTACAACGCATCTAAATAGAGTTTAATATAGAAGCAATAAACTTTGTTTAACTTTACGTGGAGTAACAAAGAGTTAAAACCAAAACAGAGGATAGGCAATACATCTACCTATTCGAAATTTAAAATAGATTGCATGTACCTCATCTGCAAACTCTTTCCCCACTTCCTCGTAAATCTTCTCCAGCAGTGCTTGTCTTTCTGACTCATATTTCATTTGATGGAGTTGTTCCAGGCGTTCAGAACGAGTCACTTTAAAAAAAATAAGGGACAAAAGTGAGTCTCAGTCTTTAAAAAAAATAATATTAGAGTCCATCAGAAGACCTCTGCTGAACATAAGCCTCCATCATAGATAGCCACAAAACACGGTACTGGCCCACCTGCATCCAGCCAAATTGTTGAATAACAGTTAGTATTAATGATGGAACAGACCTCTGGATCTGCATCCGCAACTGCGGAAGTTCTGCACGCTTTTTGACATCCATTTCTACCTCTGTTTCCACAACTTCTCAAAGGTGCCGACCTCAAATTGAAAATGAAGTCCAACCTACATCATCATCAATGATGAATTCATCATTACAAATGTTACAATCCATGTTGCACCAGTAACAAGAGTGACAATCTCTTTTATAGACGTAATCCACCTTCAGTAGTATGAGGTGGAAATGAAATGCACACAAATATCGTAATCTGTTGTTTAACTGTTCCTTCAAGCAGCGTCACCAGTGAGGAATTATTTAGCGAAGCAATTCTTATACATGCAGAACAGCGATACATACATATATATATAGTATACCCGGTTGACCGAGCTTTGCTCGGTATTTTTCGCTCGGTGTTTTTAATTCGTGTGTTTTGGAAATTATATTTAGATACAAATTACATACTGATGAAATACGAATAATATTTTTTGATCTTAGCGACATAATAGAAAAAACTGAACTGGTTATTTGAATAAAAAAATCATGAGTGCAATTAGTTTAATTAAAATTTTCGTGTTTTTAAAAAAATAATAAAAAAGGGCTCGAAAAAAATAGATTTTCTCAAAAAAGAAAGGAACTTGAAAAAAAAAATTAAAAAAAGTCGGTCGGTCAGTCTGGGCTCGAACCATGGTATTACGATTTTGTGACCGCCCAATATACCAATTAAGGCTACTTGTAATCATTATAAACTATCAAAATTTACCTTCTTATTCTAACGATATTGTAGCAGATTTTCATTGACCAAAAACACGGACAAAAAGACATTTTCTAAAAATAAATCCTAGCTAGATCGATTTATTGCACCCGAAACTCCCTGCACACAAAATTTTATGAAAATCGTTGGAGCCGTTTCCGAGATTCCGATTATATATATATGATCTAAAAATCTATATAACTTACTGCAACTTAAATAAAAAAATATTTGTCACAAATCGTACTTTTTGCATTAAACACTACTTCCGCTTCTGCATCCGTTTCCGTTTTTTGTTTTGGCTAAAATGTACTTTTGGCTTCTGTTTCTGTTTCGCTTCCATTATGACACTTCCGTTGCATCAGTATTCCTCATAGGACAGAGGTTTTTTACGAACTAGTGGCTAAGCTTCGATTACTTCTTCAATAAGTGTTCTTATAATATATATTAAAATAATAAACTTAATATTGTTTGTTCGTATTTTATGCGCTGCCAGACCTTTCATCAGATTGCGGTAAAACTTTGTCAACGTATTGCTTGCACTTCCGTGGGAGCTATAGACATAGTTGGACCTGATAGGTGGCGCTCTTGTAAAATCCAGATATCACCCGTGCGAAGCCGAGGCAGATCGCTAGTATTAAATAAAAATGATTCTGATCTATTCATCAGATACCCAACTATTTTACTAAAACAGTCGTTTTCTTATTATATCTATTATACCATAAGAGTCAATTTCAAAAAAATTGTACATTTGTAAAAAAACTGTCCTCGGTCTTTAAACGGCTATAAAAATTCTTTGCGTGAATTAATATTTTTGTATCAATCTTAAGTTGTCTACTTATTATAAATAATTTTTTTATCCACTCTAATTAGTTCATGGATACACAAAAAAAATGTTTATGAGGGTAATTTTTTCCCCATACTACAATGTGATGTCCACCTCGTCGAATCAGTGGATCATAGTGACATAACTCTATTATTTGCAGAGCTAACGAAAAAAACTTCATCAAATATATTTAGGCAGGGTTACGGTTGTACAATACAAGAATTTTAAATTTTATTTAAAAGTGATTACATTATTAAATTTAACTTCAAAATGTGTAACGACGCTTGTGTGACGGTGCTATGGCCTTAATATAGATATTTGGAACGCTCTAGTAACTTTCTTAAGTCTGGCAACATTTGATCTACTACAAATTTTACAAGAAAATGTGGCAAACATCTTATTTTAGTGTCAGTCACACTGTGAGCGTCTCACACGAATTTCGTCAGTAAAAAATTCCCCACCAAGTGACGCAAATAATTCTGCTAAGTTTATTGTTTTGCATTATTATATTCTTTACTGTAATAAATAATTTAACCAACTAACATTTTCTACAGTTCGATTTGTAAAATTCGTTATACTTTTTTTCGTAGAATTTTTTGTTACTTTTGTCAAAAGTATTTTTATTACTTTTGGGGGACATTATGTTACGTTACACAAAAAATAAACCTACCATTGTTTTTATGTATATAAAAATTATGTTTGTATGTTTGTTCCGGTATGCGGTTCTATGTCATTAATCCGGTTACGTCAAAATGTTGGTTGTTGGTAAAAGGTGAGTTGTTGTGCGCACGCCCGCATAGGTTATTGAATAAGTAAAAAATACAGGGTTTAAAAAACTTATTAGGCTCAATTTATTAGTTTCAGCGGGATACCTTAAAAAAAGTTAATGAATTCGTAAGACGACATCGACATATGTTAATAATTTCTGTTGCTCTTAGATTTTAAGTTTTGCAATTTACGTTATATAACATAAACTGGCGAAGGGGTAAGCACGACCTCTTTATACAAACGTAGTGCAAGTTTTTCTTTCTGATTTTGCTTTAAAGGATTATGTTTTTGTCTTCGTTTTTGCCTTCTTTCGTTCGTTTAGTTACCTTCTTATAGTAATTATAAACTTTCGCAGTCCCCTCGGTTTTTGGCTCTAGAAAATCTAAAAATCATCCAATTTCAATAAATTTTTCATAAAATATTCGTTTTTATGGCGGATTTATGAAAAAACATATGGAAAATGTCTCACTTGAAGATTTCATATAGTTTTATGACTTAAAATGTGATCATAAACGCACTTCTTCGAATATCATCGTTCATAACTTTTTTTCAAAGCATTAATTCTTCAGTCTCCAAGCGGTCGAATCTGACCGCGGCGCTATTCCGTCAAAATCTAAGCGGTCAGATTCGACCGGGCACACCCGCAGCACTTTAAACCATTAAAACTTATATTTAGAGACTAATTTTCTGTGAATAAGTTTGGCATTATAGAATCAACATGAAATTTCCTATCCTCTGGTGCAATAAAAAGTCAAGTTATCCTATGAATGTTTATTTATAATCTACGTTCATTTCGTACGCTATCTTCGCGTGAATGTTATTGTGTTGATTTTTGGATTTTTATAGTGTTATAGTATAGTGTTTTATTATAAAATTGTAAAGAAAGTATTTTTGTGAATATAATTTATCTTTTTACATAAATAATTTCAAGTAATATGTATTGAAATAATTGTGATTTTCACGCAGCCGACATTCGCTTGGTATGTTTTTTTTTGTTATCAAAATACAATAGTCTTTTTGTAATGAAGTAAAACCTTACTTTTATATAGAGAATTTTGTATAGATTTTATAATGCTAAACTTCTTCATAGAAAGTAGTCTCTAAATATAAGTTTTAATGGTTTTAAGTGCTGCGGGTGGCTCGGGATTTGCCTGGCGCACGCGACTGCATGGGATTTTTGTTGGGATTGAGGGGTTAAACGAAGTTTATATATTTTTTTTTGTTAAACTACACAAAAAACGCACATTTAGAAATAATGATAAAAATATCACATATTAATGTTTATTTATTAATTTTTTAGCGAAGCGAGCTCTGGGCTTAGGGCATCCCGACTTGGACAGGTTAGATTAGAAGGAGATGCCAGGGTGTGTGAGCGAGGGAAGCGAGTGAATAGATCCCGCCATCTCCTTCGTGGTTATTTTTCATAAACCACTCAGAAGTAGGAGCCCCGCGGAGCCAAGCGGAGCTCCGTCGACCGGGCTACGTTGAGTGGCGTGGTGCTTCCCTCCCACAACTCTCTCCCGTAGAAAATCCGAAACTGTTTAAAAATGAATAATGGTGTTTTTATTTTCTAAGTATCCCATATGAATACTGCTTTATAAATGATTTTGTGTAACATATCTTCTTTTGTGTAACAAATTCTATTGTGTTTATTTTCTGTTACGTACAATTTTTTTGAAATTGACTCATAACATTAATTTTCTTATAATCTCAATTAAAACACAACTTAAAACTATAAAAATAAAAGAAACTCTCATATAAGTATTTTTACCTGTACTTCCATCTTCAAATTTTTCCACATAAAGCGTAGGATACACTCGTGTCACTAGTGCGCGCAACTTAGACACTTTCCCGCCTTCCAGCTCGACACATGACAGTGGGGCCAAGATGGCGCCCGCACCGTGATAACCAAGACGTGCGTCCCAACGAGCACGTCGTGTAGAATTGCCAAACATTTTTAAACGTACTGATGACGTATCCTTGATTAGATAAAATTTGTTGTTTAACAAAACCTATCGCTAACATTGTAAATATATATATATATATATTTATATATATATATATATATATATATATATATATATATATAATATACTGGATATTAACATATTATGAAACTGGTCATCAAAATAAAATTGTAAAATATCAGTGCCATAGGCTTCTATTTCGTTCACCTGTTACACCCTATTTTTTCTACACAGTATCAGATAGATATCCTAAATAAAATGGAAGATTATGGCACAGAAAGACTCATTTTTCTGCATTTTCAGGCAGCGGTTTACTAATTTTCTTGTAGACACTCACAAACAACAATGGTTTCTTCCCAGTCGAATATTTTTGCCTAATATTCGTCCAACAAGTACGCAACATATGCGATATTAGGCATGTGGCCGAATATACTATTCGTTGCAAGTCTACTTAAAAATTTAAAATGCTTTTGTTAGGAGTGGTTCTCGATAGTAGTCGAATGGCAGATTCGCATCCACGACCTTTGAGTGCACGGTCTGCGCCCTGCCAGTAGACTACAGTTGCTTCAATCTCAGTTGCAACTATGGTAAATGTCTCCCCCTCATTTGAAGTTATTTATGGAGGAGACCTATATTCGGCAGTAAATTTTGATGGGCTGTTATGATGATGATAATAAAACTTTTGCAACCATAAAATATCATAAGAAAACTGCTGGCCTGAGAAAAATATCTTCCGAGCATCTCTACCGTCTTCACTTACTTTACATAATTACAATACTGATGTAACTTCATCTAACTGAACCCCAAGTTTTACCCAACATCTTGTATCAATCTGTAGATATACAAGGTGCTTCTGAGCTATTTTCAACTAAGCAGAAACTAATTGTTTTCTGCTAAATTTTTTGCTCACTTAGGTCATAGCTTTATGTTATCTTACTTTTCGGCACTACATATTGTTTTATAAGTTCTGTTATAAAACTTTTTTTATTTTTCAACCGTCATTTATTCGATGGTTACTGTTGTGAAAGAAATAACCTTTTATTCTTGGATTAAAATGTCAAACTTTTTTTATTTTTTCCTGCGATATTGTGGTCGTAATAGTTCTGCCAATGTTTGTTTGATCTTTGTTCTATCACGTCTTTTCATGAGGCCTTATGGTGAGAAATTAAACGGGAAAGTTTAAAAGGGAATTTATTCGTTTTACAATTTCCGTAAATAGTTTTATAAGTGGTAGAGCCAAGCTGTAGTTATATTAGTAGTATAGCTGTAGCAAGAATTGGTCGGCTCGACCGGGGAAAGACCACGCTCTCGCAGAATACCAGCGTAAAATGGTAGCTTAATGCTGCTGTGTTTCGTATGGTGAGTGTAGAGAACCTTTTTACTGTAAATGAGGCATTCCATCTTAGTTTTCACGGGTGAGAACGCATCTGCATTTTGATTTAAATCGAGGATAGCTGTAGATGTCTATAGGTCACAGCAACCATCAGGTGGAGTGTGAGCTTGCTTGTCACCCTATCCTATAAAAAGAAAACCTACGTATTTGCAATCAACTATACTCTTTATAACTTTGAGTTTGAATAGGTTTGTCTTTATTTAACAGAATCAGAATATGTGAATGCTGTAGATATATTAGACTCGGCACAATACCGCAGTTGTTTTGCAACAACCTTCACAATTCCACACATAAAAAAATATTATTATTATTAATTCTACACATAAAAAATTCACAATTTTTACATATAAAAACCTATAAGAAAAATGTAATATGATCAAACTATTCTGAAATACTTGCGTCCAGAAATAACTGATAAGAGGCTGGTGAGGACAAAAATGAAAAGAAAGTTTAAAATTTACTTTACCTCCCAAGGTGCTATTCCTTGTTCGCAATTCAATAATTCGGCGCCATGAGTTGCCAACTTAGTTCCAACACGTATTTTATGATCACGTACAAGTTTCACTAACATCTGATCTAAACACGCTTCGATGCAGTACCAACCATCCGTTAATAGCAATTCTATGTTATTTCCGTTGGTCATACTGTAAAGTAAGAACATCTAAATAAAATTTATTCCTTATTTTCTAGGTGGTAAGGCTTCTTCTCCCTCTAGGATTCCATCAAGGAAGGTATCATCCTTACTCCTATATCAGTTAAGGATCAGTGAATGCGCTCTTGTGTTCCAGTAAGGCATTACACATATTTTTTTAAAATTAAATATAGATTGTGAATAATAAAGAAAGAAATACCTCTGTATGAGGAACAAGTAAGAAACCCTTGCGGGACATTTTTTTTTAAAGACAGTTCACAATCACTAAATTTACACAATAATTTACAACACAAAATTGTAAGTAAATAGCTTGGTAGCGATCACCACATTCACAGGGGTTAGTATTGTCTATAAATTCCTTAATATTATGATAATTAAAAGTAACTAAGTTTGCAAAAAAAAGGTTTATTATAATATTAAGAAATTTATGGATGATATTTCTAATCTTTTGAGTTGTTAATTGCATAACAAATATGATTGTAAGCTGTTATTTATTTTTAAAATGTCCCACTGGGTTTCTTGCTGGTTCTCCCCAGGACGGAGGTTTTTTCCGAACCATTGGTAAATTAAACAAAAGAGTAACTTTCAATAAGTATAAAAAAGTTTGTTACTGTTTCATTAAACTTCATAACAGCCTATTAAAGTCCACTGCCGACCATAGAGTTAGATTGGATATATGCAATCGTTTCTAAGCTTGGCAGGTGCATTAGCAACGGCAATTTTTTATTTTCTGATTGATATACGGAAGAAGTCTATATCCTGGTTTGTTTGTCTCAGTCGTCTCTTACAAAACCTCGGGGACACTATGCGGTAGTGGATATTATTACACCGCCACTACACGGTCCTAACATAAATGATTGGTTTCATAACACTGTACTGTTACAAGAACTGTACTGAACTGTTGATAAGCGGTAACACTGAACTATTAACAATTAACGGTTCTTTAAAAGAAAGAAGTAGAAAGCAATTACAGACCTGGTCACAGCAACGCCATCTACGTATACTGCTAAAACACGTAGAATCATAGTTCGTGTTGATACATCGTCCCTTTCAAGTAATTTCCTGAGAGCAGGTCTTTCTATGTTGTATAATTCCCTATCGTAACGGTATTTTAGTTGTTGTAAAACATTGTTTACTGAGCAGATTCCTTGCATAGTATTTCGAAACTCAATTTCATAAGAAATCAATTTCAAAATAATCAGCTTCAAGTGATTGTCCAACCAACCATCTGGAATTATCTTCCTGTTGACTAAAGATAAGAAAATTTTTTTCAAATCCTCTATGCTCCATCTATCGTCAGTCAATTCATTTCTTTTATCGGAAAATGTAAAGTCTACAACATTATCGAAATTAAAGTTTAAGATATACTGATCAATTTCATTTTGGCCGCTATTTAGAGTCTCTGTAGATCTTAAAGTTTTCAGAGTATATTTCTTGGTTTTCTTATAACTTTCATTAAAAACAAATAATATGTTTGTACTTGACTCTGAGGTAACGTTAATAGTTACTTTCTCTGTTATTTTATGCTCAGTTTTAAAAGGAATTGCAAACCTACCGCGCTTCTTAGCACGAGGACATAAAAGGATAGGGCTACCAGAGCGCTTAGATTTATTGTGTTTTGTTTCTTTAGAAAAATCTTCAGTGTTCAATGTTTCCTCAAAATTATTTAATACTTGCGTGTCAATTATAAGATCTAAATTAATATTTTCCTTAGTGTTCAAAGATGTTTCGTTTATATTATTTTTTTCAACATTTAAAAATTCATTATTTTGTTTAAAGTCCATTTTACTTTTTTTAGGTTTCGTTACAGATTCTAGGGAAATATTGATATTATTGATGTTTGCAGTCCTAAATTCAATGCCATCATTTATAGGTTTGTCATATGAAGTAAGGGTGGTAAGCTCGTTTGGTACATTTTGCTGATGATTTAGGTCCAAATCTTGAAATAATTTCTTGCACTTAGCCAAAGCTTCATTTGAAATGTTGACCTGTTTGTTACTTGCTGTCCGGAAACCCTTAAACATTTGGTCAGACTTTTGAATATTTTTAGTAAATTGACTATTTTCATTAAAATCGTGCTTGTTGTGGACAGTTTCCAATTCAGAAATAACTTTGTGTTCATTGTATTTATCATTTATTTCTATGTCTTGAAACAATTTCTTACTTTTAGCCAAAGCTTCGTTTGAAATGTTGACCTGTTTGTTACTTGCTGTTTTGAAACCCTTGAAAGTTTGATCAGACATTTGAATATTTTTAGTAAATTGACTATTTTCATTAAAATCGTGCTTGTTGTGGACAGTTTCCAATTCAGAAATAACTTTGTGTTCATTGTATTTATCATTTATTTCTATGTCTTGAAACAGCTTCATACTTTTAGCCAAAGCTGCATCTGAGATTGATACCTGTTTATTACTTGCAGTCTTAAAACCTTCAAGCGTTTTGTCCGGTAATTTCTGGCAATTTTGGTTGTTGGAAAATAGACTTTCAAATTTGATATTCTTATCATAACTATCTGTGGCACTAAAAACTATTTTTTGTTTTTTGTTATTCGTACTATGAAGGGCATAATTTTGTCCATCGTGGTCATAAATCCTTTTCATATCTTGAAATAGCATTTTACTTTTGGTCAAATCTTCATTTGAAATATTCATCTTTTTATTGCTTGCTATCTTAAAGCCTCCAATAATATCAGGTTCATTTTGAAAATTTTCTTTTTCAAAATTTGTTTCTTTTTTTGTGACGTTCGTTAAATTACTGCAAATCTTATATAACTTATAAGTTGCGGAATTATTATGACTGTTTTCGTTAATTTCACTACTTATATCAATATCTTGAAAAATATTTCGGGTTTTAATTAAAGCTTCATTAGAAACTTTGATAGGCTTATTGCTTGCAGTTTTGAATTCTTTGAATAACGTTTTACCTACCTCACAGCTAAAATCTGTAACAGCAATTCTCTTCAATTCTTCTGATGATATTTTAACTTTTTTTACCTCTCGAAAGTCTAAGTCATCGAATATATTTTTGGTTTTTGTCAAAGCTTTTTCTGATATATTGATTAGTTTATTACTAGCAGTTTTAAAACCAACAAAAGTCACTTTTGTGGAACTCTCAGTGTGATTTTGTGAGCAAGTTTTTTCATCCACCCCTTGTTGCAAAGCTGTATCAGAAACATTTGTGTAAGTTTCCTTGTTTAGAGCAGTATCTACATAATTTTTATTTTCTTCAGTTTCTAATAAGCATCTGGAAAGAATTTTGTTTTTAAATTCCATAGAGCTTGAAGCATTTTCTGGCTTTGTATTAGATAGTAAATCATTTTCAAATTCTTTTGTAATACTCTGATCAACTATTTCTGTTGATTCAGATTGTTTTCTTACCTCATTTTCTTTAAAATTACCAATGTCTTGATTTGTAGAAGGAGGTAGAATATTAAGTTGTGTACAACACCGAGTATTTTCAGATTCCGTTTGGTCATATTTTTCATCCAAATCAAAATCTGCGAATACTTGACGACATCTAGCTAAAGCCTTGTCTGTAAGATTAATTTTCTTATTACTTGCTGTATGAAATTCTAGCAAATCCCTGTTTTTAATCAAGTTTTTCCCTAATGCCGTTTCAATTTTGGAATATTTAGGAATGGGATCAGTGGTCTCAATATCAAATTGCATTTCATTTTCCAGGTGAACATGTTCAAAATTTATTTCACATTTTTTGTTGCTTGTCTGTAAATCAGGAGACGATTTAGGTGCTTTCGTAATAGTACTTGTGCCTGAAATTGATGATTTAGGTTTATTATTAACTTCATAACCATCAATGTTCGTTATATCTTTCAATGCACTTTTAGCTTCATTTTTAACATTATTATTATGACCTTTGTTAAGCTGAGATACATTATAGATATCACAAACATCACACGTTGTTACTATTTCTGTCAAAGTAAACTTGTGATTAATAATACCTACATCTTCAAAAATATTTTTGGCCTTAGAAAATGAGTTTGAGTTTATTTGAATTGACTTATTACTAGCTGTTTGAAAGCCAACGTACATGGTCTTATCCAAAATATCAGGTTGGTTGTTAAAAGATGTTTGTAAAGCACATGTTAATGGTAACTTCTGAAGATCTTTTTCTTCATCACTACTGAATAATATCTCATCTTCATTACTTTTAACTTTTTTTTCATTTGATAATGATATACTATGCTTTAATACAATGCTTTTGTCAGGATCTTTCAATAATTTTTTTTTCACATTATTGACTTTTGCTAAAGTTGATGTTGAATTCTTCTTAATACTGAGAACTGGACTGACTGCCCTATCTTCTTTTTGAAGGGTGAATTTATTTATATTACGTCCTAAAAATAACTCTCTGTCAATAATCTGAGAATTAATGACATATTTTGCTGCTTCGAGGTTTGAATTCTTTTCAATGACTGGAAAGGCCAATGCTGCAAAATTTTCAAAAGCGTCCAGTGTGAAAATTAATGGTGCATTACTGCTGTGAAGACCAGCACTATTTTTGATATTCTCTTGTGTTTCATTTACATTCTGAACTTCAATATTCGTTTCTTTCTGATTATTGAATAAATTTGTCGAATAGTATATTGCTTGATTTTCTTCATTGTTGTAATAGTCTTTACTGGTACATGATACATCTGAAATTATTGGATAAATTGGTATATTTAAATCTTTAACTAACTCAATATCTTCTTCATTCCTATCATTATAACATGACGAGTCTGCTAAGATTTTATTATTCTTTGCTCTTTCTACGTTTTGTTCACAAACTGAATTTTCAAAATCCTGTACTACTACAGAACTTGATTTCACAATCTCTTGTGTTCTGTCTACATTCTGAACTTCAATATTTGTTTCTTCTTGAGTACCAAATATATTTGGATAGTTTAGCGCTTCATTTCCTTCGTTGATACTATGGTCTTTACCAGTACTTAGTTCCTTAGGTATTATTGAACGAATATCTTCATCATACCTATCATGACATAACGAATTTGCAAAAATTTTACTATTCTCTTCTTTTCCTACATGCTGTCCACAAAATGAATTCTCAAAATCCTGTATTTCTTCAGAACTTATTTTGACACTCTCTTCTATTTTGTTTACATTCTGAGCTTCAATATCTCTTTCTTCATTCTCATTCTTATCTTTCTGAGCATCAAATACATTTGTTGAATAGTTTTCGACTTTATTATTATTATGGCCTTTACTGGTACTTGGTATTATAGAATGAGTTGGTAAAGTTAAATCTTCAACTGGTTCAACTTCTTTATCATACCTATCATTATAACATAAAGAATCAACCAAGTGTTTACTAGCCCCTTCCCTTTCTACAAGCTGTTCACAAAATGAATTCTCAAATTCCTGTGTAACTCCTTTAGGTATTACCATTTTCTCTGCATTTTCAACAATATTAATAAGCTGAGTATCAGATACATACTGTGTTTCAAACTTATTACTGGTAAAGCAACTTTGGTGAGGAAACTGTAAAATAAAAACAGCATGGTTAATTGTCATAGTTGTTGTATGTTGATGGAAATTGACCATTTCACATTTGTAAAGATTAGGTAGAATATCCAATTTCACCTGAGAGAGGACGGAGGTAAGAGATTACAGTCCCAGCCATTTCACACCTTCATAATGGTTCTATTTAGCTAATGTTGGTATTTTACATAAAGGTATTGCAAATACAAAATTATGACATAAACTAAACAGTACATTCCATCTGTTTGGTATTATCCTCATTCAAATTTTATGAAAAAATTTATAAATTATGATTATTACAGCCTATCGAAGTCAACTACTGAATATAAGCCTCCCACATTGTGAGGTAAGGGTGTTCACAACCACATATGTTCCCATCTAGGGTTTCAGTTTCCTTATGTCACCACTTATGACATCAAAGAAATTATAAGGGGTATTTGATTCTCTTGCAAGGAAAATCACTGTGCAGGAGAGTAAACTTACAATAAGATTATAATATAATTCTTAAATACACACACTTTAATACAAAAACAAAACAGTTATAAAATACATTAACATGTTGATGGACAGTAATGCCTACAGAAGTTGCAGTAAAGTTTGCGATATGACAGAACATCTGTCGATGTTCGAGTTTTAGCTCTTATAATATCAGTATGCCTTACAACGTTCCATATTCCTTCAAAATGTATGAAGCGGCATTTTGTACTATCACATCGTCAAGTTTTACACACATGTGAAAAAAGTCCGGTCACTCACACAACAATGATTTTGTACTACACCGTGCAAGGACAGTACGCCCCTCGACGTCATATTTACATACATTCAGTTGAGTAGTGTGCGTTAGTGGTGCCCCACTCTTTCCTGACTTCAAATTTTCGAAGGTAAGATGTAATTTTATATTTTTGTTTTGTTTTATTAGTATTATAATAATAATATATTTGTTGATTAAGTTAACTTTTAGAAGAACAGCATGTTTGGGTTTTATTTTGTGTATAAATAAAATGGATTTACTTTTCAGATGGATGCCTTTGAGGAAAATCAAAGATGGTTACAGGAATTATTTGATGTTGCATCCACTCCTGATTCTGCTGAAGAACCGTTTGCAGATGATGGAGAATATGGATCAGATAATGATTACCAAGCTTCTGAAAGTGAATCTTCAAATCTGAAGACCCAGTTGGAAGTAAGCATGCGCGTGCAAGAAACAGCGGCTATAATCTTGGGTAAGTCTTTTGATTCTTCGGGTGATGATGATGGTAGAACTACATGTTCTTCCTTAGAATATCATCAAAATACTGATGATGTTCAGAATTATGTCGAAAACAATGACAGAACTTCATGTCATTCAGTAGAATGTCAAGAAAATATGTATGATGAACTAATATATGAATTTAGGTTTGCAACCAAGTCCCAGAGCGATCCCAGAGCGAGAGAACTTTGAGCATCTTATCAATCGATCTATTTCAAATATTACAGAGGAGTCATGGTCTACATCAGTTACTGAAATAACTGAATTCGATTTTGCCACATCTGAATGTAATTTGACTGTGAATATTGAAGATAAAAATAATGTCGATTTTTTTTCATCTCGTTTTTCCACAAAATTTCATAGAATATCTTGTAAACTGTACTAAAGGTTATGAGAACCGCCTCTGTAACACTAACAGACCTCATACTAGACATAGTCGTAAAACAGTATATCATGAGACTAATTGTGAAGAATTAATGAAGTTCATCATTTCTTTTTGGGTCTCACTCTTTTGAAAGGTCATGTAAAATGCCCTAAGCAAAGAAGTCTCTTCTTGTCATCAGATCCACTACATTATCATTCCGTATTTAGCTACACGATGTCAGGAAGAAGATATGAACAAATTTTGCACTGTTTATATGCAGCAACCTTGGACGCTAAAGGGGATGACAAGATCGTACAATTGATATGCTAACACTGAACTTCAGAAATATCTATAACCCTGGCAAAGGAGTGTCATTAGACGAGTCTCTTCTTTTATTTCGAGGGTGTTTGCACTTTTGCCAGTCAAATAAAAAAAGGCTCGCTAAGGCATCAAATTTTTCAAACTAGCAACACCTGAGGGCTATGTTCTTAACATGAAAATGTATAGTGGAAAGCAAGCTTCAACTCCTGAAACTGGATCAAAAACTTGTATTAAAGTTGATGCGGCAATACATATTATGTGGACATCATCCATTTATGGACAACTACAAGTTTGTGAGCTTGTCACAAAAATTACTTGAATTGGAAACTCATACAACTGGCACTTTACGTACAAATTGCAAAGATAATCATAAAGACATAGTAAATAAAAAACTGAAGAAAGATGAACATGTGTGGGTACACAAAAATAAAAAGGCCTCTCGACGCCATCGTCGACAGGCATTCTGGCAAACCATGCACTTAAATCCACATTTCATGTGCCAGTACATCGTAAGATGTTTACATCTATATCCGTTGTGTCACAATAGTCATTTTTGACACAGTGTTGTGACACAACGCCTATGGCCAATGTATGGATAAAAGTAGTACATTTTCAAGTACAATTGGTAAGTGAGTACTGTCCATTAATGTGTTAACATGTTGGGAATAATATTTCAATTTATAGTAACAAAATCTTACAGTCTGTGTTTTATGACCAACTAATACACAGGTCGGGTCGGCTTTAGTAATCTGCTGCACGATTTAAGTGATCATTTTAGCTTTAGTTGATAGGTAATGATGCTATTGATTACCATCTAGCTGCTTTTTATGCCGGAAATCCTTAGTTTTCGAGATATCGATAATTTTAGTTTTGAGGTTATGTCCATTTAAAAATGATACGAAACGAAATAACAACATAATTATTTGATCATTTTAGCTTTAGTTGACAGGCAATGACACTATTAATTATCATCTAGCTGTTTTTTTATGCCGGAAATCTTTAGTTTTCGAGATATCGACAATTATAGTTTTGAGGTTATATCCATTTAAAAATGATACAAATACGAAATAAGAATATATTTATTACAAAGAGATAGCAATAGAGCATGGTCTGTACTCTGTTTTAAAAAAAAAATAAGCAACAAGGATATAATTATTAGAAAGAGATAACAATAGTATAGTTTGTATGATCTATTAATCTATTTATAGTGCTATCCTACTCTAACATACGATGTTAAACCACGTATTGTTTTTTAGTCACCATCCATTCCACTTTCGCCTTCGGACTTTGAATGTTTTGCGCTCATTTTTTGCTCCTAATTCTTGACCCTTGCTCGATTATCGGACCTCCGTTTACCGCCTGCTCTATTTTCGACCTCTGCTTGTTTCTTGGACCTGTGATTTGCCTTGACGAAGACCCGTGCTCGAATACCGGACCACCGATTTGCCCTACGAAGACCCCTGCACGTTTTCTTGGACTTTGCCTACCTGTCTGTCTACCTGAGAGACCCAAGATGGCCGACGACTCTACGCCGTCAACTAGTTCGGCCGGTCCGTCGAACGCAAGCGACGCCGCCGCAACGGATGTAGTACCCTTCGCGGAGCTTTATGGTGATTTTGTGCGCAGGCGTTTATATGTGGAAGAAGGAGCTAAATTTTTTAATTTACCCCGAATCGTGCGAGAACTCGGTACCAGAGTACAGTGTGTGGAGTTTGCCATCGAAAATGGCTTAATCCCTGCCACTAAGGAGTGCCGCACCCATAGAGTGCCAATGAAAGTGGTATATGGGCAAAATAAAAATGTGGGCTCCTTTGTTTGCAATAAAGGAAATTGCAGAGCCCGATCCAGGGTAGCTCGTGGCAAAGGCACCTGGTTTGAAAATATTAAAATGTCATTGCCACGGGTATTCTATCTGATGTATTGTTATGCGCATCGCTGGAGCTATGAAGATGCAATCCACGAAGACCCAGAAAAAGAAATAGAGGGAGGCTGCTTATCTATGGCGACTGTCTGCGATTGGTACAATTACTGCCGGGAGACAGTCGTCATTTACCAAATAGAGCAACAAGAGGCCATCGGCAAGATTGGTGGCCCAGGAAAAGTAGTCCAAATAGACGAGTCAAAATTTGGAAAACGGAAATATAATAAAGGTAATTTGATTTTCTTATATTACAGACTGAAACAATATATTTATAATAATAATATAATGATAATTAAATTTATTTCAGACCTACATATAGTCCATAATATTTAAGTTAGTAAATTAGCTTAACCTATGTTAGTCTTAAATTATTACACATTATTTATTTTAAAGTTTACTTTTGAACCCAAATTATCTTTTAATACCTTTTATTAAATATATTTGAATACCTTTTAAAGCCAAAATATCTGGAAGAAATCAGTTTCAGAGTGATAAGACAGCCTGTTGTACATATTCTGCTATAAAATTTTGTACTTTTGTATTTGTTTTTTTTTTTGTAATTTTGTACTATTGGGTTTTGGTGTACACTGTACAATATAGAGTATATAAATAAATAAATATCTTGAATATTTACTAACTCTAAATTGTTTATTGTTGATTTTAGGAAGGCAGATTGAGGGCCACTGGATCCTCGGTCTCATTGAGGATGGAAGTGAGGATTTACGACTAGAGGTGTGCCCTGAAAACATCAGGTCAGCGGACATACTAGTGCCCCTAATTAAAAAACATGTGGTTGAGGGCACCACAATCCATACCGACTTCTGGAGGGCTTATGATTGTTTGGGGCAACATGGGTACATTCACAAGAAGGTGAACCATTCAGATCCTGAGAACCCATTTGTTGCCCCTGATGGCACTCATACTCAAAGAATCGAATCGCAATGGCGGGTGGTTAAAAGATTTTTCAGTAAATACAATTATAACCACCCGGAAAACTTTTCAGACATTATTATTGAATATTTGTGGAGAAGGTCAGTGCAAAGAAAAAAAAAGGATCCTTTTATGGAACTAATTAAAGTAATTAACCATGTATATAAATAAATGTTTTTATAATATTATATTTGCTCATTTCTTTTGATCAAACCCTAGTACCAGAAGGTATATATCACAAAACCGAATCTGTCAATCCCAACTTCCACGTGGTCTCTCCGCTCTTACCCCTAGAGTGTATATGAAAATCCGGAAGCGCGTAGGGAATGCAGCCCTCGCCCGCTGTAACTAAGCGCAGGCAGCGTACGAGCCGTAGCGGCTGAGGCTGGTCGCCGAAGGCGACCAAACAGCCGAAGCTGCGCAGGTGAGCTAGGTGCCTGTGCTTAGTTACGCAAGGGGCGAAAGGGCTGCACTTCCCGCAGCGCTGGAGCAGAAGCAGAGTCAAAATAGTGTTAATTCCCACCGTTTTTCCCACCCTAAATACTGCCACATTCCCACCGGGACCCGAATGTGAGTTTTTCGGCGCCGGACGCACTTTTTTTATTAAACGAAAGCGAATTTTCCTTAAATGTAACAAAACTTTAAAAATTCATAAAAAAAAAGGGGGGGGTTTCCGGCACTTTTTCCTTTCAGGGGGAGGTTCCTCCCCCTCCCCCCCCCTCCCCCACCCACTCGGCGACCATATATTCATGCAGCAGATTACTAAAGAAAACCCCACAGGTCAAACAATGAAACGAGCAATGCTTTACAAAAAATCAATCAAAAATCAAGAAGTGTCTAAATAAGTTATATGAACCCATATTGTTTGCTAAAAAAAATTGTTAAAATGTAAATTATGCTTACATTATCATCCAGTGACAACATATTCACAGGTATTAGGGCATTCTTTTTGTGTTTAACCATTTTATAGTTTATATGCAAATCTTTTCTCATGCTGTCGGCATTCTGCAAAGATGTTAGTTGCTTGGAAATACTTAATAATACATCATTAGCTGAATAATGTCGTTGGGAATAAGGCATTACTGAAACTTTTTCAACATTCTCTGTGTAAATTTGAGGTGGTTTTCGTGTGTTAGATCTTTTAAGTGCAGCTTCAAATTTTTTTATCATATCATCACTTAGTTCCATGTTTCTTAAAGTTTATTCGCAATTTAAGAACAAATTGTGATCATTCATAAACTAAAATTGTGTATCTATTTGGTAGTGTCACAAAATGTTGATTGATATAAGCCTAAGCATAGATTACTGTGGGTATGTTCCGAAAGACAACACAGTGTACTGTCCAATGCAAATGACGTCTTCAATTGACACTACATTACACTTAGGGTTGCCGTTCTACAAATTTTAAAGTCCCTAGACTAATGGAAAAAATCCGCCAGCAACAGGATTTTTCTTTTTCTTAAAATCCGCTAGAACTCCCTAGGTACATTTTCGTGGTACCGTTGGTCTAACTGAAAAATCTTGCCAAATGGTATACAAAGAATACCGAAAATCTAAATCTATAAATTCAGAAAACCTTAAAAAGAGCGGACTCTATTTCATATAAATTAATTATATATAGTGTAGGTTAATGACATGACAACCAAAACAAAAATTATTCATGTAAAAAATAAAAAATATTGTAAAAAAATAAATCTCTTTATACCACGTTTAAACATTAGTCATTTTATTAAAAATAAAACAATTAGCTCAGTACGTTCTTGTACCTAAATTTCAAAATTAATAGCGAAGTATGGATCCAGATCTTCAAAAAGAACTTCAGCGGAAGTTGAAGCTTCGCCAATGTCTCCAGTTCCCATCTTTGGTTTACCTTTACCGACTTGGTTGACAAGATCTTCGGGAATATCATACGTTGCGCAATTCTTTTTTAATCCTCAAATGATTTCTAATTAGACGGATGGAATTTAAACGTATTTCTGATTGCTTGTTTCACAGTTTGCTTTTAACTACATTCGTTGCACCAAATACTCTTTCAAATTCTGCATTTGAGAGCGGTAGTGATAATATTACTATTGCAAAATTACATAAATCTTCGAATATGTTTACTCCTGGTGCATTTTTGTATGTCGAAACCTTAGAACATGGTCTCAGGTCGAAACAGAGAAAGTGAATTAACGACATTGCATTGTTAGTTTATGTTCGGGAATTCCCGTGAAATTATATTATATATAGAGTGCTGGTTAGGCTTGTGTTGTGGACAGGTAACCAACGGTAGATTACAAAATTTGACATATGATAAATTACTTATTTGAAATGAATTACTTCATAAAAAAAGTCGCCATCTCAAAAGTCCAAATGTCGCTAGAAGTCGCTAAATAATTATTTCTCGCTAAAACGATTTTTTTATCCGCTAAACATTGTTAAAATCCGCTAGATCTAGCGAGAAAGTCGCTAAAACGGCAACACTGATTACACTGGCGTGCCGCCGTCATATTGTGTCGGATATCCGGCCATAATAAAACAACTTTTAATTGTGTGTGCGCTGAATGAAGCATGCCAGAATTTATTTTTATTTATTCAAATACAAAAATTATTGAATAATTGCTGGTATCTCCATTAGGAGGATATAATGATTTTGGAGCACAAAATGACAAAATAATCGCCAACACTTTTCCAATATGGCGCTAATGTATGACGTCATATACTGTCTTATGTTTTGGAACGAATCACCAGTACAGCGTCGATTCATGACGTCATTTGCATTGGACAGTACACTGTGTTGTACTAGGATATAAGTATAAGCAATAAGCGTTGGGCAGAAAAAAAAACGCTAGCAAGCGCTTGTAAGCAAAATGGCGATCGTAAGCGCTAAGCGCTGTCAAATCGTAAGTAGCTATTTTCCTCCAGGACACGATGTTAGTTTTAACCGGGGAACCTAGCCTAATTTAAATATATGTTTGTAAAGTATTCATATTAAAAACTTACCAATCATGAATTTTTAATAACATGTACTTATATGTTTATTCATGTCATTATATTACTTGAAACTAATATTGCACAAAACAACTTTAAAGCTGAGAACAAATTATCGGAGCAGCGGCTTATTGAGATCTAGCCAGTACATTTAGTACTATACTGTGCAAACTATCGGCCGCACAGAACACTAATACCCTTCGGCCGTAAGACGCGGACATGACCTTGCGTCGCTCTTGAGCGTTCGGACGTCCGAACAGAATCTGGCCGGCTGGATGTTTGGTGCGTCCGCGGACAGTGTGAACGGAGCACGGGACGCGTCCGCGGCCATTTTGAGTGTCACAAGCGAACCAACTGCGCTCGCGACATGATGTGTAATGAAAAAAAATTAATTGAATGTGTTCATAGCCACGAGTGCCTATATTTATAAGTACATATTAGTACATTCATAAGTACATTTTTTAACGTTTATCATCTTGTAAGTCTGGATACAATGTATGAAATTCATCATACTCGAGTCGTTTTACATTAATATCATGGACAAGGAGTGTTTGGGTCCCCTATTTTTTGGAGGACGACATAAAGCAGCTGCCGCTAACTTTATAAATTCGTCCTCGCTGTCACTGTTTGTCAGGTTTCTCGATTGACAAAACCTTTCTGGAATGACCGAAGCGAGGCGTCCGAGGACGCCGTCTCAGCTACCGTGCACACTGCTAAGCCGCGACTGTCAGCCGCGGCTGACGGACGCGTCCGATAATTTGTTCTCAGCTATAAACTCTACTTCAAAACAAACAAAATAAATAAGCAAAATGGCGGATTCTGTCAGCGCTACTGAAGTAGCAATCGTGTCTTGGCCGAAAACTATTTCAGCGCTTACAAGCGCTGGCAAGCGCTTGTAAGCAAAATGGCGATCGTAAGCGGTAAGCGCTGTCAAATCGTAAGGATATTAGTTTTAACCGGGGAACCTAACCTAATTTAAACATATGTTTATAAAGTATTCATATTAAAAATTTACCAATCATGAATTTTTAATAACATGTATATGTCTATTCATGTCTTAAAACTAATATTGCACAAAACAACTTATAATTTCTACTTCAAAACAAACAAATTATATAAGCAAATTGGCGGATTGTGTCAGCGCTACTGAAGTAGCAATCGTGTCCTGGCCGAAAACTATTTTAGCGCTTGTAAGCGCTTGCTAGCGCTTTTTTCTGCCAAACGCACCCATTGTTTATTGTTTGTGAATTTGTTTTGTGATGTTGTTGTTTTTATTATTCGCTCGAAATAGCAGGCAAAGGAACTAAGCCATACAGCCTGGTCTTTTTAATTTGAATATATAGAATTTTTTAGTGTAAAGGCCGGAACCATGTCTTATTTTTCTTCTTTCCATTTCTTCAAAATCCATGAAGGCCGAAGCCAAGTCTTATTTTCTATAATTCTTCATATTTTAAAATAAAGCCAAGTCTTCTTTATATTATAATCTTTAATTTTCAATCCATAAAGATTTATCAGTCCAATATTTACAAAAACAGGAATACTATATTTCATTATTATCATAGTATTATGAACAAAATTGCAAAATGCTAAATTCTTAGTATTCCTAAGAACATCTTGCAGGGCACGCGGGACGCTTTCTGAGTTTTCATAAATTTGTAAGTATAAGTTTTTCAATGAGTAGCAATCTTTCTATGGCGTACGCTGGTCAGTTAAATATTATATGTTCTGTAGTCTGATCTGCTTCTGTATCACAGAAGTGCATGTTGCAGATGCTACTATTCTCGTCCTGGAAAGATGAGTGTTTAGTAGATAGTGGCCAAATATAAGTCTGCACATTATTGTATAAAATTTTCTGCTATGATATCTCTCGTTGCGAGAAAACCAAAGAATACTTAATTCTGAATTAGTTGATTCATACCAACGACCTTTTCCTGCCTCTAAAACAGCATTCCATTGCATTTTCCATTCGTCATTTAACTGTTGCTTTAAAATTGAATATAAATCTGTATGTGGTATTGCAACACCGATTATCCTGTCAATATCAGCTGTGACTATACTTTTAGCTAAATGATCGTAGACAGAGAAACCTATAGACTAATGATTAGCGTGGCCTCGAGTGAGAAAGGACGATAACGTAGTTTTAGGTTATACAATAATATTTATGACTTTTAAACATATTTATATAAAAAAATTGTTGTTCTAAGAACTGAAGTGAACAAGATTCACCAATCTTAGGCTCACAAAACACTTTTTTCTCACTAAAACCAACTTGTAAACTCCTTAGATCGCTACGAACTGTCAAAGTTTTCAATGTCAATGTGTCAAAAACAAAAAAACCGGCACGGAGAAAGGGACAAACAATCACACCGCTCTGTCTCATTTCTATGCAAGACGTATAAATATATCTTTATACGTCTTGCATAGAATATATATCATAAATATATTCTTAAATAAATCATAAATATAATATATTAATATAATATCTTATATATCTTTTTAGTGTGCGAATGTGAAAGAAGGCGTCAATTTGTCTATAGGTTTCTCTGTCTACGTAAATGATCTGCGCCATACGGCGCCTCTACACGTTGGCCAACACAGTGGCGAATGTAGTGGCCAATAGCATTGGCCAACGTGTAGACGGGGTGTTTGGGCTTCATTGGTATGTATTGGAACGATGGCCCGCAAGTTGGCGCGAGATCCGTGTGGTGTCGGTTTTTACAAAAGATCAAAGGATTGTTGGCAGAGTTTGGTCGCCGCGTCCACACGTTAGCCGCGAGTTTATTTTGATACAAGCTCCCAGAGTAATTACACGCATCTGATTAAAATTTTATATTCACGCTTTGTAGGGTGGATGACCCAATTACCATCCTTTTAGTGCCAATTTCAACTTTAAACATTCCTACTACTTTAATTAGCGCGATTTAATTATTTTTACACATTTGTTTTAATCGATAAGCTATTTATAAAAAAATTAACATTTATTTACAATCAGATTATTACGGAACAATTTTAAAATAAAATAAAAAATATTAGAAGTATAGTTGTAGCACGAATGGGTCGGTTCGACCGGGGAAGGACCACGCTCTCACAGAATATCAATGTAAAATAGTAGCTTGATGACTGTGTTTCGTATAGTGAGTGTAGAGAACCAGAGACACTTTTTAAGGGAAACGAGGCATTTCATCATAGTCCTCACGGGTGACAACGTATCTGCATTTTGATTCGTAATCGAGGATAGATGTAGATGTCTATGGGCCACAGCAACCACTTAACATCAGGTGAACTATGTGCTCGTTTGTCATCATCATCATTACAGCTCTTCACAAGTCCACGACTGAATATCCTCCTCCAAAGAATGCCGCAAAGCATGGTCCTGAGCCACTTTCCTGAGTTTTTCATTTATGTTCTAAGTTATAATTAGTACCTATTATTAAGACAGTGTTAATTATATTTATTGCTACTGTTTTTGTCTTTCTCAAAAAATAATTAAATTACCAAATAAATTATAAGGTGTTTTCTATATACATCAAATGTCTGATAGAAAAGCAAGTACATGTTTTGCTAAACTTTAAAAACAAAATCCAATTTTAAAACATAGACTAATCGATTATAACTCCTTTAACTTTAAAATAAGTTAAGTTCTTATTAACGGTATTTATTCAAGTTTCTGATGCATGTAAAGAATAAATAAAGCTAATCGTATATCGTATATCTATTTACAGCCCCATTAATATTCACTATTCTTTTATAAAAACGTTACCCCCCACACTTGGATTTTCTCCTGTGTCGCGGAGGCAACTTACAAACACAAATTGCACAAGGACACACATCCAGACCCGAAACAATTATTTGTAGGATATACAAATACTTGTTCCGTGCGGGATTCAAACCCGCGACCCCTGGCACAGCCACTCATTGCCAAGCCACTGCGCCACGGAGCCGTCGTATAAAATAAAATAAATTCGTCCGCACATTGGCCCGAACCGAAATAAACTGAACGACCTTCCAACGTGTGGACGCCGTCACCAACTCTCGGCCAATATATTCGCGACTACATTCGCCACTGTGTTGGCCAACGTGTAGAGGCGACAATAGACAGATAGCATTCTCTGTCTACGATCTGCGCTTTCATTTCCTTGTACACCAAGAAAACTCGGGAACCTTGAACGTGATAGACGCCTTTCTTTAAATTAAAATTTCAATTTTGTTTTGTTTAGTTAAAATGCACAAAATTTTTATTGTTTTATTGTTACTGGGTATCCTCATCATGGGGAAACATAGAAAAAAGTTGCTGGGAGAAGAAGTCTTTGAAGAAACGACGAAGGAAGAAGCTGGGACCAGTACTGAGGAAGATTCTGAGAAAGAGCAGCGCAAGTATAAGCCGTACTATGTATCTGACTACAACAGGAGGTACCCTGAGGACTCTGTCCTCATTGATTTCGTTGTCTTTGTAGAATCTAATGATGAAAGAAGGCCAATCGGCACGCAGGACATGATGTCTCTGTACACATATGAAGAGGTTCAATAAAGGCATTAAATATTTGCAATCTATGAATAAATACAAAATAGGCGTTCATTTTGTAAAGCCCTCTCTATCGAATGCATTTTTAAATAACGTTACATTTGTTAATGAATACAAAATGAAGGCATCTATCCCAGCTGTAGGGACAGAAATAGCAGGAGTCATAACTAATGTTCCCACTAACCTTTCTAATTCAAGAATTTTTGGTATGTTAACGACATACAGGAAGATAATATGTGTTAAAAGGGTAATGAGGAAACTTAAGAATGATGCAGGACGCAGTTTGATGCAGTCGACGGGCACCGTGGCCATCACATTCGCTTCTAAAGTTTTGCCGGACCACGTCGATATTCATGGTTGGCGGTTCGTGGTAAATCAGTATATTACACCAGTGAAGCAGTGCTAGAACTGTTTGAGGTATGGCCACTTAGCAAAGTACTGTAAAATATCTATGAAATGCTCAATTTGTACTGAAAATCACAGTTACAAAGATTGTCAAGTCTCTTCAGACAAAGCGATATGTATACATTGCAAAGGAAATCATCTAAGTATGTCTGGACAGTGTCCTGTCAAGAAACAAAAGATAAAAGAAAATCGGGCTAAATTACATAAAACCCCGTTTGTAGATCGTTTTTAATAAAAATGATTTCCCCGAATTAAACGAAAAAACCCTAAAGATGCTCTTATGTCACTGCTAAAGAATGATGACATTATTAATATAATTTTAAATACAGTCATTAAAATATTAACTCTTAATAAATCAAACGAACAAACCACCATAATATTTTCTCAGCTTATTAAAGATGTTCTCATAGATACAATGAAACAAAAATAGATATTTCATTATTTGGCATTTAATATTTTATGGATCAGTTTAACATTTTACAATGGAATGCACAGAAATTAATTAAAAATTGCTTTCAATTTACACAATTTTTATATGAGAACACTATAGATATTGCTCTTATATGTGAAACTTGGCTTAAACCTAGGCACAATTTTAGAGTAAAAGGTTATAAATTATAATATTATACGATTAAATTCAGGTAATGATCATAATGGAGTAGCAATACTTCTACATAACAAAATTGGATTTCGTGTTATCAATACATTCTCTGATGACTCATTACAAAATAAAGCTGTACAAATACAACATAATGATAAATTATTTACTTTAGTTGGTGTTTACTGCCCTCCTAATTCATCAATTAATTACAATAAATTCAAATTAGATAATTTAATCCAAAATTTGCTACAGCCAGTCTTTATAGCTGGTGATTTCAACGCCCAAAACACGTTATGGGGATGTACTGAATTGGATTCATGAGGTAGGGACGTTCTTGCAAGTATAGATGACACTGTTGTTCTTGTAATCTTGAATGATGGTGAGATGAGTACAGTAGGATCTCACAGATGGAGGCAGAATGCATTAGACTTGACACTTGTTTTATCTTCACTGGCTCTATCTTGTGAGTGGCAAGTATGTGATGATGATTATCTAGGCAGCTATCATTTTCCTGTAAAGACAAAAATTACGATCAATAATCAAAATTTGATAAAATCAGGCGTTACTTTGCGAAAATCCATTACAATAAAAAATAAAAATATAAATTTCTTTGCAACCTTCCGCTAAATAAATACAATGATGTGTCTTACCTGGATTGAAGAGCACCTCCCGCCCTCCCTCAATTGCATGCACTAACTCTGTCACCACTAAATACAAAATAGGCGTTCATTTTGTAAAGCCCTCTCTATCGAATGCATTTTTAAATAACGTTACATTTGTTAATGAATACAAAATGAAGGCATCTATCCCAGCTGTAGGGACAGAAATAGCAGGAGTCATAACTAATGTTCCCACTAACCTTTCTAATTCAAGAATTTTTGGTATGTTAACGACATACAGGAAGATAATATGTGTTAAAAGGGTAATGAGGAAACTTAAGAATGATGCAGGACGCAGTTTGATGCAGTCGACGGGCACCGTGGCCATCACATTCGCTTCTAAAGTTTTGCCGGACCACGTCGATCTTCATGGTTGGCGGTTCGTGGTAAATCAGTATATTACACCAGTGAAGCAGTGCTAGAACTGTCTGAGGTATGGCCACTTAGCAAAGTACTGTAAAATATCTATGAAATGCTCAATTTGTACTGAAAATCACAGTTACAAAGATTGTCAAGTCTCTTCAGACAAAGCGATATGTATACATTGCAAAGGAAATCATCTAAGTATGTCTGGACAGTGTCCTGTCAAGAAACAAAAGATAAAAGAAAATCGGGCTAAATTACATAAAACCCCGTTTGTAGATCGTTTTTAATAAAAATGATTTCCCCGAATTAAACGAAAAAACCCTAAAGATGCTCTTATGTCACTGCTAAAGAATGATGACATTATTAATATAATTTTAAATACAGTCATTAAAATATTAACTCTTAATAAATCAAACGAACAAACCACCATAATATTTTCTCAGCTTATTAAAGATGTTCTCATAGATACAATGAAACAAAAATAGATATTTCATTATTTGGCATTTAATATTTTATGGATCAGTTTAACATTTTACAATGGAATGCACAGAAATTAATTAAAAATTGCTTTCAATTTACACAATTTTTATATGAGAACACTATAGATATTGCTCTTATATGTGAAACTTGGCTTAAACCTAGGCACAATTTTAGAGTAAAAGGTTATAAATTATAATATTATACGATTAAATTCAGGTAATGATCATAATGGAGTAGCAATACTTCTACATAACAAAATTGGATTTCGTGTTATCAATACATTCTCTGATGACTCATTACAAAATAAAGCTGTACAAATACAACATAATGATAAATTATTTACTTTAGTTGGTGTTTACTGCCCTCCTAATTCATCAATTAATTACAATAAATTCAAATTAGATAATTTAATCCAAAATTTGCTACAGCCAGTCTTTATAGCTGGTGATTTCAACGCCCAAAACACGTTATGGGGATGTACTGAATTGGATTCATGAGGTAGGGACGTTCTTGCAAGTATAGATGACACTGTTGTTCTTGTAATCTTGAATGATGGTGAGATGAGTACAGTAGGATCTCACAGATGGAGGCAGAATGCATTAGACTTGACACTTTTTTATCTTCACTGGCTCTATCTTGTGAGTGGCAAGTATGTGATGATGATTATCTAGACAGCTATCATTTTCCTGTAAAGACAAAAATTACGATCAATAATCAAAATTTGATAAAATCAGGCGTTACTTTGCGAAAATCCATTATAATAAAAAATAAAAATATAAATTTCTTTGCAACCTTCCGCTAAATAAATACAATGATGTGTCTTACCTGGATTGAAGAGCACCTCCCGCCCTCCCTCAATTGCATGCACTAACTCTGTCACCACTAGTCCCAGCACCACTACTCCCAACACCACTATTCCAGGTAAGACACACCATCGACGATAATACGACACGTGTTTCGCCTCAACACGAGGCACCCTCAGATAATGTAGACTCTACGGTGGCTGACCGCTAAGTCCTAGTACCTAGTACTGCTAAGGGACTAGTGGTGACGGAGTTAGTGCATGCAATTGAGGGAGGGCGGGAGGTGCTCTTTTATCCAGGCAAGACACATCATTGTATTTAATTAGCGGAAGGTTGCAAAGAAATTTATATTTTTATTTTTTTAATCAAAATTTTAAAGAAACACCTGTATCAAATAACATAAACTTAAAATTGGTAGATTCGTCAAAATATCCAAAATTAATAGATAATTTAATTAAAAATTATAGTTTTGATTATTGTAACCCATTACAATGTTATACAGATTTAATAGAACTAGTTAAACAAGCCATGCATGAAGCGCCAAAAATGACCTATTGTGACACAACGCACATAGATGTAAACGTCTTAGGACATACTGGCACATGAAATGTGCATTTAAGTCATTGAGCTATTATGTACTACGTACTGGAGGCGACTCTGCATTCAGCTACTCTGTTCCACTCAACTGCGGTGCAAACACCGCACTTTAATCAGTCACTCGCTAAGCGCTTGTAGAGTTGTTACGTGTTGTGTTGATTTAAAAAAAATCTCTGATAAAAATATGCAGTCGTGTGTAATTAGATATTGCACAAATAATTCATTAATGTCAGTAAAAATCAAGGAATTACTTTTCATCGGTTAATAAGATACTTAATCAATAAAAAGGTATTGGTGGAGCGTCGACCCTTAAGGTTGCCGAAGTCTAATTCCCCGGTCGAACCTTAAACCTATTACGCGAGATATTAACTAAAGTGGACTGTATCTGCTAAATGCTTCTACGCTTATATAATGACTACTATAGCACGCGGTACAATGCACTCGCTCTTCCCTAAAAACGAACTATTATTTTCCAAATCGATGAAAGGAATCCTGCTTGATTAGGAGAAAACAAAATTGGAGCGGGTTAAAACACAATTATATCAAGCAGGCAATATTATTAGGAATATTCACTCACCGGGGGTGTTTCTTCTATGCTGTTGGGCACTATAGCTGCGACTTCTGGAACTTCTTCTGGACAGACACTCTGCCTTTCTTGTCCGATGACGCGTCGGAGGAGAGTGTAGTGCGCGACTATTTCTCACACGAGGTGAGGTGGGTTTCCTGGAGCTCGACTGCTTCCAGGCTAAAGCGGATATACTTCTATGACATTATTGTCTTAAGCGGTGTGGTTCCAACGACGAGCGCGGCGGGAAGAGGGTGCGCGTCGGTCGCGCGTGCCTTTTATACCTTCGGTTGCGATGATTACGTGATATTCTAGAATCATCTTCTTTCCCCTCCCACCCCACCACCCCGATGTGTCGATAGGAGGGTAGGAATGATATCGTTTTGGAAAGGGATAAGCGATTTGGCAGCCTACCGTCAAAATAAAAAAATACGAATGGTTTTCCGCGCAACCATCTCCCCCGCCCTTGAAGGATTTCCTTCAAAAAATAACTAAAACAACTAGAGCTAAGATCAAACTAACAAAATAACTAACTAATGCTAAGATTACCTAAATTCAACTACAATTTCTAATCTAGAAAGCTAATTTAAATTATGGAAGAGGCAGGGGGCACAAACGGACAACAGGACGCAGGTAAGACCCAACCGTGGTCTTAACGCGAGCTACCCTAATTACTCCGTCGGAACCGGGAAAGACCTCTTCGACAATTCCTAACGGCCAGTGGAGAGGCGGCGTATTCTCTTTGGTGAGCACAACTACAGTTCCTACAGCTAAAGGCTCAGTTCTGTGTTCCATTTTTGCCGAGACTGCAAAGTATGCAAGTATTCCATCCTCTATCGTTTCCAAAACGCTTGCACTAACCGGTCTAATAATTTGTGGCGTGCGGAAATGCTAAGTCTGTTCTCATCCATATCTACGGCGGGCAAATACTTTAAAGGCGTTAAATTTAAAAAATGTGCTGGAGTTAGAGCCAGCGGTTCCGAGGGGTCACTAGACAACGTACGACAAAGTGGGCGGCTATTCATTACGCATTCAATTTGAGCGAGCACCGTACTTAGCTCTTCGAAGGACAAAATTTGATCTCCTATTACTCGGTATAAGTGACTCTTTAGACTCTTAATATTAGTCTCCCAATTGCCCCCAAAATGACTCGCGGCTGGGACGTTCAGAGACCACTCAATGCGGTTCTCGGCTAGAATGTGAGCGAACTCCGAATTATAATACTTGCTAGCTAAGAGCTCATGTAGTTCTGATAAAATACGTTTTGCACCGACGTAGTTCGTACCGTTATCCGAATATAATTTACTTACAGGGCCACGGCGGGATAGAAATCTTTTAAATGCACCCATAAAGCCTGCTGTGCTTAGATCACCAACGAGTTCTATATGCACCGCACGAGTAGTTAGACATACGAAAATGCAGACGTAAGCCTTTGTGGATCTTATACCACGCCCGCGAGTGAGCGTGACATTAAACGGACCAGCGAAATCAGATCCGGTGTGCGTAAAGGGCTTTACTGATTGTATTACTCTACAAGATCTAAGTTCCGCCATTTCCGGAAATGACGGCTTGGGGCGTGCCCGAAAGCAAGCTATACATCTGTGCACCCGATTGCGTATTAAACTACGTGCAGAAAGAATCCAATAATTCTGACGCAAGATCGACATCAGCAAGTCGGGGCCAGCGTGCGAATTCAATTTATGATGGTAATCGACTAATAAATTCATGATATGGTCTTTGCGCGGTAAAACTATAGGGTGCCGTTGGTCGAAACTCAACTGCGAGTTGGACAAGCGTCCACCTACCCTTACAATCCCATCCTGTAAAAATGGCTTATGGCGTTGAAAGGCGCGACTACAAGCTCTATTCGATTGTAATCTTGTAATTTCTTCAGAGAAGTGTGCACGTTGAAGTTCACGTAATACTAGCGACTCGGCATAGTTGTAATCGGACGCTAAGACATACGAACGTCGCGGTAAAAGCTTCGCGAATCGACAAACGTAAATTACGCTACGCAATAATTTCGACCAAGAGGACAAGCGGTTCGCCAAAGCAATGATTGGAGAAACCTCGCTCGAAACGTTCGCCACTAGAGCGTGTCTCTTCTCTTCCGGCGGTTGTGACACTGACGAAGGTTCGAAATCGGTTATTGGCCATTGCGAGGGATCCAAGTGAACCCAAGAAGGTCCGTGGAACCAAAGCGTGTGGTCCATTATTTGCATCGGGGTGAGTCCACGGGATAGACAATCGGCAGGGTTTTCCGTACCGGACACGTGATAAAAGTTCCGCGTTTCTAACTCGTCTTGGATCTTGGCCTCTCGGTTCGCGACAAACGTATCCCAACGGTGGGGTGAAGAATGAACCCAGCATAAGGCGACGGTGGAGTCGGAAAAGGCAAATATCCTTTCTATGTGAACTCTATCCCTACATGCGCTGATAACTGCGGTAATAAGCTTGGTGAGTACTAATATTGCACAAAGCTCTAAGCGCGCCAGAGAGACAACCTTACGGGGGGAGACTCTTGACTTAGAACTAATGAGGCTAATCGAATTTCTACCATTATTCTGAACGTGGAAATATACAACGCCCCCCGTAAGCCTTCTCGCTGGCATCTGCAAACCCAACGACCGTTATGACGCTATTTCTATCGACGTTTATATGACGCGGTATTTTAATTTCTCTTAGTACAGGAAGTTCTTCTCTAAAACGCTGCCACAACCGAACAATGCTGTCAGGCGGCGAGTCATCCCAATCGCGTTCAAATAACCAAAGTTGTTTAATCAAAAGCTTAGCGTATAATACCACCGGAGCTACGAAACCCATGACGTCCCATAATCTAGCAACGCATGACAGTATTGTGCGCTTTGTGCATTTCTCTACGGGCGGATTTACCTTAAGGCTAAACACGTCGAACTCTGGTGACCAACACAGACCGAGCACCTTGTGTGTATCAGAATCGTCGAATTCCTTTATCGCCGAAAGACGGTGTGATAGTGGGATTGTATCTAAAACCGGACGCGAATTACTAGTCCACTTCACAAGATCGAATTGACCCGATTTCATGAGCTTTATAACCTCGGCGGTGGTTAGGGTGGCCTCCTCCACGCTATCGACCGAGTATACAAAATCATCCATATATAAACCGCTCTCAATTGCCCTCTTAGCTTTAGGGTAAGAGGGACCTTCATCGTGGGCGAGCTGTTTCACCGTGCGTAACGCATGAAATGGGCTCGACTTTAAACCAAAACAAACGCGGTTAAATTCAAACACCATTAGAGGTACCTTTGGGTTGAAACGATATAAAATGCGTTGGAATCTACGGTCGCATTCACGGACCCCTATGCAAAGAAACATTTGGCGAATATCGGCGGATAGTGCTATACTAAACAAACGAAAATTGGCTATTATATTAAATAAACTGCCCTGTAAATTTTGCCCACTATAGAGGATATCGTTAAGCGACAGGTGAGTGCTAGTTTTAGCACTAGCGTCGAGCACTACACGTAACTTAGATGTAAGTTTGTCCTCCCTAATGACCCCGTGGTGTGGTATGAAATACGACGGTGTGTCTTCGTAGTTATCTAATTTCGAAGTCACAAGTGCCTTCTCTTATATATTCGTTAATGACGCCGTCATAAGCTTCCTTTAACTGGGGTGAAGTGAGCATCCTACGCTCCAAGCTGTATAAACGTTTTTCCGCCATTTGACGCGAATCGCCGAGAGATAAAACATCTCCTTTAAAGGGTAGCGCTACACTATATCTACCGTCGCGATCTCGAATGGTCGTGCGGACGTAAATTTCCTCGCATAATCTGTCATCTGAGCTAGCTATGGGTGGGACGTTCACCTCCTCCATCTCCCAAAATTTGCGGACTAACGACTCGAGCGGTTCGACAGCCATACCACAATAAGAGGTTGCCGAAATACTATCCATGATGGGGGCGGAGCCAACGATGACATAGCCCAATACGGTTTCCAGTGCGTAAGGCGCGGTATGCGAGGAGTTGCCCCTGACCTTATTGTTTAGCAAAAGATGAGGGAAAAGCGATGCTCCAATGAGCATGTCTATGTTTCCAGGAACGGCGTAAGTGTCGTCCGCTAGAGTCAAATTTTTAAATTCAATCATTGCCGAGGTGTCAACCGAAACGGTTGGCAGCCGTTCAGTGACCCTATCCACTACTAGTGCATTTATACCAAAGTTAACATTACGATCTATCCGAGAATAAAATCCCTGGGTAGCTTTACTAGTACCTCCGATGCCTTTGACTACAGGACATGAAAGTGACGTATTTATTACTAAGCCTAAGCGCTGACAACATTGTCGCGTTATAAAGCTATTTTGGGCTCCGCTGTCCAGCAGTGCATGGACGCTTTGTTCGTTTCCACGCGAATCCCTAACCAAAATACGCGCCGTACCCAGTAACACGGTTGAAGGAGGTTGTGCTCCCATATTTGCCAATGAGCACAGAGCGACATCACCAGGTCGACCGCTAGAATCGTTGACTTTAGTAGGGGTGAATCCTTATCCCCTTTACTTGACGCCGCTTTGTTGCTATTTTCAAAATGTAATAGCGTGTGATGTTTCCTGGCGCACTTGCTACATAGGGAACTCGAATTGCATTTTGCAACTAAATGCTTATCACTTAAGCAGTTCAGACATAGGTTGTTTGTCTTTACTAATTTATAACGTTCGCTTGGTGAATATTTACGAAAAGTCGCACAATTATATAAATTACCGTGTTTATCTTACATACGATGCAAGCATGCAGATGTGATGCTGACGTAGCGGTTACGTAAGTTGACGACCCTGCTATTTTAGATGGTTGAGTCTGTCTACGGTCGACGCACCTTTTAATCTCCTGTTTAACATTCGGAGAGCGCTGCATCACCTTTATTTGATCTCGCACGAACGATGCTAATGAATGAAAGGAAGGCATCTCCGAGCTACGATGCTCCATTTCAAACGCACGCACGGTGTCGGGGTCTAATTTCTTTAGTGCAATATGGAGAAACACCACGTCCATAAGGTCATTAAATTTCAAATTCTTAAGTGCAGCCACCGATGCCACAAATTTATCTAAAAACTGCTGTAAGCCGTTGATGTTTGCGGATGATATAGGTTTAAGATCGAATATCTGGTTCAAATATTCGGAAGCTAACATTCTCCCATCTTCATATTTAGTTTTAAGCGTTTCGAATATTAACAAGTAATCGTTTGCTGTAGGTGTAAAACCCGAGCAAATTAACTGTGCCCTGCCACTAAGTTTACTAATTAAATAATATAATTTTTCAGCGTCCGATAACGATGGGTTATTGTGTATATTGTTTTGAAAACTACTGAAGAAGAAGGGCCATGTCTTAATATCACCATTGAATACCGGAATATCTATTGGCGGCAACCTAATTGAGTCACGTGGACGTACCTGTATTTCCGGCTTTGCTTAGTTTTGAGATTGTAAGAGTTTCGCCGTTCTTTTCACGCGACACAACATATCTTCAAATGCTAGAAGCGGTTGGTAGTTCACTATGTATTTCGGGTCGATTTGTAATTCCAAGTGATTAATTTGGTCTAATATTCTTTCGTAATCCGTCCGCAAAGAATCCACCGTTTCAATTTCATTCAAAAAGGTTTCCCGCACTGCTTCTACATTGATGTTCTTTATGTGATCACTAATACTTTGTATACGTGAAAAAAATATGTCCCTCTTGGCATAAAGCGTTTTAATTTTAATTTCATTTCCACTAACTGCCATTTTAAATTATTATAATAAAGTTATATTAATCACAATTAATCTCAAAACGCACAAATAATGGAGAATGGACACTCGTATGCCGTATTACGTAATTAAATCGAACACCTGTTACGCGTGTCCCTCGCTAAACTCAATATTTTTATCAAAATTGTCGGGTAAGCGTACCAAACGGTTGCGATTACACTGTTTCAATTATTTAAGCGACTAATAAGCTTTAAATTTAAACCAAATACAAACACTATTTAAATGAATAATTCTGTTTGCGAGTACCTAACCAAAATTTAAATTTAAACGAACACTATTTAAGACTATTCCATAAACTAGAGTGCATTATCTAAATAATTAATTTAATAATTCGACCAGAAAATGGCTGAACGACTACTAAACACCAGTCCAAATCCTGCCGAGGTGACCATAAAATGGTGGAGCGTCGAGCCTTAAGGTTGCCGAAGTCTAATTCCCCGGTCGAACCTTAAACCTATTACGAGAGATATTAACTAAAGTGGACTGTATCTGCTAAATGCTTCTACGCTTATATAATGACTACTATAGCACCCGGTACAATGCACTCGCTCTTCCCTAAAAACGAACTATTATTTGCCAAATCGATGAAAGCAATCCTGCTTGATTAGGAGAAAACAAAATTGGAGCGGGTTAAAACACAATTATATCAAGCAGGCAATATTATTAGGAATATTCACTCACCGGGGTCTTTTTTCTATGCTGTTGGGCACTATAGCTGCGACTTCTGGAACTTCTTCTGGACAGGCACTCTGCCTTTCTTGTCCGATGACGCGTCGGAGGAGAGTGTGGTGCGCGACTATTTCTCACACGAGGTGAGGCGGGTTTCCTGGAGCTCGACTGCTTCCAGGCTAAAGCGGATATACTTCTATGACACTATTGTCTTAAGCGGTGTGGTTCCAACGACGAGCGCGGCGGGAAGAGAGCGCGCGTCGGTCGCGCGTGCCTTTTATTCCTTCGGTTGCGATGATTACGTGATATTCTAGAATCATCTTCTTTCCCTTCCACCCCACCACCCCGATGTGTCGATAGGAGGGTAGGAATGATATCGTTTTGGAAAGGGATAAGCGATTTGGCAGCCTGCCGTCAAAATAAAAAAATACGAATGGTTTTCCGCGCAACCAGGTATTATTGATTAATAATTAAACAAATTATTCCTAAGACGCCATCTCGTGTCATGGAATATAAATTATGAAATTAATATGTTCAGATGCGACATTTCTGTGGGTACTTAAGTGTAGGAAGAATATATTATTACACACATTTTTTTTGTAGAAACATATATAAATTATTATAATTGGGCTAAATTTTTCATATTTAGATCTGCTTATTATTCTTTTATTTTATTTTTATGTTTCCACATCAAAGTCATAGTGGAATAAATTCGTCCATTTTTACCTCTCGCGTGCCCAGCATTTATGAACGACTCTTATTCTAATTTAAATAAATATATTTGTAATTTAAATATTATGTTAATAAGTTTTGTTAAACATACATTTAGTATGTTTTTTTATATTTGACATACCTTTTAAAATATTCAGATAAAAATATTATTAAAATGTAATTGTGATATAATATTATGTAATATTATATTAAATAAGCAAATATAATATACAAAATAAATAACTAAATTTAAATATTGTTCTCGATATAATTTACCTATTTAAAAATATAATCTACTATTACCTACGGATCATTCTACCTATGTTTATTCTATGATAAACAAACCAACCGCCCGAACACAGAGTAGCAGCACACAGATAGCAGTTCTAGTACGTATAGTACATATTACTTCAATGATTTAAGTGCATGATTTGCCAGAACGCCTGTCGACGATGGCGTCGAGGGGCCTTTTTATTCTTGCGTACCCACACATGTTCACCTTTCTTCAGTTTTTTATTAACTATGTCTTTAGGGTTATCTTTGCGATTTGTACGTAAAGTGCCAGTTGTATGAGTTCTCAATTCAAGTAATTTTTGTGACAAGCTCACAGACTTGTAGTCGTTGTCCATAAATAGATGATGTCCACATAATATGCATTGCCGCATCAACTTTAATACAAGTTTTTCAGTTTTTGATCCAGTTTCAGGAGTTGAAGCCTGCTTTCCACTATACATTTTCATGTGAATAGTGTTGAGCAGGACATACAAAAGGCGTTACATTTGTCCTGTACATGACGACAAAATGTAAGAGCGGCTCGGCATTTTATAATGTACTACTTCAAATTTTATGTCGCGGCAGTCGCGAAGTCGCCTTACTCACTCTCCGTCTTCGTAAAACTATAACATGAGGACAGAGAGGGAGCGAAATGCATGCTACAAATTACAATAGTACGTCATTCTAAAATTAACATTACCTGACCGTGTTTCGAATCTCGAGCGAGAGGGAAATATGTCGCTGACATTGATATTAATAAATACTGTGAGGCGCACGTTGCAGCGAACTGTTTCCATTTATATGTGTTTTGAATATCGTAACCACAAGCTAATAAGAGTACTAACGTAATCGTAACGTACTTGAGTCAGTGACCAGTGCAAAAGTTTTTAATTTGATGCTTCGTTTGTGTAGTTTAAGTGAATAGATATTTTAATTTAGGTATATATTCAGGTATGTAAGTCTTTGTATTTATTCATGTTTTATGAATGTCTTTCAATACTTATTTATTTTTGTTTGTATGGCTACTTTGTGTTCGTGTTTTAATTTTGTTGTGGTTTTAATATTTTTGTTCGTCTGAGTTGATACTTTTGTTTATGACGACATTTGAATAAAAGATACCTATAAACTTTGTACAGTTATAGGTGTGGGTATGAGTATTTAAGTAAAAGATATTTTAGCGAATGTCGATTGTCCGTTGGCCAAGACACCTCACCGGTGCGAGCGGCAGCGGCAGGGCTTTTGTCAAATCAAAATAGATACCCTATTTAAGGGTTACCAGGCTACACAAATAAAATATCCCCTGTTAATAACGGTTTTCAGATGTTTACTTTATTTGACATTTTTTCTGTTTGCTTTTTGCATGCGCAGTATGTCTGGTGATGGTGATAGAAAATCCTCAAAAGCTTGGCAGTTTTTAAGGACCTCAACAATGATAAAGCCAAATGCAATTTTTGTCAGAAAGAATTTTCATACAAAGGCGGTGGTGCTTACAACCTAATCAGACACAAAAAAGCAAGCATCCACAAGTGTTTGTCACTATACGTGAATGTCCGATTGTAAATATAGCTTCTTCTGCAACAGAAATCCATAATTTGACAACACATTCCACTGATTCGATAGCACAAGAACTTGAGATGCCTACTGCTTCCACATCTACTGCTTCAACTTATGTCATGCCTGAAACACCTGATTTCTTACCAGCCACCACTAAAACACCAACCTATATAAAAGAACTCCAGCCACTAACACCAAACTAACACAGTACTTTTATAAACCGCTTTCTGGTAAAAAACTGAACATCTAAACAAAATGCTCGTAAAATTATTCCCAAAAAATTACTTAGCCTTCCATCTCATTGAATCCCCTGAACTCAAAGATTTTATTAAAGAATTAAATCCAGCCTACCAGTTACCTAGTCGTAAGACGTTATCTAATGCATTGATAACTAATGTCTATAATCAAACAAAAGAAAAGGTTAAGTCAGAACTCTGTCAAGTAGAACATGTGTGCATTACAACTGATGGGTGGACATCAGCCCCCAATGATAATTACTTAGCCGTGACAATACATTTTTTTTAATCAACAAGCAGAATTAAAATCTTTTTGGTTGGAATGTATACAGTTTCCAGATAGACATACTTCAGAAAACCTAACACAAGAACTAAAAAGAATTACAGATAATTGGGAAATTACTGACAAAATTGTAGCAGCTATCAGTGATAACGCTTATAATATCAAAGCTGCTATAAGACTTAATAATTGGAAGCATATACCTTGTTTCGCTTATACTCTCAACCTTATAGTCCAATCTGCATTAAAAGAAATAAAAGATATTACCACAAAAATTAAACAAATTGTCGAATTATTTCGTAGAAGTCCACTTGCATTTGAGAGATTAAAAAATATGCAAAAGAAGCTAGATGAACCCCTATTGAAGATAAAACAAGACGTTTACACACGCTGGAATTCCACGTGTGATATGTTTGAAAGGGTGTTAAAAATTAAAAACAGTGTTATGTCCACAATTGCTATCGATTATCCTGATACTATAAATATGACTTCTGAAGACATTGATGTTTTGGATTCGGCAATAGAAATTGTTTCATTTTCAAAGATGTAACTGAGGAGATGAGTTCAGAAAAGAATGTTACAATATCAGATGTGAAGTAATAGATAACGCATTTATTTCGTATTTTCAATTTTAACATTCTTTTTTTCATGTATGAGGTGTTTTATAAATTTCAGGTTATACTTATATCAAACGCCCTCAAAAAAGAAATGCCTAAAATTTTTATCTACGCCACATCCGGACTGTATTTTACGAATGACCCAAGTGCTTTTAAATGAAATTAGCACAAGGTTTTCGTGCATTGAGGAGAATAATATTTTTGCTGAAAGCACTATATTAGATCCAAGATTCAAAAAATATGGGTTTGAGAATGAGTACGCTTACAGTAAAGCATGTACAAATATCAAAGCCATGGCCGGGCGAATTCAAATACAAAGCACATGTACATCAGAGCCGCCATCTTCGTCGCCATCCCTTAAGCGTAAACGTAGCATATAGAATGAGTTTGATGAGCAATTGGATATGATAATAAAAATATTAATCCGACTGCAGGGAGTATTATCGAAGTCGATAAATACCTCAAGGAACCCCTACTGCCAAGGTCCCAAAATCCTGCCAAGTGGTGGTTTGTTAAAAAGGACGCCTATCCTAGGCTTTATAAGTTATTTTTAAAACGGCTTTGTATTGTTGCCACTTCAGTGCCTTCCGAGCGGACGGACGAACCAGCTTAGTGGCAACAAAGTCGCGCAAATATTATTTTTACATTCTAATTTATAATTGTATTTGCAAGATTTTTTATTATATTCTTTAAAATATATTTCTTTATCTTTTTATTTACCTACTTACAACCAATATACGAGTAATCGTCGTTTCGTATAATCGTTTCATAGTCAATGTCTTCAATCAGAGTACAGATTGTAACTGTACGGCAATAACGTCAAATGTCATATTTACACTCGTAACTTCAAACGTATCGTCGAGCTTCACCACGCCTCGCCCAAATTCCAAACCTCATTAGCCTCACCTCATTTGAAGTGGGACATTGTACTGGCTCAGTGCAAAAAAGAGGCTACTCTTACAAACTCTATTTTATGTCGTGTCCTACCCAACACTACATCTGAAGAACATAGTTTCAAGGTTCCCGCGTTTTTTCTTGATTGTTGTGACTTGCTGACTTGTGACATCTGTTTTATAATTTGCCAATTAAGGAAGGGAAAGGTGTAAGATCATATAGCCTCATCTGATATGTATTTTATTCGTTATATAATTTACATAAAGCTGATGTGGCCCATTGCGAAGTTTTTGGAATATTTTGACGATAGTTTAATCCCACAGATAATTGAAGACTTAGAGTAATTACATACATACGTATGCGTAGAAGCGTAAGACAGGGTGACGTCATATCCCCGAAACTCTTCACCGATGCATTGGAAGATATTTTCAAGCTACTGGACTGGAAACGATACGGTATTAACAACAATGGCGAGTACATCACTCACCTACGATTTGTCGACGATTAAGTTCTTAAGGCAGAATCGCTGGAGGACCTAAACACTATGCTTAGTGACCTCAATAGTGCCTCCCACCGGATAGGTTTTATGATGAACATGAAAAAAATGAAGATCATGTGTAACGTTCATGTCACAACTATGCCGGTAGTTGTTGGGAGCGCGCTCGAATTTGTTGACGAGTATGTTTACCTGGGACAAATAGTCCGATTAAGTAAGTCCAACTTGGACCAAGAGGTCAATTGACGGATTCAACTCGGCTTGGTAGCGTTAGGGAAATTACTATAAATCTTCTTATCTATACTTTAAAACCTAAAAACGAGACTGTACAATCAGAGCGTGTTACCAGTGATGACCTATGGAACTGAGACGTGGTCCTACACTGCTGGCCGTATAAGGACACTCAAGATCCCTTAGCGATCTAATGGAGAGGGCTATGCTTATTACTTAGAAGTGAGGATATCCGCAGTAGAACCGTAATGACTTACGTTTAGTAAGTAAGCTGAGGTGGCAATAGGCTAGCCATATAGCTTGAAGAACCGACAACCGATGGAAAAAAATGGAACTTGAGTGTCAGCCTCGGTATGCGAAGTTTAGGGCGACACCCACTAGATGGAGTGACGACCACAAAAGCACAATTTTTATTTTTGTTAAGGCAAAATTTTTATCGACAATACGTTGACTTTGGCGTACCTAATCTGCTACTGGTATGTGATTGATGTTAGTGATCTAATTAAATTATCTGGACGTGTTTTGACCTTTCAATACTAAAGTACGGGAACTAGTCAACTAAAGAATAAGAAATACCCTTTGGCGTTTGACATTAATTATTACGCAATAACTTTGTACAAGCGTACTCACAATATTTAAAATAACCTTTTATGTAAATTCAAATAATTATGAATTTATCTGTATTTCATTACTAGAGCTATAGTTCTTAATCACTAATTTAAATTCGAATCTTTTAAACAAAGCAAAATATAAACAATGTAACCAGAGTCATCATATTTGCTTGACTTTGTTTCAATGATATATCCTAATGTACCTTACCGCTGTGTGGGAATGATTCAAATTCGAATAAAATGATAGTAACATTGATTTCAAAGAATAACACTTTTACGAGAAATCAAAAATATAACCAATTAGGATAACGTTATATTTATTAATGAAAAATGGCTAAACGCCAACCATACTGTGCAAACAAGTAACCTGAAAGAGTCACACTGCATCTTTAGGTCGGCTCGACCGGTGAAGGACCACGCTCGTTCTGAATACCGGTAGAATATAACTGCATTATACTAGTTTTCTTTTACAGGATTGGGTGACAAATGAGCGCACAGTCCACCGGTTGCTGTGACCCATAGACATTTGCGAACAAAATGCAAATGCGTTGTAAGCCATGACTAAAATGGAATGCCTCGTTTTCAGTAAAAAGTGTCTCTGGTTCTCTACACTCACCATACGAAACAGCAGCATTAAGCTACTACTATTTTATGCTACGCTGGTATTCTCTGAAAGCGTTGTCCTTCCCCGGTCGAGCCGACCCATTCATGCATTCATACTATACTACTAATATAACTGCGGCATGGCTCTACCACGCTATAGGCATGCGATGCGGAGGGGAAGACATGCTGCCAAACAAATCAATTGCGATGAGTGCGGAAGGGTGAAGATGGATGAGGATAATTTTAAATAACCGCCATTTCTTATGTTCTGACTTCATGAGTAAATAATACAAAATATTTATTAATAACAAGCTTTTATTGATTATTGTCCTATAAACACAACATATCAGCCGATTGGGATGGGATGCGGTCTTTCTTTGCATCCTATCCTTGGGGGCGGGTTTGCTTCTCGCCGGACGATCCCAACGTTGTTGCGGATTCTGTCGCTGATGTGGTACTTCAGGGTATGGAACTTTTTATTCCTTCCTCTGTGGTGCCCATTGGAGGCAAATCTCAGCCATGGTTTGGTCGCTCCTGTAAAATAGCATCATGCTATAAGCAGGAGTGCTACCAGGCCTGGGCTGACGCATCAGCGTCCAGGGATGTAAACACCAGCGCTCTAAAAAAGAAGTATAATTCCGCCTCTAGGTCCTTCAAAAGAGTCATTGCCAAGGCAAAGTCAGAGCACATAGGCAGAATTGGCGAGAAACTAGTTCGTCTTCCTTCTGGAACCCGTACATTCTGGTCTCTCGCCAAGGCTGTCCAGGGGAATTTCTGTCAGCCATCTCTTCCATCTCTGCACAGGGAGGACGACTCACTGGCCCACACCGCAAAGGAGAAAGCCGATCTTCTAGGCTCTTTCTTTGCGTCTAACTCGACTCTCGATGACGGGGGGAGTACGCCGCCGACCATCCCGCGGTGTGAGTGCTCCATGCCGGAAGTGCAGTTCACTCAGCGCTCGGTTCGCAAAGCACTCCTCTCCCTGGACATCCACAAGTCGAGTGGGCCTGACGGAATCCCCCCAATTGTGCTGAGGACGTGTGCTCCAGAGTTGGCACCGGTTTTAACGCGTTTTTTCCGGTACTCCTACTCCCTAGGCATAGTCCCAAAATCATGGAAGACGGCTTTCGTCCACCCGATCCCTAAAAAAAGGCGACCGCTCAGACCCGTCCAACTACCGGCCTATCGCCATCACCTCCTTGTTCTCCAAAACAATGGAGTCCATTGTAAACTGCCAGCTCATGAGGTACCTTGAGGATCACCAGCTGATTAGTGACCGCCAATACGGTTTTCGCCGTGGTAGGTCAGCTGGTGATCTTCTGGTCTACCTAACTCACAGATGGGCAGAGGCAGTAGAGTCCAAGGGGGAGGCATTGGCCGTTAGTTTGGACATTGCGAAGGCCTTCGATCGGGTTTGGCACAAAGCGCTTCTTTCGAAGCTCCCTTCCTATGGGCTTCCCGAGAAATTGTGCGATTGGATCACCAGTTTTCTTGCAGATCGGAGCATCAAGGTCGTTGTAGACGGTGCAAGCTCCGATTGCAAGCCTATTAATGCTGGTGTTCCACAGGGTTGCGTGCTATCGCCAACGCTGTTTCTTCTGCATATCAATGATATGTTGCAGACCCGTAACATTCATTGCTATGCAGATGACAGCACTGGTGATGCTCTTTACACCGGCCGAGCCAATATTTCTCGGGAAAACGTCTCCGAGTGCCGGGACAAACTTGTGTCTGAAGTCGAGTCTCTGCTGGACAGAGTCTCGGATTGGGGGCGACTAAATCTAGTCCAGTTTAACCCCCAGAAGACACAAGTTTGCGCGTTAACCGCTAAAAAGTACCCCTTTGTCGTATCCCCTCAGTTTCAAGGCACTCCCCTTGCTGCCTCAGCCAGTATCGGAATTCTCGGCGTCGACATATCGAGTGACGTGCAGTTTCGTGGTCACTTGGAAGGGAAGGCCAAATTGGCCTCTAAAAAGCTTGGCGTGCTCAGCAGAGCGGGACAGTATTTCATGCCGGCACACCGCCTGCAACTTTACAAGGCGCAGGTTCGGCCGCACATGGAATACTGTTCCCATCTCTGGGCTGGGGCTCCCCAGTACCAGCTCCTTCCACTTGACCACATCCAGCGCAGAGCGGCTCGAATCGTCGACGACCGAGTGCTTTCCGATCGGCTCGATTCTCTGGCACTGCGAAGAGATGTTGCATCCCTTTGCATTTTCTTTCGCATATACCATGGAGAGTGCTCTGAGGAATTGTTCGGATTAATCCCAGCCGCCAAATTTCGTGAACGCACTACGCGGCAAACGTCCCGATACCATCCACACCATCTGGATGCTTGGCGGTCCACCACTGTACGTTTCAAAAGGAGTTTTCTTCCGCGTACAACCTCTCTGTGGAATAATTTACCACCAGCGATTTTTCCGGACCGATACGACCTGGGGACCTTCAAGAAAAGAGCTTACTCCTTTCTAAAGGGCCGGCAACGCGTCTGCAATTCCCCTGGTGTTGCAGTTGATCATGGGCGGCGGTAGTCACTTAACATCAGGTGAGCCACATGCTCGTTTGCCCCCCTCTTCTATAAAAAAAAAAAAAAAAAAAAAAAAAAACAAGCTTCGTATGAAGGTTTCTATTTTTTTTGCCTGGGTTCAAATGCAATGGAGGATTTACTATTTCAATTGTCTTTTAATCACTACGACGGCAGTAGGTCAACAGCAGGATCAATCTGAAATCAAATCATTTGTATGTTAAATCTGCCACACTTTTGGTTTTTGATAATGAATTAATGTACCAAGATTGTAACGAAGGTAGCTTAATTTAATACTGTGGAATACATGGCAAAATAAGGAAAGAAGGAAATTAATAATATTTTTATTTAACGGTTTACTTATATGAATGCTTAAATTATTTTCAATTTTCGTAAGAGTTTTTTCATGTGAACTGATGGGGGAAGGTTGGATGGGATATAGGCTTTTGTTTCCTAAAATAAGTTTATTATCTTTAAAACATTGATTGCAAAATAGGTGTCGAAAGATGATTTTTACAGAAAATTGAATTCGAAGTTCTTGGTATTTTAAACTCTGAACGAGTTTCAAGTTTTAGTATTGTTTATTAAGACTTAAATCACGTTCAAAGTATTAGAGAAGCTTGTGTCAGTCATTTATTGCTAATAAAATGCACAAAATAATGTTTGCAACTAACACGGTAATTGTACTAAATAGTTATAAAAACACTAAACATATATTATAAAAATCTTATAAAACCTGGATTGAAACTTATTATGTCATTAACTGAATATTTACCAGAATAGGTACAGCATTAGGTAATAGCAGAGTAAGCTTCTTCCTTTTTATTAACATTTTATCCTTAAAATGTCTGCTGCAAATTTTTGATGACGGTTTTGGTGTCCAATCTGTTCGTCCTGTAGGTACAATACAATTCCAACGTAAATTATCATGTTCAGGAAAACTGTAACAAGCCATTAAATCTTTCAGATATTTAAATAATAGCCACTGTAGAATACATATTGGTGGAGCGACGAGCCTAAGGTGGCCGAAGTCTAATTCCCCGGTCGAACCTTAAACCTATTACGCGAGATATTAATCAAAGTGGACTGTATCTTCGAAATGCTTCTACGCTTATATAACGACGACTATAGCGCGCGGTACAATGCACTCGCTCTTCCCTAAAACGAACTATTATTTGCCAAATCGATGAAAGGAATCCTGCTTGATTAGGAGAAAACAAAATTGGAGCGGGTTAAAACACAATTATATCAAGCAGGCAATATTATTAGGAATATTCACTCACCGGGATGTTTCTTCTATGCTGTTGGGCACTATAGCTGCGACTTCTGGAACTTCTTCTGGACAGACACTCTGCCTTTCTTGTCCGATGACGCGTCGGAGGAGAGTGTAGTGCGCGACTATTTCTCACACGAGGTGAGGCGGGTTTCCTGGAGCTCGACTGCTTCCAGGCTAAAGCGGATATACTTCTATGACACTTTGTCTTAAGCGGTGTGGTTCCAACGACGAGCGCGGCGGGAAGAGGGTGCGCGTCGGTCGCGCGTGCCTTTTATACCTTCGGTTGCGATGATTACGTGATATTCTAGAATCATCTTCTTTCCCCTCCCACCCCACCACCCCGATGTGTCGATAGGAGGGTAGGAATGATATCGTTTTGGAAAGGGATAAGCGATTTGGCAGCCTACCGTCAAAATAAATAAATACGAATGGTTTTTCCGCGCAACCATCTCCCCCCGCCCTTGAAGGATTTCCTACAAAAAATCACTAAAACAACTAGAGCTAAGATCAAACTAACAAAATAACTAACTAACGCTAAGATTACCTAAATTCAACTACAATTTCTAATCTAGAAAGCTAATTTAAATTATGGAAGAGGCAGGGGGCACAAACGGACAACAGGACGCAGGTAAGATCCAACCGTGGTCTTAACGCGAGCTACCCTAATTACTCCGTCGGAACCGGGAAAGACCTCTTCGACAATTCCTAACGGCCAGTGGAGAGGCGGCGTATTCTCTTTGGTGAGCACAACTACAGTTCCTACAGCTAAAGGCTCAGTTGCTGTGTTCCATTTTTGCCGAGACTGCAAAGTATGCAAGTATTCCATCCTCCATCGTTTCCAAAACGATTGCACTAACCGGTCTAATAATTTGTGGCGTGCGGAAATGCTAAGTCTGTTCTCATCCATATCTACGGCGGGAAAATACTTTAAAGGCGTTAAATTTAAAAAATGTGCTGGAGTTAGAGCCAGCGGTTCCGAGGGGTCACTAGACAACGTACGACAAAGTGGGCGGCTATTCATTACGCATTCAATTTGAGCGAGCACCGTACTTAGCTCTTCGAAGGACAAAATTTGATCTCCTATTACTCGGTATAAGTGACTCTTTAGACTCTTAATATTAGTCTCCCAATTGCCCCCAAAATGACTCGCGGCTGGGACGTTCAGAGACCACTCAATGCGGTTCTCGGCTAGAATGTGAGCGAACTCCGAATTATAATACTTGCTAGCTAAGAGCTCATGTAGTTCTGATAAAATACGTTTTGCACAGACGTAGTTCGTACCGTTATCCGAATATAATTTACTTACAGGGCCACGGCGGGATAGAAATCTTTTAAATGCACCCATAAAGCCTGCTGTGCTTAGATCACCAACGAGTTCTATATGCACCGCTCGAGTAGTTAGACATACGAAAATGCAGACGTAAGCCTTTGTGGATCTTATACCACGCCCGCGAGTGAGCGTGACCTTAAACGGACCAGCGAAATCAGACCCGGTGTGCGTAAAGGGCTTTACTGATTGTATTACTCTACAAGATCTAAGTTCCGCCATTTCCGGAAATGACGGCTTGGGGCGTGCCCGAAAGCAAGCTATACATCTGTGCACCCGATTGCGTATTAAACTACGTGCAGAAAGAATCTAATAATTCTGACGCAAGATCGATATCAGCAAGTCGGGGCCAGCGTGCGAATTCAATTTATGATGGTAATCGACTAATAAATTCATGATATGGTCTATGCGCGGTAAAACTATAGGGTGCCGTTGGTCGAAACTCAACTGCGAGTTGGACAAGCGTCCACCTACCCTTACAATCCCATCTTGTAAAAATGGCTTAAGGCGTTGAAAGGCGCGACTACAAGCTCTATTCGATTGTAATCTTGTAATTTCTTCAGAGAAGTGTGCACGTTGAAGTTCACGTAATACTAGCGACTCGGCATAGTTGTAATCGGACGCTAAGACATACGAACGTCGCGGTAAAAGCTTCGCGAATCGACAAACGTAAATTACGCTACGCAATAATTTCGACCAAGAGGACAAGCGGTTCGCCAAAGCAATGATTGGAGAAACCTCGCTCGAAACGTTCGCCACTAGAGCGTGTCTCTTCTCTTCCGGCGGTTGTGACACTGACGAAGGTTCGAAATCGGTTATTGGCCATTGCGAGGGATCCAAGTGAACCCAAGAAGGTCCGTGGAACCAAAGCGGGTGGTCCATTATTTGCATCGGGGTGAGTCCACGGGATAGACAATCGGCAGGGTTTTCCGTACCGGACACGTGATAAAAGTTCCGCGTTTCTAACTCGTCTTGGATCTTGGCCACTCGGTTCGCGACAAAAGTATCCCAACGGTGGGGTGAAGAATGAACCCAGCATAAGGCGACGGTGGAGTCGGAAAAGGCAAATATCCTTTCTATGTGAACTCTATCCCTACATGCGCTGATAACTGCGGTAATAAGTTTGGTGAGTACTAATATTGCGCAAAGCTCTAAGCGCGCCAGAGAGACAACCTTACGGGGGGAGACTCTCGACTTAGAACTAATGAGGCTAATCGAATTTCTACCATTATTCTGAACGTGGAAATATACAACGCCCCCCGTAAGCCTTCTCGCTGGCATCTGCAAACCCAACGACCGTTATGACGCTATTTCTATCGACGTTTATATGACGCGGTATTTTAATTTCTCTTAGTAAAGGAAGTTCCTCTCTAAAACGCTGCCACAACCGAACAATGCTGTCAGGCGGCGAGTCATCCCAATCGCATTCAAATAACCAAAGTTGTTTAATCAAAAGCTTAGCGTATAATACCACCGGAGCTACGAAACCCATGACGTCCCATAATCTAGCAACGCATGACAGTATTGTGCGCTTTGTGCATTTCTCTACGGGCGGATTTACCTTAAGGCTAAACACGTCGAACTCTGGTGACCAACACAGACCGAGCACCTTGTGTGTATCAGAATCGTCGAATTCCTTTATCGCCGAAAGACGGTGTGATAGTGGGATTGTATCTAAAACCGGACGCGAATTACTAGTCCACTTCACAAGATCGAATTGACCCGATTTCATGAGCCTTATAACCTCGGCGGTGGTTAGGATGGCCTCCTCCACGCTATCGACCGAGTATACAAAATCATCCATATATAAACCGCTCTCAATTGCCCTCTTAGCTTTAGGGTAAGAGGGACCTTCATCGTGGGCGAGCTGTTTCACCGTGCGTAACGCATGAAATGGGCGCGACTTTAAACCAAAACAAACGCGGTTAAATTCAAACACCATTAGAGGTTCCTTTGGGTTGAAACGATATAAAATGCGTTGGAATCTACGGTCGCATTCACGGACCCCTATGCAAAGAAACATTTGGCGAATATCGGCGGATAGTGCTATACTAAACAAACGAAAATTGGCTATTATATTAAATAAACTGCCCTGTAAATTTTGCCCACTATAGAGGATATCGTTAAGCGACAGGTGAGTGCTAGTTTTAGCACTAGCGTCGAGCACTACACGTAACTTAGATGTAAGTTTGTCCTCCCTAATGACCCCGTGGTGTGGTATGAAATACGACGGTGTGTCTTCGTAGTTATCTAATTTCGAAGCCACGAGTGATATGTAACCTTCTCTTATATATTCGTTAATGACGCCGTCATAAGCTTCTTTTAACTGGGTTGAAGCGAGCATCCTACGCTCCAAGCTGTAGAAACGTTTTTCCGCCATTTGACGCGAATCGCCGAGAGATAAAACATCTCCTTTAAAAGGTAGCGCTACACTATATCTACCGTCGCGATCACGAACGGTCGTGCGGACGTAAATTTCCTCGCATAATCTGTCATCTGAGCTAGCTATGGGTGGGACGTTCACCTCCTCCATCTCCCAAAATTTGCGGACTAACGACTCGAGCGGTTCGACAGCCATACCACAATAAGAGGTTGCCGAAATACTATCTATGATGGGGGCGGAGCCAACGATGACATAGCCCAATACGGTTTCCAGTGCGTAAGGCGCGGTATGCGAGGAGTTGCCCCTGACCTTGTTATTTAGCAAAAGATGAGGGAAAAGCGATGCTCCAATGAGCATGTCTATGTTTCCAGGAACGGCGTAAGTGTCGTCCGCTAGAGTCAAATTTGTAAATTCAATCGTTGCCGAGGTGTCAACCGAAACGGTTGGCAACCGTTCAGTGACCCTATCTACTACTAGCGCATTTATATCAAAGTTAACGTTACGATCTATCCGAGAATAAAATTTTAAATTTATATATCCCTGGGTAGCTTTACTAGTACCTCCGATGCCTTTGACTACAGGACATGAAAGTGACCTATTTATTACTAAGCCTAAGCGCTGACAACATTGTCGCGTTATAAAGCTATTTTGGGCTCCGCTGTCCAGCAGTGCACGGACGCTTTGTTCGTTTCCACGCGAATCCCTAACCAAAATACGCGCCGTACCCAGTAACACGGTTGAAGGAGGTTGTGCTCCCATATTCGCCAATGAGCACAGAGCGACATCACCAGGTCGACCGCTAGAATCGTTGACTTTAGTAGGGGTGAATTCCTTATCCGCTTTACTTGACGCCGCTATGTTGCTATTTTCAAAATGTAATAGCGTGTGATGTTTCCTGGCGCACTTGCTACATACGGAACTCGAATTGCATTTTGCAACTAAATGCTTATCACTTAAGCAGTTCAGACATAGGTTGTTTGTCTTTACTAATTTATAACGTTCGCTTGGTGAATATTTACGAAAAGTCGCACAATTATATAAATTACCGTGTTTATCTTTACATACGATGCAAGCATGCTGAAGTGATGTTGACGTAGCGGTTACGTAAGTTAACGACCCTGCTATTTTAGATGGTTGAGTCTGTCTACGGTCGACGCACCTTTTAATCTCCTGTTTAACGTTCGGAGAGCGCTGCATCACCTTTATTTGATCTCGCACGAACGATGCTAATGAATGAAAGGAAGGCATCTCCGAGCTACGATGCTCCATTTCAAACGCACGCACGGTGTCGGGGTCTAATTTCTTTAGTGCAATATGGAGAAACACCACGTCCATAAGGTCATTAAATTTCAAATTCTTAAGTGCAGCCACCGATGCCACAAATTTATCTAAAAACTGCTCTAAGCCGTTGATGTTCGCGGATGATATAGGTTTAAGATCGAATATCTGGTTCAAATATTCGGAAGCTAACATTCTCCTATCTTCATATTTAGTTTTAAGCGTTTCGAATATTAACAAGTAATTGTTTGCTGTAGGTGTAAAACCCGAGCAAATTGACTGTGCCCTGCCACTAAGTTTACTAATTAAATAATATAATTTTTCAGCGTCCGATAACGATGGGTTATTGTGTATATTGTTTTGAAAACTACTGAAGAAGAAGGGCCATGTCTTAATATCACCATTGAATACCGGAATATCTATTGGCGGCAACCTAATTGAGTCACGTGGACGTACCTGTATTTCCGGCTTTGCTTAGTTTTGAGATTGTAAGAGTTTCGCCGTTCTTTTCACGCGACACAACATATCTTCAAATGCTAGAAGCGGTGGGTAGTTCACTATGTATTTCGGGTCGATTTGTAATTCCAAATGATTAACTTGGTCTAATATTCTTTCGTAATCCGTCCGCAAAGAATCCACCGTTTCAATTTCATTCAAAACGGTTTCCCGCACTGCTTCTACATTGATGTTCTTTATGTGATCACTAATACTTTGTATACGTGAAAAAAGTATGTCCCTCTTGGCATAAAGCGTTTTAATTTTAATTTAATTTCCACTAACTGCCATTTTAAATTATTATAATAAAGTTATATTAATCACAATTAATCTCAAAACGCACAAATAATGGAGAATGGACACTCGTATGCCGTATTACGTAATTAAATCGAACACCTGTTACGCGTGTCCCTCGCTAAACTCAATATTTTTATCAAAATTGTCGGGTAAGCGTACCAAACGGTTGCGATTACACTGTTTCAATTATTTAAGCGACTAATGTTGGTTCAAACGCTCGTATTACCAATACTAGATTATGCAGATGTATGCTATGCTGATGCCTCTCAAGAACTTCTTAACAAACTGGATCGTCTTCTCAATAATTGTATTCGCTTTATCTTTGGCTTACGTAAATTCGATCACGTCTCTTCATTCCGTTCTCAGCTCAAATGGCTGCCTCTTCCACTTCGTAGATCTTTTAGAATCCTTTCTATGCTATTCTCTATTTTACACGATCCGTTTGTCCCTGCATATCTGAAATGCAAATTTCAGTATCAGAGCGATTCTCACAACCGATGTCTTCGTTCCGCGGAAAATCTAACTCTTCATGTTCCTTTCTGTCGCACGGGCTTCTCTTACAATTCTTTCACTTCAAATGCAGTAAGACTCTGGAACATGTTACCTAGAAATATAAAAGAAGCAAAAACTAAACCTATCTTTAAACGTTTACTCTGAGAATATTACTTAAAGAAGCAGTAGTAGTTTCGGATTATAATAAAAAATTTAAAAAAACTTCAGAAACTGTTATATTCTCAAGTATGTATAGTATAAAAATATCATATTTATTTATTCTGTATGTATTTATTGTGGGTATTTGTGTATATATATAAAATAATATTGTATGCATGTAAGTAGTAATGTAAATGTATATGTATGTGTATTGTTTATTATCACTATATTATAATTTTGTATTTTTTCCTTAAACCTTTAATTTTTTTTTAATTATGAGTTTTGCACCCATCACTAGATTCTCTGCACAAACCAAAGGTAGACTGGTAGAGAATGCCTTTAGGCATTAAGTCCGCCTTTTTGTACATTTCTTTTATGTGTGCAAATAAAGCTTAAATAAATAAATAAATAAAAGACTAATAAGCTTTAAATTTAAACCAAATACAAACACTATTTAAATGAATAATTCTGTTTGCGAGTACCTAACCAAAATTTAAATTTAAACGAACACTATTTAAGACTATTCCATAAATTAGAGTGCATTATCTAAATAATTAATTTAATAATTCGACCAGAAAATGGTTGAACGACTACTAAACACCAGTCCAAATCCTGCCGAAGGCCCATAAAATGGTGGAGCGACGAGCCTAAGGTTGCCGAAGTCTAATTCCCCGGTCGAACCTTAAACCTATTACGCGAGATATTAATCAAAGTGGACAGTATCTTCGAAATGCTTCTACGCTTATATAACGACGACTATAGCGCGCGGTACAATGCACTCGCTCTTCCCTAAAACGAACTATTATTTGCCAAATCGATGAAAGGAATCCTGCTTGATTAGGAGAAAACAAAATTGGAGCGGGTTAAAACACAATTATATCAAGCAGGCAATATTATTAGGAATATTCACTCACCGGGATGTTTCTTCTATGCTGTTGGGCACTATAGCTGCGACTTCTGGAACTTCTTCTGGACAGACACTCTGGGTAAACTCTCTGCTTTCTTGTCCGATGACGCGTCGGGAGAGAGTGCGGTGCGCGACTATTTCTCACACGAGGTGAGGCGGGTTTCCTGGAGCTCGACTGCTTCAGGCTAAGCGGTTATACTAGCGGTACGCGTGGGCAAGAGCTCTTTAGGACACTATTATCCTAGGCTGTGTTGTTCCAACGGCGAGCGCGGCGGGAAGAGGGTGCGCGTCGGTCGCGCGTGCCTTTTATACCTTCGGTTGCGATGATTACGTGATATTCTAGAATCATCTTCTTTCTCCTCCCACCCCACCACCTAGATGTGTCGATAGGAGGGTAGGAATGATATCGTTTTGGAAAGGGATAAGCGATTTGGCAGCCTACCGTCAAAATAAATAAATACGAATGGTTTTTCCGCGCAACCACATATTATTATTTCCTATAATAATGTCCTCCAGACCGAGTTTCGGCCACGGCGGCCTGCCTCAACGGAGGCCAGCCATCGGCGCAGGACAGGATTATAGTGCCCAAGTGTACGCGCAAGCACAGGTGCACTCTCTATTTCCTTACTCTTATAATCCGATGGGACGGTAAACCGACACGACCGGAGAGAGATCAGGCGCAGGACTAACGGCTTTACGTGCTTTCCGAGGCACGGGGTCGAGACACCACCAACTTCCTGACTCCGGGCAACTACTGAGAATTTTTGACGGAAACACTCAATAATTAATTTTTGGCCCGACCCGGGATTCGAACCCAGGACCTCATGATCAGCAGTCGCACTACTACAACCACTAGACCAACGAAGCACTCCTATAATATTGTCTTTCCTGTAATAGTAGGTAATAATTTATAGACTTGTTGGCAACTCCAAAGATATTAGGTTAAAATTAACAATTGCTATTTGTTATGTTCGCGGATACGGAGCGCAGGGGACTAGTTAAACACTCAACGGCTGTTGATGTACTGCTTTAATTGCAAACATTATTATTGGGCGCGGACGCAGCCGCGCACAGGTATAATACACAACATTCCTCCCCCTATAGTGAGGGTTTTATAATATGTAATACCTTATATAAAAGAACTAACATATATAACATATAAGTAAATATATTTAAAACATATTAAAAAAACTTTTTATAATCAACCTTAGGGCGATTTCGTTTTAATGGCACTTGATACTCTTGTGCTCGTGATACCTCTTCTTCATCATCCGACGACTGTGGACGCCGAACTCCTCGCGTTATTGTTATATGTGAGGGTGATCGTGATTGGCGGCAAGAGTCATTAGAATTCGTCAAGTTCTCATTAGAAGTCTCAGCTGCAGGCGCAGGTGTTAATATTCTGTCCTCGGGTCCATCCCCCTCTCCCAGCTCGCGAACTTGGTCATGACATTGCGAATCTGGCGGTAATATAGGTACGCATGACGCCGGTGTCGATACTGAACTACCTGGGGTATCAGGGCTGAGAATATCTAGCTCCCAAGGTCTACTTGCATTAATGGTGCCTTTATATAAAATTATTTGATTTACATGTTTTTTTACAACAGTATTTAACAAAGAGTCTAGTATTAAGTATATGATTTTACCAAGTTTTCGTATAACTATGCCTTTACACCAATTGAACTTATTTTTATTCAAATATTTTTTATATAAAACATATTGTCCGGGTAAAAACATTTTTTCTTTCCCACCATGCGACTTAACCTGTGAACACTGTTTTGATCGGACTGTTTTAGCGAGTGAGGAAGACAGGGGCGGCGATCGTGCTGGCTTTAATATATCTAACCGCGATCTCAATTTACGACCAAAAACTATTCGCGCAGGAGATAAACCCGTCGTGGAATGGACCGAATTATGGTAATCGAAAATGTACTTTAAAAGATTTAATTATTCTCTAACATTATTGCTGCTCAACAAACTAGACTTAATACCCCTTTTTATTACCTTCACGTAGCTTTCAGCTTGTCCATTACTTGCCGGGTGGTAGGCAGGTGACGTGATATGCGTAATGCCGTTAAGATGACAAAAGTCTAAGAACTCCCGGGAGCAAAACGATGTTCCATTATCAGTCACTATAGTCTCTGGAAGACCGAACCTTGACATGTATTCATATAATTTATCTATAACTGCGATGGAAGCACAAGTAGTATTCATGCGGCAGACTTCGACCCATTTGGAGTACGCATCAACGATCACCAAGTACATATGTCCGTTGATGGGGCCGAGGAAATCGAGGTGTATTCTTCGGAAAGGGTCAGCAGTATATTTCCACGGGGAAATATGTACGCGCGGCGGCGCTGCTCGTAGTTGCATGCATATTTCACAAGAGCCAATCATACGCTCAAGGACGCCGTCAATACCTGGAAACCAAAACCGAGAGCGAGCTTCGGCTTTAGTTTTAACAATACCCATATGTGATGCATGTAGCTCCGATATCACTCTATCACGTAACGATCCAGGGATAACTATTTTATGACCACGCATAAGGCAACCATTTTCATATGACAGTTCTAATTTACATAAACTATAGGGTTTTATCTCTGGATCATTAACTTTTTTTGGCCATCCCTCTAAAACATAATGTATGACCTTTTTCATAATGCGATCTTTATTTATTGCATCACGTAACGCCTGTAGGGTTATTGGTATCGCGCCCTTGACAACGAAATTAACGTACGCTGCGCGGTCGTCGATATCGGCGGTTTCCGTGTACCCCGCGTTTCAATCCCCGCCCGTGCCGCTACTGCTCGCATCGGCGCCCGGGAGGCTGAAACGCGACAAGTAGTCTGCACTGTTATTCGAACTCTATCGTGTAATTATATCCGCTTAGAAATAAAGCATATCTCTGCAAACGGTTGGCCGATACCTCCGGAATTCCTTTGTATGGCCCAAAAATTGATAATTACGGTTTGTGATCCGTACGTAGAATAAAAGGCGTAGACCTACCATATAAATATTGGTGGAACCTCCGTACTCCAAATACGATAGCAGTAGCTTCTTTTTGTATTTGAGAATACCTTTTCTCGGCATTATTTAACGTCCGTGATGCAAACGAGAGTGGCTTTTCAATACTTGCACTATTCTTTTGCGATAATATAGCACCTAACCCGTTAGGTGACGCATCCACGGTTAGTATAACTGTTTCATCTGGATTATAATGTGTTAAAACCTGTTCCGAGGATAATATTTTTCTTATATTGTCGAACGCTTCGTTTTCTACTTTAGACCATTTCCATTTTATCCCCTTTTTTAATAATTGGTAGAGGGGGGATAAAATAGATGATGCGTTTGGAACAAAACACCTGTAGTAATTGACGAGGCCTAAAAACGATTGTAATTGGTTAACATTTGTGGGGATTGGCGCTTCTAATATAGCTTTAACCTTTTCCGGTGACTTCTTTAAACCGTTTCTATTTATGACGTATCCCAGGTAACTTATTTCGTCTTTAAAAAAACTGCACTTATTTTTTTGCAACGTTAAGCCCGCGTCTTGTAATCTTTGTAGCACCTGGTGTAGCCTGTCTAGGTGCTCGGCATCGTCTTTGCCGGTTATCAGAATATCATCAAGTAAAAAATGTACTCCATTTAACCCTGCTAGTACGTATTCCATTGCACGCTGGAAAATAGCCGGCGCACTAGCTAAGCCGAAAACTAAACGTGTATAAGAAAATAAACCCCGATGGGTATTGATACATGTTAGCTTTTGGGATTCTTCATTTAGGCAAAATTGATTATACGCCATTGAGAGGTCAAGCTTAGTAAAGTATTGGCCCCCGTGTAACTTAGAAAAAAGTTCATTAACCGTCGGCAATGGATATTGGTCTATAACCAACTGTTTGTTTAAGCTAACAGAATAATCTGCACATATTCTGACAGAGCCATCGCGTTTTAATACGGGTACGATTGGGGATGCGTATTCAGAATAATTAACCGGACGAAGTACCCCTGGATCGACCAAACTCTTTAGTTCGCTATCTATTTTATCCTTCAAGGCGAAAGCAATAGGACGCGCCTTAAAAAACAATGGCTTAACGTTCTCTTTCAAGGTTAACTTAACTTCATATTTATTGAAACACCCAAGTTCTCCCGAAAACACCTTAGGATAACGTATGTGTAGCGTTTCAATTTCATTCTGATGCTTACAATAATGTATTGGCGTCAGTTGAAGTTCGAAACGTGCAATAAAATCCCTACCGAGCAGTGGCGGGCCGCCATTACGAACTACATACATTACGTCTAGCACACACGTTTTACCCCGCCACTGAAGCGACATCTGTACACGGCCAGCACAACCTAAAACTTTACGGGTGTAACTCACTAATCTCTTTTTAGTGAACGATAATGGTACATCGTGGAAATGCAATTTATATGTTCTTTCCGATATCACAGTCACCGCCGATCCGCTATCGATTTGAAAATCTAAATCTATGCCATTGACAATAACGGTTTCTACTAAAGGCTCACCCCTAACTGATCGTATATTAAATATCTTACCGTCATCGCTGTCCTCGCCCACCTCACTCGTATTTACGTAATTCACTTTTTTGCACATTCTACGCAAGTGTCCTTTCATATTACACTTTTTACATCTGTAATTAGCGAAACGACACTCCGATGCACTGTGACTCGTATAACCGCATACTGCGCACTTTTGACGAGAACGCACGCACATCGAATCCTGACCAATTTTGTATAGCTGGTCCGTGGTGGCATCGGTGACGACGGTAGTGGTGGCTGCGGCGCTGGCGGCAATCGCCCGCGCGCTTCGTACGTTCTCCGCTAGCTCAACAGCTTTTGCTAATGTTATACCCGAAATATCCTGCGTATATAACTTTTCTTTTTCCACTCCTGGCAGCATACCCATAATATACCGGTTCCTCAGTGCCTCCTCCACATTGGAAAATTGGCAGTGAACGGTTAGGCCGCGCAGTCTAGCGGCCCACTGCGACGGTGACTCGGCGGGCTGTTGGGTAGCGGCATAGAAATTGTGGCGCTCGCTAAATCCAATCTGCTTCGGTGTGAAATGAGTATCCAAGATGGTTACGATATCCTCAAACGGAATTTGCTGGAGATCCTTTGGTACAGCGAGATCTGAGGCAAGCTTAAACGTACCATCGGCGAATGCGCTGAGCAGAATTGCTCGCCTTTTAACTCCTGCAGCATCATTTGACGCATTTATGTCGTTTGCAATAAACCATTGCGTAATTCTGGTTCTAAATATCTTCCATGATTGCAATTCGTGGTTAAAAATTGGTAAGGGACCACAGCTAAACGACATTTTTTTTTCGTAAAAACGCGGGTAAGAACTCGTCGCCAATGTTATGTTCGCGGATACGGAGCGCAGGGGACTAGTTAAACACTCAACGGCTGTTGATGTACTGCTTTAATTGCAAACATTATTATTGGGCGCGGACGTAGCCGCGCACAGGTATAATACACAACACTATTATTGTGGTTTTTAACGATAAATTTACATCTAGAGTAAGGTCATCTGGTCATTAAGTGTGACGAAAAATAATTAAAACTATAATCGACATTTAAATACCTCTACTCTGTAAGGATTTAATATAGAGAATTCAGTTACCTACAAGTAGCATTTTGTAATTTGAGGTAATTAAAACTAATTGAAGTGGAAGACTGTCATACTTACCCATCAATGATGCACGTGTGACAGTACGCTTCATTTGTAGTTATTTATTATTAACTTCATTTGTAGTTATTTATTACTAACTTTATCATTAACTGTGATTTTCAACAAAATTGATGAGATGATACCTTTGAGTATAGAAATTTTCTATGCTCAAAGGATGATAATAACGTCGATATATTCTATGATCTGTGGAAACGATTTGAACGTCCATTTTTGTGTAACCATGAATTTTCCCCAACATGGGGCAAGTGATACTGTTTATAACCGATATAGTGGTGTGTGCCTTTAAATAGATTTACTACACTATGTTTCGTAACTATAATAAAAGCAATGCCAAGTGATAAATAAAATTTAATTCAGAAAGTTAATCATATAATCATAACAAATGGATTAGGTAGGACGAAATTAGGTGAGGTAAGTGTAACTGTATACGTATGTCAAAGAATAGTGAATTGCAGGTCGCAGAAACATATTACTCCATAAGTAACAATATTATTCTTTATCACCCACCTTGTATCTGGTTAAAATAACTTCACGACACAACGAAACACTTATTAACTTCATCTCTTAAATTTGGGCTGTCTGTCGCCAGTTGAGTAGTTTTTAAAAGTAACGTCTGTTGATAAAATAGTTCAAGCTATGTACTTAACTGTCAGTTTAGTCAATAGCGTAAAATTTCTTGTGTTTTTAACAGATGGAATTAAACCAAAAACCGTGTTTAGGCCGCATAATTTTCATTTGTTACACTTACCCAACTGTTACACTTGCCCAACTGTCACACTTCCTCAGGTGACCCTACAATAAACACAATAAATGAATTCTATGAAATGTTAAGAATTCCCAGTAACCGATAAAAAGTGGTATACTTAGAAATGAAAAGACAACCCTGGCATTTTCGTTCCACTATCACTTTTACACCCTATAACACTACACCGCATCATGTTTTTTTTTAATTGTTGAAATACTAAGTCTTAATGGTTCACAATGAAATGTAACATGAATTACTGAACATAAATTTATAAAAAGACAATATCCCGCTACACGTTAGCTGCCAAACTTTGTTTAGCAAAGTAGTGGGCTAACTTTGAAAAACGTGGCATGCTCAGCGAAACAAGAATCTCATCGTTCTATTTCATTTGTTTACACGACTTCGGTGTAAGTTGCTCTTTCTCTTGTGTGACTGCGACAGTAGATATCAATTTGTCTAAAGCAGACTCTGTCTACGAAAGTACCCGTGGGAAAAGATGAGCGCCTCATAATTTGCCGTGCGAGATTCGCCGAAGAAGGATTTGTAGAAAAAACGTACGTAAATAGTACGACTGGGCTAAAGTGGTGGAGAAAACAAAAAAAAATTGTTATGAATAACTGTGAAAGTGATATTCATTTTAACTGTATTGTTACAAGCTAACGGTTCGTGACAATAAAAACTGCCGAATGAATCAACAAGATTGACACTTTAATTACCAAACACCAATTATAACTTAAAACACACTAATAAATAAACACACTTACCACTTTAGTTTACAGTTATATTGCTCCGAAGTCTTCGCTTGAATCGCAAATTTAATACTGACTTGGTTGCGGTCCTTACTGGCCTTACTAGGCATTTTCCACTGAAAACATCTAGAATGTTCGAGCAGAATGGCGAAAATTCTAGCAAGGAATTTTCAAGAAAGTTCTTGACACTCCTATTTTTGCTACTTGATACTAGATAGCGCCAATAACCACCCCCCATATACCAGGCATTAATTATGGCGCGCAACACTGCCTCCTCCTAAGGCATGCTCATCCCCAGCATTATCGGCCCCATAGTAGTGCGCCAGTCGATCCACATGGACGATCTTAGGAGTACCTCTTGCACATTTCGGTATCCGGTAGGTTACGTCATTGATTCTTGTCACAATCCGGTACGGTCCTTCCCATTTAGTTTGAAACTTAGGAGAATTCCCTTTGCTGCGGACTGGATTGTGTAACCACACTAGAAAACCTTTGTCGAACCCTTTGATGTTCATTTTGCGGTCATACCGGGTTTTCATCTTATCAGACATTTGCCGTCCCGATAGTCTGACGTGCTCATAAATGTTATTCATTTTCTTCCGCAAGTCGTTTGCATAATCGTTTATACTGCGTGGGGCATCAGGTGGTATTCCGGTGATCAGGTCCGCAGGCAGCCGTAATTCTCTTCCAAAGCTTGCGAAAGCAAGCAAGCTTGTCACTGATGTACTTTCGTGAACAGCGCTTCGATATGACAACAAAACGGTTGTATGCACTTGTCCCAATCTCGTTGCCGATTGTCTATAACTTTTGAAAGGTACCTCTCCAATGCCTAATTAAACCGTTCTACCATTCCATCAAATTGCGAGTGGTAAGAATTTGTTCTTGTTTTGTGAGTACCTATAACTCCGCAAGTTTCCTGAAATATTTGAGACTAAAAATTCCTTCCTTAATCACTTTGAATCTCTAAAGATACTCCAAATTGACAGAAGACTTCATGAACTAGTTTATCTGCAACTGTTGAAGCTTCTTAATTTGGAATGGCGAAGACTTCTGGTCACTTAGTGAAGTAATCCATCACAACCATGAAATATTTGTTACCGCTTTCACTTCCGGAAACGACCCCGCAACATCAAGGGCTATCCTCCCCTATGGTGCACCACCATTGCACAATTTCAGTGCACCTCTACTACGAGTCTGAGGTCCCTTCACAGCCGCACAACTTGTACATTTGCGACACCAATCCTTGACACAGTGGACCCAGTAAAACTGTTCTCGGATCTTCAGTAGAGTTTGTTTAACTGCCAAATGGCCTCCTGAACAACCATTATGGTACAGCTGTAGAATATCCGATATCTTAGCTTTAGGGACAAACATTTGCAAATGACAGCTGTCTCCCCAACCATTTTCCCATTTACGGCATAGAACCCACCATCCCGAATCAGCAAGTTGTCCCATTGGGCCCAATAGCTTTTCGTGGTTCTTCAATCACTCCACTTGGGTTTAGGAGCAATAGCCTTCATTCATTCCAGAATTGGCTTGTGTCCGAATCTTCCTGCTGTGCATGTTTTAGGCTGTCCTTCCACTCGTTGCTGAGATGGTCTGTACTAAGCATTCTCAAAGATACCAATTCCTTACCCTCTTCCCAAGTACAATGCTTGCAATCTTCAGGACAAGGTCTCAGAATTTCTCAGAATTGTTTGTATTTCTGCTACTTGATACTAGATGGGGCTAATAATCACCCACCATGTCCCAGGCATTAATTATGGCGCGCAACAATATTATAGAAATCATATAATAATTAATATAAAAACGATAATGACGACGACAGTTGAACTAGTTGTAGTTAAAGTGATTAAATAAATTTATTTTTAAACTCGTTCAACAAGTAGTTTACAACTTGCAGTTTTTCATTTATACAACTTTGCTCTAAATAAAATTGTAAATGACCATAACAGAGAAAGAGAAAGGATCACCCTTTCTCTTTCTCTGTTATGGTCATTGATCTACCTAAAAATGTTGTCATTTTAGTACTTAATTTGTTTTTGTTTTTTTTTTTCTGATTTTGTGCACCCTACTTGTCAATCTTTTTCTTTGATAGAATCAGGCGTTACTTTGCGGAAATCCATTATAATAAAAAATAAAAACATAAATTTCTTTGCAACTTTGCAAAGTTGCAAAGAAATTTATATTTTTAATCTTTTTCTTATTTTTATTAATTTCTTCTTCTGGGTTGTCTGGAAGAGATTAGTATGTAGCAATAAATTCACCTTTTGTTTTTCTCTTATTATTTGTTTAATTCTTTCTGTTATATTTATCTTTTCTTGGTGTACAATAAAGAATATTGTTTTTATACAACAAAATTTATTACAACAAATACTACTAAGTGGATTACATCTCCAAAGAATCGAAATCAATAATCTTAGGAATTGGACTATTTTTTGGTTGGATAGCCTAGTCATGTGTTCCGTGGACTAATCTAATAAATGTGACAGCTGTCAAAAGATATTTCTTGGATTTGCTGGATTTTGAATACTTTAACTAGTATATTATAACGAATTTTATATTTTAATAATTTTAAAAATATTTACCAAATAACGATTTATTTGAAACTAGTGAAATAATAAAATTTATTGGAAATTGTACTAAGGTATAGTACAATTTCCAATAAATATATATATACATAGTTCAGATAGAATGGTAAATCATTCATAATTCATTGCGTTTCTAGTAATATATAAGACAATGCGTTTTTGTTTTCATTTCATTGTGGAAAATTTTGTTATCTCATTTTCTGTTTTATCTCATTAAGTACGTGTAAAATTGTTTTTTAATTTGTATGAAGCAAACCGCTATCTTAGAACTAACATGCTGGTTGCGGAAATTTGACTTGAAATGTACGTAAAATTTTAGTGTTGACTGTCAGTTTTGTGTCAAAATACGTGTAATTGTTAATCATTTACAGTTTTAGTACATAAAAATGAGGATAAAGTGCAATATTTTCAAAATTTCAATGTAAATACGCAATAGGTGCTATAGTGTCCATCTATGAGACGCCCCCAGTAGTGAATTCTAGTTCTCTGTTTTGCGGGTGGCGAAAAAAGGAACTAAAGTTTGCCATATTGCATTACGTTCAAATTCGGTTGAATTATTAGAATCGTAAAGAATCTAGCGCCCTCGAGCAGACAAACGGAGCTTGGTTGATTCCAATCTCATTCGATGATTTATGTAAAAATTAGATGTGGAATGTGGATATGCCATGTATGTTAACATAAGACTTCGGAATTTTTTAAACAATTTATTAAAACAGAAAAGTAGAAAGTATTTACATATTCTTTTTAATATTTTTATTTTAATATTTTTTTTGAATTTTTTTTTTTATTCTAATATAAACAGGTTGTGGTTTTTAATGTCACCTCAGACACATGTTTCTTATATCGGTTTTTTAATGTACATTTTATATGTATGCACTTTGCAAAATTCATAAATCAAAAAGAATTTAAAAAAATTTATTCTTTTTGATTTACTTTTTACGTACGTTTCAGTTTTGCAAATCATGTAACGTTGCGTTATGTTTTAACCTAGAGCAAGATTGCTGATATCTACAGTACCATTCGTAAATAATTAATACTGTAGATACAGTAAATCGAAAGTACCAGGAGCCTTTTAAGGAAATGAGTACCCATGTTATATATTTATTCAATTTTATACTTATGTCCATCAATGCATTTAGTTTTTATTGTTGCCTAGCTATAATTTGTTCAGCTGATTATTTCAGACTATCATCATTGAAATAGTTAAGTTAATTAAGTTACAGCCTATTTACGTCCCACTGCTGGGCCTTACCTCACTTTTGAGAGGGTTTTAGGGCAAAGAAGTGTCCGCCGCGCTGCCCCTATGCGTGTTGGCGAACTTCACATGTCTTCGGAATATTTTTTTCTTATTTCTCAGACAGCCAGACTTCCTTCCTCACGATATTTTCCTTCACCGCCGAGCACGTGGTAGATCAGCATTTAAAATTGCAATTAACAATTTCATTGACGCCAGCGGGGATCGAACCCAGTTTGCTTCGCTTACTGTGAAATTTAACGCGATAGCCAACCATATGAGCTACCGGGGCTCGTCTTAGCCACCACGGTTCTCATCGTTGAAATCAATACACCTTTTTATTTTGTATGTTTTCTATAGAATAGGGTGACAAACGAGCACACAGTCCACCTGATTGTAAGTAGTTGCCGTAGCCCGTAGATATCTACATCTATCCTCAATTACAAATGAAAATGCAGATGCGTTGTCATGCGTGAAGACTAAGATGGAATGCCTCTTTTCCAGTAAAAACCGTCTCCGGTTCTCTACACTCACCTTACGAAACACAGCCAGCATTAAGCTAATATTTCACGCTGGTATTCTGAGAGAGCGTGGTCCTTCCCCGATCGAGCCGACCCATTCGTGCAACAACTATACTACTGTTACGCGCTCCAGTCAACGATACACTAGCGCCATCTAGTGTCAGGAACGAGAGCGAGGGGAGCATTGAGAAAATGACATCACAAATCACTCAACCGACAGCGCCTAGTCGAAACTCGAACGCTCGGTACCTTGCGCGTGTTTACTTGAACATTCTGGATATTTCTTTACTAATTTAAATATATAGGCGCTGCAAGATGCGAGGGGAGTAGTGTTGATTTGGCGAAACAAGCGAAGCTTCGGAGCGGAATAAAGTGAATTAGTGTGTTTAATTATTAGTGTTTTTAACTTTAATTTGTGTAAAGTAAATTAAAGTGTTAATTTAGGTAATTTTATCGGCAATTTTTATTGTCACGAACCTCAAGCTCGTAACAATTGGTGTCAGAAGTGGGATTAAATCATGCCGATTTTACCTAAGGAGGAAACGGAGGGTGTTCGTACCCGCAGTGAACGCCAGCATGAGACGGACCAGAGGAGATTTGGTGGTGCAACGCCGCAGACGTCGGAGGGCCAACTGCCAGACACGGAGACTGCGGGCCCGTCAGTAGCTTCTACATCTGCAGCACCTGACTTAGGTGCTCTGATGGCGATGCTACAGGAGCAGCTGCAGCGCGGACGAGAGGAACAGGTCCGTCTGTTGAAAGAGCAGCTGCAGAGCGGACAGGAGGAACAGGCCCGTCGCTTAGAAGAGCAGCTCAAACGCGATAGGGAAGAGCAAATGCTTCTCATGAAGGACCTTCACACTACCTTCGGGAAAGAGATAAGGGAGGTGAAGGATAAGGTTGCTCAACATGATAACCGCCTGTCGGAAGCTGAGACCCAAATCAACCAAGTTAAGAAAACGCTGGATGAACTCAAACTTGGAGATGGAATTGCAGCCCCCGCAGTAGCTACTACACCTTCGCTACGTGGGTTCAAGGTACCACCGTTCGACGGGACTTCTTCCTGGTCGGCCTACAAAATCCAGTTCGAGGCCGTCATGGAGGCAAACGGCTGGAATAAAAGCCAGGCCATGACTGCACTGTGTTGGAAGCTCTCGGTAAGAAAGTGACCTACGAGCAGCTCCTTGAGGCATTGGAGGCGAGATATGGTGACGCTCACCTGGAACACGTCTTTCGCGCGCAGCTTAAAGATCGCGTGCAACGCAGCAACGATAACCTACAGCAGTGGGCCCTTGAGGTGGAGAAGATGGTTCGAAAAGCATACCAGTCTGTACCTGCGATCATTGAAGGGAACCTGGTGCAGACATTCATCGACGGCATCCGCGACCTGGAAGTCAGAGCTGCTGTGAGGCTCGGGCACCACGAGACGCTTAAGAACGCCTTGGCCCATGCACTGGAAGTGGAAGCCGTGCGGCAGGATCATCGTTCCCATCGCGTCAGGGAGGTTGCGGCAGCTACAGTTCGCGACCGCAACAAAGGATACAGCCCTAGGTGCTATGGCTGTGGGGAAAAAGGCCATCTTCGAATCAGCTGCCCTAAGCGAACCGTGGAAAGGAGAGTTGATCGATCTCGAGAGGGTAGTGCAGCTAACGACACTGCCTGGCGGCGACAGGATCATCGTTCACCTCACGCTAGGGAGGTTACAGCAGTTACGGTTCGCGACCACAATAAAAGATACAGCCCTAGGTGCTATGGCTGTGGGGAAAGGGGCCATCTTCGGTCCAGCTACCCTGAGCACACCCTACGAAGGGAAGGTGAACGGTCTCAGAAAGGAAGTGCGGCTAACAGCACCGCCCAGCAGCAGCAGGAATACGACTTTACTATCAGACACTGCAGCGGGAAATCTCACGGCAACGCAGATGCATTGTCAAGAAGACCTTGTCCTGAAGATTGCAACCATTGTAGTAGGCAAGAGAGTAAGGAGGTGGTATCCGTGAGGATGCTCAGGACAGACCACCTCAGCAACGGGTGGAAGGACAACCTACGACATGCACAGCAGGAAGATCCGGACATCAAGCCGATTCTGGGATGGATGAAGGCCCGTGCTACCAAGCCTAAGTGGAGGGACGTCTCAGCGATGAGTTCAACCACGAAAAGCTATTGGGCCCAATGGGACAGCTTGCTGATTCAGGATGGAGTCCTGTGCCGTAAATGGGACAATGGTCGAAGAGACAGCTGTCGTTTGCAAATGGTTGTCCCTAAAGCTAAAGTGCCGAATGTTCTACAGTTGTGCCATAATGGTCGTTCAAGAGTCCATCTGGGAGTTAAACGAACTCTACTGAAGGTCCGAGAACAGTTTTACTGGGTCCATTATCGTGACGATGTCGAGGATTGGTGTCGTACATGTACAAGTTGTGCAGCCGAGCGGGGACCTCGGACACGTAGTAGAGGAGCACCGAAATTGTACAATACATTGCGGAGCCGTTACAGAAAGGCGCAAGAGGGACTCCTAAGATCGTCCATGTGAATCGCTTGGCGCGTTATTATGGGGCCGATAATGCTCGGGACGAGCATGTCTTAGGAGGGGGCAGTGTTACGCGCTCCAGTCAACGATACACTAGCGCCATCTAGTGTCAGGAACGAGAGCGAGGGGAGCATTGAGAAAATGACATCACAAATCACTCAACCGACAGCGCCTAGTCGAAACTCGAACGCTCGGTACCTTGCGCGTGTTTACTTGAACATTCTGGATATTTCTTTGCTAATTTAAATATATAGGCGCTGCAAGGTGCGAGGGGAGTAGTGTTGATTTGGCGAAACAAGCGAAGCTTCGGAGCGGAATAAAGTGAATTAGTGTGTTTAATTATTAGTGTTTTTAACTTTAATTTGTGTAAAGTAAATTAAAGTGTTAATTTAGGTAATTTTATCGGCAATTTTTATTGTCACGAACCTCAAGCTCGTAACACTACTAATATAACTGCAGCATGGCTCTACCACGAGTAGTTAGGTTGTACCAGTTCTGGCGCACTGAGTCAGAAATGGTACAAGTACGACGTTCGTCGACTCACGATCCTAAAAAAAAAAAAAGGTTTTGGCATGCTCTGATCACGAATCTAAACGAAATAAAGTCCATTTTTGCGTAGGATGCACGGTTCCGGAGATGTGCAGATCAATTAACTCTTATCTAATTGATATCCGCTGCGAGCCTCAACCGTCATTAGCGCTCCATTGTCCTTATCTACTTATCTATTGTTGATTGACTACCGTCATTATCTATTATTCGTCAGCGTGTGGGTCGGCTTATGCTATTGTATTATACTCCTTTGTTCCTATCTACAACACTAATCTGAATCATCAATAAAACACATTACCTAATTTTGTTAAAATTTTTATTTCTAAATTACAAAATCTTATTACTTATTATCTATAAAATAGGAGCGAAACATCTCATCCACTAACATATCGTTGTACAATGTGTTCTCTGTAAATATACTCGTAAAACTATGCATTGAACATCCCTGAAACTTATATAGCAAATACATTAAGCAATATTCGCCACAAACTGAAGTCCTATCAACATTCCAGTTCCATCTTTTACAATTTCGTACAGGTGCCCGTCCATATGAATCAAAATATTCACCGACGTCATTCGTATCGATATATAAAGCTACCCAATGTGACCCTGGTTTATCATCTGTACCCAAATTGCATATTACCTAGTCAGGTCATAAATTCTATCACATGTTTAATGTAAAATAATTGAAACAAGTTTATTCATTATGTAACCATTTATATACCAAAATGAACTTAACAAAACATAGATTCTTATGACACTATAGTTTATTCAAAATTACCTCCGTAATTTTGAATACAGGCCTTCAATCTGCGCGGCCAGTCGTCTATCTCACCACGAACGAGGTCCATGTCATATCGGCGGCTGCCTTAATTAAAGATGTCTTGAGTGACTCGAAATTGGGATGAGGCTTTGAGCACGCCTTTTCCTCCAAGTGTTACCATATCTTGTAATCTAACGGATTCAAATCTGGACTGGTCTTTGTGTCGGATGAAGTCGATTTCACGCGCCGCCAGCCAGTCTTTTTTTTTTTGTTTTTAAAGAACGTTACCTCCACACTAGGTTTTTCTGCTGTATCGTGGGGGCAGTTTACAAACACAAATTTCACAAGGACAAACATCCAAACTCGGAACAATTACTTGTAGGTCGTACAAATACTTGTTCCGTGCGGGATTCGAACCCGCGACCCCCAAGCGCAGCCACTCATTGCTAAGCCACTACGCCACGGAGCTGTCAAAAGTCTTGTGTGCTCTTCGCTCTATGAGCTGACGCCGAATCTTGTTGGAATACCCAGTGCCTGTTATTGAACATGGTATGAGAAACAGGTTACACAAGGTTCGTCAGGACTGTATTTTGATACACAACTGCATTCGTTTTTAACCTTTCTCACAAAAATGTACCTCTGTTAAGCCCCAATAAGAAACTCCCAACCATACCATGAGCGAGGATGGAAAATGACCTCGTTGGACACGCGGAATACGGTTGCTCGCTTCTTCACTACTGTGTGCGTACACCTTATCATTTTGTTTGTTGTAGCTCTCTTCTACGGTAAAAATTTTTTTATCCGAAAAAAAGAATTTCCCGATATTTTTTTCCCGCGTACCGCTTCACCAAAGCGCGGCATCTCTTCAGTCTCAGATCCATTAGACGAGCATTCAAACGATGTCCTGTTTTTCTTCGATATGCCCGAAGCCCTAAGTCTTCATTTAACGCCGTGGTTCTGCTTAACCCCATCTGAAGGGCCAACAGTTTCTGCTTACGTTTGGGATTTCTTTGAATTCGCACCTTTACAGCTTTTATCACTGCTGGAGTTCTAACAAATCGAGGGCGACCACTTCTTGACCTGTCATCTACACTAGAGTCTTCATTGTATCGTTTGATGGTACGATAAACGAATCTTTTGGTTATATTCAAATTCTTCAGTATATCAAAAAATTTAATTGGCGCGTAATCGCAACTGCAACACGGTCTTTTTTAAGCGTCCACTCCATATGTAAAAATGAGTAAAATTCTAAAAAGTATACAGTTTTATTTTCATGAACAATTCGAATTCAATAAACTTTTTTTGTGGCCAGCATTCTAAAAGAAAAGTTTTTACTGTGTGACAATACTTAAGACCTGACTAGGTATATACGTTGGTACGTGGGTGTACATGGGCAGTCTGTTAGCAGCTTAAACATTATTTTCTAGATTGGGGTGAATCTTTTTCAGATGTTGTTGTACATCTAGTGTATCCATGATATTACTGCTATTAGTAGATTACTACAGTACAATCTACTCAATGACTAACATAGGAATGATCAATTATGTGATTTCTAAATATTAAATTGCATTTTTTTCTGTTATACAAAACGTATTTGAGTCATCAATACACTGAATAAGACGCAACACGAAGAATGTGAGATAAGGTTGTTGACGCATAAAGTTATTATCAATTCTACTGTAGAAATTCTTTAGATTAGAATTATTACTTACTGGTACTATATAAGACCAAGCAACTGCAGTCATGGAGTTAGTGTATGGTCGTTTGACCGCAGTGTATCTATCAATAATACATTTGTGTTACTTCAACGCATCAAAGGCCATAGATGTAAGTGTTTAATCTATTGACAAACTCACTTTTCTTTCTGTTATTTTTTTACGTGTGTATGATTTTGAACGACAGGCCTGTTGGTCTAGTGGTTAGTGACCCTGACTGTTATGCTGGAGGTTGTGGGTTCGATTCCCACCCAGGACAAATGTTTGTGTGATGAGCACGATCATTTGTTAGATAAGTTGTTAGATAAATTACACCCAGACACAGAACAAATGATCGTGCTCATCACACAAACATTTGTTCTGTGTCTGGGTGTAATTTATCTGTAATATTTATGTATTTAGAAATATATAAGTATGTTTATCAGTTGTCTAGTACCCATAACACAAGCTCTGCTTAGCTTGGGACTAGATGGCGTTGTGTGATAGTTGTGTAATATTATTATTATTATTTTTATTATTTAGTGTTAACAAATTATATTTAAATATTTTGTGTGTGTATATGATTAAGCCGTGGTAGCTCAGATGGTTAGCGCAAGCTGTAAATTTTACAGTACGTAACGCGGGTTCGATCCCCGCCGACACCAATTAAATTGTTAATTGCAATTTTAAGTGTTTATTCTATTGACACACTTACTTTTCTTTCTGTTATTTTCTTACGTGTGTATGATTTAGTGTTAACAAATTATATTTAAATATTGTGTGTGTATATGATTAAGCCATGGTAGCTCAGATGGTTAGCGCAAGCTGTAAATTTTACAGTACGTAACGCGGGTTCGATCCCCGCCGACACCAATTAAATTGTTAATTGCAATTTTAAGTGTTTATTCTATTGACACACTTACTTTTCTTTCTGTTATTTTCTTACGTGTGTATGATTTAGTGTTAACAAATTATATTTAAATATTGTGTGTGTATATGATTAAGCCGTGGTAGCTCAGATGGTTAGCGCAAGCTGTAAATTTTACAGTACGTAACGCGGGTTCGATCCCCGCCGACACCAATTAAATTGTTAATTGCAATCATGTCTGAGAAAATTTCGATGGCATGTGAAGTTCGCCAACACGCATTGAGACCGCGCCGCGGACATTTCCTAGCCATAAATACAAAGACAATTGCAGAAAGTAAAAAGTTAAAAAATACTTTTTTTAACAATGACATTCATTAGTTGATCATTAGTGAATGTGATTCTGTTTTCTTAAATTACAGTAAGAAAAGAGCAGAAGGAAGAAATGGGGTGATGGGAAGTAATGAAGAATGAATTGTTATGTGAAGTTTGTTGGAACAAACATATTTTAGTCACGTGTAAATACTTTTAACATTTTGGTTCAAAATGACACAAAATCTAAAAAAATATTAGATACATCATCGACATGGACGGATTTTACATTACATATCCTCATAAACATTTTCAATGTAGAGAAATGGCTATTCTAGACGTAAAACTATCTAATAAAAATGATTCGTTTATCGATCATTATTTGTTTCAGCCAAGTTATCCTTTCAATTATTTGTCGCCAAAAGACAAAAAAAACTGTTCGTTATTGTGAAATACACGTGCACGGCATTCCATATTTTGATGTGACCGAAGAATTAAAATGTGCCTACAAACAAGAGAACATCATTCCCATATTATATTGGTATATTAGAAATTTGTGCAAAGACGAAGTGATCGCATACAAAGGTGGTTCGACAGAAAAACAATTTTTAAAAATGTTGACGACGAATGTTAGAATTTTTAATATTGAAGAATACAAATGTCCAAAATACAATGATTTGGTAAATGTCATAAATTTAAACAAACGTTATGTGTGTAATAATCATATATTTGCAAAAAATAATCACAAAATTTTACACTGTTCTTGTGACGAAGTGTGGGTTTTTTACAAGTGGTTATTACTTGAAACCTCTTATCTCTCTAATCGTTCTCAAGCTGTTGTCATTGGTGGTTTCAAGTCTGATTTCATACAAATTCCATCAGGTGTTCCTCAGGGATCACACCTTGGTCCACTTTTCTATTCTGCATATATATATGATATTAACCAATGTTTTGAATTCTCAAATCATCTACTATACGCTGATGACAAAAAGGTGTTCCTGAAAATTAACTCGATTAAAGATTGTGAACTAATTCAACGTGACTTGGATAACTTACACTCATATTATGTCCGAAACAATATAACAGTAAATATAAGTAAATGTCAATGTATCAGTTTTAGCCGAAAGAAAAATAAAATTGTTTTTCCGTATCACTTTAAAAATGAAGGCATAAAACGGACTGAGATAGTAAAGGATTTAGGAGTTTTCCTTGATTCTAAAATGACGTTTTCTGAGCATGTCAACCATATCGTAAATAAATCATATCGCAATCTGGGGTTCATTATGAGGACTTGTAAACCTTTTAAAAACATAAACAGTCTCAGATCTATCTACTACGCATATTGTCGCAGTATTCTAGAATATGGTAGCTCCATATGGTCGCCGCAATATGCTTTGTATATAAACAGATTGGAAAGAATACAAAAACTCTTCATAAAGCACCTCAATTACAAAACCGGCATGCGTCGTTGTGAAACTTATAATGAGGAGTGTATTAAACACGGTCTCTTGTCGCTGGAATCTAGACGAGAATTACTTGATATGTGTTTTTTGCATGATATCCTTCACAGTAACATTTATAGTCCTAATCTTCTCGCAGGTATCCAGTTCTGCACTCCTAAGTACCGTACTAGAAAGACCCCACTTTTCAATGTACCTAAACATCGTACCAAATACGGTATGAACGCTGTCATGACTCGTCTACCCAAAATTTATAATAGTAAATATAGTAATGTTGATATTTTCAACTTTTCTAAGTCTAACTTTAAACACAAACTTATCCTGAAGCTGTCTAAGAAGCAGTAACTATCACATAATGTACATCTATTCTATAACTCCATCTGTATTATCACAATTCTGTAAAAAAAAATATCAATTTGGAAATCATGTCGTTATATTAGTTATAATAGAACTATAAGGTATACAAAATAACATGTAACATATTTATTTTATGTATTTATATTGTTTATTCTATTTTATTCAGTGAATATCATTTTATTTTTGTTGTTTTATTAATTTTATAAAAAGCTGTCAACTTAAATTTAAATTTAAATCTAAACATAATTGTATACAAATCACATAATATAGAACCATGTACTGCAATCGTGTGTAAAATATTATGTATTTAGATAATATGTATTAAGTTACAATTTTACCTCTCTGCTTTGTAAGTGTTATTCAGCATGTTGTGAAACTCTGTTATTGGCTAAGTATGTTAATATGTATTTTAAGTCTGATTGTTAAAAATATGCTGTTGAGTTTCCTAATAAAAAAAAAAAAAAAAAAAAAGAAAATAAAATTTTAAATTAATCATAAATTTTGTATGATTTCCAAAAAACATTAGACAAAATTTTTAAAAATGTTGACGACGAATGATAGAATTTTTAATATTGAAGAATACAAATATCCAAAATACAATGATTTGGTAAATGTCAAAAATTTAAACAAACGTTATGTGTGTAATAATCATATATTTGCAAAAAATAATCATAAAATTTTACATTGTTCTTGTGATGAAGTATTGGGTTTCTTACAAGTGGTTATTACTTGAAAATAAAATTTTAAATTAATCATAAATTTTGTTTGATTTCCAAAAAACATTAGAAAAATTTTTAAAAATGTTGACGACGAATGATAGAATTTTTAATATTGAAGAATACAAATATCCAAAATACAATAATTTGGTAAATGTCAAAAATTTAAACAAACGTTATGTGTGTAATAATCATATATTTGCAAAAAAATAATCACAAAATTTTACATTGTTCTTGTGATGAAGTATTGGGTTTCTTACAAGTGGTTATTGCTTGAAAATAAAATTTTAAATTAATCATAAATTTTGTTTGATTTCCAAAAAACATTAGACAAAATTGGTTCAACAGAAAAACAATTTTTAAAAATGTTGACGACGAATGATAGAATTTTTAATATTGAAGAATACAAATGTCCAAAATACAATGATTTGGTAAATGTCAAAAATTTAAACAAACGTTATGTGTGTAATAATCATATATTTGCAAAAAATAATCACAAAATTTTACATTGTTCTTGTGACGAAGTGTGGGTTTTTTTACAAGTGGTTATTACTTGAAAATAAAATTTTAAATTAATCATAAATTTTGTTTGATTTCCAAAAAACATTAGACAAAATTTTTAAAAATGTTGACGACGAATGATAGAATTTTTAATATTGAAGAATACAAATATCCAAAATACAATGATTTGGTAAATGTCAAAAATTTAAACAAACGTTATGTGTGTAATAATCATATATTTGCAAAAAATAATCATAAAATTTTACATTGTTCTTGTGATGAAGTATTGGGTTTCTTACAAGTGGTTATTACTTGAAAATAAAATTTTAAATTAATCATAAATTTTGTTTGATTTCCCAAAAACGTTAGTTATAGTATATTATATAATACAAAATTGGTTCAACAGAAAAACAATTTTTAAAAATGTTGACGACGAGTGATAGAATTTTTAATATTGAAGAATACAAATGTCCAAAATACTATGATTTGGTAAATGTCAAAAATTTAAACAAACGTTATGTGTGTAATAATCATATACTTGCAAAAAATAATCACAAAATTTTTATTGTTCTTGTGACGAAGTGTGGGTTTTTTACAAGTGGTTATTACTTGAAAATAAAATTTTAAATTAATCATAAATTTTGTTTGATTTCCAAAAAAACATTAGACAAAAATTTTTAAAAATGTTGACGACGAATGATAGAATTTTTAATATTGAAGAATACAAATGTCCAAAATACAATGATTTGGTAAATGTCAAAAATTTAAACAAACGTTATGTGTGTAATAATCATATATTTGCAAAAAATAATCATAAAATTTTACATTGTTCTTGTGATGAAGTGTTGGGTTTCTTACAAGTGGTTATTGCTTGAAAATAAAATTTTAAATTAATCATAAATTTTGTTTGATTTCCAAAAAACATTAGACAAAATTGGTTCAACAGAAAAACAATTTTTAAAAATGTTGACGACGAATGATAGAATTTTTAATATTGAAGAATACAAATGTCCAAAATACAATGATTTGGTAAATGTCATAAATTTAAACAAACGTTATGTGTGTAATAATCATATATTTGCAAAAAATAATCACAAAATTTTACATTGTTCTTGTGACGAAGTGTGGGTTTTTTACAAGTGGTTATTACTTGAAAATAAAATTTTAAATTAATCATAAATTTTGTTTGATTTCCAAAAAACATTAGACAAAATTGGTTCAACAGAAAAACAATTTTTAAAAATGTTGACGACGAATGATAGAATTTTTAATATTGAAGAATACAAATGTCCAAAATACAATGATTTGGTAAATGTCAAAAATTTAAACAAACGTTATGTGTGTAATAATCATATATTTGCAAAAAATAATCACAAAATTTTACATTGTTCTTGTGACGAAGTGTGGGTTTTTTACAAGTGGTTATTACTTGAAAATAAAATTTTAAATTAATCATAAATTTTGTTTGATTTCCAAAAAACATTAGTACAAAATTGGTTCAACAGAAAAACAATTTTTAAAAATGTTGACGACGAATGATAGAATTTTTAATATTGAAGAATACAAATGTCCAAAATACAATGATTTGGTAAATGTCATAAATTTAAACAAACGTTATGTGTGTAATAATCATATATTTGCAAAAAATAAACACAAAATTTTACATTGTTCTTGTGATGAAGTGTTGGGTTTCTTACAAGTGGTTATTGCTTGAAAATAAAATTTTAAATTAATCATAAATTTTGTTTGATTTCCAAAAAACATTAGACAAAATTGGTTCAACAGAAAAACAATTTTTAAAAATGTTGACGACGAATGATAGAATTTTTAATATTGAAGAATACAAATATCCAAACTACAATGATTTGGTAAACGTCAAAAATTTAAACAAACGTTATGTGTGTAATAATCATATATTTGCAAAATATAATCACAAAATTTTACATTGTTCTTGTGACGAAGTGTGGGTTTTTTACAAGTGGTTATTGCTTGAAAATAAAATTTTAAATTAATCATAAATTTTGTTTGATTTCCCAAAAACATTAGTTATAGTATACTATATAATACAAAATTGGTTCAACAGAAAAACAATTTTTAAAAATGTTGACGACGAATGATAGAATTTTTAATATTGAAGAATACAAATGTCCAAAATACAATGATTTGGTAAATGTCATAAATTTAAACAAACGTTATGTGTGTAATAATCATATATTTGCAAAAAATAATCACAAAATTTTACATTGTTCTTGTGACGAAGTGTGGGTTTTTTACAAGTGGTTATTACTTGAAAATAAAATTTTAAATTAATCATAAATTTTGTTTGATTTCCAAAAAACATTAGACAAAATTTTTAAAAATGTTGACGACGAATGATAGAATTTTTAATATTGAAGAATACAAATATCCAAAATACAATGATTTGGTAAATGTCAAAAATTTAAACAAACGTTATGTGTGTAATAATCATATATTTGCAAAAAATAATCACAAAATTTTACATTGTTCTTGTGACGAAGTGTGGGTTTTTTACAAGTGGTTATTACTTGAAAATAAAATTTTAAATTAATCATAAATTTTGTTTGATTTCCAAAAAACATTAGAAAAAATTGGTTCAACAGAAAAACAATTTTTAAAAATGTTGACGACGAATGATAGAATTTTTAATATTGAAGAATACAAATGTCCAAAATACAATGATTTGGTAAATGTCATAAATTTAAACAAACGTTATGTGTGTAATAATCATATATTTGCAAAAAATAATCACAAAATTTTACATTGTTCTTGTGACGAAGTGTGGGTTTTTTACAAGTGGTTATTACTTGAAAATAAAATTTTAAATTAATCATAAATTGATTATTACACACATAACGTTTGTTTAAATTTATGACATTTACCAAATCATTGTATTTTGGACATTTGTATTCTTCAATATTAAAAATTCTATCATTCGTCGTCAACATTTTTAAAAATTGTTTTTCTGTCGAACCACCTTTGTATGCGATCACTTCGTCTTTGCACAAATTTCTAATATACCAATATAATATGGGAATGATGTTCTCTTGTTTGTAGGCACATTTTAATTCTTCGGTCACATCAAAATATGGAATGCCGTGCACGTGTATTTCACAATAACGAACAGTTTTTTTGTCTTTTGGCGACAAATAATTGAAAGGATAACTTGGCTGAAACAAATAATGATCGATAAACGAATCATTTTTATTAGATAGTTTTACGTCTAGAATAGCCATTTCTTTACAGTGAAAATGTTTATGAGGATATGTAATGTAAAATCCGTCCATGTCGATGATGTATCTAATATTTTTTAGATTTTGTGTCATTTTGAACCAAAATGTTAAAAGTATTTACACGTGACTAAAATATGTTTGTTCCAACAAACTTCACATAACAATTCATTCTTCATTACTTCCCATCACCCCATTTCTTCCTTCTGCTCTTTTCTTCCTGTAATTTAAGAAAACAGAATCACATTCACTAATGATCAACTAATGACTGTCATTGTTAAAAAAAGTATTCTTTAACTTTTTACTTTCTGCTATTGTCTTTGTATTTATGGCTAGGAAATGTCCGCGGCGCGGTCTCAATGCGTGTTGGCGAACTTCACATGCCTTCGAAATTTTCTTAGACATGATTGCAATTAACAATTTAAGTGGTGTCGGCGGGGATCGAACCCGCGTTACGTACTGTAAAATTTACAGCTTGCGCTAACCATCTGAGCTACCACGGCTTAATCGTATACACACACAATATTTAAATATAATTTGTTAACACTAAATCATACACACGTAAGAAAATAACAGAAAGAAAAGTAAGTGTGTCAATAGAATAAACACTTAAAATTGCAATTAACAATTTAATTGTTGTCGGCGGGGATCGAACCCGCGTTACGTACTGTAAAATTTACAGCTTGCGCTAACCATCTGAGCTACCACGGCTTAATCATATACACACACAATATTTAAATATAATTTGTTAACACTAAATCATACACACGTAAGAAAATAACAGAAAGAAAAGTAAGTGTGTCAATAGAATAAACACTTAAAATTGCAATTAACAATTTAATTGGTGTCGGCGGGGATCGAACCCGCGATACGTACTGTAAAATTTACAGCTTGCGCTAACCATCTGAGCTACCACGGCTTAATCATATATACACACAAAATATTTAAATATAATTTGTTAACACTAAATAATAATAATAATAATAATATTCCACAACTATCACACAACGCCATCTAGTCCCAAGCTAAGCAGAGCTTGTGTTATGGGTACTAGACAACTGATAAACATACTTATATATTTCTAAATACATAAATATTATAGATAAATTACACCCAGACACAGAACAAATGATCGTGGTCATCACACAAACATTTGTCCTGGGTGGGAATCGAACCCACAACCTCCGGCATAACAGTCAGGGTCACTAACCACTAGACCAACAGGCCTGTCGTTCAAAATCATACACACGTAAAAAAATAACAGAAAGAAAAGTAAGTTTGTCAATAGATTAAACACTTACATCTATGGCCTTTGATGCGTTGAAGTAACACAAATGTATTATTGATAGATACACTGCGGTCCAACGACCATACACTAACTCCATGACTGCAGTTGCTTGGTCTTATATAGTACCAGTAAGTAATAATTCTAATCTAAAGAATTTCTACAGTAGAATTGATAATAACTTTATGCGTCAACAACCTTATCTCACATTCTTCGTGTTGCGTCTTATTCAGTGTATTGATGACTCAAATACGTTTTGTATAACAGAAAAAATGCAATTTAATATTTAGAAATCACATAATTGATCATTCCTATGTTAGTCATTGAGTAGATTGTACTGTAGTAATCTGCTAATAGCAGTAATATCCTGGATACACTAGATGTACAACAACATCTGAAAAAGATTCACCCCAGTCTAGAAAATAATGTTTATGCTGCTAACAGACTGCCCATGTACACCCACGTACCAACGTATATACCTAGTCAGGTCATAAGTATTGTCACACAGTAAAAACATTCTTTTAGAATGCTGGCCACAAAAAAGTTTATTGAATTCGAATTGTTCATGAAAATAAAACTGTATACTTTTTAGAATTTTACTCATTTTTACATATGGAGTGGACGCTTAAAAAGACCGTGTTGCAGTTGCGATTACGCGCCAATTAAATTTTTTGATATACTGAAAAATTTGAATATAACCAAAAGATTCGTTTATCGTACCATCAAACGATACAATGAAGACTCTAGTGTAGATGACAGGTCAAGAAGTGGTCGCCCTCGATTTGTTAGAACTCCAGCAGTGATAAAAGCTGTAAAGGTGCGAATTCAAAGAAATCCCAAACGTAAGCAGAAACTGTTGGCCCTTCAGATGGGGTTAAGCAGAACCACGGCGTTAAATGAAGACTTAGGGCTTCGGGCATATCGAAGAAAAACAGGACATCGTTTGAATGCTCGTCTAATGGATCTGAGACTGAAGAGATGCCGCGCTTTGGTGAAGCGGTACGCGGGAAAAAAATATCGGGAAATTCTTTTTTCGGATAAAAAAATTTTTTACCGTAGAAGAGAGCTACAACAAACAAAATGATAAGGTGTACGCACACAGTAGTGAAGAAGCGAGCAACCGTATTCCGCGTGTCCAACGAGGTCATTTTCCATCCTCGCTCATGGTATGGTTGGGAGTTTCTTATTGGGGCTTAACAGAGGTACATTTTTGTGAGAAAGGTTAAAAACGAATGCAGTTGTGTATCAAAATACAGTCCTGACGAACCTTGTGTAACCTGTTTCTCATACCATGTTCAATAACAGGCACTGGGTATTCCAACAAGATTCGGCGTCAGCTCATAGAGCGAAGAGCACACAAGACTTTTGACAGCTCCGTGGCGTAGTGGCTTAGCAATGAGTGGCTGCGCTTGGGGGTCGCGGGTTCGAATCCCGCACGGAACAAGTATTTGTACGACCTACAAGTAATTGTTCCGAGTTTGGATGTTTGTCCTTGTGAAATTTGTGTTTGTAAACTGCTCCCACGATACAGCAGAAAAACCTAGTGTGGAGGTAACGTTCTTTAAAAACAAAAAAAAAAAGACTGGCTGGCGGCGCGTGAAATCGACTTCATCCGACACAAAGACCAGTCCAGATTTGAATCCGTTAGATTACAAGATATGGTAACACTTGGAGGAAAAGGCGTGCTCAAAGCCTCATCCCAATTTCGAGTCACTCAAGACATCTTTAATTAAGGCAGCCGCCGATATGACATGGACCTCGTTCGTGGTGAGATAGACGACTGGCCGCGCAGATTGAAGGCCTGTATTCAAAATTACGGAGGTAATTTTGAATAAACTATAGTGTCATAAGAATCTATGTTTTGTTAAGTTCATTTTGGTATATAAATGGTTACATAATGAATAAACTTGTTTCAATTATTTTACATTAAACATGTGATAGAATTTATGACCTGACTAGGTAATATGCAATTTGGGTACAGATGATAAACCAGGGTCACATTGGGTAGCTTTATATATCGATACGAATGACGTCGGTGAATATTTTGATTCATATGGACGGGCACCTGTACGAAATTGTAAAAGATGGAACTGGAATGTTGATAGGACTTCAGTTTGTGGCAAATATTGCTTAATGTATTTGCTATATAAGTTTCAGGGATGTTCAATGCATAGTTTTACGAGTATATTTACAGAGAACACATTGTACAACGATATGTTAGTGGATGAGATGTTTCGCTCCTATTTTATAGATAATAAGTAATAAGATTTTGTAATTTAGAAATAAAAATTTTAACAAAATTAGGTAATGTGTTTAAAAGATGGAACTGGAATGTTGATAGGACTTCAGTTTGTGGCGAATATTGCTTAATGTATTTGCTATATAAGTTTCAGGGATGTTCAATGCATAGTTTTACGAGTATATTTACAGAGAACACATTGTACAACGATATGTTAGTGGATGAGATGTTTCGCTCCTATTTTATAGATAATAAGTAATAAGATTTTGTAATTTAGAAATAAAAATTTTAACAAAATTAGGTAATGTGTTTTATTGATGATTCAGATTAGTGTTGTAGATAGGAACAAAGGAGTATAATACAATAGCATAAGCCGACCCACACGCTGACGAATAATAGATAATGACGGTAGTCAATCAACAATAGATAAGTAGATAAGGACAATGGAGCGCTAATGACGGTTGAGGCTCGCAGCGGATATCAATTAGATAAGAGTTAATTGATCTGCACATCTCCGGAACCGTGCATCCTACGCAAAAATGGACCGCAGATTCGTGATCAGAGCATGCCAAAACCACCTTTCTACAAATGCGCCAGAACTGGTACAACCTAACTACTACCACGTATGAAAAATGTTTAATGAACTACTGTAGTACATAATACACAAAAAGTGCAAAATCGGACTTTAATTGTGGCATATTTTTGGAGCATAAGAAGTGGGTTCTTTAAAAATATATATCCATAATATTTCTTTTTTATTTCAGGAAGAAATATGTTTATTTTAAATATTATTATTTCGTAGATATTATTTGTGTTAAAGGAAATATATTACCTTTTTGAGAAATAATGTTGCTAAAATCATGTTGGTATGGAAATGTAATATAACCACCGCGCACCCCGCGGCGCCGCTGAACGGCTTTGTCACTCGACACTATTATGGCTCATTGAGTATTGTTTACAAAAAAACGTTATTTTAGACTCTACATCCGTGGGAGTGACCCTTGAGTGGTTTTATGGCTTGTAAGGGAATGAATGAATCTTTATTTCTCTACAAGTGCTGTTGAAAATTGTTTGCTCAAATGAAGTAATTAATTTTTCAATAAATATGGCACTTACGGCTAAAATTTTGATATCGACACTAAGAATACTTATTTCATAACTTTATGAGATTTGTAAAACTTAGCAAGATCTATTTAAAGATGACTGAATCATGTAAGGAAAAAGAGAGGTTCAACTAGTCGTGGAAATAAAACCCCATTTTCTTCATGAATTTAAGTATATATTTTAATGAAATAAAAAAACTAGTGTTAATTTTATTGACTAATGCACTAAAACTTTGACTGTCGTGTCAGTCACTTTGTACGGAGTATTGCATATAAAACGTGACCGACGGCAAATGTTAATGCCGCGTCTGGTCCGAACTACATTCTACATCGGTGCAAGTTGATTGTTGGTTCTTGTAAGATTACTATTAATGCATTTTATGATAAAAAATTGTATTGTAGCCTATGATTTTGCGCATAAAATATTGTAAACAATAGATTTAAAATTAAATGAAAATAAAATCGAAGTATTAAAAAACTAAGTTTCATCGAGAAATATGACAATTTTGTCTTCACTCAATATTTACTTACACTTATTACTTTGGGACTTTATTTAATTTATGTACTCGTTTATAGGAAATTTTATAGAGAATTCAGAAATGTATACATATTATAGTATTTGATATACCAAAATCAAGACATTTGCGTTTAAACAGATTGCGCCCAATGCGCCGTCAATTTTATTAAACAGCTCCGCAGTCAACGGAATATGACGGCTAGAGTCTCCGCAGCTGAAAGGATAGGAGCTTGAGACTTGTTTCGAGTACAGAGAACCGGTGACCCTTTTTGCTTGTAACGAAGTCCTTGACAACGCATCTGCATTTTATTTTTAATCTAGGATAAATGTAGACATCTATGGATCACAGTACCCGCTTACCATCAGGTGGACTGTGCTTGTTTGGCATTCTTATTCGATAAAAGAATAACTGTCGTAGCAGTGATATTTGCGTACGTCTCGTGACGCAAACTGAATGTCGATTAAACAAACACAGTTATTATTCCTTGTAAACCTATATTAAGTCTAAGGATAATTTTTCAGAAATGTACCGGCCTGAATTGAAGTAGATTTCATAGTTAACTTTTCACGATATATTTTAAAGTATGCAACAATAGTACGAAAATCTGCATTATTGAACTACGTTTTGTTGTAAGACGTCAGATGAAGCTTCCATAAACTTTCATCATTTCATCACATATTTTCGTTGATATAAATAAGTATTACGAACCGGATTAATAAAAATCACTGACCTCTATATATACAAGTACGCTGGACTGGCTATACACCGTGACATGATGAAGCGATTTGATTTCCGCCATTTTGGCGCTGACAGCAGAAGTGCACGTCCACGGAACTAATAATAGGGATTAGACAGTGTACCAAATTATATCGATAAAATTCTATACCCTACCTATACCTAAATAGAATGGACTCTATGTATAGGACTCTACCCGTAACGTCCATTCTATTTATGTATCATATTAATGTAATGCCATTATCATTAATCATCATTAAAGCCCTTCACAAAGCACGGTCCTGAGCCACCTGCATCCGTCAATTTCCTGTATGTCTTACCAGGTTTTGACTCCATCTAGTGGGGGAAACGTCCTACACTTTACCTGCCGGTACGAGGCTGCCACTCGAGAACCTTTTTTTCCCCATCGGTATTCGGTTCTTCGAGCTATATGGCCGGTCAATTGCCACTTCAGCTTACTAATCCATTGGGCGATGTCGGTCACTCTGGTTCTGCTGCAGATATCCTCATTCCTAACTTTGAACCTCTGAGCATAACCCTTTTCATAGCTCGCTGAGTGACTTCGAGCTTCCTCATACGGCCAGCAGTGAAAGACCTCGTCTCAGGTCCATAGGTCATCACTGGCAACACGCACTGGTTGTACAATCGAGTTTTGAGGTATTCTGAGAGAAGATGTGTTGTAATAGGGATCGCTGCTTTTGAGTTGAATTCTAGTGAATTTGTCCCAAGTAAAAATACTCATCAACAACTAGTATTTGATGGACATGGACTTAACTGTTTTTTGTTTGTCCATGTTCATCTTGAGATCTATCCGTTGGGAGACGCTTGAGGTCATTGAACATAGTGCGTAGGTCCTCCAGCGATTCTGCAATAAGGGCTATATTGTCGACAAATCGAAGGTGAGTGACGTACACGCCACTGACGTTCATACCGTATCCTTTCCAGTCCAGCAGCTTGAAAACGTCTTCCAATGCAGCGGTAAAGTATTTCGGGGATATTACGTCATTACACATCTCTACAGTTGGGTTAGTTTTGTACTCTGGTTCTGTACTCGGATACATGTCTTAGACCATTCAACTAAAAAATAATTAAGATTAAACTAATTACACAAAATAAAAATAAAAACATAATTTCTAAAATAATTTATTGTCAACCGTTCATTTAGTACTAGTATTATAAAAAACAAATCAGCTGTTATAATAACGCCTATTCTAATCAACTACAGGTCGAAATAATAATCTAATACTTTTATACTTACTGGTACTGGTACTACCATAAAATATTGTACTTTTATACTACACTTTTTCAAAGTGGTGCCGTTCTCATATCTAACAAAACAGTCGTCTGTGAAATGTTTGGAAGAAATATGATCATTTTGTTTTGGACGCCAATTCACAATATTTATGCTTTTAAGTCATAATTTTAATCTAGGTTCACTTGGAAACCTGCTAATTAATAAACATTTGATAATCGTCTATTGTTGGCGACTTTGTTTGTCAGATATGGGTAGGAAAGAACATCGATAAGTATTATAGACAAGGAACTCGACAACCCTATTGAAATTTATTGTTTATCAAAACTCAGTAATATACAGCCAAAGATGTTGGTATATATGATATTAAGATTAGTAACAAATTTTTAAGTACTTATATTATCAAATAGTTTCAATTTGTTTAATATTTGCTGCAAATTCACTTACTTGTGAAATGTTATACCACTTCCTTTTTGGTAAAGAGTTTTACAGATTACGCACACTCTCATTATTAATAAAAATAATTCTTATTATGTAACTAATATGAAACACAATGAAACAACATAAAATACTTTCGTTTTTTAGTTTAAAAGTTCAAATACAGATTTATTAAATAAGACAATTTAAATATGACAACAGACTTTGGCATATTATGTCAATTTTGTTTTTCAAGACATCCTTTAGCGGCGCTTCAAATTGGCACAGTCATTTTCTATGGTATAGCTAGTCCAGCGTACTTGTATATAAAGAGGTCAGTGATAAAAATCCTTAATTTTACTAAGTCATAGACTAAACAAATTTATCGACAACATTTTTCGTTTCGCTAATGGCATCGCAATAGAGGTGTCAATGGAATGGCAAAACGGCAACCACCTTGTAAAATAAAGAAAGTGAGAATAATATTATAGCTATCTTATTTTGTACTATGTTAAGCGTCATATTATGTATAAAGACTTCAGCTATAAGAATTTTGTTCCTAATTTAGGACTCTCTCTATGCTAGTAATTATACCCCTATTACACTACCCTGAATCAGGGTCCCTACGCCCTGATTCAGGGTGGTGTAATAATAGAAAGGGAGTAAGGATCCCTAATTAGGGCGTCAAAGTCTTTGACTAGAGAAGAAAGAAAGGACATGACATACCTACGAAAGAAACGTGTATACCTAAACTGAGCCTGGCACAAAAATGGCGGCTTGAAGTAGTGCTGCGCACTATACTTAATATCGATAATGTGGCGCTTATTTAGAAAAAAATTCTTTCGTGAGATTCGTCTCAAACACCCGTGTATTCTTAAATAGGTTTTTTTAAATCAATACGACGGATTTTTGACGCTAAATTATAAGTCCTTAATTTTTTTTACTCAACCTATCGATAGGGGTATTAAAATAAAAGAAATTAAAAGGAGATTACTGAAATATATTACAAGTTATACCTATGTTTTCAGTTCATTACGTTTAAGCAGTCATTTTTTTGTTTTTAAAATGTAATTATCTATTATTAATGTTACAATTATTTCCCGGGAATTACTAAACAAGGAATACTAAATAAAAACATTTTTGTTTGTTTGTTTGTTAGACAATAAATTAGGCTCAGTCATCATACTCACACTAATCAAACTATAATAAATGCAAAAGTTTGAATGTTTGTTTGTTCCTCAATCACGCCAAAAGTATCAGACTAGTTTGAATGTAATAATTTGGCACACAAATAGTTTATTATCTGAATTAACATATAGGATACTTTTTATCCCAATTTAGAGGTCCCGAGGAATAGAATAAGAAATTTCGTAATAATCGAATTCCACGAGAGAAACATATGAAAATAACACACTCACCTCACTAAAGTCGCAATGACAACTGATATAGTTGTCTTTGACTGCGACAAAACATGGCGCCCGGCCGCAGCGTTACCATATTCGGTAATGATAAAACTAATGTTGTCCTTTTTTATATACGAATATACTTATAAGCTAAAAAGAGACGCCGATATTTCATTACATTCCTACAACTAACGATCTTTATGTCATGTCCTTTCTTTTTTCTCTAGTCAAAGGTCAAAGTGCACCCGATCTACAGTGCCCTTGCCACCGTGCAGTGTAATAATACTAAGGGAGTTAGAGCTGTTATTCGATGCTCGACTAGGGATGAAAACGATACATCAATTCTTTCAAACATCAATATATCGTTCATAAACATGGTTCTTCATGAGCGATGTTTTAAGAACGATGTTTTGGCTTACCGTCAAAGGTTACGAAATAACCAATTATTCGACAGTATAAACTTACGTATGTTAAAAGTTGCGAACGATGATTATTACGAATTTTATGTCGCCAAAAATAAATATTGGAAACAAAATATGTCAAAGTTAGATAAAGTCTAAATATTTTAAGTGAAGTCTAAATATTTAAAGTGAGCTCAATTGGCGGTCAGCCGCCGTAAAGTCTACATCGTATCGGATTATCGTCGATGGTGTGTATTTCCTGGAATAGTGGTGTTGGAAGTAGTGGTGCCGGGAGTAGTGGTGTTGGGAGTAGTGGTGCTGGGACTAGTGGTGCTGGGACTAGTAGTGACGGAATTAGTGCACGCAATTGAGGGAGGGCGGGAGGTGCTCTTCAATCTAGGTAAGCCACATCATTGTATTTAGTTAGCGGAAGGTTGCAAATTAATCAATATCTTTATTATAATGGATAATTAATTTATTTATTAATTACTTATAATTAATATTATAAGTAATTATACCCGTACTACACTACCCTGATTCAGGGTAGTGTAATAGGGGTATTAGGGTAGTGTAATCGGGACATGGTACTCTTAGATAAAATCCGAAAAGCATAGACCACTTATAAGTTTGTGGCATAGACAAACATAAAGCAAAAGCATCTTCGTTTCTCTATCCGATCTGAGTCTGTGGTGTGGCATCTTCCATAGATAAGAGTGGCATCTTCACAAAAAAAAGAAAGAATGAAAGAAGTGCTCAGAAGTGCTGTCCGTGGCTGTCCGTCTGTAAAGTGAATTAATTCTGAAGATAATTGTTTAAGTATTTAAAATAGAAGATATCTTCAATTTATAAACATTATTAAAGCGTGCTTCATATTCTTGAAGAATGGTGCGTAATACTTCAAATATGTTTGGTCATTTTATTAGCGTCGAAAATGGCGGTAATATTAAGGTTATGTTAAAATTTTCAGTCGCATACTATCTTACTAGTCCAACCTGGTCCTAGACCGGAAACCAGGACATACTCAGATTACGAAAGCGTCAATGATTGTATGGAAGGAGTTTGTAAAATATATGAGGAGCATTTGAAGAGAAGAAACCCTAATACGCCGACTATCACCTACGACATTTCTCAGTTGTTTGATTTTGTTGATCAGGTAACTTTATTTCATTAGTAGCTAATATTTACAATTTATATTAATATAAGTATGTAATTTGTTAACCCTATGTATTCTTTTTTAACACAGCTGGCAGACTTAAGCTGTCTTGTTTACCAGAAATCCACAAACACCTATGCACCATACAACAAAGATTGGATTAAAGAGAAAATCTATGTTTTACTACGCCAGGCAGCTGGTCAGAGCGACTGAAATAGGTCTTAGTTTTAAGATTTTCTTTAAATAAATTGTTGCTTTATTATGGTGTGAACACCTCGGTGTAAATCAAATGATTGATTTATATACCACCTATATAACAGGATTGATTCAAATTATCAAAAAATAAACTGCTACAAAGTTATGTACTCGTTGAAGTTTTTTTTTCTATAATAATAAAGAATTGAAAATTGTAGCATCTAATATACCTTGACAATATCATAAGCTGAGACATCATTTAAATATCAAATAAATAAAGTAGGCATATAATTATTTGGGAACGCTATCATTACTATGCGTGTGATTAATGCTCACCATATTAAAAAATTATGTACAATATTTTAATTCTCATTCAAAAAAATTAATATAAATGGCTGTCCTTTTATTGTGATGGTAATATGAGCTATATTTAATACAGTACAGTAAACACTAGAATACTTTTGTTTAAAAAACATACAATACTAATTCTTACCTATAATGTTTACTATTAAAAGTTTTAAAACAAACTCACTGTTATTTATAAACGGGCCTCTCACTTAAACTGTAAATTCAATGCCTCAAATACATTAATTTACCTAAGCCTCTAGGTGTTAAAGAAGTCATAAACTGCTTCCTTAATCAAGTGCTACTACTATTATACTACTACTACTATATATTCATTTTATATTCGCTGAAAATATGTCCACTAAGTTTAATTGCTCAGCAAGCAAAAGTCAGGTGCTAAATCATAATTTTATAGAATATTTGCTACATCAAAGAGTAACATACCAAGTGTATTTAATTATAAAAGAACTGCACATATTTGTCTGTCTTATATCACCGGTTTTACATGTTTTGCATATTTGATATTTGAAGTACTAGAATATGCAATGTTATAAATAACATCAATTTATTGAATACATTATAAAAATACAAGTCTTATTAAATTTTTTGTCGAGTAATGTTGTGGATGTATGCTTGCCGAATTGTAATTAGTATTTAAAATTCCCATCTGCTGAAGTTTTTACCATAATTGCAACATTACCACTCTCAGAAATTAACTTAAGTCCTCATTTGGGTGACTTCTGAGCATTTTGACAATCTATATTAGGGCCAGAAGAGTGTGAGCAGCTGGCAGTGTTTAGAAAGACATTCTGTGCAAGTTGATTTCTTGTAGTGTTTATATTACAGTTACCAAAAATTATAAGGACATTTAAAATATCCCTTACAATTATTTCATGGTACAGGTATATGTAAAAACCATTTCAATATAAATATTAATTTTTAAGGTAACTTTCAAGTAGTTTCATTTTAGGTAATAACTTTAAATTTAGTCTTTAAACACACTTCATTCAGCGGTAGAAATATTGAATGCCTTATCTAAATGGTAGTAAATTTTAAAGATAAAAAATTAAATTTTTGTATCGCATAAGCTACGAGTGAATAATTTTCTTTATTATATATAGTATATATGTGGGTATCTCCATGTGGTGGTATCATCTTTTCTATGATTAATTTGAGTAGCGGACTTTCAGTTCCATCGGTGGTGTTGTTTAATAAAGTTGTTTTTTTAACTTTTTTTTAACTATTTTTAAATGTTTTTCTTTGTTCGATGGAAGTGCATTTCCATTCACTCTGTTGCCTTCAAAATTTTCTGTTATTTTCACTTCATCATCCGTGATTCCTTCCATTTTATGTCTTATCACCAATTTAGGTTCAGGTTCCATATTAACTTTAGTTTCTAGACATTTTTGAACATCTAAAGCACATTCTCTAGTGCATTCATCAATAAGTTGGTTTGCAGACTTTTCATCAAATTTAATAATCGATTTCGTGCTGTTTTGTAATCTTTTAATATTAGCCTTTTCTTTTATTTTATTACGATTTAATGTTCTTGGTTTAAAATCTTCGTCCTCACTATCGCAGGAAAATTAATTGAAACGTCATAATATACTTAATCAACCAAAATTATTTTTTATTGCTTTTATTATTTTTTAGTTTATCAGACACATCCATTTTCTTTGGTTTGGTGACAGAACAAATTTTTTGGATTTCCTGTTTTGCAATTTATGTTTATTCTCTATTTCTTTAAATCACGTTATTTTAGATTTTTTATTAGAAACAGCTTAGCAAATTGAAGAAAATTAAGACGTGGACTGAGCTGACTGACTGACCATAAACCACCAATACCACCTGACCACGCCCGAGCTCGGGCGTGTTCAGTCGGTAGCGGTGGGTGACACATGGTGGTATTAGCGTCTGTTTGAGTATTTGGTTATAATATTTCCGGAATATCTGGACCGTGGATCCCTATCAGTCGGTCAGCTCAGTCCACATCTACATTTTCTTCAATTTGCCAAGCTGTCTCTAATAAAAAATCTAAAATAACGTGATTTAAAGAAATAGACAATAAACGGATAGAATATAAACATAAATTGCAAAACAGGAAATCCAAAAAAATTGTTCTGTCACCAAACCAAAAAAATGGATGATGCGTCTGATAAACTAAAAAATAAAAAAAATTTTGGTTGATAAAGTATATTATGACATTTCAATTTATAGTTTTCCTAGCGATATTGAGGACGAAGATTTTAAACCAAGAACATTAAAACGTAATAAAATAAAATAAAAGGCTACTGTTAAAAGATTACAAGACAGCCCGAAATCGATTATTAAATTTGATGAAAAGTCTGCAAACCAACTTATTGATGAATGCACTAGAGAATGTGCTTTAGATGTTCAAAAATGTCTAGAAACTAAAGTTAATGTGGAACCTGAACCTAAATTGGCGATAGAACATAAAATGGAAGGAATCACGGATGATGAAGTAAAAATAACAGAAAATTTTGTAGGCAACAGAGTCAACGGAAATGCACTTCCATCGAACAAAGAAAAACATTTTTTTCACTTCTCCTACTTTAACTGATTAATAACTGGATTATTAGAAAAGAAAAAAATTATATATATATATATATATATATAAATTAACTTCTATCACAAAAATATACTATTTTTCTCAAATTTATGTGAATATATTAAAAATATAATATTGCAGTGACTTCCTAAATGAGGTTACAATTATATATCCACAAAAAGTGGGAGGTATTGGTACTTTCCTGTCAATGTCATACAAGGTATTGTTTGAAAGCAATGTTTCTTGGACAAAGAAAGCAGCCACAAGTGTAAATTTGGAAATAGCTGAGTTAGATTTACTTTTCTGGGTTATATAATTTAATAGAGAATGCTATTATTCATCTATGTTTATTTACATTTAATAGCAAGTAATACGATAATAAAGATCCATTAGTAGGGAATATTAAATACCTATGCATATTTTTTTATATGCTAGTGATTTTGTAAGAGGTATTAAATCATACTTAATCTTAAGTATGTATAGAAATGGTAGAAGACTCCTACTTAAACCTGGGCCTCATCAAAAGAAATATTTAAAAATAGTTTAACTCCCAATTTGACATTCAACTATTTAGTTTTGGTGTACTTGTGAAAAGGCTTAAATTATGTTTTTTTTTTTAAAATATTTTTTCTAAAGGAGTCTTTAACCATGTCCGTCTGGTCTTGTACTAAAAAAACCTATATCTAGCAAAGCAAAGGTGTATGTTTTAATTGTATATATAATATATTAGAGGTGTCATTGTCAATCTGCTACCTACTAATTAAAAAAAGTAGATAAGATAATATAAGTTTTGTTATTGTATGTGTGTGTGTGGGGGCAATCAACGAATTGGTAAAACTTTTGATAAGTATAGTAATATTGAATTTGAATTTTGTAGTACCTTGGCACTTTTTAAATCATATGGTAGTCAAGTAGCTATAAAAAGTTTTCACCACAAAAATCACCTAGCATGCGTTAATTAACTTTTTAAGTGCATCTAAAAATAGTATTAAGATCAAATAAAATATCATATTTTTCTAGATTTTTCACTTTCTGGAGCAAAGTAATTCGTTTTTTGCAAAAGTGTAAAGTTCAAAAATACCTTTTTGGAAAAGGTATATTGCTAAGTTATATTGTAATTCTGTGATTGCATAAAGCAATAAGATATTATAATTAAGTCTTTACTTGCAATTTTTTTTCTTTTATGAGTCATGTTTGTCTTTGATTATTGATAGCACAGATTGATGTGTGATAATTTTGTTACTCAATTTTGTTAACTTTAATAACATAAGTATAATTAATATAAGACATTTTGTGACAATTGATTTTTTTTTTATTTTCGCTAGGTGTATAAGTTAGATGATCTGCGATAGTAATTCACTTTTTTAATCCTGTATTTGACCAGAAAATGTAGGCCGCGATTTAGATTTTTACAGGGACTCACATTAGAGCCTGTAGCCCATTGAATATATTTTTTTGGCTTTAGCAGCAATCTTATCTTTAATTGTTTAATGATAATGTTATAACCAGAGGCAGTACCACAAGCTAATTAGAAATACTAGGTGTTCTATGGCATAATCAGCCGGTCGATTCGAATTGTTTACTGAGTACCTCAAGAAATAAAATATTTAAATTACTGAGAATACCTAAGCTTTAGTTAGTTGAAATCTTATAAAGTTTAAACGCTATCACTGCCAACATTATTATTATTAGCAACAACATTAAGGTCTATATCTTGCAGCAACAGGTCGCTGTTGCCCATCTACTTCATGTGAACTAAATATTTTTTTTTGTATAGCCTAATTTGAGACTCGTCGCATCATAAGGACACACTTTCAGAAGGTGACATGTGTTTGATCATAGCTGTTAAAATATCGCACATTTATTGGTTAACTTTAGCTTCCTTAAGCATGCACATGTTACCTAAAGTTGATTTTTGCGCAAACTGTCTTAGACAAAAACCATAAGTAAGTGAGTTTATGTAGGTAATACAAAACAATTTAAATTATCTTGTGTATTTAGTAAGGTTTTAAATAAAAAAAAAATGTTTCATAAGGAGTATTCTACTACTAAAAAGTACGTGATTAATAATAACCCCTGGTAATGAGATGATCGCTACCAGGCTTTTCCTAAGTTTTCATCCTTAGTTGTATAAAATATTATTTGTAAATGAATGTTTAAAAAAGTACTGTTGGGTTTACTGCTGATTCTTTCTAGTAGGGTAGGGGGGGGGGGGAACGAATAGTGTACCGCACACTTCTGTAACTGTCAAAATGGAACGTCGCAACACGCCACGCCACGTCGCGTAAAGCGCGAGGGGAGGGGGCCTATAACAGACAGCGATGCAAATTGCAAATGGTTTGCGCCCTCCCTTCTGCCAAGGAGGGTCGCGTCCGTATACGGCTTAGAGATCTCTCGTCAGATCGGTAAGCCAATCCATAAAGGCGGTGTTTAGTGGGTAAAAGTCTCCACATAACCACGCAGCCGGCTGCGTGGTATGCTATGAGCATTCACCGCCTCCCTCCCCCGCTTTCCGGAGGGTTGCCCATATTTGCTTCGGGCCCAAAAAAAAATTGCAAATGGACAATCAGATCGCGTCATGCAACCGTGAAGTGCGCTTCTTCGTTTGGGGCCGCGCCGGTCTATTTTTTGGTTAGATGTTTTTTGTCGGAAGTCCAAAACTTTAATGCTAATTTAATTATTAATTTTACTTTTCTGAAAAATAAAACTATTCTCATTTGTGATAATGCAATTAATTTTAAACAATTGTGTATGATTTTTTTTAATTCAAATTTATTACATAACTACCGTTTAGGGTTATACCGTTCATCTTAGCGCCATTATCCCTTAGTGACTTATTTTTCTATTGTTGTAAATATGCCAAGAAATCGTCAAAGTACCACCGCTAAAGCAGCTTGGACTGAAGGTCTTCTTCAAACCTGCTTCAATCACAGTTTTAGCAGAATGAAAACTGCAATTGAAGCGGGTTTGTCCAAAAGAAAATCCGCAAAAAAAATAGTAGTTATTCATACATTTACTACTTTGAAAGATCGACTTAAAAATGAAAACATGAGCAATCCGAGACTAGGTCGCAAGCACGTTTCCACTCAACAGCTAAAAACTGAAACTGCTGAACAAGTTAAGATGCTGCATTCTCTATACTATGGACTCAATGTCGCAGATTTTCGTAAACTTGTTTATAAATATACTAGGCATCTAACAATGGTAGAGCCACGCGGTAGCTTTGCTGTTACACGTATGGGATGGGCCAGCTCAAACCGGGGTGGTACAACAACCTCACAGAAAACCGGTGTGAAGTGGAAGCTCTGCTTCCGCGTTTCGTCTGGTGAGTGTAGGTGGCCGGAGGCCCAATTCCCCCTCCCCCCTTAACATGGTAGCGGAATTGAGTGAAGATCTACCCCCGGAGGTTATCAGAATCCCTCGATGAGCATCTACGACCAAAGCTGAGCAACAAGACCAAGGCGACCCCTGCCACGCTATCCGTGAATTTATGCAATATCAGGGGACTTCATTCTAACCTAAACGCCGTTCACTACCATCTCGAGACGGCGAGGCCGGCTCTGCTCCTTCTGACCGAGACGCAGGTGTCCTCTCCGGCTGATGCTTCGTATCTCTCCTACCCGGAATACAAACTGAAACACTCCTTTGTGCCTCGGGCTAGAGTTTGCGTATATGTCAGTTCTCGACGCCTTGACAGTCTTGAAGGTTCGGACCTGTCCATCCTTTGGCTACGCGTAGACAGCTACGATCATTCGCGCGTCTACGGGTGCCTCTATAGGTCCCATAGCGGTAATGCCGAAACAGACCGACTCTTCGACCACATCCAAATGGCTACAGATTCCAGATGTGGCAGATCATGCACCTTCACTGTTGGATCTTCTGCTGACCTCTCATCCGGACGGATATCAGATTTCCGTCGACGTCCCTTTAGGCTCCTCGAATCATTGTCATGTTCGGAGCGTGGTGCCACTCACGCTGAAATCGTAGTTGCATTTTGCAGGCTGCCGCCGTGTTTGGCACTATAGGTCAGCTAATTGGGATGGGATGCGGTCTTTCTTCGCAGCCTACCCTTGGGGGCGGGTTTGCGTCTTGCCGGACAATCCCAACGTTGTTGCTGATACTGTCACTAATGTGATACTTTAGGGTATGGAACTTTTTATTCCTTCCTCTGTGGTGCCCATCGGAAGCAAATCTGTCATGGTTTGGTCGCTCTTGTAAAATAGCATCATGCTATAAGCAGGAGTGCTACAGAGCCTGGGCTGATGCATCAACGTCCCGGGATGTAAACACCAGCGCTCTAAAAAAGAAGTATAATTCCGCTTCCAGGTCCTTTAAAAGAGTCATTGCCAAGGCAAAGTCAGAGCACATAGGCGGAATTGGCTAGAAACTAGTTCGCCTTCCTTCTGGAACCCGTGCATTCTGGCCTCTCGCCAAGGCTGTCCAGGGGAATTTCTGTCAGCCATCTCTTCCATCTCTGCACAGGGAGGACGACTCACTGGCCCATGCCGCAAAGGAGAAAGCCAATCTGCTAGGCTCTTTCTTTGCGTCCAACTCGAATCTCGATGACGGGGGGAGTATGCCGCCGACCATCCCGCGGTGTGAGTGCTCCATGCCAGAGGTGCGGTTCACACAGTGCTCGGTTGGTAAAGAACTCCTCTCCCTGGACATCCACAAGTCCAGTGGGCCTGACGGTATCCCCCCAATTGTGCTGAGGACGTATGCTCCAGAGTTGGCACCGGTTTTAACGCGTCTTTTCCGGTACTCCTACTCCATAGGTGTAGTCCCAAAATCATGGAAGACGGCTTTCGTCTACCCGATCCCTAAAAAAGGCGACCGCTCAGACCCGTCCAACTACAGGCCCATCGCCATTACCTCCTTGTGTAACTTTCACTATAGTCCGTTCGCGTTAAGAAAATGGTGAGTCATCGTTGTTCGCCAGCCTGGCCACGCCCCCCAGCCAATTAAAATGCAAGAAATTAGAAAGTCCTGTTCACAGTGACCAGTGGAAGTCAGGCCTTCGAACAAAACGGTTGTGTATTTTGCGTGTTACTCGTTCAACATTCCTCAGCTATTCGAAAAAATAAAAGTGGATCAATAATCCATAGCGGAGAGAGACGCGTAATTTACAATGTTTATAAGTAATTTAAACTGTGTGATTTAAATGCGACTGTGGAGAGCACAGTAATAAAAACAGCAAGTGCATGTGGTATGTCCGAAAATACTGTTTATAAAATTATTAAAGAACAAAAGGATACTAACACATTAAAATCACCCGTGAAAAAAAGAGCTCGACTATCGACGGTCGATAAATTAGATGAACTAGACAAATGTGCAGTAAGGAGAAAAGTTCACTCAATATATTTAAATAACGATTACCCGACATTGGACAAAATTATGACACTTTGCGAAGCTGACGAAGATATTCGTGTTTTCAAACGTACCACTCTTCATAAAATAACGCACGAGCTTGGTTTCGATTTCAATAAACAGGATAGCAGAACATTGTTAGTCGAAAGAGAGGATAATGTTTTATGGAGGCGTAAATATCTGAGGCAAATAAAAGAATACAGAGCCGCTAATAAAACCATTTACTATCTTGACGAAATGTGGGTAAACGTCGGACACGTAAAGACAAAAGCATAATATAATAAATATTTAATAGATGAGACTGCCAAAAGTAATGGCATTACAATTCTTCGCCTACCGCCTTACCATTGCCAACTTAATCCAATTGAATTGGTTTGGGCCCAAATAAAAAAATTATGTTGGCGCCAATAACTCCACGTTCAAAATGAGTGACATAAAAAATTATTAGATGACGCAATAGCATTAATAGACGCTAATCGTTGGAAGAAGTGCTGCGACCACGTGATACGCGAGAAAATACCATGTGGAATTTGGATGACATCATGGAACTTGCAGAACAAAATTCTTTCATAATTAATGTAACTGGAGAATCTAGCGCTACTGATTAGTGATTTAAGTAATTTTAAGAAAATTTGATTCCATTAAACTTAATTAAATGTTTGAAAAAAAAAAGAATTTTTACTCCACTGCGAATACATCTTTACCCTGTAGTTGCACTGATGACTCACTATTTTCTTAACGCGAACGGACTATAGAAGTTTTCTTCCGCGTACGACCTCTGTGTGGAATAGTTTACCAAAGGCGATTTTGAGTTTAAAGAAATTTATTTTCAAAAAAGACAAACAATGCCACTTACATGAAAATAATTACTGTCGGCGACAAGCCATACAATTTATCAGTGACGAACTGTGTTTTGTTCATAAGACTATTATAATTTCTTAATTAGTGTAGTTAGTGTGTATTAACTCATATTAGAACATAATTTATAAGGGTTAGCTTTTAATAATAATTTTATAAGGAAGTTTTTAAGCGAAAATTTGTATTGTAAATACTTATAAAAAAATTTAAGTTTTGTGGGGGAAGTGTTATTTAATGTATGTAATATAAACAAAAAGAACTAAGTATATCAGACATCGGTTTCAATAAATATAAGATAAAATGTATAGTGAATTAACAAATTTTGTAGGGTTTTTGTTCTAGAAATTTTATATTTAAAAAATTAATAGCTTATATTATTATTTTATATTATAGAATAGTACTAGAGAAATCCATTGATGTATAAATTGCAAGGACTATGTGAAAATTATAATAAATAAAGGCTCCAAAGGTTTCGGCTTATAATAAAAACAACACGCGAGAAAGGCAAAACCGTACAAGCTTCCGTACGGTAACGCCGGCGGGTATAAAAGTCGAGCCAATTTCGGCTGAAATCGCAGTCGCAGCACAGCCGTCGAAGAGGCAACAACAAGGAAAAAGGAAGCCGGAACCTAAGTAACAAGAAGCTAACTAGGAAGAAAGTGTTTTAATTTTGCCTCCTCCCGGCTACTCGTCTCTCTCTCTCGAGGTCCCAGTAGGGTCGTACTATACACACGCATTCAGGGGTGCGTGGGATGTGCGTCACCAGTACCTTGCAGGCCGCGAGCCCTGTGACAAGATGAAGCTGTAAGAGTCGTATAGACTAACAGCATTAACATCAAGATAATAGAGCTGAAATCGCAGTCGCAGCACAGCCGTCGAAGAGGCAACAACAAGGAAAAAGGAAGCCGAAACCTAAGGAAAAAGAAGCTACCTAGGAAGAAACTGTTTTAATTTTGCCTCCTCCCGGCTACTCGTCTCTCTCTCTCTCTCTCTCTCTCTCTCTCTCTCTCTTCTCGGTTCCAGTAGGATCGTACTATACATACGCATTCAGGGGTGCGTGCGACGTGCGTCACCAGCACTGAGCAAGGAACGTAAGTCATCAAGTGGGACATTGTCCCAGGGCGACTGTGCGGGCACTGGACGTGTCCCAGCCGTCCGAAACAGTTGGTCCTTCGAAATCCGGATCCCTGCTAGAAGTATATAGAAGAATCAGAAGATTTCGTTCACGATGCCGATTACCAGGCCTCACGTCCCGGGTCCCGTCCTTCAGATAAGGACGCGACAGGTGAAATGTCGGGATCAGAAGGGGTCACGTCTTCGTCATCGTCAGCATCATCAGGAACAGCAACTACGTCAGATACTTCGGGCACTACGACCACAGAGGATACCACCACGACGGAGACCACGGTTGCATCTGCCACCACGGCGGCGTCCGAGGAGAACGGACAGAAGGATGAAGCCGCACAGAAGGAGACGACCAAGAAGACTCCAGAGGATATTCCGGACAAGGGCGTTCATGGCTCCGCCACAACCCTTAAGCCAAAGGGGGTCAGTCGTCGCGCCAGGTCCATGAAGACCACGAGCTCCTCAGCTAGGAGACGCGTGTCAGATTAGAGCTGGCACAGTGTGAAGAGGAAGACTCCGTGGATGAAGACCAGGAAGACAGAACAGCACAGGTGCAGAACTGGATCGAGACATCAGTAATGGAAGAAAACAACATGGGAAACACGAGCAACGAGGTCAGCACCCTCCGGAAGAGCCAAATGTGAACCCTGAAGAGTACTCCTCAACGAAAAAAGATACGAGCGAGATTCGCGCTGACGATAGCATTGAAGGAAGCCCTTACACCAAAAGGAGGACCAGTAGCTCATCCAAAGTATATCCACGAGCTATCCTACTTCGATGGCAGTAGCAGTGAGTGGTCGGCCTTCAAGGTGGTCTACGAAGATACCGCCCCGATGTTCAACGCAGTCCAAAACATGGCTCGACTAAGAAGAGCACTAAAGGGCAACGCAAGAGAAGCTATCAAAAGCCTGCTGTACTCCAAAGCCTCTCCTTTGGAAGTAATGCAGGCCCTTAGGAGACGATATGGAAGACCTGATGCACTGGTGCTGGCTGAATTGGGCAAGGTCAGAGCATTACCGAAAATTTCTGAAAATCTAAGGGATATATGCGTCTTTGCGAGCCAAATCAACAACAGCGTAGCAGCAATAAAGGGTTTGAAGAAACCACAGTACCTGCATTCACCTGAAATGGTAAAGCAAATTATAGAAAAGATGCCTACAATTCTCAAGTTCCGATGGTATGACTTTACTGCAGCAGCAGAAGGGGGCGAGTTCTCCGACCTGACGATGGTCAAGTTCCGATGGTATGACTTTACTGCAGCAGCAGAAGGGGGCGAGTTCTCCGACCTGACGATGGTCTCCAAGTTCCTGAACATCGAAGCAGACAAATGTGGAGCCTTCGCGACCTCAGAAGAGAAGAGCGGGTTCAGAAGAACTCATCGACAAGCGACGCACTCTACGAGAGAAAAGGACTTTAAAGAAAGAGATTCAAGACAGTCAACAGAAAAGACAGAAAATTGTCCTATGTGCCAAGGTGGATACTTCCTCGTCAACTGCCAGAAGTTCCAGAAGACGTCAGTGCAAGATCGATGGGCAACAGTAAAGAAAAGTCACGTTTGCTTCAAATGTCTTCAAGGGAAACATCGAAAGGAGAGCTGCGAGAAACCACCATGTAAGGAATGCAAGAGGAGCCATCATCATTTGCTGCACGTCGAATCAGAAGACAGGACCTCGGGAGAGAAGAAGGCGGAAACACAAGAAGAAGTAGCAAGCGTCATGACATCAGTGAATGCAGTCAACAACGCAAGGGCATACCTGAAGATAGTTCCAGTAGAAATCTTCGGGCCAAAAGGATCCAAAAGAATATTGGTATTGGTTGTAAGAGTAGTACAGTTCATGAACACGTGTCTACATGTCAGCACACCAGATGAAGAGATGCATCAAGCCATCAAAGACCACTTTGCAATCGAGGCGCTTGGCGTGCAACTACGAAGACCCACCACAGATTCAGAAGGCAGAAGCAGAAGACTTGAAAATGGACGATTCGAAGCTGGACTCTTATGGAAAAATGAAGATGAACAGATGCCCGAGAGCTACACGTCTGCCAAGAACCGGTTGTTCAATATTGAAAAGAAGATAGATAAGGACCCTCAGCTGAAGGCAGAATATGTCAAGCAGATCCAGCATCTTATCGACAGCAAGTAAGCAGAAGAAGCACCTGTGACGCAAAAAGACTCCAAGAAGAAATGGTACCTCCTTCACTTCTCCGTGGTACATCCATTAAAGAAGAAGATAAGAATCGTCTTCGACGCTGCAGCCAAGTCAAAGGGAAGAAGCCTCAACGATGCTCTACTGCCAGGACCAGATCTACTACAGTCACTTCGGGATACTACTAAGGTTTCGACAGGGCCCGCTAGCTTTGGCAGCCGACATCAAGGAAATGTTTCTTCAAGTTCGCATTTGACCAGAAGATAGAGATAGCCTGCGGTTATCACCGTTATATTGTGGCGCGGGGCTCGTCGCGATGTGCCTCCGAAGGAGTACAGGATGACATCAGTTATCTTCGGCGCAACATCATCTCCGAGCACTGCAATCTATGTGAAGAACCGAAACGCAGCGGAATTCGAAGATCAGTATCCAGAGGCAGCAAGGGCTGTCGAGCTAAACCAATTATATAGACGATTACCTGCACAGCTTCCACTCAGAAGAGGACTTCAGAAAAGTGACGACACAGGTGGACTTCATACACAAGAAGGCAGGCTTCGAACTCAGGGGATGGGCGTCAAATCAATCCGAGCTTGTCGCAAGACGTGAAGATCGACACTATTGAGAAGACAGAAGTGGACCTAGGCGAGAAGGAAGAGAAGACACTAGGTCTGCGCTGGTACACCAAAAGGGACTCCATCGGCTTCAGGGCAAACCTCCGAAACACGCCAGAGGAAATAACAAGGGGACTCAAGGTGCCTACGAAGAGAGAAGTCACCAGCGCAGTAATGTCGACCTTTGATCCACTGGGTTTAGCATTACCAGTTCTCATCCAAGGCAAGAAGCTGCTTCAGAACATATGGCGAAGTGGCGTCGGTTGGGATGACGAAATAAAAGAAAGGGAGTACGAAGCTTGGAACATCTAGCTGGAGAAGATGAAGCTGCTACAAGGCCTGCAAGTTCCGAGATGCCTGGCGCCACATTGCACCGAGGGGGGAGCTACACACTTTCGTTGCGAGCGAGCTGGCGTACGCAGCGGCAGTTTATTGGAGGACAGAAGATCAAGATGGGACTTACCACGTCAGCTTAGTGGCAGCAAAGGCGAGAGTCACTCCACTGAAGCCAGTGTCCATCCCGAGACTCGAACTACAGGCAGCCCTCCTAGGAAGCAGACTGGCTCATTCAGCAGAAGAGGAATTGGACCTGAAAGTAACAAAGAAAACATTTTGGACAGACTCCAGCATCGTACTTTCCTGGATAAAAACAGGCCCGAGAACATTGAAGACGTTCGTGGGTCTTCGCTTGGCGGAGATAGAGGACCTCACCAAACCGCAAGGCTGGAGATGGGCGCCTACAGCCCAGAATCCTGCAGATGACGCAACGCGCGACGTACCAGAAGACTTCGACTGCAACCACCGATGGTACACCAGACCAAGCTTCCTGAAAAACGAAGAGGCACATTGGCCGGCACCAAGAACCTTCAAGAAGGCAGCCACCGTCGAAGAGAAGGCAGCGGACGTCGCAGCAACAGCGCAAACAGCTCATCCATCACCAGACCCCGAGAGATTCTCTTCATGGAAGAGGCTTTGGCGAGCCACAGCGAGAGTACTGCAGTTCTTACAACTCTGCAGAAAAAGGGAGAAGGTCAACGTCTGCAAAAATGATCCCACCTGGAAAATGACACAAAGAAAAGGAACGAAGACTGTAGAGAAGCAACACAGATCTTCGAAAATAACAGAAAGGAAATATATACCGTTGGACACCGAACTACTTGAGCAAGCTGAAACTCTTTTGCTGAAAAGAAGCCAAGACAAAAGTTTCAGAGAAGACATGAAGTGCCTTCAGCAAGGAAAGCAATTAGAGGGCAGCAGTAAATTGGAAAGGCTCGACGTAGTACTAGAAGAGGGTCCCCTGCGGCTGAGGAGAATCGACGCGGTACAGGGTGTGACCAGGGACTACAAACGACCCATCGTGCTCGACAATAAGGACAAGATAACACAACTCATCATAGAAGAATTCCACTGCCGCTTCCATCATGGAAATCACGCGACGGTGATGAATGAAATACGACAACGCTTCTTGGTACTCGGTCTAAGGTCAGCGATCAAGGTAATTCAGCATCAATGTCAATGGTGCAAAACAAGGAAAGCAAGACCGCAAGAAATACCAACAGGCAACTTACCGGCGGAAAGGCTGATGCACGGAAATCCTACTTTTACGTGCACGGGCGTGGACTACTTCGGCCCGATGACAATCACCGTAGCAAGACGGCACGAAAAAAGATGGGGAGCTCTATTTACATACCTCATAACAAGGGCTGTGCACATTGAGCTAACTCCTTCGCTCTCCACCGACAGCATGATCATGGCGCTACGACGATTCGCCGCAAGAAGAGGGATGCCTAAGAAAATCTACAGCGACAACGGGACTAATTTCGTCGGCGCCAACAAATAAATAAAAGAAGCGTTCGACACCTTGCAGAATGAAGACCTCACCTCAGAAGCAGAGAAGATCGACGTGCAGTGGAAATTCATCCCTCCAGGTGCGCCAAATATGGGTGGCGCATGGGAACGTTTGGTGCGATCAGTCAAGACCGCACTAGACGCCACACTCCACGAAAAGTATCCACGAGAGGAGGTACTCCACACTCTCCTCCTAGAGGCCGAGCACATAGTCAACTCTCGACCTCTCACACATCTCTCTGAGAACCGAACCACTTCCTCATCGGGCGGTCCTGCGGCGCAGCGAGAATCGGCAGCTTCGACGACTGCGAACTCGTGGGCGGATCTACATGGAAGGCCACGCAGCTGCTTGCCAACCACTTCTGGCAACGTTGGCTGCGAGAATATCTACCCACTCTTTTGCCAAGGAAAACGAAGGCAAGAACGTCGACCACAGCCTACCAAGATGCACCTGGCCACGTGGCAGAATCTTCCAAGTGTATCCTGGACCTGATGGGCGGACAAGGATCGTCGACGTCGAGACGCGAGGTGGTGTGCTGAGAAGACCCAGTTCAAGAGTAGTGCTGCTGGTGCCGGGAGTATCGCCGAGCCAGGAGGATGGTGCGACGCACGAGGGGGAGAATGTCGGTGACAAGGCATACAATTAACCAGTGACGAACTGTGTTTTGTTCATAAGACTATTATAATTTCTTAATTAGTGTAGTTAGTGTGTATTAACTCATATTAGAACATAATTTATAAGCTTTTAATAATAATTTTATAAGGAAGTTTTTAAGCGAAAATTTGTATTGTAAATACTTACAAAAATTTAAGTTTTAGATTAGCGCTTGGAAACTAGTATTAAATTAAACATTTGCATTAGGCATATTTATAGAACTAAAAAAGGCTTTTGATACCGTTAGTCATGATTTACTACTTAAAAAGTTAAAACACATTGGTATCACAGGTGTAGCCTATAATATGTTAAAATCTTACTTAACAAATCGCAAACAAGTAGTCAGAATAGACAATTTTCAAAGTAAATCTAAAACTGTGACATACGGCGTGCCACAAGGATCCATACTAGGGCCGTTATTATTCTTAATTTATATAAATAACTTAAAAGATATTGGCCTAAAAGGAGACATAACGTTGTATGCTGACGACACAAGCCTATTCTATTTCGGCCACTCAATAAATACTATTATCTCTGACGCACAAAATGACCTTAACTTAATACATAAATGGTTCCAGTACAATCTTCTAACAATAAACATCTCCAAAACCAATTATATCATATTCAAAGCAAAAAATAAGAAAATATTAGACTTTGAACCTCTAAAAATAAATAATCAAATTATCAAACGGTCAAATTGCGAAAAATACCTTGGCTTATTTTTAGATGATAAACTTACATGGAAACCTCAGATAGATAAAATTAAATGCAAACTATCATCGATAACGGGTACCCTTCGAAGTATAGCTCGTTGTTTCCCGCGTAAAATACATTATCTTATTTACAATTCTCTAGTCAAACCACATATCGATTATCTGATAGAAATATGGGGCTCAGCTGCAAAGAATAACTTGAACCTAATACATAGAGCTCGAAATAAAGTTATAAAGGTTCTATTCAACTATAACTATCTGACACCAACTCACAAAATATATAATGATACCAAGCTGTTAAATATAAATCAATCGTACGTTTATCATACATGCATTCTGATTCGTAAAATAATAAATAAAGATATCCACACTTATTTAAGTTTCACTAAAAAGAGACAAATTCAAAAAATTCACCTAAGAAATGCAAATGATCTCATTTTACGTGCACCAAAAACTAGTTATGGTAAAAGAAACCTAGTGTTTGAAGGAGCACAATTATATAATAAACTGCCTAAAGACATTAAGGAATCGCAGTCAAATGTAAGCTTCAAAAAATTACTAAAATATCATATTATAAAATCTATAAAATAACGGTCTTACTATTAAGTTAAAAATATTAATAATAATTAATAAGTATTTTAAATATATTTAAAAAGGTGCAAATAAGGTATAAAGTTTTTTTTTATTGTTCATTACTAATTCGAATTAGAATAAAATATTACTAAATATGTATCTCAAGCCGCTTCTTGTAAATTGTTGAGCGTAGTGCAACTATATGTCTGTGATTGTATCTCTCTCTGACGCTGTGACTGTTTTTAACAGTATGTATTTGTAATGTTCTCCCAACTTCTGTGTTTCTCCAGATATTGTTATAACTTATAAATTTTTATGTTCTCATGATAAGTGGATTTTGTATTCTTAATGAGAATAAAGTTCTTAAACCACATATCAGACATCTGTTTCAATAAATATTGAAATGTACGAGTATGGTGAATTAACAAATTTTGTAGGGTTTTTGTTCTAGAAATTTTATATTTAAGAAATTAATAGCTTATATTATTATTTTATATTATAGAATAGTACTAGAGAAATCTAACGATGTATAAATTGCAAGGACGATGTGAAAATTATAATAAATAAAGGCTCCAAAGGTTTCGGCTTAAAATAAAAACAACACGCGAGAAAGGCAAAACCGCACAAGCGTTCTTACGGTAACGGTAACGGGTATAAAAGTCGAGCCAATTTCGGCTGAAATCGCAGTCGCAGCACAGCCGTCGAAGAGGCAACAACAAGGAAAAAGGAAGCCGGAACCTAAGTAACAAGAAGCTAACTAGGAAGAAAGTGTTTTAATTTTGCCTCCTCCCGGCTACTCGTCTCTCTCTCTCGAGGTCCCAGTAGGGTCGTACTATACATACGCATTCAGGGGTGCGTGGGATATGCGTCACCAGTACTGAGCAAGGAACGTACGTCATCAAATGGGAGATTGTCCCAGGGCGACTGTGCGGGCACTGGACGTGTTCCTGCCGTCCGAAACAATTTTACATTTAGTATACTTATTTTAATGGTCGCCGAACAGTCGGTCAGTAACTTCATAGCCTCAATTTAATGGTGAAAAATGTACAATTACGTATTGTGATAGTTGAGACTTAAAAGTACTATTATAAACTATTATAAATCTGTGCTCCTTCAAAGGTAATTTTTTTTTCAAGTAAGCTAGGTCCACGAAGACTGCGTTTACAAATTTGTGATTTTTTACAAAAGACAAGCTAGTATGGATGGTTTTATCTAGTATTTTCCTAATTATAATGCAAGTATTATATGTATGTAGTTGTTGAACGTTCATAAGTTTTGTTTCTTTGAAAATTTTGGTAGTTGCTGTTAAATAGGGATAGTGAAAAAGTATTTTTATGATTTTATTTTGTATTCTTTGAAGTTCCTGTAACTTAGTTTTAGCAGCATTGCCCCAAATTTCTATAAGATAAAGTGAATGTGATTTAACTAATGAGTTATAAGTAGTGTAACGCATTTTTTTAGGTAGTGAATGGGAAATATTGTGAAGTGATCCAGTAAGTGCCGAAAGTTTACTTTTAATGTGATCTATTTGCCTATTCCATGTTAAGTAATTGTCCATTCTCAAGCCTAGGTATTTTTTTGCAGGTTTTTTGTTCTAAGCAGATGTTATCAATTGTCAGTGGGTCATGTAATGGTATAGTTTTGTTCTTTGCTTTAAAAATTATGTAACATGTTTTAGAAGTGTTTACCGTTAGCAAGTTATATCGGAACCACTCAGACAATTGTTCTAGATCTTCTTGCGCTTGCAAGATAATATTATGTATTTTAAATCCGGAATGAAATAGACATGTATCGTCAGCGTACAAAGTTAGATGACCATGTAACCCTAGCTCTGCGATTTGGTTAATATAGACTAGAAATAGGAGTGGCCCAAGTATAGATCCCTGCAGTACACCATGCGTGATAGGTAAGGCACTACTTTGAAAATTATCCAGCTTCACTACTTGCGATCTATTTGATAGGTATGATTTAAACATTTTAAGAGCACTACCTTTGATTCCGATGCTTTCAAGTTTTTCTAGTAGCAATTTGTGACTTTAGTATCAAAGGCTTTTTTTAAATCGATAAAAACACCTAAAACCACTTGCCGTTTATCTATACTATCTTTTATTTTCGTTGTTAGATCGATTGTTGCGGTAGTGGTGCTACTTTTGGCTCGAAATCCATATTGCCGTCCTGATATAAAGTTAACAGAATTTAAGTAATTTTCTTAACGATTATATATGACTTTTTCTAAAATTTTTGAGATGACCAGGCAATACCGATATCGGACGACAGTTTCCTGGGTCGGTTTTAAGACCCGATTTATAGATTGGTGTTATCTTTGCAATCTTCATAGTATCTGGAAACTCTCCATCGATCATAAGTTTATTGAAACATTGAGCTAAGTCATGTGCTATCAAATTTTGTAGGCACTTTATTACTTTTGTGCTAATTCTGTCTATGCCACTACTAGGATTCAAATCGAGGCTTTGTATAATTTAACGAATTTCACTAGCAGTACATGGGGCTTGTGTAAAAAGTTCATTAATATTAGCTGTTTGTGTTTTAGAGAAAAGATAAGTGGAGCTACTATGATATTTCTTGGTGGAGCTACTATGGTATTTTATCTGTATGGGTCCAATAGTTGAAAAATATTCGTTAAAAATCTCACAAATCTCGACTGTATTATTGATTACCTTGGAATCTACAATAAGTTTTGGAGAAGCACAACTTTGTTTGCTAGATTGTTTATAAGTTGCCACATTTTTTTGGGTTTATTAGCATAATCTTGAAATAGTTTATAATAGTAGGAATTTTTCGTATATTGGATCTGCTTAGCCACTGTATCTCTCTTCAGTTTAAACTCTTTTTCTAATGATTCATTTTCTAGATTATTTTTGTATTGAATCCACAAATAGTGTCTTTGACTAATGCCACTAAGTATATTGTTATTAATCCAGTCTTCTTGTGGTGGATTTAATATTTTAGTTTTTATTACTTTATTGTCTTCAACGTATTGTTTTAGTTTAGTTTCCAATTGACTGTAATTTAAGTCTTCTTCAAATCCGTGTGATTCTCTCGAGTTATATAATTTATTATAGTTGATTGCTTCATAGCGTTTACGTATTTTTTGGTGGTTTAAATCTGTTTAATTGTACATAAATTTGTTTATGGTCTGTCATAGGTGAGTTGATCATAACAATATTGAAATGGTCACCTTTTAGGTTAGTGCTAACATGGTTTATGATCGATTTCTTCGTGGTGGAGTCTCTTGTACAATACGTTTAGTTTATTTTGTTGAGTAATCTGTATCCTGATTATTTCTACTGTTTTAATTTATTGTTTTTTGTCAACAAGTCAATGTTGAAATCTCCGAAAACTATTGCTCTCTTGTGATGCTGTAATTGTTTGTCGTATACTTCCAAAAATTTTTGAAAATTGGTATGTCCAGAATAATAAACCACGCCAACATCCAGTGAAAATTTTTGAATTTTTATCCATAAGCAGTTATTTCCGTCTTGGTAAGTCGATTCAATAAGGTTATGTTTTAAGCGATTATGTATGTATGCTGATACTCCACCTCCTCTTATATCCATCCTGTAGTTGGAATAAAGTGTGTAGTTAGTGATTTGTAGTTGTAAAGTTTGATTTTCAGTCTGTATCCAAGTTTCTGTGAGGAAAATAATATGTACAGTTGTTGATATTGATTTTATGATACATTTAATTAAGTTCATCGAGTTTGCCTTTTTTTTAGTAGAGAAACGATAAACGTGATTTTTTAGTCTGGATAAGTTGGTAGTCGTTAACTACTTGATACCATAATATCGGGTGAATTGTTATTAATTATTGTTGATGAATGATTGGTGATAGAGTTTTTTGAAACCGATTTTATAATACTTGGTATGCCGTTGACATATTTAATTATGAGATCACTTTCTCCATTTTTTGTACGTCGTGAAAGTTCATCTTTATCTTCATGAAGTATTTTTGTTGAGCCGGTGTTTGGTCCGAAAAACTTTTTACATTATCAGGCAATTTCTCTTTGTTGCGGAGGAGTACCTTGGCTGTCTCTGGTTTGTCAAAGCAGACTTTAACCCTTCGTTGTTTTCCTGGATTATACTTGCCAATGCGGAAAATCTTATTTGGTTTCGGAATATCTTTTTCCTCAACCTCAACCTCGTTTTTGAGGATCCGCTCTTCGGTGCTGTTGGAATTTTGTTCTGCCAACTATAATTATATTATTTTCTCTCTTTTCGCGCTCTTGGACTTCGCGAATAATTACAATAATACAAACAGCTGATTGGTTTGAGTGGCTGGCGAGCTTAAACATAATTGTTTAAAGTCGTTTTCAAGTAACTTTATTTTATCTTCACCGTTTGACACTTTTAACTGCAACTGCGATAACTGAGTTTTTATGTGACTATTTTCTATAGAAATTTTTGACTGGCGGTCTTAATTTCTTGGATTTGTATACTAATTTATGCTACATTAGAGTTAATCAAGTTTCTCGTTTGTTCATACGAGGCCCGTATATCGGTAATTTCACTCTTAGCTTCAACAATACTCTAGTTCATTTGATTCATTATTTGTGTATTTGACCCAATATAATTTTCTAATAAGAAAGTTATTCGTGATAACTCATTTCGCACCAAGTTAATCTCATCCGAACATTGGCATTCACGATCAGCCGGTTGTTTACGTTTTCTAAAAGTAATTTGTGTATCGGAAATATTATCTGCCGGAATTTTTGACAAGTCAGGTTGCGAGCCGCCGGCGGTAGTAGGTGAAAGAAATATATAATTTTGTGTACAATGATACAAACAACTTCAAGAATTGTTTGTTTACCTAAGATAATAAATACACAACTCATGCGCAGTACTGTATGCTTAGACACCGGGTCAGTGTGCGAGCGAGTAAAAAAATAGCCACTGTACCAGTCCCGCGGAGGTGAAGTACGTCGTTCCGCTCGCTGGTGCAGCTATCGATGCTTTGATACAGTATTTATCCTCACTTTAAAAGGGTTTTTGTCATAAATCACCTTTCACAGAATTTAAGGTCCATTACGTTTGAATATAAGAAATAGATTTGAGGAGCAGTATTTAGATGTTTTTCGCCAGAATTAACACACGTCTCAGTACAGTAGTTCGACGACCTGGGGACCTTCAAGAAAAGAGCTTACTCCTTTCTAAAGGGCCGGCAACGCTACTGCAATTCCCCTGGTGTTGTGGATGTTCATGGGCGGCGGTAATCACTTAACATCGTGTGAACCGTATGCTCGGTTGCCCCTTCTTCTATAAAAAAAGAGCTCAACAATATCAAAAACAATTTTGATCAAAGCAGCAAAACAGCTGGATTGGTATAGGGTTCAAACCTTCAGTAGCTATAAGTAAAGCTAAAGCGACAAGCTTTTATAGAATTTCTGCTTTCAAAAAAGAAGAAGTAACACATTTCTATGAAAAACTTGGCGACTTAATGGACAAACACAAGTTTATTCCGAACAACATTTATAATGCTGCCGAAACTGGTATCACCACGGTGTCAGACAAAGGAAAATTGCTCGTCAAAAAAGAACAAAGAAGAATCGGATCTGTTAAAAGCGGTGAACGAGGAGGCAACATGACAGTTATATGTGCGATGAGTGCAGCCGGAAACTTCATATCGCCCATGTTTATTTTTTCCAGACAGAGAATGACGCCTTTAAACAGAAAAAGATAGACCAGCTGGTGCATTATACACCAACTCTAAAAATGGCTGGATAAACGAAAACTTATTTGTCACTTGGCTCAAACATGTCGCAGCAATTGCTAAGCCTACTCAAGTATCACATGTGTTGTTAATTGCGGACAATCCCAGCAGTCACATTTCCCTTCAAGCTTTTAATTTTTTCAGAGAAAACCACCTCACAAGATTTCCATTCCATTACACAGTTCTCACAGAACACAGCTGCTGGATGTGTTTTTTTATGGGCCGCTGAAAGCGGTTTACAGGCATGAATGCAAACAGGCACATAAAGACACATTTAATGTCTAAAATAATTGCATCCGATGTTGCAGGTATTTTCAATAAAGCATACGTACAATTTGCGGATATAAGTAAAGCAGAATCTGGATTTCAAGCCACGGGAATTTACCCATTAAACTCAAATATTTTCATTGATCAAGATTTTTTGGAAGATCCAGAATTTTGAAGATGCGCAGTCGTTTGGTAGGACCATCAAATAAGGATCAATGCTTATTTGATGGTCCTACCAAACGCTGCGCATGTTTTGGCAGTTGCTTGTAACCATGAACTTGTTGATGAGTAAAGAACTCCGGTATTTTTTGCTGCTATAGCAACGACATCAACTATTGCACCATCTTCAAAGCCAGTTCAAAGAAAGCAAAAACAATATGCTACCATATTAACTGCGACTCCTATGAAATTTATTTTCGAGGGTAAAGAAAGAAAAAAAAGCTAAACTCAATTAGACTGTAAGAGATGATAAATCAAGACCAACAAAGGTTGTCAAAGAAAAGAAGAACATATTAAACAAAAATCTTACAAGAGAAAAATTTTACAAGAGAGTGAAGATGAAGGGCACCTTTGCGAGGTGGATGTGGATAATGAAAATTATAACTATTGTATTATTTCCGAAGAATTTGAAAAAAAAAATAACGAGTTGTGGTATCGCTGCACCATCTGCGGACTGTGGGCTCATGTGTTCAGGGTGGGATGCGCCAGATGGATACATCTGTGATTTATGTGTCCAAAAATGAAATATTTTTATTTCTAATTTGTCTTACCTTAATAATAATGATTATTCTATATTATACTAGCTTGCCAGGCAGACGTTGTTCTGCCCGTTTTGACGACCCTCTGTCATGTCCTATTAAATATCCTTAAATTCGCAAAAAAATTGTGGGGAAAAAAAAACTATCCTATCTCTCAAGCTGGACCAAACTGCACACGGTGTGTAAATTTGATTAAAATCGGTTAAGTAGTTTATGAGTCCATCGCGGACAAACAACGTGACACGTAATTTATATATATTAAGATTATAATAGTAGAATTTGATTAGACATCGAAGACTACTATTACGATATATATACGACTATATTCTTTATATTGAAAATTGCTAATCTTACGTACAAATGGGGATAATTGATGCTAATTAGTGATTGTAGACATTACAATCCTCAAATATATTTTCTCTTTTATTGTGTAAAGTTGATCTTATTAATATTACTTTGATTAAAATGTGTCTTACTTGTTATATTCCAAAAAACATGTTGAAGCATCATTACCCCGTAACCTGAGCGGAATTACCCAAAGTCAAGGGAAATGCCGCTCAAACATGTTTTTTTAATAATGTTTTCCTACTACGAGTAGGGTAAATATGCGTTTTTTGGTTAAATTGTTGATTATTCGATAATTAAAGACTTTGTTACTTCTCTTAACTTTGATTTATAATAAATAATTTAAAAAATACACCATGTTTTCCGTAAGTGGACGCCATTCCTCCTCCCTACCCTACAGTGGCTATTTTCCCGAAAAGGTATATATATAGGCATAAATGAATGTCAATAAGCATTATTGTCCATATTGAATAAAGATTATTCTATTTTCCTATTTTATATTTTCTACACATTTGTGCCTTTACGATGGCACTTAGCTTAGGAGATAAATATTTGTCGCAATCTCTCAAGAATTGTCTCTTGGCTATATTTTCAAAATTCTTATAACATTTTAACTTGTTACTTGTTTTTGATAATTTTATTTTAATTTTTGGTTTTGGAGGGATATGATCAGTCAATATAGTTTCAGTCTGAGTACTTTGATTGATACGTATGTATTTTTTAGTATCAATGTCTGCTGCAATTTTTGATGAAGAATTTCCTGATTCATATTGTTTCTGCGGCAACTCTGAAGATCCATCTAATTTTGAATCATTTGAAAGTTCGACTTCAGATTCTTCTGATTTAATAATCCAGTCCAAAGATGCAATTTGTGATGAAGAAACCCCCGATTCGTACTGAGTCTGCGCCAATTCTGAAGAAACATCTATTTCTGAATTGTTTGAAAATTCGACTTCCGGATTTTCTGATTTAACAATCCAGTCCAAAGATGCAATTTGTGATGAAGAAATCCTTGATTCATATTGTTTGTGCGCCAATTGTGAAGCTATATCTACTTCGGAATCATTGAAAAGTTCAACTTCCGGTTTTTCTGATTTAACAACCCAATCCAAAGATGTTATTTGTGATGAAGAAATCCCTGATTCATGTTGTTTCTTCGCCAATTCTGAAGATACATCTATTTCTGAATCTTCAAAAAGTTCGACTTCCGGTTTTTCTGATTTAACAATCCAGTCCAAAGATGCAATTTGTGATGAAGAAATCTCTGATTCATATTGTTTCTGCACTAATTCTGAAGATACTTCTATTTCTGAATCATTTAAAAGTTCGACATCCGGTTTTTCTGATTTAACAATCCAGTCCGAAAATGCAATCTGTGATGAAGGAATCTGTGATTCTGCATCTAATTCTGAATCATTTAAAAGTTCGACTTCTGTTTTTTTAGATTTAACCATGCCGTCCAAAGATGGTAAAAGTAAAGTCGGTACGGCAGTTTTCCTCAAATATTTTTTCCCGTACATAATTTTTTCAAAATGTAAACTGCATATGTATGAATTTTTTAGGCTTTCACAAGTTCTGTCCGCCAAATCAGGTCTTTTACACGCTTTCACCCAAATTTTACATCTGAAATAATTTAAACATAATATTATTAAGTGTGCGGAGTAACATCATTTTAATTTAGAGGTAGAACTATGGTAGAACTCCTTTCCAGCTTAGGATTCGGTCTAAGATGAGGGTAGGCACCACCCTCACCCTCATTTCTACTGAATTCTTTCAAATAGCAGTATGTGCACTGCTGCGTTCCGTTCTGAAGCCAACTATTATTATTACAAGTCGGTACTAGTTTATATATCTACGGACTGTCACTTTCCATCATGTGGACTATAAATAACTCTATTTCGTGAACTTATGGACCCCGTCCTAATATTAAATAACAAATCACAACAAAAAGTTTAACACGCCTTTAATTTTTATACCGCTGTAGAAGTAACTACTGTATCTATTACAAAATCGCATTGATAGCCTTCTTTTACAATTGTTTATTATTGTAATTTACCCAAATACTGAAGGTAAACTCTGTTTCCAAGTCATCTCTTGTGGATGTATCGTAAACCTGACTAATTCTTTTACTTTATCTTATCATTAAATCATTACCGTCAAGACCCCTCACTTCGTCTTTGTATCCTATTTTCGTTTCATTTTAAATATCATTAAACACAGTTTTAGTTTTTTTATGAGAAACAATAATACAACTACCAAATACAATACACATTTTAAATATGGCAACTATTTTGCACGCAAATCGCAGCTAGCAGCAGCAGTATGAAAGGAGCTCAGACGAAGATATAACAATATCTTTGAGCTTAGACTAATACTCCTATTACTCTACACTGATTTTACGCCTTTACTCAGTCATAGGGATGTGCAAGTGAAAAAAGTATGGATATTTTTAAACAGTATCAATGTATATCACTTGATAAATAACGATATATCGTCATGTTTGCATGATGTAGTGTGATACGCGATATAACAAAATTTTGTTACTGAACGTTTTGACGACGAAAAAAACACGACACTTAATATTAAAGAAAAGAGGAGGCGAAGAAAGATATGGGTGAAAGAATATATAAAATTAAGAAAAAAATCAGTCAAGTATACGTATTATCGGTGTTCTGGAGTCAAACAAATTCAGAATACCTGTGAATGGGAGAAGGGGAGTTCGAGGAGCTATTAAGTTTAGTTCCTTATATTGAAAAACATGATACGGTTTTAAGACAGAGTGTAAGTGCTAGGCAAAGATTATTTGTGACTTTAAGATTTCTAGCTTTATGTGCACGTATTTGTGTACGTGTGCTTTGTGTTTCAAAGAGTTTAACTACTGTCAAAGTAATTTGTTATTTAGAATTTTATGATAGCTAAGTTATTTAAGAATATTTAAACTATTAAATAGCTTATGAACATACACTACATACATTTTAAAACTAGACTGATGTTGTTTTGTGAAGACTGCTATATAGCTAGTTTTGTTGTTAAATATAGGTACTTACTAATTGATTAAAACCAAAAATACATAAGTACCTACTAAGTTTCGTAATGATAGTTGACCCAACCGACTAAAGAGTTAGATAGAAAAACAAATTTATAAAAAGTAATTTGTAACAAATCACTTTTTATCCTGCTAACTCGAGTTGCGTGACTCGAGTTTAGTTCGAGTTGTATGAAGTTCAACTCAAGTTAAGTAAGCACATCTATAGGGTGCAAATTCGCTCATTAAAAACATCGAAGTTTATGAACGATATATCGACTTTTTTCGATGCTTTTATCACCATTTAAATATATATATATATATATATATATATATATATATATATATATATATATATATATATATATATTAATTAATGATTATACGAATGATTAGGGTAGTGGATATAGTAATTGGCACTTTACGCGCAATGTGTACTATGACTGTTTATAAATAAAATAAAAAGTTATTTGTATTAAATTTTATATTTTGATCTTTAAAAAAAACAACATTTCTAATTTTAACCTAAAGAAAGTATCTGAGATCACATAAAATGTAATAATTGGCCCCCAAATCACAGTTATTAGCCTCTTAGAATACAGTTATTGGCCGTCACACAAAAAGGACTTTCATTAAATTGTATTGGACGACATCCTAATGCCAACCGTTTTTTTTGATGCTGCTTAAAAATTGTCATCAAAATAATTGCCACCAATGAATTTTCATTATTTTCATCTTCATTTTCGCTATTTTCAGTGATAAACTGTTAAAGTTGTGACAAAGATAACTGTTTTCTTCTTCTTAAGAAATGTGCTCGCTATGAGATTTTGGTACACACCGTTTATGAAAATTACGCTTACATTGAGGACACGTTAGTCCTTTCTTCTCGGGGTTTTTTCAAAAGTCACAGGTCTGGTTAAACATATTTCTTTTACTAATTTTGGCAGCCTTGGTTTCTTCAGCCTTTCTTTTTCTATAATTTTTTTTCTCTTTTTTCTTTTTATGTGTTTTCTTTTTCCTTAGCAATATATTTCTTTTCCATTTTAGAGCTGGTTGTGGTATGTGTAGAAAATCTTTAAGACTGCCTCTTTGGTCTTGACGTGGAAGAGCTTCGTATTCAATACCCAAGTCTTGCGGAGTAATAAGATCATCTGGTTCTAGTATTTTTGTCGAGATTTCGTTTTCTCTTTCTATTGCATCTTATCATCATTTACTTATATTTTTTCCTTTAATTTGATAAAAATATATTCTCAATATTATAAAGTTGCGTTTTAAATGCTCTTACTGGTAATAATGTCTAGTTTAGAATATAAGTTTAAACAGCAAACCGACTTAACCATAACTAAATTAAAGTTTGATAATCTCTGAATTACATTGACTGACTCCAAGAATAAAACTAAAATAACAGAGGGAATCCAATGTTAGCCACGGTGTTGTGCCAAAAACTGTTAAGAACATAGGCCCGCAACGCAATTAGCTCACAATTAATTTACAATTTAATTTTAAGTCTTCCCAAAGTGGGGAGAAATACAAAAGAGTACTAAATTTAAAACTAAATTAATTGAATGTATAGTGTTAAAATATATTAATGCAAAAAACCTTAAAAAAGGACGAACAAAGGCAACCGCAAACTAACCTTAATCATTTCCATGTTAAACGGTATTTTCTAAAGATAGTAAGATAGTAAGTATATTACTAAAGAGGCGTGGTTAAATTTGAATACCAGAAATAAATAAGTACCAAAAACAAAAAGTGGAGGAACTTATGTTTTAAATAACCCTTCGGCTGTCCAAACGCCATATTCTGGCGTCTCAAATAATATGCGCATCTGTCAAACGCCATAATATGGCGTCGAGTGTTAGCAAACTATTTGATATATATATATATATATATATATATATATATATATATATATATATATATATATATATATACAACATGTAACATAATTAACGCACTTTGAGAAAGTAGTTTGTTCAGAATCGTTTAATGAATCGATTCCTATCATTTTTAATGTAGGTAATTTTTTATACCAAAAATAATTAAAACTACGTAAATTACAGTCACACTAAATCTGTAAAGTCAAAACAAACTAAAATAGACCGTAAATTAAGGCAATAAGACTTTTAAGAGTGCAGTTTTATTTGTATTATTACTATTCCTGTCATTCAATAAAAAAAAAACAAAAATAAACTTTATGTCAAGCACGTTAAAGTGTTTGCGTTTGTGGATGTGTACTGTGACTACAACATTCTTCCGGAATTAGTATAACTAATTTGATAAATAATCAGTGCATAAAAATGTTTAACTAAAAATTCAGTGTATGTATTATGATTATAACAGAATATACTAATTGGGTTGTCTGAGGGTGTGCGTTAATTACGTTACATATTGTATATAACATACATATATATAACATATATATCTGCATGATTGATTTTGTCTAAATTTGATTTAATAATGTGTTTTTTGTGAAACTCCTTATTTTTTGTCCCGATGTCGAGTAGAGCTAAGTGAGGCCTTTCTCGACCTTGTCGTAAACAAAAAATTTATGAAAAAAAAATTATTTGCTTTTTTTTTATAATTAAATATGCTTTGGACGTACAAGTAAAAAAAATAGTACTTGGAATAAAGGCTTTAATTTATAATTATTACACCTTTGCAGAAAATTGGGGAAAAACACTTTTCTTACTTTCATTTTCAAATTAGTATCACTTTCGAAGTAAACCTGTATTCAAGTTATACATAACCTGATAGCTTATTTAATAGAGTTTCCATTGATATACGATTTTAATATACATAACAGCAGGAAGTAGTCTGGAAGTACTTCGGGAAGTGCTCGACAGATGCGCCATATTGGCCAAAATGACCCCGAAATGCGAGGGGATAACAAGCCCTCATCACGAAAAAACATCCGACATTTATATTATTACAATAACATGCTTTTATAAAACAAAAATAAAGTGTCTCAACTTATTAATTAGTACAATAAATATAAAGGAATAAAATTATAAATAAAATTTAAAAATTTATTTATTTTTGGTTGATCTCGTCGTTCGACGATCGTGACAACATCGTGTATTTGAAAACGGTATTCAAGAGAAAGGTACTCTATACTCGGTACTCAAGAAGAAGAAATTTACAAGTTTGCAAGACGTACTAGATTCGCTGACAGAGACATTTATGGTAAATAAATAAAACAAAGAGGTCCTAGAAAAGATAGGAATTGAAGCAAGCGAACTTTTAAAAAGACAATTAAGAGAAAATTAAAATTTACATTGGAAAACTGTTCATCATATATTATAATATAAATTCTAAAATTCAGTTCACAATGGAGTTAGAGGCAAAAAATTCTTTAGCTTTTCTAGATGTGTTACTAATTCGGAATCCTGATAACTATTATTATATATTATATATTCTCACCACTATCCTTCACAGTTAGCTACCGTAGGTAAATCTTTGTTACAGAGAGCACGAGGGATCTGTGTCAGTAAACACCTGGCTGCAGAGCTCCACCTCGTCAAGCAAGTTTTGCATGACATCAAGGTTCGGGTCCCGCGCCTACGTCACAGTGAACGAGTGAACCCGGCCACAGTCGGGCGTGTACCTGCTGTACTGCCATATGTTAGAGGAGTCACTGACAAGATTGGCTACATCTTGAAGCGTGCTTCCATCAAAACATACTTCAAGCCGCCGAAGAAGATTGGTCAGTTTTTACCATCAGTCAAGTGTAACGTCCCTCTGCAAGATGCAGGAGTGTACAAGCTTGATTGTGAATGTGGTCTCTCCTACATAGGACAAACTAAAAGATCAATTAAAACCTGCGTTAAAGAACATATATCTGATGTGAAGAATCGACGCTCCGGGAGGTCTGCAGTCTGTGAACATGTACAGGATCGCCCCCGTCACTACATCAGATTTGATAGACCACAAATCCTCGCTAAAGAACACAGATTCCTTCCAAGGATGATTCGCGAGGCTATTGAAATCAAAAAACATCCTAATTTCAATAGAAAAGATGGCTTAGTGTACATTTGCTTGGGATCCTTATAAATAATAAATCCCAACCCAAGCATACAACTGCAAGACTTCAAGATACCATAAGTTCATACTGTGTAGATCGGAACAAAAGTAAAATTTTAATCTACTTATAGTAACCGCGGTTAACTATGACATCCGGACGTTGAACATCTCAGTCCCCCCCGTGACCATGGGTGCTGTAAAGCGGTCGAAACGTCGGTTATATAAAAAGTTAAATATACGCGATAAAATCCGTAAAACTAGTATTATTTAAATGTGTAGTATTCGCGTAAATATTAGAAATCATTATATAATGAATCTCGTGGGGAGTGTGCTTGTCACATTTCGATTATCAATACGATGTTTATGAAATATAATGTACTCGATTATCTTATCGGTAAAGTTCTCGATTATTATTTATAATATTATTTTAAATGATTATAATAGAAATAAAGCATATATCACAATCAAAATACTTACATATGGAATGTAACTCCATCTTTTTGTAAATTTGAAGTATTAGACTTCTTTTTGCACAAGTTAATCGCACAAATCGGCATTTTTTAAAGAGCACCTACAACGACGGAAACGATTCTTGTAATAAAGAAAACGATTCCGTAGTTTATAAACGCAGAAGATTTTTAAATCCAATATTTGCGCAGAGGGGAATAATCATGCGAGGTGAGTCCATTGCATGTCCATTGAGTTGAATGGACTAAGATTGTGACGCATATGTCAGAATATATGATGACGCACATGTATGTGCATAGATGCAGAGTTAGGTACTTATTTGACAACTGTGTAAAAAAGACGGAAGACTTATGGTGATAATTCATCACTCTTTTAATAACTTGATTTTTAACAGCTAATTTACCATCAATATCATTAAACATTAACATTTCAATTATAGATAGTTGCAAGGAAAAATATCAGACTAGGCTGTATGGTCTACGATTTTTGCCTGCCTTAATTGACAGATCGTAAAAACAACACTGAATTAATAAATATTAATTTTTTAGGTGTTTACCTTTCCTCCGTGCGCGGAAATTGGTGAAATCTCACATCTTTATTGGTGTGACTTGACGATTTGCATTCTGCCACAGCACATGTTGTATGAACCATTTTAATCAAATATCTTTTGAAAACGCGTCAGCCCTGAAAGACGTATCCCGAGTGGAAGTCACTATAATACGTCGTGTTATCCCGAGTCACAGAGTACCTTTATATATTTTGAAATAGAGACTTATCTTCGACCTTTTAAAGTAATGCATAACTAACGCCATCTCTTATCACTAGTTTTTATATAATCTGTAACCATAATATTTATTTTCTTAAAATACTAGCTGAATACCCACTCGCTTCGTACATATGTATTTTTTGTGACTCGTAAAATCGGTTTTTTGTGAGCGTCTACGTGGCGAAATGAGGAACTATACTAAATTTTAAGTCATTCATGTGTATCGTTTTAATATCTTGTGAGTTAGTCAGTGGTATTTTGCTTATATATATATATATATATATTTAATGTAATGTTTACATGATTTATTTAAGAAAGAACGCAAGTACAATTATGATAATCAGTACATGTAACATTTAACTTAAATATATAAATTAATGAATCGCCAAGACGATTCTAATCCCCGCAATATAAGTTAAAAGCGTGAAACAATATTAAAAAAATTAACATTTTCAATTATGTAGTTACATATTGTATGTTTTATTTGAAATGATAAGTGTCCGTCATTTCTTGAAATGATAACAAAACCAAGTTTGTTTCGAATTATGGTAATTTGTGAGACTTATTTATTTATTTAATATTCTTTATTGCACACCATCCAAAAATTACAGAAATTATATAAGTATCTTTTGAAAGAAGTATGCAATGGGCGATCTTATTGCATAGGTACTCATGTGTTTAAATTGATTTTTGGTGAAGTTTAATTTAATATGTGACCAACTTGAGTCAGCTTTTGTTACTGCCTGTGGGTGTGGTTACAACTACAGATTATTATAATTGATATTTTATTTTAAAACCTCCATTGGTTCCTGACAACTACAACTACATCTGGCAACCCTTTGTATATGAATTTTCTTAGAGGACATGATCATGGTCAACTACTATACCTTATTTACTAGGTTATTTATTTATTTTAATCTAAATATTCATTGGAAAAATCATAAAAAATATAAGCAAATGTTTTGTGAGTTTGTGTAGTATTTACATTCACTATTTACTCAGCATATTTTAAATACATCTTAAGATAAATAAATAGCTTCAGCAACTGATATAATAAGCAAAGTATAGGGAGAACAACTCACTGGCGCATGCCGCAAAGGAGAAAGACGATCTTTTAAGTTCTCTTTTTGAGTTCAACTTGACTTTTGATGCTGGGCAAAGCCGACCATCCCACGATGTGATTGCTCCATGCTGAGTGTGCGCTTTACACAGCGCTCAGTGTGCATTGCACTCCTCTCCCTGAACGTCAAACAAGTCGAGGGGGCCTGATGGAGTCACTCCTATTGTGCTGAATACGGGTGCTCCGGAGTTAGCACTGATTCAAACTCGTCTTTCTAAGCCTCTGGGCTTGGCATAATACCTTAGACTTAGCCTCCATGGCATCCACAAATTATAATAATACGAGTATTACGTACTTTTTGAAAATAATATAAGCTTCTTGTATGTTACCAGGAATTCTATCTTCGGTATCCTAGTGTTACTTTTAGAAATAATAATCTACGGTTCGACGTTGGCGTTTTCGTAAATTTTCATCATCAATCACGGAATATATATTATTATCTACTCTGTAACAAGAGCAAACAACATCCCAAAACCGTTTTTTTCGAGTTTTTGGCAACGGTGCCGGGTTTGCCGCCAAAAGAGTAGTAGTAGTTTTGAACCAAGGCAAGGGTATATAATCACTACGTTCTAGTTTTGGCTACGAATTCTCCTTCACAGACCATTCTTATTCTTTATAAAAAAAGTAGACTTACAGATATTGATTCTTAATAACAACAATAAACATTAAGACTTTCTCTTGTATCGTGGAGGCACTTTACAAGCAAATACTCGCTCCGTGCGGGATTCGAACCCATAGCGCCCATCGCTGAAACTCAGTGCTGAGACACTGCGCCACGGAGCCTTCAAAGTAACGGCCACTTTTGTCAGTTCTCACGCCGAATTAATATTCATTGCATAGAGATTCACTGACTACTTCCACAGAAATCGTAATAAGACAATAGAAGTCGCGTAGAAGCGTGACCTTGTCGCCGCTATGATGTGTTGACGAACATCATTCACCATTTTGTGATTTAGTTGCGCGGGAACGTCGTACGTGAATTTATGTTATTATAAATTTATAATGGTGAGCTGCAGCATAATCAGTTGTAAAAAATCATCAAGGACGTGTAATTCAACTGATAAAGCCATAATATTTCATCGGTAAGTTGATTATTTACTAATTATCATTGTTTTAACTAATTTACATCTAGATGAATACTTCACTATGATATTTACCTTTGTAAACTTTCATTTATTACTTTTCGTATTGTACAATTACCATTCCTGCTTTTGTTCAACCGTAATACGCGATGTTCACAAACTCGCCAAGCGATGTAATGTGAACATTAGAGATCATTGTGCATTACGTATGTTTATAATACGGTAAGCTGTGGCGACATCGGTTTTGGAAGTAATAGAGCGCTAATTCATTTCTATTGTCTTCTTATTACTATTTCTGTGACTACTTTATATACATGTACACCTTCAGACATTGTTTAACAAAGGCATTTGGCGCAAAAGCTAGAGTTTTGAAAATAGCGGCATTGTAATTGAAATTCGTGAACTATTATGTGTATGTGTTTGTATTAAGAAAATATAAACCATATACAACAATATAAGTAAACAGTTTTTTAAAATTTTTCCCACACCATGGTGAAAATATTTGAAATGGTATCCCTACGGCACGCACACAAACACAATAAGCGCGAGTGTAAGACGATGTAAAGCAATAGCACCATGAGCCTACATTTGAAAGTTTCGAACTCATGTCTATTCTGCGAGAGTTGAGAAAAGATCTGGGTTTCTTAACTCATTATGTATTGCCGGCCGTTAATTATATTTGCAGATAGACAGTAAAAAAGCCTCCTTATCGGCTAACAACTGCGAGCCTCGTCAATTAAAACTCTGTCACACAGATCGCGATTTGCGATAGAGCGCGTTTTCATATTTATCCACTCTCGTCGAACAAACTCTGTTAAATTATTCTATGCTTTGGTCATTTTGTATTGTATAATGGTATATTGTTAAATGTTACATTAAGGGACGAGTGTTGATTAGTTAGACAGGTCTTTCCTAATACAACACCAGGCTCTCACTTTAAATGGTTATACCTGAAAGTGGATGTAAACATTGTTATTATTATTAACGGATCTAAGAGCGATAGTTAGTGCCTGGCAGATAAAAATTATTTTATAGTAAGTACTCGTGTTAAGGAAAGAGGATAATAAATAACACAACATAAAGTTCAAATTTTATTTAAATATACAATAATAGTTTTTAGAATATTTACACTCTTTTCATTTACACATAAAAGTAAGATAAATGTCAACGAAGTATGTAAAATAAATTCGGAGTTTTTGTCAATCTTAAGGAAGACAAAAAACTCAAAAAATATTCGAAAAAATATTACACATTAAACCAGCTACCTACTACCATATTTTGTTCAAAGAACAATATTTTCATTCAGGTGAATGAAAATATTGTTTAAATGATAAATAAAAATATGTGTTTGTAGAAGCAGTCAACGGTTATTGATTAAACATTGTAACTTAATAAAAATGACAAACTAAAATAAGAACACATTTGTAGTTTCTGTTCATATAGTTATATAGTTATTCTATTTCACGATTAAGGTTTCGCCTTGATTGTAGTAGTGACGTGTAACTGGTATTCGTTCGACTCGCGAATGTGGCCGAGCGCTCCCGAGGCCTACGCACACTAACGCAATGTCTATGTGCACGGCTAACACAACCAAAGTCAAACCTTCATCGTGAAATAGAATAACTATACCTCAATACATGAAAGCGCTAATAGAATTTTTATTTCGACAAATTTGTATCGTGCTTCTTATCCTATAACGCTTGAAATGTGCCGAATTCTAGCTATAATACATTAATTCAATAACTCTTCTTAATCATACTGATTCATTTGGGAATTGTAAAAATACAAAGATGTAAAAAAATTGTGACCATTTGCAATATAATTTTTAAGCTATTGCATAGCTTCTATCGCGGGCCTTGAGCGCGGGGACCGAATTCAGAAATTCCGTAACGAAAAAAAACCTCACGCTCCCCCACTCCGATGGGCACGGAGGTGTGGCGTTGAAAGCCGTGCATCGTCTAACGTCGTTTAGTCAGACTTCGGCACTTGGCAGACTTCGGCACGGTGTTTGTGTGCGTGCGACTGCGTTGCTGTACACTAGCTGCTAACTCAATGATAAAAATTCCTGAATAACCTACATGTATTGTAAGATATTAAAAATATTTTAAACAATATTAACTTCTCATTTATTCAATAAGAGAAAAAAATTGTTTTTTTTTATCGGTCACCACGCTCAAAAAGTGTAACTTGATTTAATATCAAAGACTTAACTGCATAAATAAAATAAATAAATAATTATAATTGCATAAGTTGATAAAAAATGCTATGCAATAGCTTTACCGCGGCAGTCACCGAGTGCCACACGTATTTTTTTAAATTTTCAGAATCAAGTTATTGCAGTTGACATAAATGGCTTTAATTTATGTGCTAATGTGCAAAATCGTGAAAGAGATGTATTATCTCAGAGTCGCCTGTATACCTGCAATGTTTTAACACTAAAACTTTAAGTATCGATTATCTACGCGTTTTACTATTAAGGAAAAGTGTACAGGCGGGAATACGCATGCCTGGTGTAGCTTGCACAATGACATACTAGCTCTTTGTACATATCAGATATTATAATGTTTAGTATAAGTTAAATAGCATTGCCTGCACCTGGCAGTCAAGTTGATTGCATAACCTTTGATTGTGGCATGCAATGTGCAACGAGCTGCTGTACAAGTTATATAATGTAGTCTGCTCATTTGGTTTCATTATTTTAGTAGGTAGCAACGTCTCGATTGGGGGAGATCAAAAAACTATCAAGTTTATTCGATATGATTCTGTGTGGTTCACCCGTTGTGAAAACTCCTCGAAACCCTCGTGAAAACTCGAAAATTTGGTGGTTTTTCTATTTATCATAATTTTTTTAGTTTTATAGATTACAAAGCAAATTTTTGGTATGTGATTTTTGACTATATGACCTTGGATTGCATAGAAGGAAAACACGATATCATGTAATTTTCTCGATAGAAAAAAATTGCAAAGTAGGCTCTAATTATTTACATTTCTCGATGACACCACAATATTCTTACGAATAATTTCATGGAATTATTTTTAAGGCATAGTAAATTATCATATCTAAATTCTCATAAACCAGTTTTTTAATCCATAACGAAGTTTTGTTAAAATAAATAAAAATGTTGTTTGGCGCTTACTTAGTTTTTTTCCGAGCGATTGCTCGGTATGGCTATCTCATAATTTGCGTACTATGAAGTCCGTTAGCTTCACCGACAAAGGAATAAGCCACGCCCCCAAAACTTCGATTCATTTTCAAGGTATCCTCTTAATATTTACGCGAACGCAATACATTAATTTATCGCGTTTAATTTAGACTTTTTAAATTCTGACGTTTCGGGTGCTTTACATACCTCAATCCCTCAGTGACCTTAGGTCACTGAGGGATTGAGGTATTTTACATCTCGACGTCATCCAGCTACCTTCAGTTTTAGATTTTTTTTTAATTTTAATATCTGTTAATTTTTGGTATATCAATTTTGCAAGATACTGTAAGCTCTGCATAAATCGGACCAAAAATTAATACTCTAAAACTGAACGTAGCCGGGTTACAATTACATCGGGACGTCAAACACCTCGGTCCCTTATGACCATTGGCGCTGTAAAGCACCCGAATCGTTGGGAAAGTCAAAATTAGTCATTATGAGAACTTTTGTTAGTTTTCACAATGGGTGAATCACACATAATCTCATGCTCGGCACGGGCAGTCGGTAGCGTGCTACTTAGGATGTAGCATGGGCTCGTGTATGAACTTACAAGTTACTGGCATGCCACGAAGCGAATTGTTATATCCTTAATGTGTCATTATTTTGCATGCAAGCTACTACTCTAATTTCATGTGTATTACCGCCATAAGTCGATAATATTATTAAAAATATATGAGATTGTCATCCCAAAATAGAGAAATAAAGCGAATTGAAATAAATACATAGCGCATACTCTTTGATATGAATTGATCTATGCTCGAGACATACTAATATTAATTTCTATAGTATTTTTAAAATAATTTTAAGGATTTATAATACATTATGAGATGAAAAATTTTTGTGTGTTACAGTATCGTAATAAAGATACAGGTTAAAAGAAATTAAAAGCAAAGATAATTTACACTAACAGGTACATATTAAATTTAATAGAATTAGTTTCAGAATAATTTTACTTTGTTTCCGCTACAGTTGAGATCACCTAATTCTTTTAAATATCAATGGATATTAGAAATATTTCGAGTTAAGCTAATTGATTGAACAAATAAAAACAGGCAGTCATAGACCGATTTAATTCCGCTTTATTTACCATCCATTTCTTGCTTGCCCGCGGAGTCATGAAATCAATAAACTAATCAATAAATATATAAATGAGTTATTTTCTTTAGATGGTTTTAAGTAAAACTAAGTAATATTTTAATCTGATTTATTTAGTTTTCTTTTTAACCGCGCGTTTCTTTAGGATTGTTTAAAATACTGTAAATAATATTAACGCACGATTTCTTATTACGTATGATTGTGACTGAAAACTTGAATAATAGAAAATCCAATAATAGTTTTATTGCATTTAAGTATACTAATATAGTCTGTTCGCTAAGACCGTATCGATACAGCCGGAGACGCGCTTATTATTATTACTATTATTTTATTGTTTTTATCGAGTTTGTTATATAAATGTTTTTCTATTTTAAGAATATAGTAGAATACTTATTATTGTATTATTATGGTTATTGTAATAAACTACGAATATAAATAACAAAAACAAGTTAGGTATCAAAGAAACTTTCACTACTTCGGTTTAAAATGCCAAATTCTCCTGCTGGTGTACGCCGCACGCGACGACCTTTGATGTCTCGGCGCAGCCTCTGATAAATATGCGGCACGTGCCAAGGCGTTGCGACACAAAGGCGACCGTATCTACGCAAACATATACACAAACTGAAAACTAAGCGAGTCTGATAATTACTCGATATGAAAGACGATAAATTAAGTTTAGTCTTTTGTTGGTTTATCGATAACCAGTATCGAGAGGAATATCGACATTATGCTAACTCTAAGGCTCTAAAGTGAGAAGCAAAATAGTAACTTTCTATCTCTTTCCCACATTTTTATTACCTCGAATACCCAAGTAATAAGAGTGATGAATTTAATGATACAAATATAATTTGCTAGATAATAAATAGGTAGTATATGGTAAATGGAAAGATAAACAGAAGTTATTTGTTATTGATATGTAGAGGGTAGACGTGTAATTAATTACTTTTGAAATATCCCGAATAAGGATTCTAAAAATTAAAAAATTAGTTTGTTTTGGTTATATTCTACATGAAGTTCAAACCCTAGTACAGCAAATATTTATTCTAGACTCTTATTTACTAGTATTACAATGTAACGCACTTACTTATAATTTTTAACCTAGCCAAAGGAATGAAAGATTTTCCAACATTTCTCTAAGTTGTTTTGGCAGAATTTTAGCATATTCTATATTAGATTCTTTATATAAATTTTATACAAATAAAAATATTTATCTAATTAAGTCATTACGATATTTTACATAATTTATTTCCTAAAAATAATTGAATCATCAGAGACTTCTATCGACTTTTTATCTTAAAACTGTTTTAAATCACTAGAAGTTGTATTATTGAATGGTATAAGCATAACCTTTTTTGAAACAAAAATAAAATATCAAACGTGAATGATAACAAATGTATAGGTTATGATTATTTGCACAGTATACTATGCAATTAAAATAACGATGGGATTGGAAGTAATTTGCCACTATTTTGTGATGTCATAGGTTTAAAATTAGTTTCATTCTAGTCTCAGACCAATATAGAAACATAGACGGAGGGCAACTTCCTGACACTCACACATACATCTATTTTTTCCCAAGCAGACCGTAAAAACACTAGCAAGCAACACACACATATGCACACAAAATGATTTTAGATGCATATGTGTGCATGAGAGGGTATTCTAACACTAAATTATACGTAGTTTATTTTTAGAAATGTTACGTAATTTTCTTCCCACAGCAACTAAAGTTACGCTCGCCCAGTCTCTACTTCTGCTTATTCTTGACTATGCTGATATTTGCTATCTTGACATTACCGAGGAGCAGCTTAATAAGCTTGAGCGCATTCAACATTTATGTATTAGATTTATATTTGGGCTTCGCAAATATGATCATATATTCGAGTTTCACAAACAGCTCAAATGGCTCCCGATCCTCCTTCGCAGGAATACTCACATTCTCTCCGGATTGTATAGCGTGCTGTTTAATCCTTTCACTCCTCATTATTTAAAAGACCGTTTCCAGTATCTTTCCCTTACCCATAATCGGTTCCTTCGATCCTCTGTCAATCTTTCTCTCTCTACTCCTTTGCACTCTTCTTCCTATTTTAAGAAATCCTTTACCGTAACTGCTGTGTGTTTGTGGAACTCTTTACCTCTCCACATTCGTCATTTTAAATCTCTTCGACTCTTTCAAAAGTCTTGTTAAATCGCATTACTTAGAACGCTATTAGATAAATTACTTTTCCTTTCTCATACTCTTTTCATTTAATCCATTGTGTGATATTTTATAAATAATTTTCACTTATCTTTATTTATATGTAATTTCATATTTTTATTTTTATTTTGTATGGCCCCCTTCATTTTAACTATTGTTTGCATCAGTTCTCTACGCAAAGGTTGTCTGGAAGAAATCACTTTCAGAGTGATAAGACTGCCTGTTGTACATATTCTACTTTAGATTTAACTGTACTCGATGTTTTGTATTTTGGTGTACAGTAAATCCCTTTGGGTATTCACGCCACTTCAAATGTACACAGCACCTCGTCTATCGTTTTTATAGGTCTGTTGTTGTATTATGACCAGCATTTATGCAAACGGGGAAACTCAACAAAATTAATTAAACACATTTATATTCCAGTGACGACTGCATTCTTTAAGACCAAATTGATACTTTTAAACAACTGTATAGAATATGGAATTTTGAGTTTATTTCAAAGCATCATTTACTTAATTTTATTATTTTAAATAATGCACCGTTATATTAAAATCACGTAAAAGAAATTTAAACATAACGTCACGATCTCTTGTAACGTTTCACCACGGGCGTGGCACGAGTGTATGTACTTTTATTCAACCTACTTACGTAAAATATAAAATAAAAGAAGAATGACATGTTGTAAAGAAGTTTCATATCCATACGTGTGTACACAATTTTCTTGCGGCTATACTATAATTATGTTACCAATAAAAAAATAATTTCGCAGACCTTACTCAGATGATCTAGCCTATGGTCAGTTCCATCCTTATTTTAATCGCATTGTATATACTTTTTTGACTGGTGACAAAATATTAAATAAATCATATTACAAGTGCAGCACTTTTAACATCTTACAACTATTAGATCCAATGTTGCCATTGTTGTCAATATTACAATTTCACCAAACACTACCAACATCTGACTTAAACTGTATTTTTTTAATATATGCGTCACTTACTAGAGAGGTTAATTTTGTACTCAAGCTGATGAAGTTATTTTTAATTATTTCTACTTTCGTGCTTCGTTGCTCGTAAAAAGGCAAATCAGTATAAGTTTTTAGTCATGACAACTGACGGTTTAAGGTTTTTTTTTTGGTTCTATTGTTGAATTTATCATTTGCCTGGCAACGTTGGTTCCACTTAACATATTCTAAAAGCATAAAGTTAAATTTTAATGAATCCTTCACATTAATACTGTACATGTTGTGTTTTCTAGTTTCTATCTAATGCGCCTTATCCCGTTTATAAATGGTCATTAATCATGTAACAAATCATAATATGTTTCCTTTCTTAATACAAAAACCGAAAAAAATTTATATACAAAATATAATATATAGAAGTTTAGTACACTTATCCTACAAAATAACCCTTACAACAACTTTTTTTGTTGATCGCAGGATCGTTACTGGTCTACTATCCATTAAATATCTCCACCACACATTATATCTACGCAAAAGTACGTAGAATTAATAGATTGGTCATAATAGTGAATGTTTTGAAAATACACTTGAAGTTTTAAAAATCTTTGTTTGTATTTTATGTTATTTTTAATTCTTGATATTACAACGTCATATAATGGTAACCATTAGTATACCCCATTTAATGACGGAATGACGTAAGTGCCATAAACACAGTAGTCTTATCATTCTAGGTCAAATTCGAATTATCCTTTAAGCAATGATCATGAGATTCTTGTGAATCATTTCGACTTCAATAAGTTTTACAAACCAGAAGTAACGATGTATTTTTTTTTAACCTTACCGGAATCAAAGATTACTGTATGACCGAACAAAAGTTTCGATGCAATTTATGTCAAACATGGTAGCAATAACAAAGGCGTATCTCGGTTATTAGATTTGTTCCCAACACGCTAAGAAAATGAAACATAATGAGAATAAATTATAAACATAAAATTGCTATTAAAGAGATAATCGTCTCTACCATGAAGTTAATGAGAACGCAACCTCGTGTGACGATTTAATTCGTTAGCGTCATATTGAACAAGTGAAATCGCGTAAAAGGCTGGAAAAACTTAATGACCTCTTAAGGATATAGTCTCCTGAAAATGCTAGCTATAAAATATCTAGATTGTCCCAATGGTGCAAGTCATCTGGACTGCTATCGCCAATACGCTTGTCAAGCGTGATTTATTGTGATTAGTTATAACAGCAAAACCAGCCTACAATTAAAGATGTGCATGTGCAACTAAACTCAACTATGATGTTCAAAATTTAACCTACACAAAGTTCAAAAACTTTATTAAACTAAGTTTGTATGAAAAGGGTTATTATAATATTAAGGAATTTATGTAATAAAAATATAATTTACCCCTGAGAAGGGTGATCGCTACCAAGCTATTTCTAAATTATTTTGTGTTGATAATTGTAACATAAATGATTGTAAGCTAAAATTGTCCCGCTGGGTTTCTCGCTGGTTCTTACTAGGATACAGGGTTTTTTTTGCGAACCAGAGGTAAATGAAAAAAGTGACTTTCAATAAGTATTGTTTACAATCTATTTTGAATAAAAAAAGTTTCTGTTTCTGTTATGATGACAGAACAGAACCTAACCAAAGTCAAGATGTCAGCGAATCAATTTCAAAAAAATCTGTCATTCAATATAAGATGGCCAACTTCTGTTAAGGCCCTCTTATACTGTAGCAGTAAGCATTTATCGCATAACAAAGAACGCCGTTTACATTCTGATTTGTTAATTTTTAATTTTGATTGTGAATAAACTGAAAAATGTGTCAGAAAATGACGCACTTACATTCAGAATATATTTCTATCGAGCAAAATGCAGCTCATCGTGTATCTATTGACATTTTTGTTTAAACTAGAACTTTTGCCATACAATTGTTTTTGAGTCAAAAAAATGTCAATTATATTTGTAAAATTGATTTTAAAAAGTTAACCTCATCTTATTTTTTTAATATGAAAACAAATTAAAGTTGAGCAATTTAAATAAAGGTCGCTTAAGTGAATTTTTTTATGTTTCGTGAAATTTAAATTATCTTTTTACTACACTACAGCCATTTTCTGACTTACAGTACAAAATCGTTTAAGATCCGTAAGTATTAAAATAGCTGGTTTCTTGGCAATTAATACTTGGTTGTGTTACGAATGTAGCACACAGATGTATTAAATTTTGAATTGACCTGGTTAAGGTAGTTTAAAGTTTATTAATTTTTATAAAGTTGTGTAGTAGTTATATAGTATTTTCTTTGCTAAGCAAAAACCGTCTAGAGGACATCAAATGTGCCATTTCAAGTTCAAGTTTTCAAAGGAAATTTTACATTACAATGACTGGAATGAGGCCTTATTCACTGTCGCTGTGTTGTTTCCTCTTCCGCCTCCCTTTAGGATGTACTTTGTACATGTGCTTCCTCAAGTCCTTGGCTTTTAAGTATCTGAAACAATTTTAACATGATTTGTTAATTTGGGTTCTTGTTAGGTTGGGTTTTAGACGGCGCGAGTCAGTTCAAATTTAAAATAAAACTTAAATTATAAATTCAAATTAATAAATCATCCAAACATCTGTGTCATTATCATCAACCTCATTACAACCCGTCATAACTCCACTGCTAAATATGTAACCATAATGAAGACAATGTTGCATTGCTTTTTTATGCTTTTTCAACCTCTGTAAATTATTTTATTACAATTGTAATGTTGTTTGGAGACAGAAGCGTGGAGTATTTACGGTTAAGGCCATGTTGAGAACACATTATATATTTACATTTTTTATAATTGCCGATATAGATATATCGGCAACTCCAAACTAGTGCTGATATATTGATATTGGTATCAAATGCATCCCTAATTTAAAGATTGGATTATTTTGCTACACACATCTTATTAGGAGTAGATAATTCAAGAAGGGACTCACTTGCACGGGCATTCTTTACAGGGGAATTTGAAACTGTCTGGGTCTCCATGCACTCGTTGCTCGTGTCTCTCGCGGATGACCTCCGAAATGAACGACCGGTGACAAGTTGGGCACTCGAATGGTTTTGACGTACTGTGCGACTGTTAAACAAAAAAAAAAACAAGATTTTTTATTTTATTGAGCACACCGTAAACTTAATACTAATAGCAGAAGTTTTAAGGAGATTGTTCAACAGACTTGTACTGTTTACTTAGTTTGAGCAAAACTTCCTCCAAATTTTCAAAATAGTCGTAAGTAGCACATGGCATTGTAAACACATACATAATGAGGTGCTCGAGGTTGAAACAAGTCATTTCTACAGTCCGCTCAATAGAAAGGCTCACAATATCCTTACGTTCTTGATATAATATTGATTTAATGATAATGGTGACAAATGAGCATAAGGTCTACCTAAAGGTAAGGGATGCCGTGGCTCATAGACATCTACATTTATCCTTGATTAAGGGTATGTTCCGAAATACAGCCCAGTACACTGGCCAATGCAAATGACGTCATAAATCGGCGCCACACTGGTGATTCGTTTTAAAACATTGGACAGTATATGACATCATACATTTGCGCCATATTGGAAAAGTGATGACTATTATTTTGTCATTTTGTGCTCCAAAAGTTATTATGTCCCGTTTCAATTAATTTGTGAAGAACGGAGATACCAGCAAGAATCCTATAATGTTTTTGAATAAATAAAAACAAATTCTGGCATGCTTCATTCAGCATACACACAATTAAAAATTATTTTAATATAGCGGGATATCTGGCACAATATGGCAGCGGCACTCCAGTACAATATGGCGTCGATTAATGACGTCATTTGCATTCACCAGTATACTTAAAACATTTCGTGACATACCCTAAGAATCAAAACACAGATGCAGGTGACAACCCCCTGAGTACTATGTTAGAATGCTTCCTTTCCAGTAAAAATGTATAAATATGGTGTCACCTATCGGGAATAAAAAAAGGATGGTTGATTTTTAAATATAATTGATTGCATTAACCTAAGTATTGTGTAGATTACTTAAAATACACAATTCTGAATATGTTGTTTAAGTAAATTTTAAAAATAGTTGTTCATGCCTTGATGGCATACAAATAATCTTATTAGCTATATAGCACCTTATAAGCCATATAGCACCTTATTAGCTATATAGCACCTTATTAGCTATATAGCACCTCATTAGCTATATAGCACCTTATTATGTGCTATGTAGCATCTTATTATCTATATATATAGCTATAACGCAGTTATTTCGATATTACGGACAGAGACTTCAGGTTTATTTATATGTATACATCAACAAAATACTCACCACTTTCAAATGTCTCTTGAGACTGGAATTTGTTCCATAGCGTGTGTTGCAGATTTCGCATAAGAATGGTCTCTCATTCCTGTGGGTGCGCTCATGGACCTGAAAGAAAATAAACATTTTATTAATTACAACTTGAAAACTACAGTTTTTCTTCTTCTTATGATTATTAAGAAGATACTCCTGCTCATCTGCTGTTTTTTTCTCTCTATCCCCTCTTACGCAACTTTCAGGAAGATATGTATAATATGTTTTTTTAATATTAATATTTTGTAATAAGTACTTTTGCTGATGCAAAAAACGGACGATTTTTACGCATTCTTTTTTTTTTATAGGATAGGGTGACAAACGAGCACACAGTCCACCTGATGGCAAGTGGTTGCTATGGTCCATAGACATTTACATCTATCCTCGATTACAAATCAAAATGCAGTTGCGTTGTCACCCGTGAGGACTTAGGTGGAATGCCTCGTTTCCAGTAAAACGGGTTCCGGTTCTCTACACTCACCATACAAAACACAGCAGCATTAACCCTTAAGTGCATGAACTTTTTGTTTTAACTAATTTAAACATATAATTTAGATGTTTAGGTCTTGAATTTGGGAAAAATAAAGAAAAAAAATTATTTTCATTTTTTTTAAAGTAATTTTAATAAAAAAAGTTTGTATCATTTTTGATACATTATGCATTAACGTCATTTTTTGTACGGTAAGTTAAGTAACTTTCCTACCTAACCGATTTTGTTGAATAGTTCTCAGACATAATATCCCTTTCTTAGCTAAGTAATACATATGAGATAAAGAGGTGTGGAAATTGTGAAAGTAAACAATGTGGTTTACTTTGCGTGGGATAATCCTCAACAATTTTACAACAGTGTTCCCAACCACTCCCAGATATGGTTCGTTTTCCATCATAGGTTCATTATCTTTTCCTGTATAAATTATAATTTTGTATGCATACCCTAGCAGTGAACATAGCATATAAAATTTGAACCCCCCATTTGTGAGGTTTATTTGGGAGGTATTGTTTTAGGAAGTGGCCCATTTTCGTTGCACACATTTTTATGTGTTCATCTGTGGAAAGCCTTTGGTCTAATATGAATGCTGGAAACTCTCATTCAGATGTTCTACCTCAGGTCGCAGCTTGTGTAGTTTATCGTGGTTGGGGTTGTCTATAGGCAGATGTTTGAAGTTGTCGTTAAAATGTAATATATATCAAATTTTTTTCAAATCTATATAATGTCATACTCTGTATAATTGGCATAATTCCGTATTTTTATTCCAGTGAGCTCCTATATTTGGATGATGAAAAACTGACATAGATATTAATTCCCATCAAGTACTATTGTAACTTTGATTTTGTGATTGGATCTGGTCGGTCGGGATTTTTTTGGATTGAATATCGAGTAGACCTTTTACAATCTTATCTAAAAAATCAGGAGTAAAAAAATAACTGAAAAATTGATATGGACTTTCTAGGGCTATAACTTAGAGAGAATATTTTGTCTCGTTCTGAAAACGAATGCTATCTTCCCAAAACTCTGAGGAATGTTTCCTCCATTTGAGTCTAGCAGTTTCAATCGTAATATGACACCTGTTGGGAATATTTTGTGCAAAACTACTACCTTCATTCACTAAGGGAGGATTATCATCATTTCACAAATAATTTTCGTCATTTACAAGAGGTGGTACACCTTCGTCCCGGATTTGAGGCTTATGGAAATCACCGTAACCCATTTGTTCTTCCCCGTGATTTTCTAAAGCAGCACGAATTTCATCAATATTTGGGTGATGATCTAATTCATAATCATCAGACTCTGCTTTCTCCTCTGATAAAAATCCACCTTCCAATATTGCTAAAAGGTCTTCAATCTCATTATCTTTTATTTTTCTTTTTTCCATGCTCCAAAAGTGAGGAAAAGCATATAACAATCACATATCATACAAGCCTACTATACTAGCGAAAATGTACAAACGGGACCTACTAACTGCATAATGTATCATTTTTGATACAACTAAAATTATCATTTTTTTTATGAAACGCCAGTAAAATTCACTTGAAATATGTGTTTAACAATGAAACAATACTCTAACCTGTATTTCTAATATTTTTCCGGGTCAGCTTTTGTGTTAAATCACTCCAAAATAAATCAATAAAAATTTATAATCCCACGAAAAAAGGTTATGACAGACAGGAAAAAAGTTTTCATAGTTACCGCCAAATTATTTAGGAAATGGTCATCGATTACTTAAACATTCTAAAAGATGATTAGGCATAGGACATATTTAACATACAGCGTAGTTGTGTGTACGTAGTTTAACAAAATTATGAATCGATAATCTCATCGTATCATTTTTGATACAATATGCACTTAAGGGTTAAGCTGCTATTTGACGCTGGTATTCTGTGAGAGCGTGGTCCCTCCCCGGTCGAGCTGACCCATTCGTGCTACAACTATACTACTAATGTAACTGCAGCATGGCTCTACCACGTTAAAAAATTCATACATAAAAAGTGGTGTCTCTTGTAAGATGCGTGCGAGGGAACCCAAACAGAATCCTACAGATCATTAGCCCGTTACAGTTATAGCCTACTGAAGTCCACTGCTGAACATAGACCTCCCCAATGGATTGCTTCATAGTTGGGAGATATGCCATAGTCGCCACGCTTCGCAACCGCAGTTTTTTACTTTTAGTCGTTATTAGGAAGAAGCTGCGCATCTCCTGATTTGTTTCCCTCTGTACGACACCCACGGGTAGTGGATATTCTTTCACGGCCACTACATGATAATTAGCAACAGAGTGAATTTCAACCTACTTTCAAGGTTTATTGATCTACACGTTTTAGGAGTTTCATTATCTGTCAAGCCAGAAGTTTTATGTCTTTATATAATATACTATGTTAATAGTTTTGTAGTTTTTGTTTCAATTTTTAATTCCCGACGAAAACAGAGGGAGGTTATAAGTTTAGCGCGTGTATCTGTTTCTGTCTGTGGTATCGTAGCACCTAAAAGGATGAATAAATTTTGAGTTAGTTGTTTTTGGTTGGAAGGCGACTTGATCGAGTGTTCATAGCTTTGATTCAAAAAATCTTTAGCAGCTGTTTGAAGATGATCAGCTCTTTTTGCTTTGGCGGCTTTTTAAGGTTTTATTTAAGTTATTTGTTATTACTAATACTACTTAATATAGCATCTAATAAAAATTGTCTTTATAACACATCACTAACAGGTATGGACCAGAGTCTGAAAATAAATGATGATTAATAAATAATAACTACCTGCAAACTGTACGATTCAAAGAATCCTTTCCCACAGTAGGTGCAGTGGAAGGTGGTCCCGCGTAGGACACGCTCGTGAGTTTTCATGTGCATCTTCAAAAGCTTCACCGACCCAAACATCTTCGGGCATTGCTCACAGCCGTGAGTTTTCTCCTGCAAATGGTAATTCATTTTAATTCGTAACCAACTTTAAAATGTGATTGGTGGTTTCATTAGTATAAATGAATGTATCCTTGCGCATCATCCTTTGAAATTAAAATCATCAATTGAAATTAAAAAGCATTCTAATTTCAATAGTAATGAATATGTTAAATCTAAACCCTAGTGTACCAGTACCACACTTCAAGATGCTGCAAGCCCGTACCAAAAATTAATATTAAAAAATGAAGGTAGGCTAACTGTGACATCGGGAGGTCAAACACCTCAGTTCTCCTCCTGATAATGGGTACTGTAAAGCACCCAAAAGTCGGGAATTAAAAAGTTAAAATTTAACGCGATAAAATACTTATATAGTTATTTTTTTATATAATAAGGGTGACTAACGAGCACACAGTCCACCTGATGGTAAGTGGATGCTGTGGATTATAGACAGACATCTGCATTTATTCTCAATTAAGAATCAAAATGCAGATGCGTAGTCACCCCTGAGGACTAAGACAGAATGCCTTATTTCCAATAAAAAAAAGGGTCTCCAGACCTCTACACTCACCATACGAAATCTTAATTAATCTTAATCAGCAGTATTAAGTTGCTAATATACGCTGAGTATTCTGTGAGAGCATGGTCCTTTCCCGGCCAAGCTGACCCATTCGTGCTATAAACATAATAAAGCTGCAGCGTAGCTACGCTACGTAGAGCTCTGTTCATTGAAAATGAATCATCTTCTTTTATGGCGGTAACGATGAATTTGCCAATGATATGTTACATGCGAAAAGGTTTATTTGGGACACAAACTGCATAAAAAAGGTAAATTGAGAATACAAAAAGCTGTCACAACGAATATTATATGATTGATTTTGGGCAACTTATCTGTTGAATTACCTAAAACAAAAGACAATGTTGTTAAAACAATACTAAAGTGCATTGATATAAATGACAAGATATTGTCATGTGAACAAAAGTTTTCCATGGATTAAGCATAGTATAAATCAGCGTGATCTCTTAAATACTCTCATGAACTACCACGAAACCAGTGTTTCCACTTATGATTTTGGTTTTATCCTAGAATACAAATTACAATAGAATAGAATAGAAAAACTCCCAAAATTATCGTAAAAAATCTAAATAGCCTCTATTATTGCACTTTATTTTGAATATTTCAAAGAACAACATTGTTGGAAGTATGAATATCATTTCACAATTAAATCTTGAGTGTTGTGATGAAGAAGACGTTCTCATTTTCAAATTACAATAACACTTAGTCTCATACGAATAATGAATATGTAACTAAGTAAAATTAATATTATACCATTATTCCGATATACAGAATGAAATATTTTTATTATGAAATATGAAATATAAAAATATTTTTCATTCTACACTTTTCCAGCTCTTATGACCCCTTTGATAAATCTTTAAAAAAAATTACATTGGGTGGGTATACAAAACGGGGTTACCTGAAGTTCGATTTCACCCCAAATTATCTAAAACTCTGTCAACCTGAAAAAGTGCCTAACAGTAAAGTAAGTAAAGTTACAGCCTATATACATCCCAGTGTCCGAAGTGTCCGCCGCGCTGCCCAATTGCGTGTTGACGAACTTCACATGTCTTCGAAATATTTTTTTTCTTATTCCTCAGACATGCAGGTTTCCTCACGATGTTTTCCTTCACCGCCGAGCATGTGGTAAATCAGCACTTAAAATTGCAATTAACAATTTCATCGGTGCCGGCGGGGATCGAACCCGGGTTACTCGCGTTCTGTTATATTTACAGCGAGCGTTAACCACTGAGCTACCTATATTAGTAGATTTACACCAAATATATAGTGCAAAATATCTAAAAGTGGAAACACTGCACGGACGCACGGCACGAAAGCAGCAACGCAAGCTCATGTGGAGCTTGCGTTGGTGCTCCATAAACATTTTCGCACCAATAAGTCGGTGCCATTTTGTTTGTTCAATGACCCGGTCCTAATGCAGTAGTATAATAAGTATATGCTAAAGTGTTATTATACGATATGACAAAGACAGTTTAATGTTGTTAGAGTTAAAGTCACATAAAATATATACAAAAGAGGGATTTGTAAAGGTTAGAAGGGAGAGAGTCTATGGGACGAGGGATGTAAGCGGGCAGACATTCGTATAGAGATGATGACAATTTAGTGCAGTTAAAGAATATATGGTTAGTGTTTCCTGAGGGAAACACTAACCATATATTCTTTATATGCTTAGGTGAGTCTAAGCCATATTCGCATAGAGAATTATCCTTAATCCTAAGTTTAGCTAAGTGAACATATATACAGGTGTGTCCAATTCTCAACCAGCAGACAAGTAGTAGTAGCATGCTTTAATAGTAGTAGTAGTAGTTTGCTTTATTAAATTTGAAAAAGCAAGTTCTTAATGGAACACTATCTTGTATATCAGCATAGTGTTTGCCTGTTAGTATTTGTGATGCTTTCCATGTTTCATTCCAAATGTTAAATGTTGAAAGCCTTGACTGCAACAGCAGCAACTGAGGAAGGAAGAGGTATAGAAGAGTGTAATTTTTCTTAAAATCAGAATGAAGGAACCAGCATGTCCATCGCTCCTATCATCCCAAAGCATGAATAACCTGAAACCCTAAACAGGGAGTTACATCTTATCCACATCCCCTGGATGGCAAGATCAAGTAGATTAAATTTGTTAATAAGGAAGATAAGTTCACTCTTTTTATGTTTAACACACCTACAATTCCATTGTAGAATTTTGAATGTTGCTAGTTATTGAAGTAAGCTGAGAAGTTTTTGGCATAAACTGAGGGGAAGTTCCAGAGAAGTAGGGGTATTTTTTTTGGGGTGGCTTATTGAGCGTTTCTTCTTCGTGTCTTTTTTTTTTTTTTTAATGGAAGTGATTGATGGGCCCCAACGGGTGTTGCCCGTTTGTCCATTCTTAAAAAAAAGTCTGTGTCACTAAAACAAGAGATCATGTAAATTAACCTTAATATCATAAGTTTGCAGAAATTATTTTAAGTAAAGCATACCCATTAGGAAGGGAAGAAGTAAGATTCTCAACAATTGCCAGATGGGTTGTCAAATTATATCCAGAATTTAACGATTGACTGTAGGTATGTTCAGGAATAAAAATGGTTTTTTTATTCCTGAACATACCTTTTAAATGATGTAGTTTGTGGAGGTGAAGCCGAAGGGGTTGATATACTGTCAGTTATGGGATAAGGGGTCTGTTGAGAAGAGTTAAAAAGCGGGCTTGTTGTTGTATCAGTAGAAGATCTTCTTACCTGAGGGAATCTCGATGAGGTTTCTAAACATGAGATTTTCTTGTGACATAACAAGCTTAATAGATTTTTGTCTTAGATGTTTAGGACAAGTAGGGTCTTTGCTGTGTTTTGCTTTTGGCGACCTGAGCAGAATGGCAAGTAGGGTCTTTTACTGTTTTGCTTTTGGCGACCTGAGCAGAATGGCAAGTAGGGTCTTTTACTGTTTTGCTTTTGGCGACCTGAGCAGAATGGCAAGTAGGGTCTTTTACTGTTCTGCTTTTGGCGACTTGAGCAGAACAGACAAGTGGGAGTTTGCCTAGTACAAGATAAACCTTCATGATTCTTTGCACATACAAAGCAGCGGGGTAATGATCAGCACTGGCAAGTAACATGGCTAAATCTGCAACATTTATGAAACTGAATAGGTGGCAAAATATATTTTGAGTTGGAAACCATGAAACGCTATTGCTGTCACTCACTGTTCATCTATTAAGTCGGTGTGCTTTAAATATAGAACTGTATCTACAGGGAGTTTCTAAAGCTGCTATTAATTTTTCTAATGACCACTCTATGGAAACTTGTCTGTGTTGTCCAGTCGGGTAAAAAATTTCAAAGATGGCACGCAGGTACATAGACTTAGAAAGTAAAACATTTTTTAAATACAGAATTAGTTGTGTTGTATGAAAGACTTGCTTGCTTAAAGTATAAGATATTTTAATAGGCTCAAACAAAAAAATATCTTTCAATACATTCTTAACTCCTGGATGTCAGGAGCTAGCCTGGAAGATTTCCCCTGTTTCAGCCTCCAGTGTGAGTTGATTATGTATTTATAGTTGACACATTTTTCTTTGTGTTGTGATAAAATTATAAAAAATATGCTAAAGCCAAAAAGTATTAGGGAGTGAGGCTAACTTTATGTATGCTGTGGCCCATACATGTAAGTGGATGCTGTGGCCTATAGACCTACATTTATCCTAAGTAATAAATAAAGATATAAGTAATAGCCTCTCTAAGTATTAGGATAAAACAGCTGAAAGTAAAATTTGTAATTATTAAACAGCTCACCAAATGAGTATCCTTATGCTTCGCTAATGAGTGTGAATACTTGAATCTCTTGGGGCATTCATTACACTGGTAGCCGGAGTCAGTGGAGTGTGTAGACAAGTGGGCGCGAAGGGCTATCCAGCCCAAAACCGTCTTCCCGCAGATCTTGCACTCCTTCACGCGTGTCGGATGATATCTGAAGAAGTTATAAGTTAAATGCTGTAAATTATAAACCAAATAATTATGTGTCATGCCATAAAAATTGACAGCACTGTGGTGAAGTGGTTTAACATTGAGTGGGGGTAAAGTTTTTTAATAGAAGAAAAATTAAATGGAAGAGATATCTAGCAGTGATAACCTTTGTTATCATCACAGCATGTCGTGTATAAAATCTTTTAGAGCCAAAATTGTCAATCTATTTAATAACTCATAGTAAAAATTATACCATAACTTTATATAAACTCTATATAAATGTTATTTTTATATATTTTTAATTTTCATATATTTCATATTGTTTTTGTTTGTTTTATATTAGTATTTTACTTGTACTTGTAACAATTATTAAGTTATCGTACAGTTATTGTTTTTTTTAAACATGCTGTAACTACCTTTAAATGGAAACATGTAAATCTTAGTTCCTAAGCCTATTGTCACATTTTTTTTTCAAAACAACATGTTATTCCGTTGGTGGTTCTATCAATAAAATAAAATTAAAATAAAATTTGTCTGTGTGTCACGCGTCAACAATGCTTATAAAATTGAAGTTTGAGACTATTGTTTGCAAATTCCCCATCAAGAAAAATTGTAAGTCATATTTCAATAAAAATAAAAGTAATATTTACAGCTTATATATACACCCCACTGCTGAGATCCGACCTAATTTTAATTATGGGAGGGTAGAACTTCACAAGTAAAAACCTTCTCAGAAATGATAGCTCAGAAATGAGGGGAGGCCTGTGCCCAGCAGTGGGACTTTTATAGGCTGTAACTTTAAATAAATAAATAAATAAATTAATAAGTAAGAGTTACACTCTTACTACTAATACTCGTAGGTATTAAAAAAATAGAAATAGATAATATGTCTAGACTTACCTCTGTCTATGATTCTTTAAACTCCCTCTAGCAACAAATACTTTATCACAATCCTTACAAGCATATTTTTTGCCTGCACCATTTGTTTCCTTTAGTTCATTCATAGTCATCCTTTGCATAGCTCTAGCTTCTCTTCTCATATTCTTCTTCATCTCCTTCTCTCTAGCCATTTCCATTCTCCTTTCATTTGTAAGACCAAATGAGTGCCATTTATAGTGTATAAGAAATCTTTTAGGATGGTTAAAAAGGAGATTGCAATTTGGACATTCAAAATACTTTTCTTCATCTGATTCTGCAAGATATTTACCAATTTTTAAAACAAATTGTATAACAGGAAAAAGGTTTCCTTTATGGTAAATGGATCATTTATAGGGGATAAGGTCAGATTGCTCAACAAATTATTTAATAATAATAATATACAGTAGATTTCACTTATAATGACGATGAAGGGACTATATCTGGATGTCGCTATATCCACAGTTAGGGAGTAAGGATGACAGAAAATTTGAAATTAAGAAAGCATGAAAATAATATTTTGCTGTCAAATACTTTACTATATACTTTATACTTTTTATTAATACTATTTTTTTCAAATCATTGCATAATTTCAGCATGGTTTTTCCATATTTTGACACTGTAGAATGCAAAATATTTAATTCTTTGAACAAGTTAATTTTTCTTTCACTATTCTCAAGCCTCGAAATAATATCTCCTTTTTCTTTAACCGTAAACATTTCTCTAACAAATGCGGTGACAAATAAACAATCTAACATCCTGAAAATTATTGACTAACAAATTTTAAGCGTATTCTGTGACCATCTGGGATTACAAACAAGAGATAAGAAAGCTTAATGACTAATGAAGTCATAGTCAAGAATTCTTTATGACTCATCAAAACTGATTGCTATAACCAAACCATTCTCTATCACAAGTATATGTTAAATTCAAGGGCCTTCAAAGTAACATTGTAATAATGGAATAGTCATTAAAACTGAAGTCGTTATAAATGAAATCCATTGTGTTAGTGTAGATTTTTGCCACCTAGCACACAGCAACTAAAGCAGATTATTTACTCCCTTTCAAATTTAAGCAAGCATTGTAAAAACATATGTAATAATAAAAAGGGTCCCAATGGTATCACAGAGACGACAAAGCAAAATGCATTTTTTATATGGTAGAGCCATGCTACAACTATATTCTGGTTGAAGCACAAGTGGTTCGGTTAGAGCGGGTAAGAACCACACTCTCACAGAATACCAACATAAAATAGCAGCTCATTGCTGCTGTTTTGTATTGTGAGTGTAGAGAACCGGAGACCATTTTTACTGGAAATGAGACTCCTTCTTCTTAGTCTTCAGGGGTAACAATGGGTAACAATGCATCTACATTTTGATTCTTAATCGAGGATAAATGTAAATGTCTATGGCCAGAGTACCACTTACCATTAAGTGGAATGTGTGCTCATTCACTTTCTTATTTTATGGCAACTATACTCCTTAAGGGGCAATAGCATATATTTTATTTATTGTATTTTAAATTGTATTTCAAAAAAAAAAGGAGGAGATGTGTGATTCAACTGTATGTTCTTTACTTTTGAAAGAAACAAACAAACTTCGTTCATTGCTATAAAATAATAAAATGCAATGAAAACAACTCGCTTCTTTTGGATAGGCCAATGTTGAACTGTGGATTTTCACAGGCTGATCATCATTACAGCCCTTCACAAGTCCACTGCTGAACTTAGGCCTCCCCTAAGGAATGCCACAAAGCCCGGTCCTGAGCCACCTGCATCTCTTACCAGGTTATCACTCCATCTCATGGGGAGTCATCCTAAACTTCGCTTACAGGTAAAGGCTGCCCACTTGAGAACTCTTTTGATTGGTTGTCAGTTCAAGAAGATATATCTTTAATGAATATTTAGGTTAATAGTTCATATTGGAGACAACTTAAATATGTTAAAAAGAAACAATACCATTCTTAATAGATTCTTTAGCTTCTTCAACACTTCTATCGCCAAGTATTATGTTAACATTAGTAGCATCTTCAATTGGCATGCCATTAACATCCCTTTGAAATGGATTAAAGGACTCTGTGTCTACCCAACTTGTAGATTCCACTTTGATTTCAATATCAGGATCTAAGTTCAATATTTCTTTCCCTGAATTAGCTGTAAGGTCTTCTGGTTGAGCATCACTTTCAGCCCCTGATAGTTCGTCATCAGAATTCTGAATGAATGAATCTGCAGCATTGTCTGATTCTGATTTTCTTCTTTCATTTGGTGTCAAGGATTCTATGGTGCTATTTTCTTCTTTCTTGTCAGTGTCAATTTCTTCTTTTGAACCACAACTTTGACTGTCCACATCCAGATTATCGGCTCGATCCTCGTCTTGTAACTTTCCAGAATCAATACTAATAGGATCCTCTTCCTCATTTGAACAGGATTGTATTGGATTAGCTTGTTTAGAATTGACATGAAAATCAGTGTCATTGTCTCTACACAGTTGGTTATCACTCTTTTTAGTAGTGTTAATAAGAATATTCTCAATTAATTTAACAGTTGTCTCTAAGCTCTTACGCCTTGGGTCCATTTCTGATTTAGATTTTGTGCTCAAATCAAGATTATAGTCTGTATAATGTCTAAAACTACTCTGACTAGGAGTATAATGTTGGTAGTTGTAATGATTATTTTCCATATTGAGGTGCTTATGGAATGCTTTAGTAGGTACCTGAGATACATTCAAAGGTAATTTACTCGGAAAAGTGTGTTCCCTATAATCATTGATTGTTTCAGGTCTTTTAGTTGCAGGTGACGAAAAATTCAGTGTAGCACTTTCGTCGCTCTGTGTATTTAAATTCATCGGTAGCATACCATTGTGCCAATTTGTATCGTGAACTGATGAGGGATTTTGTGGGATGTAGTTCGATTGATGGTAGCCAATAGGTGGATAGTTTGGATATGGATTTACACCAGTGTTCATGTTCAAATGTGGATGTCCGTATGTAGGATAATTTGGGACGGGATAATGCGCGCTAGTCGTTTCTGAAGGTTGCTGAGCTATTTTCGCCAAATTGCTGATATTATTTGTAATGTTCATCGCTCCACTCATCGGGGTCATGTTTACTGGCGCGCCCATGTTGATTGGCACATCGTTAGGTCCAAAAGGACCACTGTTGTGCAACATGATTATTGAAACACACACTAACACTTAAATAACGTTATAACTACACATTTCGCGGTAACATCAGTGTATAAACACTGTATACGTTAGCCATTTTGCATTTAGCATTTTGACATTCAAAATCCGTCCAGTCCAGTAAAAATTTTTGTGGTATTAAAACCATAGACACTAGCTATATAACCACAGCTTAAGGCCCACCACATACATACGGAATTCCGTTTCGGGATTCCGTTTTAGACAGCTTCAGCAAGGTTGTGGTGTGGTTTTGGATGTGAAGTAGAAATTTTTTTTTCGTTTTCGCTCACATACTTATTGAGCGATACGACTTTGACTAAATATGATTGCAGCATGCATAAAAAATCTGCAAACCATGCATTTATTATTCAAATAGGACCAAGCACTTTAAAATATTGTTAACAGTGACGTAGCTAAATTTTCTTTTTTTATTCTACATTTTATGCTTACAGCTAGGAGAATCACAGCAAGATACAACGCCTAGTTCCCGTAGGAAAAGGTATAATCGTGACGAGACAGCGCGATATTTCTGATTTTTAAAGACAAGTATCAGCCTTAAAATCTGTACGCGACGTTGCGTTGCTTCGTTTTTCGGAGATTATATAACTAGCAAAATACAGTAAATGGATCCGATCACCTCATTGACAGTACAATAATATATTCAAAATATTATATATGAGGCTGAAATAGGAATGGAGTCATTAATGACATATTATTTGATTTTTACCTATTAACTATAATAAATATCATAGCAGAAAAATATGTCATTCACTTTTTTTACTATGGTATGGCCTAAGACGGCGTTGGCAACATCTGGATATTTCACTGCTTCTACATTTGATGACAACCCACACCCCTTTACCAGTCAATCCTATTATAACATCAATTCGATTACACAGGATAGTCTCTACTAATTTTTAGAAAATAAATAAACCAAAATTATTGTTATTTATATTTATTGATTTAAACACATATCGGCTATCTTACGTATTTTGGGTACCCTAGTGCGACCCGTGAAAAAAAATTACCTACGAAGTGAATAGCGTTTTCCCTATCGGTTCTACATTATTATGGATATTGATATATTGCGTATTTCTTTTTTTAGAAAATAAATCAACATACAAAAAAACGTCGTAATAAACTGGTAAATAACTAATGCTAAGTAATGTTTTTTTTACGCTTTGACGGATGGCAAATATTGAGAAATTCAACGTGGTTACTCGTGATTGATACACGTTTAATACTTTACCTATTATAATTGAATATTGTATTAAAGGCCATACCTATCCTAACACTAGGATTAGGACACGCCACCTTGCCAAAAAATTTATATCCGTGATCCTTGCCTGTAGTAAGAGATAGGAAATATGCTAAAAACGGTGCTTTTGGTACTTTTTATAGGGGAAACGGTATAGTCATTGGCCCCCATGCAGTTATTAGCCATTCCAACTTTGGTTCTAAAAAACTAGCAACCTCGTTGTTAAATGTTATTTATTAATATTTATTTTGGCAACACAGTTGCTGACTCCCAAAAAGTTTTGTCAAAACGTCGGTAGGTGAATTTGTCCTTTTGTAATCGGGGATTTCTTCGCGACGACACGCAATCAGGTAAATTTGTTAAAAAAATGCTAAGAGTACACATTTTTTTAAAGTGATATTTTGACCATACTGATCATAGTTGAGTGTTCGCAAATCTGTATAATATATAGTATTTTAAGCACATTAAGCATGTTAAAACTGAAAAACATTAACATCTTAACTTAACCTAAAAAATATTGTGGCCAATTACTGTATCAATGATTTTAAAAGTTTACAGTAATTGACCTGAAATGCCAATAACTATCATCATCATCATCATCATTACTGCCCTTCACAAGTCCACTGCTGAAAATAGGCCTTCCCCAAGTAACGCCACAAAGCACGGTCCTGAGCACCTGCATCCATCGATTTCCTGCATGTCTTAACAGGTCGTCACTCCATCTAGTGGGGGGTCGCCCTACACTACGCCTACCGGTACGAGGCTGCCACTCGAGAACCTTTCTTCCCCATCGGTTATCGGTTCTTCGAGCTATATGGCCGGCCCATTGCCACTTCAGCTTACTAATCCGTTGGGCTATGTCGGTCACTTTGGTTTTACTGCGGATATCTTCATTTCTGAGTCTATCACGCAGAGAAACTCCGAGCATAGCCCTCTCCATAGCTCGCTGAGCGACCTTGAGCGTCCTCATACGGCCAGCAGTGAAGGACCACGTCTCTGATCCGTAAGTCATCACTGGCAACACGCACTGGTTGTATACTTTTGTTTTCAGAGATTGAGGTATACCTGACGAGAAGATGTGTCGTAATTTCCCGAACGCTGCCCAGCCGAGTTGAATCCGTCGATTGACCTCTCGGTCGAAGTTGGACTTACCTAGTCGGACTATTTGTCCCAGGTAAACGTACTCGTCAACAACTTCGAGCATAGTGCTCCCCACAACTACCGGCATAGGTGTGACATGGACATTGAACATGATCTTTGTTTTGTCCATGTTCATCTTAAGACCTATCCGTTGGGAGACACCATTGAGGTCATTGTGCATAGTGCTAAGGTCCTCCAGCGATTCTGCCATAAGGACTATATCGTCGGCAAATCGAAGGTGAGTGATGTACTCGCCATTGATGTTAATACCGTATCCTTTCCAGTCCAGTAGCTTGAAAACGTCTTCCAACGCAGCGGTGAAGAGTTTCGGGGATATAACGTCACCCTGTCTTACACCTCTCTGCAGTTGGATAGGTTTCGAACTCTGGTTCTGTACTCGGATAGCCATCGTAGCCCTACTGTACAAATACTTCAGCACTTCGATATACCGACAGTCAACTTGGCACCGCTGAAGGGACTGTAGCACCGCCCAAATTTCGACGGAATCAAAGGCTTTCTCATAGTCCATATACGCCAAGCAAAGTGGCAGATTGTACTCCTCGGTCTTCCGTACAATCTGCCGCAGGGTATGTATGTGGTCTATGGTACTGAAGCCTTTTCGGAAACCGGCTTGTTCGGGAGGCTGGAAGTCGTCGAGTCTGCGTGCGAGACGATTCGTAATGACTCTCGAAAACAGCACGTAGACGCGGCTCAGAAGGGAAATCGGTCTGTAGTTCTTTAAGAGAGCGTTGTCGCCTTTCTTAAAGAACAAGACCACCGCACTTCTGCTCCACGCCTTCGGAGTAGTGCCACCATGGAGGACGGAATTGCAGAGCTTCTGAAGGACTTCAAGTACCGGTGTTCCACCCGCTTTCAGAAGTTCTGCTGTAATTCCATCCTCGCCTGGGGCCCTGCCGTTTTTAAGGTGCTGGAGAGCCATTCTAATCTCGCTCAGACTGACGTCCGGGATATCATCGGAATAGTGTCGGATAAGACTTGCTCTTGGATCGTTACTCACACTTGCGTGTGGCTCCAACGATGATGTGTACAGCTGCCCATAGAACCTCTCAATCTCACTCAAAATCTCAGGTGTCCCGGAAACGATGCTGCCACACTCAGTCTTCAGCTTTGACAGTTGGCTCTTTCTGGCAGACAGATCTCTGGCAAAGACTTTGGAGCCCTGGTTCCGCTCGATCGCTTCTTTAATACGAGCAGTATTAAAGTTGTGTAAGTCTTGCCGCATGCATTTGGAGATCTGTCTGTTCAGTTGCCTGTATGCTGTCAAATCTGTTGACGATTGCAGCCTCATCTCCCGTCTAACAGCCATGAGATTAAGAGTGTGATCGGAGAGTTTTTGTGTTCTTCTGCGGCGGGTCTTGCAGAACTTAGCTCCGACCGCATGGACAGTTTCCACGAGCTTGTCATTCATATCGTCCACTTCATTGCAATCTTCTAGGCACTGAAAGCGGTTACGTAACTCGAGCTGAAAAGTCTCGGGATTCTGGATCAGAGCACGAGGGGGATGGAGCGTTGACTTCATTAGACGAGACCTCTCCAACTTAACGTTTAAGTTCAGTGTGCCTCTAACCACTCTGTGATCGCTGCCGGTTTTCACCCTTGCGATCACTGAGACATCACTGAACAGTTGGCGTCTGGTCGTCATAATGAAGTCAATCTTGTTTTTTTGTCGAACCGTCGGGGCTCGACCAGGTCCACTTCCTGTGGGGCCGCTTCTGGAAGAAAGAGTTCATCATAAAGAGTCCCTCTTTCTCCATAAAGTCAGCCAGCTGCTGGCCCCTACGGTTCCGTTGCCCTACTCCAAATTTCCCTAACTTCAGCTCACCGCCTTCTCTTGTGCCTAGTTTTGCGTTGAAGTCTCCCATCAACACCGTGTAGTGGGTTTTGGAGGAATGTATGGCTCTAGAAATATCCTCATACATTTCCTCCACCTCCTCATCGGGATGTGCCGAGGTTGGTGCGTAGACCTGTATGACCTTCAGCGAATACCGTTTGGTGATTCTGAGTATCAGGTACGCGACCCTCGTCGACACACTCCCAATCTTTACAACGTTGTTGACGAGAGACTTGTGGACGACAAATCCGACACCTCCTTGGGACAGATGGTCGCCCTCCCGGTGATAGAACAAGTTGCCGGACTCGAGGATTACCGTGTCTTCCCCCTCTCTTCGGACCTCAGATAATCCAATAATATGCCAGCGCAACTTGTCTACCTCTTCTTCCAGCTCCAGTATCTTCTCGTCAGTCCTCAGGGTGCGTGCGTTATACGTTGCCAGGTCGAGTCGTCGTAGGTGGCAACCGAACCTCCACCGGAGATTCTTAGCACCCCCTGCCCCGCCGTTACCATGGTCGCCACCGTAGCCAGGAATAGCGGGGCCGCCGGGGACTGGGGGCCGTTTACTTGCGTCGCTGCTCATGGGGGGATATTTGCGATAGTTGCCACGCTTGGCGAGCGGGTTTGCAACCGCAGTTTTTCATTATGTTATTGTTATTATTAAGAAGATGCTGCTGCCCATCTCCTTTCTGTCTCCCTCTGTCGCCTCTTACGACACCCATGGGAAGATATGGGGTAGTGGATATTCTCAACCGGCACTACACGGCTAATAACTATACTTGTCCTATAATGAACAAATTATGTTTATAAAAAATAAATTTGCTTTACTTTTCGATATTCACCGCCCATTCTATTCTCATAAAATTTAAAGATATATTAATAGTTATTGGCCTAGGCCAAGTACTGTGTCACATGTAATTCTAAGCCATATAAAAAGTAGGCCAATTACTATATTATTAATTTGTTTATTTTAAAGAAATCACTACTTTTTTTCTAACAGATTAAAGGATAAAGAATCATGCCAAAAAATACCTCACTATTCAAAAGAAGCGCTAGATGAGGCTTTAGAAAAAATTCATAGTAAAACAATGTCTTTGAGAGCTATTGCAAAAAAATATAACATTCCAAGAGCAACTTTACAATTTAAACTAAAAAAAACCTACTTCAAAGTCTGGATTTGGTCCAACACCCTATTTAACAAAACAAGAAGAAAATTCCATTGAGGAATGGTTAATTCAAATGGCCCGCAAAGGCTTCCCAAGAAAATCAGATGATGTACTAGACACCGTTCAAAATTTTTTGACTGAAAATCCAAGAGAAACTCCTTTCGTTAATAATAGGCCTGGACAGGGATGGCTGAAGGCTTTTTTAAAACGACACCCCACCTTGACCTAAAGAACTAGCGAAGGAGTAACGAAAGCTAGTGCTTGTGTAGCTGAATGTGACATTAAGAAATGGTTTCAGGAAATAAGAAACTACCTTACTAATGAAAACCTTTTAGATGTCGTTCAGGATCCTCGTCGGATTTTTAATGCCGATGAGACAGGATTTCAGACGTGCCCTTCAACTGGACGTGTCCTCGCTGCAAAAGGAGACAAAAATGTCTATGCTGTGCAGCAGGGAAACCCTAAGGAAAGCGTAACCGTTCTCTTTACTTTCTCTGCTGACGGCATAACATGCCCTCCATTGATAGTATTTCCATATAAGAGGTTACCCGATAGGGTAGCATCTTCGGTGCTGCCAAATTGGGGTATCGGCCGTAGTGATACGGGTACGGGGTGGATGACGGCGGACGTGTACAATCAGTTTATAAAGGAAATATTTGCTCCATATCTTACCGAACACAATATACCAAAACCAGTAATTTTATTTTTTGATGGCCACAAGAGGCACATTACACTACAGCTTAGCTTAACGTGCAAAGAGCTAGGCATAGAGTTGATTGCACTGTACCCTAACACTACCCGTATTACTCAACCTGCAGATGTGTCTGTTTTCGGACCAATAAAAAAGATAAAAAAGGAAAGCATAACCGTTCTCTTTACTTTCTCTGCTGACGGCATAACATGCCCTCCATTGATAGTATTTCCATATAAGAGGTTACCCGATAGGGTAGCATCTTCGGTGCTGCCAAATTGGGGTATCGGCCGTAGTGATACGGGTACGGGGTGGATGACGGCGGACGTGTACAATCAGTTTATAACGGAAATATTTGCTCCATATCTTACCGAACACAATATACCATAGCCAGTAATTTTATTTATTGATGGCCACAAGAGTCACATTACACTACAGCTTAGCTTAACGTGCAAAGAGCTAGGCATAGAGTTGATTGCACTGTACCCTAACACTACCCGTATTACTCAACCTGCAGATGTGTCTGTTTTCGGACCAATAAAAAAGATATATAGAAAAGAAGTAGCAAAATTTCAGGCACATAACATGGGCGAGGTAGTGACAAAATTAAATATTGCCAGCATTTTAAAATCTGTTGTAGAAGAGATAAAGCCCGATAACATAATTAGTGGCTTCAAAGCCTGTGGCTTGTACCCTTTTAATGAAAATGCTAAAAATTACACCAAATGTCTAGCAACAAATAATAAGGGAGAAAAGTCCAAATAAGAAAATAAAATGATGTCTCTTAAAGACTGAAAGTATTATAGGAGAGGAAATAGTTAGCAAAATGAAAGTTCTACAATCTCAGGGAGTAAATGTTAATTCTCCTACCTTGTACAAGCTTTGGTCTTTTTTTCAAGGTGATTTTCCACTGAAAGAATCAACAAATGTAGAAATACAATCTCCAATAAATACAACATCCAATGTAAATCTGAGCAACGAAGATAAGTAACTAATAGTAAAAATCATCACGACTCCTACAAAAAATATTGTTTTAGATTTATCCACACCATCTAAATCAAAAGATAAGCCTCACTTTAACAAATCAATCAATGAATACTTACAAAATCCCCCAGTAAATAAAAGAAAATTTATCAGGAAGACAGAAAAGAACCCTTATGTAATAACTTCCGAGAACTTTAGAGCAACTATTGAAAGAAGAGAAATTGAGAAACAGCAAAAAGAGAATGAAAAAATTGAAAGGAAAAGAAAAAGAGATGAGCAAGCAGCCAGTCGGAAACAAAACTCATTTAAAAAGAGAAAAAAGGGAAAGGCGTGGGGAAGACATCCATAAATGAAAACATTAAGGAAACTGAAACTGTTACTCCTCTTAATGACATTGAGAGAGAGTTGACTGTAAATAAAAATGTTTTAAGTAAATCTACTAATAAAATAAAGATATTACACAACATGTTACTGATTACTTGTAATTCGATGTCAGTCGTCTAGCTTTAAAAAGTAAATCTTTATTGTGTAGTTCATGCAAGAAATCGTATCATAATCAGTGCATTCCTATTAAGCACAGAGAGCATATCCCAGATGAAGAAGACATTTTAGATTTTATATGTCATAACTGTTATATATTGAATGATGACTCAGAGGATGAGGTCAATAATAATATGTATTAATTCAAATTGTGGAATTATATAGGAATCGTTTTGTTAAAGTATATGTGATTTTATTTTTTGTTTCCTATGATTAATAGTAGGAGGGGGTAAAGCCAACAATATAAATATGATTCAGTTCGATACGTTCCTAATTCTTAGTAGATGTGAGTGATTTTATTTTTTGCTTTGTATGGCCGATAACTGTGCCAATTTCTGGCCAATAACTGTAAATATGTGGCCAACTACTGTAAATTTGAAGATTGTGTTTTTGTTATAATTTTATCACGAAAATATAAGAAATAAGAATATGTAAACAATATTATTTGGTTTATATACACTAAGTCAATATAATTAAAAATAGTTTTGTTTAAAACTATCAATTTTTTATTTTATTTTTTACAATTGAAGTTATAAGGTAGCTTAACTGGCCATTAACTATACCGTTTCCCCTATGTCTTATTTCAGGGATACAAATTGTTCTGAATGAAAATGGTCATAATAAAGAACTTGATCTCTTACTTTCATACTACCACATTTTTAATATTTTGTGTTTTAACGGAGAAAATTTTTTTTGCGAAGTGGCACTAGGTTTACATAGGTTAGGACCATAAGAAATTTAATTTTGCCATGACAGTCGTCCCTATTTTGAAATAAAATAATTCATCAACTCATTTCTGATAGCTGAGGATCCCTGAGATACTACAACGATTTGTGACGGCGATATTTCTTCACGTTCAAAGTCTTCGTAAACTTCAACGTGATTTTTTGTATAAAATTATGTAGCAAGTTTCATTTTCTCTGGTTATAAATTGCCTACGGTTAGAAATAATCTAAAATTTTCGGTTAATATTCCAAAGGCATTATCTAAGACAAAATCTATAATTACATAATATCTCCAAAGACATAAAATTTTGCGAAATAGGAAAAGCATCATCACCTACGAAAAAATGGCATGTTAATGATACGTCCTGGTAAAAGTCTTGGTAGATTTAATGGTGTATTATTTAATGCTTCAAAAAATGGGCTGTTTGTAAAACCACCATCTGAAACTCTTCCATGACATCCAATATCAATGAATAAAAAATTATAATTGGCATCGAATACTGCCAATAAGACAATGCTGAAATACGATGTGTAGTTAAAAAACTCTGAACCACTATTATCAAGGCACTGTTGCCAACCATCTATTGCATCACAACAATTTGGAACATTCCACTTCTTGAAAGATAAACGCTATCCGTGAATTTTTGCAACATCAGAGGACTTCATTGCAACCTTAACGCTGGCCACTACCATCTGGAGACGGCGAAGCCAGCCTTGCTGTTTTTAACCGAGACTCCGGTGTTCTCTCCAGCTGATACTTCATATCTCTCCTATCCGGGGTACACATTAGAACATTTTCTTTGTGCCCCGTGCTGAAATTTGAACGTCAGAGAGGACATCTGTTTTCGACGTCTCAGCAGTCTTGAAGGTACGGAACTGTCCATTCTATGGCTGCACATAGAGAGCGACGATCATCCCCGCCTCTATAGGTCCCATAGCGGTAATACCGAAACAGACCGACTCCTCGACCTCGTCCAAATGGCTACAGATTCCGTGCTACAGCAGATCCCATCCGCAGAGATCGTGATCCTTGGCGAATTTAATGCCCACCACGCCGAATGGCTCGGTTCACGTTTAACCGATCATGCGGTAAGATTTGTTTATGGCTTTGCTTTGGCATATGGTCTGACACCACTGGTTACTGCGCCTACGCGGATACCAGATGTGGAATATCATACACCTTCTCTGTAGGACTTTCTGCTGACCGCTTATCTGGACGGATATGAGGTTTCCTGTAAAATAGCATCACGCTATAAGCAGGAGTGCTACCGGGCCTGGGCTGACGCACCAACTTCTCGGGATGTAAACACCAGCGCTCTTAAAAAGAAGCATAATCCGCCTCCAGGTCCTTCAAAAGAGTCATTGCCAAGGCAAGCTCTGAGTACATCGGCAGAATTGGTGAGAAGCTAGTTCGCCTTCCTTCGGGAACCCGTGCATTCTGGTCTTTCGCCAAGGCTGTCTATGGGAACTTCTCTCAGTCATCTCTTCCATCTTTGCACAGAGAGGACGACTCACTGGCCCATGCCGCAAAGGAGAAAGCCGATCTGTTAGACTCTCTCTTTGCGTCCAACTCGACTCTCGATGACGGGGGGAACACTCCGCCGACCATCACGCGGTGTGAGTTATCTATGGCGGGTATGCGGTTTACACAGCACTCGGTTCGTAAAGCACTCTTCTCCCTGGACGTCAGTAAGTCGAGTGGGCCTGATGGAGCTTTCCCATTGTGGTGAAGACGTGTGCTCCGGAGTTAGCACCGGTTTTAATGCGCCTTTTCCGGTACTCCTACTCCCAAGGTGTAGTCCCTAATTCTTGGAAGACACCTTTGGTCCACCCGATCCCTAAAAAAGGCGACCGCTCAGACCAGTCCAACTACAGGCCTATCGCCACTACCTCCTTGTTTTCCAAAATAATGGAGTCTATTATTGTAAACTGCCTGCTCATGAGGTACCTTGAGAATCACCAGCTGATCAGTGACCGCCAATACGGTTTCCGTCGTGGTCGATCAGCTGGTGATCTTCTGGTCTACCTTACTCATAGATGGGCGGAGGCAGTAGAATCCAAGAGGGAGCATTAGCCGTTAGTTTGGACATAGCGAAGGCCTTCGATCGGGTCTGGTACAAAGCGCTTCTTTCGAAACTATGGGCGTCCTACGGGCGTCCCAAGAAATTGTGCAATTGGATCACTAGTTTTCTTGCTAATCTGAGCATCAATGTCTTAGTAGACCTTGTGCATGCCATTACAAGCCTATTAAAGCTGGTGTTCCACAAGGCTGCGTGCTATCACCTTGTTATGTTGCAAACTGATAACATTCAGTGCTATGCAACCGACAGCAATGGTGATGCAATATTCCTCGGGAAATCGTCGCCGAGTATCGGGACAAACTTATGTCTGAAGTCGAGTCTTTGCTTAACAAAGTTTTGAATTGGGGCGACTAAATCTAGTCCAATTCTTTCCCCAGAAGACAAAAGTATGCGCGGTAACCTCTGAAAAGAACCCCTTTGTCGTATTTCCTCAGTTTGAAGGCACTCCCCTTGCTGCCTCAGCTAGCATCAGAATCCTTGACGTCGACATATCGAATAGTGTGTAGTATCGTGGTCACTTTAGAGAGGAAGGCCGAATTGGCATTTAAAAAGCTTGGCGTGCTCAGCAGAGTGATACAGTATTTCATGCCAAGCTCACATCGCTTGCAACTTTACAAAGCGCAAGTTCGGCCTCATATGTGGAGCGTCAATCAAAGGTGTATATAGGCAACAGACTGATTTATTATCGAGAGAACTAACCTACCCGCCACCGTAACAATAATCACATAGCAACTAACCTCTAATACGTTACATCTCTCCCCACTTAGCTTACAACTACGATAAACCTTAACACTAAACTTACTCTATAGTTTTTTTGCTCGCTTAAGTGCCCGCAGGGCACGAGCAGATATTTGTGGTGACGTCGGTCCAGGCACAGGCCGTGACGGTGCTCGCTTGACTTGTGCCTGCGGCGACTGCACCTTCTCAAACGACTTGCTCTGGGCTTCGGCCCCACTGACCTTTGGTGCATCCGACTTCAGATCGGTGGTCTCATTTGCCACAGGTGCAGCACTCGTGCGCGACAAAGAAAATCTATTTTTATCTAGAATTACTTGATCGACATGTCTACGCCACTCGACACCATCCACTATGTCTACTTTGTAGGATACCGGTCCCGTCTTTTTAACAACCGTGGCTTTGGTCGATTTGTCTCCCCTTGTTCTGTAGTCGCGCGCGAGTACCTCATCTCCCACGTGGAACTCCCTGTGTACACTGGTGGAGCGTGCTACCTGCTGTTCTTGCTTGGCGCGCACCGCGGCCGCTACGTCCGGTCGCAGTGCGTCCAGCTGGCCGCGCAACCGCCGCCCCTGCAACGCAACCGCCGGTGATACGCCCGTCGTCGCGTGCTCACAGATTCGATATTTAAAAAGGAATTTGTTAAGAGCCGTTTTGATGTCCTCACCCACGTACAGCGCTCTTTTAATTGCCTTTTTGACTGTCTTTACAGCGTTCTTCGCCGCACCATTACCCTGAGGTCGATAAGGGGCCGTGGTGGTATGCGTAATACAATTATTTTTACAGTATATTTTCCACTCATGGGAGGAAAAAGGTGGTCCGTTATCCGTCACGAGCTGCAATGGCAAACCGAATCTCGCAAAAATACATCTAATAATTTTAATCGTGGAATTTGCACTCATATTACGCATCGGAAGAGCTTCAATTCATTTAGAGTGTACATCTACTATAATTAAATACCGCGTGCCCCCACAATCTGCAAAATCAGCATGTACACGCTGCCACGGGTGCAACGGACATTCCCAAGGGTGCAGTTGTGCCCGTGGGGGGCGCGTCCAGCACGGTACGACACGCAGCACATGACCTGCAAACCTTCTCGATATCCCGAGCTAAGCTCTAAGCTAGCTAGCTAGCTAAGCTCGTCCAATACACGTAATTCCGCGCTAAACTCTTCATTTTATTCATGCCCAGATGGCCCTAGTGAATTTCGTCTAAAACTTCTTTTGCAAAATGTAGGGGATTACTATTCTATATTTGTACATTACACAGCCCTATTCTACAACAAAGTCTAGTTTCCGGCGAAAGTAGGGCTTTTCCGCATCGCAGCTCGGGCCCGGCGGCCAACCATAAGGAACAATCGTTTAATGTTGCACAACAAAGCGTCATGTTCAGATGTATTTATAACAAACTGGCAAGGAATCACCTATTAGATTTAAATAATCCATCGAGTCCTCGAAGCGACCTTTCCCAGGCAACGGCAATCGCGACAAAGCATCGGCCGGCCTGTTGTCCGTCGATCGAACGAATTCTATCGCAAAATCATATGCGGCTAGCCGCGCTACCCACGTCTGCAAACGACTAGCCGCCGTTTGTGGGATACCTCCCTTAGCCCCAAAAATATAAGTCAGCGGTTGGTGGTCTGTACGAAAAATGAAATGCCTTCCAAATAAATATTGAAGATGTTTAGTGATTCCTAATAAGATGGCGAGCGCTTCCTTGTCAAGCTCACTGTAATTGCGCTCGGTTGCGTTGAGTGTTCGAGACACGCAGCTGACGGCACGCTCGCTGCCGTCTGGGTAACGGTGTGCCAGCACAGCTCCCAGTCCGTACGCGCTACTATCAACCGACAAAACGAGCTCACGCCTCTCCTCGTAATGCGCCAATACTCGCTCGTTTAGGAGCTAACCTAAACGCCGTCCACTACCATCTCGAGACGGCGAGGCCGGCTCTGCTCTTTCTAACCGAGACGCAGGTGTCCTCTCCGGCTAATGTCTCGTATCTTTCCTGCCCGGGGTACAAACTGGAACACTCCTTTGTGCCTCGGGCTGGAGTTTGCGTTTACGTCAGAGAGAACATCTGTTCTCGACGCCTCGGCAGACTTGAAGGTTCGGACCTGTCCATCCTTTGGCTACGCGTAGACAGCGACGACCATCCGCGCGTCTACGGGTGCCTCTATAGGTTCCATAGCGGTAATGCCGAAACAGACCGACTCTTCGCCCACGTCCAAATGGCTACAGATTCGTTGCTACAGCAGATCCCCTCCGCAGAGATCGTGATCCTCGGCGACTTTAACGCCCATCACGCCGAATGGCTTAGTTCACATTCAACCGATCATGCGGGGAGATCTGTTCATGATTTTGCCCTGACATATGGTCTGGCACAGTAGGTCACTTCGCCTACGCGGATTCCAGATGTGGAGGATCATGCACCTTCCCTGTTGGACCTTCTGCTGACCACTCACCCGGACGGATATCAGATTTCCGTTGACGCCCCTTTAGGCTCCTCGGACCATTGTCTTGTTTGGAGTGTGGTGCCACTCACGCTGAAATCGCAGTTGCAATCTGCAGGCTGCCGCCCTGTTTGGCACTATAGGTCAGCCGATTGGGATGGGATGCGGTCTTTCTTTGCATCCTACCCTTGGGGGCGGGTTTGCTTCTCGCCGGACGATCCCAACGTTGTTGCGGATTCTGTCACTGATGTGGTACTTCAGGGTATGGAACTTTTTATTCCTTCCTCTGTGGTGCCCATTGGAGGCAAATCTCAGCCATTGTATGGTTGCTCCTGTAAAATAGCATCATGCTATAAGCAGGAGTGCTACCAAGCCTGGGCTGACGCATCAGCGTCCCGGGATGTAAACACCAGCGCTCTAAAAAAGAAGTATAATTCCGCCTCTAGGTCCTTCAAAAGAGTCATTGCCAAGGCAAAGTCAGAGCACATAGGCAGAATTGGCGAGAAACTAGTCCGCCTTCCTTCTGGAACCCGTGCATTCTGGTCTCTCGCCAAGGCTGTCCAGGGGAATTTCTGTCAGCCATCTTTTCCATCTCAGCACAGGGAGGACAACTCACTGGCCCATACCGCAAAGGAGAAAGCCGATCTTCTAGGCTCTTTCTTTGCATCCAACTAGACTCTCGATGACGGGGGGAGTACGCCACCGACCATCCCGCGGTGTGAGTGCTCCATGCCGGAAGTGCAGTTCACACAGCGCTCCTCTCCCTGGACATCCACAAGTCGAGTGGGCCTGACGGAATCCCCCCAATTGTGCTGAGGACGTGTGCTCCAGAGTTGGCACCGGTTTTAACGCGTCTTTTCCGGTACTCCTACTCCCTAGGCGTAGTCCCAAAATCATGGAAGACGGCTTACGTTCACCCGATCCCTAAAAAAAGGCGACCGCTCAGACCCGTCCAACTACCGGCCTATCACCATCACCTCCTTGTTGTCCAAAACAATGGAGTCCATTGTAAACTGCCAGCTCATGAGGTACCTTGAGGATCACCAGCTGATTAGTGACCGCCAATACGGTTTTCGTCGTGGTCGGTCAGCTGGTGATCTTCTGGTCTACCTAACTCACAGATGGGCGGAGGCAGTAGAGTCCAAGGGGGAGGCATTGGCCGTTAGTTTGGACATTGCGAAGGCCTTCGATCGGGTTTGGCACAAAGCGCTTCTTTCGAAGCTCCCCTTCCTATGGGCTTCCCGAGAAATTGTGCGATTGGATCACCAGCTTTCTTGCAGATCGGGGCATCAAGGTCGTTGTAGACGGTGCAAGCTCCGATTGCAAGCCTATTAATGCTGGTGTTCCACAAGGCTGCGTGCTATCGCCAACGCTGTTTCTTCTGCATAATGTAACGCTTCCCCCCTCTCTCATAATAATAAATATATTAAATATTAAATGTATTATATTCCCCTTTACATAATAATTATATATATATTTGTGACCAAGATTAATAAAATATGTTTTGATCTTTCTAAATGATCTTTCTAAATGTTTAATTATAGGCCGTTTGTAATATTTTTGGCGTGATCGTCTTAGTTAGGACCCTTATTTACGTTGTGTTTGTTTAGTAACTTAGTTCTTTTAGGTGTCTTTTGGAAGAATGAATATTCACTAGAGCAATTGAAAGCTGTTGGTAGTGCCTTATAAGCTAAGTAAACCCCGTTCACGAAGACAGGGCTCGAGAAAGGTTAAGAACATAAAACGTCCCTATTCCACTTGTATCAGGTTTACATTATTAATTTATTATTATTTATCCCTTCCCGCTCGGAAAAGGCTCAAAATATATTTATACAAAATACCCGATACAAGGGCTTCGCTCTCCTACATTTATTTAAAAAATGTAGGGGGAGGCACACGGCTCCACACACGCCGTGCGCGGTGAGCGCCAACCATTTTGATGCACTCCCCCCGAAGGGAAAGCTAATTCGATTTTGGTAACAAAGTTTTTATTGTTGTTATATAATGCTACTATGATAGCACGCTACTAAGACGCCAATGAACAAAACTCCACGTATCATAGCGCTAATGCACTAAGACATGAAGTTGAGTATGCCTGTTACACTTAAAAGTGCTACCAAACACACTCATCATCCCAATCCGAAAGATAGACGACGCATCGCTATGCGCTACGACGTCGCCCACAAACGGTATGAGTGTGCGATGTCCACGGGAAAGCCGTATTGCTACAACAAACCCGCTTACCACCGGCACTAAGATGATATGTCTAGGACACATCGGTTAGCGAGTCCAAGTTTACCTCGGACCAATTGCTCGTGAAGCAGCACACACGCCACCATAATATTCAAGTCCCTAATAAGGACTAGTCATTTTGCTACATTACTAGGAGCAGTCGGTCACCCGACCACCCCATAAAATGCTTATGCATCAAGGAGACCTTCAATAATAATGCTTTTGTAAGTAGTTAGGTTGTACCAGTTCTGGCGCACTTGTAGAAAGGTTGTACCAGTTCTGGCGCACGACGTTCGTCGACTCGCGATCCTAAAAAAAAGAAGGGTTTTGGCATGCTCTGATCACGAATCTGCGGTCCATTTTTGCGTAGGATGCACGGTTCCGGAGATGTGCAGATCAATTAACTCTTATCTAATTGATATCCGCTGCGAGCCTCAACCGTCATTAGCGCTCCATTGTCCTTATCTACTTATCTATTGTTGATTGACTACCGTCATTATCTATTATTCGTCAGCGTGTGGGTCGGCTTATGCTATTGTATTATACTCCTTTGTTCCTATCTACAACACTAATCTGAATCATCAATAAAACACATTACCTAATTTTGTTAAAATTTTTATTTATGAAATACAAAATCTTATTACTTATTATCCTATGCATTGAACATCCCTGAAACTTATATAGCAAATACATTAAGCAATATTCGCCACAAACTGAAGTCCTATCAACATTCCAGTTCCATCTTTTAAACACATTACCTAATTTTGTTAAAATTTTTATTTATAAAATACAAAATCTTATTACTTATTATCTATAAAATAGGAGCGAAACATCTCATCCACTAACATATCGTTGTACAATGTGTTCTCTGTAAATATACTCGTAAAACTATGCATTGAACATCCCTGAAACTTATATAGCAAATACATTAAGCAATATTCGCCACAAACTGAAGTCCTATCAACATTCCAGTTCCATCTTTTACAATTTCGTACAGGTGCCCGTCCATATGAATCAAAATATTCACCGACGTCATTCGTATCGATATATAAAGCTACCCAATGTGACCCTGGTTTATCATCTGTACCCAAATTGCATATTACCTAGTCAGGTCATAAATTCTATCACATGTTTAATGAAAAATAATTGAAACAAGTTTATTCATTATGTAACCATTTATATACCAAAATGAACTTAACAAAACATAGATTCTTATGACACTATAGTTTATTCAAAATGACCTCCGTAATTTTGAATACAGGCCTTCAATCTGCGCGGCCAGTCGTCTATCTCACCACGAACGAGGTCCATGTCATATCGGCGGCTGCCTTAATTAAAGATGTCTTGAGTGACTCGAAATTGGGATGAGGCTTTGAGCACGCCTTTTCCTCCAAGTGTTACCATATCTTGTAATCTAACGGATTCAAATCTGGACTGGTCTTTGTGTCGGATGAAGTCGATTTCACGCGCCGCCAGCCAGTCTTTTTTTTTTGTTTTTATAGAACGTTACCTCCACACTAGGTTTTTCTCCTGTATCGTGGGGGCAGTTTACAAACACAAATTTCACAAGGACAAACATCCAAACTGGGAACAATTACTTGTAGGTCGTACAAATACTTGTTCCGTGCGGGATTCGAACCCGCGACCCCCAAGCGCAGCCACTCATTGCTAAGCCACTACGCCACGGAGCTGTCAAAAGTCTTGTGTGCTCTTCGCTCTATGAGCTGACGCCGAATCTTGTTGGAATACCCAGTGCCTGTTATTGAACATGGTATGAGAAACAGGTTACACAAGGTTCATCAGGACTGTATTTTGATACACAACTGCATTCGTTTTTAACCTTTCTCACAAAAAAATGTACCTCTGTTAAGCCCCAATAAGAAACTCCCAACCATACCATGAGCGAGGATGGAAAATGACCTCGTTGGTCACGCGGAATACGGTTGCTCGCTTCTTCACTACTGTGTGCGTACACCTTATCATTTTGTTTGTTGTAGCTCTCTTCTACGGTAAAAATTTTTTTTATCCGAAAAAATAATTTCCCGATATTTTTTCCCGCGTACCGCTTCACCAAAGCGCGGCATCTCTTCAGTCTCAGATCCATTAGACGAGCATTCAAAAGATGTCCTGTTTTTGTTCGATATGCCCGAAGCCCTAAGTCTTCATTTAACACCGTGGTTCTGCTTAACCCCATCTGAAGGGCCAACAGTTTCTGCTTACGTTTGGGATTTCTTTGAATTCGCACCTTTACAGCTTTTATCACTGCCGGAGTCCTAACAAATCGAGGGCGACCACTTCTTGACCTGTCATCTACACTAGAGTCTTCATTGTATCGTTTGATGGTACGATAAACGAATCTTTTTGGTTATATTCAAATTTTTCAGTATATCAAAAAATTTAATTGGCGCGTAATCGCAACTGCAACACGGTCTTTTTTAAGCGTCCACTCCATATGTAAAAATGAGTAAAATTCTAAAAAGTATACAGTTTTATTTTCATGAACAATTCGAATTCAATAAACTTTTTTGTGGCCAGCATTCTAAAAGAAAAGTTTTTACTGTGTGACAATACTTATGACCTGACTAGGTATATACGTTGGTACGTGGGTGTACATGGGCAGTCTGTTAGCAGCATAAACATTATTTTCTAGACTGGGGTGAATCTTTTTCAGATGTTGTTGTACATCTGTGTCATGATATTACTGCTATTAGTAGATTACTACAGTACAATCTACTCAATGACTAACATAGGAATGATCAATTATGTGATTTCTAAATATTAAATTGCATTTTTTCTGTTATACAAAACGTATTTGAGTCATCAATACACTGAATAAGACGCAACACGAAGAATGTGAGATAAGGGTGTTGACGCATAAAGTTATTATCAATTCTACTGTAGAAATTCTTTAGATTAGAATGATTACTTACTGGTATTATATAAGACCAAGCAACTGCAGTCATGGAGTTAGTGTATGGTCGTTTGACCGCAGTGTATCTATCAATAATACATTTGCGTTACTTCAACGCATCAAAGGCCATAGATGTAAGTGTTTAATCTATTGACAAACTTACTTTTCTTTCTGTTATTTTTTTACGTGTGTATGATTTTGAACGACAGGCCTGTTGGTCTAGTGGTTAGTGACCCTGACTGTTATGCCGGAGGTCGTGGGTTCGATTCCCACCCAGGACAAATGTTTGTGTGATGAGCACGATCATTTGTTCTGTGTCTGGGTGTAATTTATCTATAATATTTATGTATTTAGAAATATATAAGTATGTTTATCAGTTGTCTAGTACCCATAACACAAGCTCTGCTTGGCTTGGGACTAGATGGCGTTGTGTGATAGTTGTGGAATATTATTATTATTATTATTATTATTTAGTGTTAACAAATTATATTTAAATATTTTGTGTGTGTATATGATTAAGCCGTGGTAGCTCAGATGGTTAGCGCAAGCTGTAAATTTTACAGTACGTAACGCGGGTTCGATCCCCGCCGACACTTCGAAATTTTCTCAGACATGCCGGTTTCCTCACGATGTTTTCCTTCACCGCCGAGCACGTGGTAAATCAGCACTTAAAAATGCAATTAACAATTTAAGTGGCGTCGGCGGGGATCGAACCCGCGATACATACTGTAAAATTTACAGCTTGCGCTAACCATCTGAGCTACCACGGCTTAATCATATACACACAACATATTTAAATATAATTTGTTAACACTAAATCATACACACGTAAAAAATAACAGAAAGAAAAGTAAGTTTGTCAATAGATTAAACACTTACATCTATGGCCTTTGATGCGTTGAAGTAACGCAAATGTATTATTGATAGATACATTGCGGTCAAACGACCATACACTAACTCCATGACTGCATTTGCTTGGTCTTATATAGTACCAGTAAGTAATAATTCTAATCTAAAGAATTTCTACAGTAGAATTGATAATAACTTTATGCGTCAACACCCTTATCTCACATTCTTCGTGTTGCGTCTTATTCAGTGTATTGATGACTCAAATACGTTTTGTATAACAGAAAAAATGCAATTTAATATTTAGAAATCACATAATTGATCATTCCTATGTTAGTCATTGAGTAGATTGTACTGTAGTAATCTACTAATAGCAGTAATATCATGGATACACTAGATGTACAACAACATCTGAAAAAGATTCACCCCAGTCTAGAAAATAATGTTTATGCTGCTAACAGACTGCCCATGTACACCCACGTACCAACGTATATACCTAGTCAGGTCATAAGTATTGTCACACAGTAAAAACTTTTCTTTTAGAATGTTGGTCACAAAAAAAGTTTATTGAATTCGAATTGTTCATGAAAATAAAACTGTATACTTTTTAGAATTTTACTCATTTTTACATATGGAGTGGACGCTTAAAAAAGACCGTGTTGCAGTTGCGATTACGCGCCAATTAAATTTTTTGATATACTGAAAAATTTGAATATAACCAAAAGATTCGTTTATCGTACCATCAAACGATACAATGAAGACTCTAGTGTAGATGACAGGTCAAGAAGTGGTCGCCCTCGATTTGTTAGGACTCCAGCAGTGATAAAAGCTGTAAAGGTGCGAATTCAAAGAAATCCCAAACGTAAGCAGAAACTGTTGGCCCTTCAGATGGGGTTAAGCAGAACCACGGCGTTAAATGAAGACTTAGGGCTTCGGGCATATCGAAGAAAAACAGGACATCGTTTGAATGCTCGTCTAATGGATCTGAGACTGAAGAGATGCCGCGCTTTGGTGAAGCGGTACGCGGGAAAATATATCGGGAAATTATTTTTTTCGGATAAATAAATTTTTACCGTAGAAGAGAGCTACAACAAACAAAATGATAAGGTGTACGCACACAGTAGTGAAGAAGCGAGCAACCGTATACCGCGTGACCAACGGGGTCATTTTCCATCCTCGCTCATGGTATGGTTGGGAGTTTCTTATTGGGGCTTAACAGAGGTACACTTTTTTGTGAGAAAGGTTAAAAACGAATGCAGTTGTGTATCAAAATACAGTCCTGACGAACCTTGTGTAACCTGTTTCTCATACCATGTTCAATAACAGGCACTGGGTATTCCAACAAGATTCGGCGTCAGCTCATAGAGCGAAGAGCACACAAGACTTTTGACAGCTCCGTGGCGTAGTGGCTTAGCAATGAGTGGCTGCGCTTGGGGGTCGCGGGTTCGAATCCCGCACGGAACAAGTATTTGTACGACCTACAAGTAATTGTTCCGAGTTTGGATGTTTGTCCTTGTGAAATTTGTGTTTGTAAACTGCCCCCACGATACAGGAGAAGAACCTAGTGTGGAGGTAACGTTCTTTAAAAACATAAAAAAAGACTGGCTGGCGGCGCGTGAAATCGACTTCATCCGACACAAAGACCAGTCCAGATTTGAATCCGTTAGATTACAAGATATGGTAACACTTGGAGGAAAAGGCGTGCTCAAAGCCTCATCCCAATTTCGAGTCACTCAAGACATCTTTAATTAAGGCAGCCGCCGATATGACATGGACCTCGTTCGTGGTGAGATAGACGACTGGCCGCGCAGATTGAAGGCCTGTATTCAAAATTACGGAGGTCATTTTGAATAAACTATAGTGTCATAAGAATCTATGTTTTGTTAAGTTCATTTTGGTATATAAATGGTTACATAATGAAGAAACTTGTTTCAATTATTTTACATTAAACATGTGATAGAATTTATGACCTGACTAGGTAATATGCAATTTGGGTACAGATGATAAACCAGGGTCACATTGGGTAGCTTTATATATCGATACGAATGACGTCGGTGAATATTTTGATTCATATGGACGGGCACCTGTACGAAATTGTAAAAGATGGAACTGGAATGTTGATAGGACTTCAGTTTGTGGCGAATATTGTTTAATGTATTTGCTATATAAGTTTCAGGGATGTTCAATGCATAGTTTTACGAGTATATTTACAGAGAACACATTGTACAACGATATGTTAGTGGATGAGATGTTTCGCTCCTATTTTATAGATAATAAGTAATAAGATTTTGTATTTTATAAATAAAAATTTTAACAAAATTAGGTAATGTGTTTAAAAGATGGAACTGGAATGTTGATAGGACTTCAGTTTGTGGCGAATATTGCTTAATGTATTTGCTATATAAGTTTCAGGGATGTTCAATGCATAGGATAATAAGTAATAAGATTTTGTATTTCATAAATAAAAATTTTAACAAAATTAGGTAATGTGTTTTATTGATGATTCAGATTAGTGTTGTAGATAGGAACAAAGGAGTATAATACAATAGCATAAGCCGACCCACACGCTGACGAATAATAGATAATGACGGTAGTCAATCAACAATAGATAAGTAGATAAGGACAATGGAGCGCTAATGACGGTTGAGGCTCGCAGCGGATATCAATTAGATAAGAGTTAATTGATCTGCACATCTCCGGAACCGTGCATCCTACGCAAAAATGGACCGCAGATTCGTGATCAGAGCATGCCAAAACTTTTTTTTTTTTTTAGGATCGTGAGTCGACGAACGTCGTGCGCCAGAACTCGTACAACCTAACTACTTTTGTGTCATAGACCTTACTTTCATAAGTCATTCATATATAGGGTTCGAACCCACAACCCTACTATTCTAATGCATATTCATCATAGAGACCTTCTATAGTATTGCTTTTGTACCATAGACCTTACTTTCATAAGTCATTAATATATAGGGTTCGAACCCACGACCCTACTATTGTAATGCAAATTCATCATGGAGACCTTCTATAGTATTGCTTTTGTATCATTGAGTTTAATATCATAAGTCCATAATATAGGACTAGTCATTTCCATACAAGTACTCCTCTATACATAAACACCTTCCATAACTTAGGAAAATTTTCTTCTATACGTGAACTCCTTCCAAGACTTGGACAATTTTTAACAAATTTTCTAATTATCTTATAAATGTTATTTATCTTTATTTTTATAATATTTTCGACTTGTATTTCTATTATTTATCTTATTTTAAATATTTTTTCAAGTTTTTAATAAATTTATTTATTATGGAAGACAAAATTTTGCTTTAATTTACTATGTTATTGGTCTAATGTCTGAAATGTATTCATATTAACTTTATGGTTATTAATGTAATTTTATTGTTTAATATATATCTTTTAAGACTATTTTTGACGCCCCTTTATATTGAATTTAATTATTATTAATAATATTGGGTCGTCACAATATCAATGATATGTTGCAAACCTGTAACATTCATTGCTATGCAGATGACAGCACTGGTGATGCTCTTTACACCGGCTGAGCCAATATTTCTCGGGAAAACGTCTCCGAGTGCCGTGACAAACTTGTGTCTGAAGTCGAGTCTTTGCTGAACAGAGTCTCGGATTGGGGGCGACTAAATCTAGTCCAGTTTAACCCCTAGAAGACACAAGTTTGCGCGTTAACCGCTAAAAAGAACCCCTTTGTCGTATCTCCTCAGTTTCAAGGCACTCCCCTTGTTGCCTCAGCCAGTATCGGAAATCTCGGCGTCGACATATCGAGTAACGTGCAGTTTCGTGGTCACTTGGAAGAGAAGACCAAATTGGCCTCTAAAAAGCTTGGCGTGCTCAGCAGAGCGGGACAGTATTTCATGCCGGCACACCACTTGCAACTTTACAAGGCGCAGGTTCGGCCGCACATGGAATACTGTTCCCATCTCTGGGCTGGGGCTCCCCAGTACCAACTCCTTCCACTTGACCGCATCCAGCGCAGAGCGGCTCGAATCGTCGACGACCGAGTGTTCTTCGATCGGCTCTATTCACTGGCACTGCGAAGAGATGTTGCATCTCTTTGCATTTTCTTTCGCATATACCATGGAGAGTGCTCTGAGGAATTGTTCGGATTAATCCCAGCCGCCAAATTTCGTGAACGCACTACGCGGCAAACGTCGCGATACCATCCACATCATCTGGATGCTTGGCGGTCCACCACTGTACGTTTCAAGAGGAGTTTTCTTCCGCGTACAACCTCCCTGTGGAATAGTTTACCACCGGCGATTTTTCTGGACCGATAGGACCTGGGGACCTTCAAGAAAAGAGCGTACTCCTTTCTAAAGGGCCGGCAACGCACCTGCAATTCCCCTGGTGTTGCGGTTGATCATGGGCGGCGGTAGTCACTTAACATCAGGTGAGCCGCATGCTCGTTTGGCCCCTCTTCTATAAAAAAAAAATAAAAAAAAGAGATCGCTTCGCTTCGACAAACGCTTTCTCACACTTAGAGTCCCAATTCCAGTTGATATTCTTTTTTAATAAGTTATGTAACGGTTGTAATAAAGTGCTCAAATTTGGAATAAATCGCCTGTAATAATTTAGCATTCCCAAAAAACTTTCAAGTTGAGGTACATTGTCCGGTCTAGGCGCGCTGGAAATGGCCTCCAACTTTTCTGGGTCTGGTCTACGTAAACACCATAAATATTTGGTGTAGGGATAACAGTTTATCATTTAATGCTGATAAAACTGTTATATACCCTTTACCAAAAAGGGACGGTTGGACAAATTAGTCACACCAAAATTCAGTGGTAAGGAAGTACCATTCTCGGCGTAACAATCGACCAAAAACTAACGTGAAACTCTCACCTTAGCAACGTATATCATAAGGCTAAAACTTCTTTAGGTACGTGCAGTCGTATGTTGGAGAACAACTGGGGCTTACGTCCTAGAATGATCCTTTGGATGTACAACACCATAGTGAGGCCGATTCTTACCTACGCCTCCATCTGGTGTAATAAGGCCAACCAAAAGACGACTGCGGACATACTAAATAGTCTACAAAGGACTGCCTGTTTAATGGCAACTGGATTTCTACACGTGGTACAGCCACGCTGCAGCTATATTATGGTTGTAGCACGAATGGGTCGGCTCGACCGGGGAAGGCCAAACAGCCAGACCAAACCAAACAGCACTGCTAGCGCTGAGGTCAAACTTGGTGAGCTCGAAGCTAGTTGGAGACTACGTGAACCGTCTAAACGTCCTCGGATGTAACCACAGGGTCGTTTTAAGAAGAGTTCCGGGTCGCGCAGGTATTGTAGGTAAAGAACATCATCAGGCGAACCAGCTTGCCGGCTGATCTCACCGTTATTGTTGATTCTGTCGCTCATTTGTAAAATCGACACGGAAGTACTCATACTATTAATCACAACTTTTTGCGTTAAAATGCTGATGTGGTACTACAGGGAATGGAACTTTTTATTTCATCACGGTTTGGTCGCTTCTGCGGAATTGCATTATGCGATGAGCAGGAGTGCTACCAGGCCTGGGCTGACACATTGATGTCTCGGGATGCAAATACCAGCGCACTTAAGAAGAAGTACAATACCGTCTTCAGGTCCTTCAATACTGTTATTGCCAAGGCAAAGTTAGAGAACATCGGCAGAATTGGCGAAAAACTAGTTCCACTTCCTTCGGGAATACGTGCATTCTTTGGAAGAGGACGGCTCACTGGCCCATGCCGCAAAAGACAAAGCCGATCTGCTGGGCTCTCAATTTGCGTCCAACTCGACTCTTGATGATGTCTTGTGAACAACCATCCCGTAGTGTGAGTGATCAATGAAGAATGTGCTATTTACCCAGCGCTCTGGTAGTCTGCTATTTACATAACATAACATAAACATAAACACTCACGCCTGTCACCCAGAGGGGTAGGCAGAGACTACGGACTTCCATTTGGCACGATCCTGACATACCTCTTTCGCCTCCTTTACATCCATATATCTACGCATACATGCTCGTCGGTTAAGGGTACTTCTAACGTGGCCCCTTTTCAAAATATCGCCAATTTGGTCGATAAACTTTTTTCTAGGGCGTCCCTTCCCGACTCGGCCGTTCACATCTGCCATATAAATTTGCTTTGTCACTCTTTCCTCATTCATTCTTTCTACATGACCAAACCACCGAAGCATTCCTTTCTTAATCCTGGTCGCAACATCATCTTGCATACCACATTTATCTCTTATCACGCAATTTCTCACCCTGTCATTCAGATTCAACCCTAGCATACTCCTTAAAGACCGCATTTCTACAGCATTTATTCTACTTTCGTGCTTCTTCTGCCACATCCAGCTTTCACTACCATACATTAAAGTAGGGACTAACACAACATTATGAATTACCATACGTGCCTTTTTTGACACATTCTGGTTCTTCATAATAGAGTGTAGTGCCCCATTCACTCTATTCCCTGCATTTACTCGTCGTTCTATATCCCTATCATATCTACCATCCCTGCTAAATACACATCCCAAATACACAAACTCATCCACTTGCTCAATTAACTCTCCTTCTATTCTTATTTCACATACCGTTTTGCTTTCTTCTCTTTCAAAAACCATCACTTTCGTCTTACTTGCGTTCACTTTCATTCCCCTTTCTTTTAATTCCCAGTTCATTAATGTAACCATCATTTGCAACTCAGCCGCCGATGACGCAAATATGACTTGAACATCGGCATACAAAAGGCATTTGACGGTTAACTCGCCCATTCTTAGCCCACATTATTCATCTTTCGAAGTTTGCAAACACCTGTCCATAAATAGGTTGAACAACCAAGGGGAAGCTACACAGCCCTGTCTGACACCTTTTTGGATGCCAAACCAGTCCGAGTAGACCCCATTGATCCTGACACAAGCACTAGAGTCCCTATAAAGAGACCTCAATGCCTGTATCAAACCAGCGCTCAACCCAAATGAGTTCAGTGTTTGCCATAACACATTCCTGTCCACTCTGTCATAAGCCTTTTCCAAGTCCATGAACGCACAAAAAACTTTCTGGTTTTTGGCCAAAAACTTCTCCGCAATCATGCGCATGGAAAAGACTTGATCTGTACACCCCATTCCTTTTCTAAAACCCGCTTGCACATCCCAAATTTTTCCATCAGTTTCTTTCATAACTCTTTCAATTAACACCTTAGCATACAGTTTACCCACAATACTAAGCAAGCTGATACCACGGTAGTTTTTGCAGTCCTGCTGTGACCCTTTTCCTTTATATATTGGTACTATAACTGCTTTACACCAGTCATCCGGTACCCGTTTTAATTCCCAACATAAATTAAACAAGGTGTACAGGTCTGCCACCACTCCCTCTCCAGCCCTTAGCATCTCGAGTGATACTCTATCATATCCAGCTGCCTTACCTGCTTTTCATTGCTTTCATTATTTCATCTACACTTATCTCCATACCCCTTTCCACTTCTTTCGGAATTTCTAGTTCATTTAATTCAGACGACTCTTCACTCATAAACACGCTTTCAAAGTATTCCTTCCATCTGTTTAAATTCGAAGCTTCATCTTTCAGAATACATCCATTCTCGTCTCTTATAGCATTCATTATAGGCTGTTTTGTATTTCCCCTGGCAGTTTCTACGAGTTTCCAGAACATTTTTATGTTAGCCTGGAAATTATCAGATATCCTTCTATCATTCTTATCCGTTCTTTCTTTCTTTTTCCTTTCAACAACTTCTTTCACTTTCTTATTTAGACGTCTAAATTCTGCCATTTTTCTTTCAATCTCATCATTCATACCGGAAGAATTACCAGCTTTGGTTGCTAGTAAATCTAACCATTCTTTCTTCTTTGATTCAACTTCCACCCGTACCTCATCATCCCACCACAACGTATTACTTTTCCTTTCATTTGTTCTCTTACTTACACCACATACTTCAGTGGCGGCATCCACCAAACCTTTCTTAATATTATCCCACACAGTATTCAAGTCTAAATCATTCATACACAACTCATTCAAACATCTAATATTTCCTCTCAGTCTACATTTATACTTCTCTTTCACATCTTCATCTTGTAACTTCTCTATTCTTATACGCTGTAACGCAGTGGTAGACACAGATGTCCGATGCCGCCAACGCTTGAAAAGACCATTAATTCGACATAAGACCAAGTAATGATCCGTCCCTACGTTGGACCCCCGGTAAACCCTTGTATCTACGACTGCGCTCCTCATTCTTTCATCCACAATTACGAAATCTACCATGCTTCTATCATCACCTCTTTCCCATGTATACATGTGAATCTTCTTATGACGAAAAAAGTATTCGTCACAAAAAGATTCTTTTCCACACATACGGTGAGGAGGTCTTCACCATTCTCATTTATACTTTCATCACCAAACGCTCCCAATATCCTTTCATAACCAGACCTCTTTACCCCAACCCTTCCATTACAGTCTCCTAACATAATAATATTTTCATTTTCCTTACATTTTGTCAACACCATCCTTACCATGTCCCAAAACTGCTCTCGGATGTAAGTGGGCTTAGACATGTCTGGGGCGTACACCCCTAGCAGGAACAGCTTCTTTAAGCCCACTTTCATTCGTATCCATAGCAGCCTCGGGCTTACACATTCATACTCTTTCACATATTGATCCATTCTTTCTGAAAGGATGAAACCGACTCCCTGGCATGCCCGTTCGGTCTCTTCTACACCAGACCAATACGCGGTATACGTGCCATGTGCAGTGGCATCCTTTCCCTTTCGTTTCGTCTCATTCACACATAACACATCCATTCCTCTGTCATTCATCATTTCGCATACTTCATCCATCTTATCATTCATTCCTCCACATACATTCAGCGTAGCCGCAATCCACTTTTCGCCGCTCCGGGATACAGAACTACGAAGTCATTACGAAGAAGAGAGAAGTTTTTAATAGAAAGGCCTTTAGTGTCCTTAGTTTTGAGATTAGTTTCCTGTAGGAGGAGGAAATCGGCTTAACGATTACAAAGAAAGAACTTAAGCTCTGGGAGGTTATTTCGCAAACCGCGAATATTAAAGGATACAAGCGATAAACCCTTAGGTTTGATACGACCTTGAGACTTTGGTAGAGCAAACTGCTCTGTCATTGTGAAGTTAAGTTAATTAAGTAAACTTAACTTACAACGAGCGCAAAAGATTATGATGCTCTGTAAGAGCGAGGAAACGGTCCTGAGGGGACATCGCAGCGCACAATTTGCGTGCTAACACAGCGATTTCCCCAACGTCGATGTTCCTAATAGCGGAATACAACGTTTTTAGGTCATCAATTGAGGGCTGTGATTGTTGTGGGGCGGAGGTTGTCCGCGGTGGGTCTGCCTTATTGGGGCCCCAGGGAAAGACTGGAGGCTGCGTAGGCTTAGAGAAGCACGGAGGGGGCCGAATAATGCCCTGAGGGGGCCTAAGAGGACCCTGAGAGGGCCGAGAGAAGCCCTGGATGGGCTGAGAAAGGCCCTGACGGGGCCATTGGTAAAGAGCCGGGAATGAGCAGTCATTGACCGGCGGTGGAGCTTGCCTACTGGGGCGAGGATGAGGTGCGCAAGGGCAGCCTCTGTAGTTTACCGGGTGGCCTGTTTGTTTACACAGGACACATGCGGCTGGGGATTCGGCGTCTTTGGGCCGAAGCAGCCGAGTGGGGCGGAGCAGTTGGCCGCTGCATGACCATATAGCTGGTAGCGGTGGCACTGCGCCGGGAATCCGCGCCTATGTGGGGGCTCAACCCTCACTCTCGACAGGCCACACACTGTGCGTACCTGCCGGAAGATGGCTTTTGCCGCCGGCACGTTGGATAAAATGACTAGGGCAAGATTGAACCTCTGGCCCGTCCTGCTGTGTATTTTGTGCACGGCTTCTACGTGGAAACCTTGGGACTTAAGGTTCTCAAGGATTTCCGCGTTGGAAAATTCGAAGGGGACGCCTCGGATGACGGCCCTGACTTTACGCTCTTTCAGAAGAGCGTACGTAGGACACGAAACTCGTTCGGCTATGTATAGCCTGGTGAGTTGACGGAAGTCATCGATCGAATTGGGGATGATTTTGATAGTCTCCCCGAGGTTGATGGCGTGGTCATATTTAATGCCTGCGTCATAGCAGGTTTTCGATAGTTTGGTGAATCTTGCCTTGTCTCTTAGGAAGACAGGGGGCGGGACTTGCTTCTTGGCAAGGACTGGAGCACAGCGAGAGGCTGGCTTGGTCGGAGCGGGGATGTCTAGTGACATAAGTGGGGCCGCGGCAGCCACGGGGGCTGCGGGGGCAGAGGCGGCAGCGGGAGCTGCGTAGGTTGTAGGAGCGGCAGGAGCCGCTGAGACAGCGAGGGTGCGTTTTTTCGCGTCGCGTTTACCGTTGCGCTTGGAGTTCACCGTGGTGAATGAAGACTCACCGGTTCCGTCGGAGTCACAGGATTCCGATGAACCGGTGCCAGAATTGGTGGCGGGCCTCTTCCAGGAGGCCGACGCAGAGGACTCGGAGCATGCTTACTCCATCTCTAGGGGGGCAAAAGAGTTCTTAGTTTCTAAGTATGTCACGATTACGGGCGGCGGTTGGAGTGCCTGAGGGGCAGGGGGAGTAACTTGGGCGGCGATGGCGGCGAGGGCCGTCTCATCGAGGTTAAGGCCCAGACCAAGAGTTTGGTTTAGGGCGGTGACGAGGGACTTAATTAGGCTAACTGTGGACATGTTGGGGGCAGTAATACTACGAACAGTAAGGATTGGGACGGATCTCTGTTCTCAGTAGAAGTGGGACTTGAACACGAGACGTACTACAATACAATATACACGTATACACGTATAACAATACAAGAAAAACAAAGAATAACAGAGAAATAACAAAAATCAACAATAAGACAATAACAATAAAGTAACAGTAACAAGCGGAGGTCAGTCAAACCTCCCCGCCCGAAGACAGGAGGGCAAGAACTGTTAGCGTAAATGACTCACCAATGCGTCGACGCTGTACAGCGCGAGCAGGACAGTGGAGGCGCGAGAACGAGATAGCACTACCGTACAGGGACGAGAGCCCGGACTACCTGGACACGACCGCTCGGGAGCGGTACCACAGGCGGAATTTGATTTTTTTTGTTATGCAGACGACATCACTGGTGACGCTTTATACGTCGGCCGTACCAATATTTTTCGGGAAAACGTCGAAGAGTACCGGGTTAAACTTGTGTCTGAAGTCGAGATTTTGTTGAACAAAGTCTCGGATTGGGGGTGATTAAATCTAGTTTTTTTTTAATCCCCAAAAGATTGAAAAGAACTAGATTTAATCACCGCGACCGATGATTCGAACGGCTCTGCGTTGGATGCGATCAAATGGAAGGTAGCTGGCACTGAGGAGTCCCAGGCCAGATATGATTAAACTGGTAAGTATCGGTTGTCGATAAGTTATTATAAGGCACATCACTAGACTACACTAGACGTAGTCATGACTCTACGAGCGGGAAAATTCTGACGCGAATTCAACATATGTACCATGGAGGTTAGAGAATGTACCTACATTCGCGCACACTTCATGTTTTATGGTGTATTCAATTCCATTCTTTCGTTTTTTGGAAAGGTACATTAAATAGATTTACTGCTGTTTATTTACTTTATTTAACTTTACTAGCTAATCACTTCATCCGATCCCAAGGAAATTATGTAAATTTCAAACGGATAAAACAAATGATAGAGATTTACATATGAAGGAAAATAATAAATATAAATTGAACAACGACGAAGAAGAAGTTTTGGATACGATAAAAAATTTGTATGATGTCTGTAAAGAATAATGTTTTTATAATAAGTCATGTTTAATCTTACGTGTTAATTTAAAATAGGTAAATAAAAATGTACACGGCAATTTTCTAGTTTTTATTCCAAAACACGGCAATCCAGATCCCAAAACACGGCAACTTAAAACTTGAAATGGCAACCCTGTCTATGTTTTAATGCTTTGACCATAGATTACTGTATATATACTAGATGTTTTGACTCATAGATTACTGTGTATATCTATATACTTGTTTTGACTTTTGACGTGCACGGAAGTGGGTGCGGGTGTGTGTCTGCTCTGTGTATTTATTTCTTTGTATTTTTCTATATTTTCATTTTCAATGAATATTATAAATTATGACTGACATTAAAGTTTAGATATTTTATCGAAAACCGATAAATATTAAGTGTCCAACATGGCGTTGAGCGCCGTTGCGGAGGAGTACTTTCGTTCTATGAATCCGTTAGCTGCAAAAATTCATGAAGATATTGTTGAAGCGAAAAACGCTTATGAAAATATTTGGAATACTCTAAGCGATAAGGAAAAGGTAATTCACTCACATTTCTTTAAAATTTTAAGTTTTGACGTTGATAAGAATTTGTACTTCAATGTTGGAAGCAAAGGTCTAGGATCTATTTATAAAATAGGTTCAAGTTCCAATCAGTTAGGTAAATATTTATATACTTAAGTTATGAATATTGATTCGTTTGAACTCGAGTACCAAACGTACTACTTCCACGGTAATATTATCTATACAGTATTGTAACTCGGCTGTATCTTTGAAATAAATGCCTACAGCCACGAGGTACGTAAACATGCGATACGTACGAAATGCTTCATTATTAAATTTTTAACTATAAAAAATCCGCATTCTAATTTAAAACTTAATTAAAAATTGTTTTGGGAACCATGGACAAGGTGGAGAAAAGGAATGTATTTTACTTGGTTATAGATACCTGCAGCTACTTTACAATTTATATGTTTGGTTTTAAATGAAGTTCGGATTTACTATTTCTTTACTTCTATTCCATTATTTATTTCCTCCATTTTTTATATATATTCCACAAAATGGTTGGCATTTCCAATATGGACCATCGATATTTGAGTTTGTGGGGGGATCATCGGTTTTTGGGGGGGAGGGGAGGGCTACCCTCCTGTGCCATCCCCACCCTGCGAAACCCCATGGTTATGGAGATATTCAAGGTTAAGTGTCTGATGAAATGGAGGGGGGGGATATGGGATAGGGGCGGTAAAATGAACTAGATTAAATGAAGGTAAGGGTGGTGATTATGATTATGGTTTGCGCCCGAAGAAATTTAGGGCAACCCTCCGGAAAGCGTAGTAGTAGCTGCGTAGTAGTAGGCACAAGCGGCTCTATTGAGTCCAACACTCGTGCAATACTTGAAGACAGCGCCGAAAAGGAGGCCGTGACAAGCGGCTCATTTGAGTTCAACACTTGCACTTCACTCAACTCTTCAGACACAGAAGTCTCCGAAGCCCCATGCTTCGGAGACGCCATGGTACTCAAACGGTTTAAGCTTACAGGAGTACGTAAAACGATCTCAACTGCAAGGGTGACGGTCGACAATGATGTCGTTTTGCGGTTCTTTCTAAGCAGTGTAAAAACAAATTTAGTGATCTGCAAAAAGTATTGATACCTGATTATTGTTGATACTTTCATTTCAATAGCAAGTATTTTTGTACTCGATACACTTTTTACGAATAACAAATCTTTAGCTAAATTATCAGCAATTTCATTGCCCTGAATCCCGCAGTTGTTAGGGAGCTAAGTCAATACAACATTCAGCCCTTTTTTATGACAATAGTACAGAGACTTTATAATATTTAAAATTAGGGGGTATCTAATCTTAGAATGCACAGGACTAGATACAATACTTTGAAGGCAACTAAGTTTATTGGTTATAGGGGGGGGGTAAGAAGAAGTTGTGCTCAGCTCCGGGGCGGGAAGAGTGCTGCGGCGCGGCTTCCTTTTACCTCTAGGGGTAGGGCAGACAAGACCACGTGGATAGTGGGGTGCTCTGATTCGGTTTTGGGTACTTTTTGGATATTAAATAAGTAAGTAAACACTTTATTGTAGTAAGAATTAGATAATACAGAAAGTTGCAAACAATAAAATACAAGTACAAAAGCTGTACAAATTAAAAAATACAAACAAGTTGCAAACAATGAAATACAAGTACTAAGGTGAAACTAAAATAGAGTAAACTTTATTCTATTGTATACACATATTTAATGTCACTTATCAGCTTTTCATATGCATCTAAATGGTTAGTCATAATTTTTCATCTCCAAAATTAGCGAAATGTACTCGATACCAAGTAGTATTGATACTTTTGATGCGATACTTGGTATCGAGTATTACTTTCAAAATTTTCGGAACCCTACACTAATTGACGTTTGACATCAATAATTTATCAAATTTATTTTGTAATTGCGTGTTATTTGCCAATTTATATGAAAAGTTAAAAAAATATATCTCATGAACCATGTTTCCGCAACCTAAAACTTTGCAAAACGCTTTCTTTTAGTGAGTACTATCTACAAAAAACAATATGGGCTTTGAAATCGATGGTCCATATTGGAAATATTAGCCCACAAAATCATCACTGCGGCACAGTCACGACTGTCTGCATGCCGAGCGCATGCCGAGATCTAGGTGCGTAGGCATAGCTCTAGCTTCGTCCGTTTGTATGAAGTTGGAATACTGTGTAGATAAAATTACTGTGCTACTACACTACACTACTATTGTATTTTATATAAAGTAATCAATTGTCTTAAAATATTTTTTTATTTATTAAATTGTTTTAAACCTATTTTCTCTGTAATTAATACCGATAATAGTAATGTTTGTTTCTGATATTGAAGTATACATTAAAATGTAAAATGGTGCTCGCATGTTTTTGTAAAATGCTGCTTTTACATAATGTAATCTATAGTGATCATAGTTACATTTTTAATTATTTGGTCTATGAATGGTCCTATTGAATTATAATTGTTTCAATTGAATCACAGTTCTGTTTAAAAATTCTTATAGCATGTTTTATGAAAATATTTGATTTTCTACCTTGCAGTTAAAAATATGCTCTTTTTAATTTTTATGTTGTTTGTTTTTTTTGAGATGGATTAAATAGCCAGTTCCTATTTAGTATGTGGGTATTTTTTGTATTCGGTAACCATGTGAATACTGGGAACCATCTTGCTAGATACTAGGTATTTAATCATATGTATAAAATAGTGCTTCAAATACAAAAAGCAGTGTTTTAACCAGTAAGTTATTATGACGAATTAAAAGACAAAATGAGAAATTGTGACAAAAATATATTTAATATATGAAACAAACTCTTCTTTTTACTAGCATTAGTTAATTTATTCAGAGTTAACATATTTTGTACATTACTGCTGCTCCCCCTGGGCTTGTTTTGAATTCCTTGTCTTGGTGATTCACCACATGACACATTTTTCACTTTTATTTTATTATATCTATGCCATCACAGATAACACTGTAATTTTTTTAAGAAAGATGTGACTAAAACTACATTCTTAATGTGTAAGTTTTATACTTTATTAAATCATGTCACAACTTGTTACAACCTTTCCCTCATCTTAGCATTTTAAACTCACATGTATGTCCATAGTTCATGGCTTATTTTAGCTACCCAGTGCTTAGAACCTTAGCGTAAGAATTCCAGCTCCAACAATATAAATATGGTTGGAGCTGGAATTCAAAGAATAGGAATTCCAGCTGAGCTGGAATTCTTACGCTACCCTTTATTTTGTTTTTTATCATTTTGTTTTATTTAACTTTTATCATCAAACACACTTATCAAATACCATTTAAATAAAACTGAGTTCATCCTGTAGATCATGTTAATATTAATATGTGCATTACTTTCAACCGTATAAATTTAAAGTTGATTTGAATTTCTATGTTTCAGTTGATATTTTATAGTCTGTTACAGAAGGCACCAAGTAACAAGATACTGAATGTCCTTTCCTCAGTGAAATAATCCATGTTTAAGTTTAATATAAATAAAAATGATGAATTTAACTTCAAAATATACATAGTGCTAACTTTGCTGTGTACACTGGTGTAGTATTCAGGAATGGCTTATGAAACCTGTATCTAGTATCTGGCAAAACTTCTATCCGTTTCAACTCTAGTTTTTCCTATCCTAGCAATTTCTTCATAATAATCATTTTTAACAATAAAATAAAAAGTTTGTAATTCCAGAATGAAATAATAAATGAATCGATAATTAAACCTGAAATTGCACTCAAATATACTCTATTGGATTCATTAGAGTTTGATTTGGATGATCCACCAGTACATAAAGATGATTTAATGTCGTTTTTTGGGCGAGAACATGGCTTAAAACTCATACAGGATGAGAATGGTACATACAGGGATGAACATTCTGCACCATTTCTGTATCAGACAAAAAGCCAATTGAACTTGTGTATTTTAAGCGAACTTAGAGGACCTAAAGACTTAAAATGTACATCTCCACCTCCAATATTGTCAGAATTAGCATTGTCTCATTCAAAAGTAGTAAATGAATTGAAAAATGCTCTCAAATCACATGATGTATTGAAAAGCACATACAAAGAACCTCAGGATCGAGCAGTGACATCTCCAACAGGGTTTATAAGTAAATTTATTGGAAACTTTAAGTGTAAGGATGAAGAGAGGGAATGTTTGATGCCTACTGGACAAAATACACATGTAGTTGCTTCTTCAGAGAATTTTTTCCGAACAAATTTTAAGAGTCCTCAGAATGAAAGCAAATTTGACAAGGACTACAGAAGCAGTGTAATTAAGTCTAGTAGTGGTAAGTGTTTCTATGTTGTTTTATTTTTTTCGTCGGAACACAGGCCATCGCATATTTCTGTGAGGGTTATAGAATAAGTTGGACATGCTGGTGCAACATACACTGAGTATGTCAGACTTTTTATGTGGTAGAGCCATGGTGCAGCTATATTAAAGTTGTAGCGCTAATGGGTCAGCTCAATTGGGGTATGACCACACTCTCACATAATACCAGCATTTAATAGCACCTTAATGTGTCGTGTGGTGTGTGTAGGGAACCAGAGACTCATTGTACTGGAAGTGAGGCATTCCATCTTAGCCCTCAGGGGTGACAAATCAACTGCATTTTGATTTTTAATCGAGGGTAAATGTAAATGTCTGTGGATCACAGCATCCACTTACCATCAGATGAACTGTGTGTCACCTTGTTCTGTGTCACCCTTATTCTATAAAAATGACTTCTTGAAGTTCTCAGTTAAGCAAGTTTTAATATTATTTTTCACTATCAAGCATTTGATAAATTTGCACTTAAAATGTGATGATTAAACTCAAGTTGCTTGTATACTACTGTACATATTAAGATAAGCGCCCAAATCCATGAGGTTTATTTAATTACTTTCTTAATATTTAATATGATAATATTTTTCATAAGCAACCATTTCTGTCACTTGAAAACCATCAATTCCTTTAATCTAATTATAATTAGTGTTAAGCACTTACAATAATTGTTTCATTAGTATCCAGTGTAATTCATAAAATCATGCATTACTTTGAGGAAATCCATTATATTAAAGACGTTAAAAATTAATTACCTAAGATACTCCTAATAAAATAAAACAATGTGTCTTAACTAGATTCAAGAGCACTTCCTACCCTCCATCAATTGCTTGCAATGTCCCCGTCACCGCTAATCCCGGTTCTTGGCAATCATAGTACTGGAAGCATTAGCGGCCATCCACTGCCGAGACTATTTCACTTGATGATACCTCCTTTAAAGAGGAAACACATGTCCTAGACAGTGGTGCTTCTTTAATAGTGTAGTGATGTTGGGATTAGTGGTGACAATGCATCTACATTTACATTATTAATGATGATAGATCTATAGGACACAGCATCTATTTATGATTAGGTGGACTATGTGCTCGCTCGTCACTCTTTTTCTATAAAAAAATAAATCATATAACATACATTTTTTCTATAATGCTTTGTTAATTTTTTCATTTATTATGAGCCTTTTCAGGCTCTTTTGTAGAAACATATACATAAATACCATTAAGCCTTATTTTGGAATGTGCAGTACTTAATGCAAAATGATTTGAAATTTACAGAACATATTTAAATATTGTTGTATGTGAGATATTTACTACTTTGATTCTCCTTACGTTCCCTGTGGTCAATCGCAGTATTTGAAATCTGGCATACAAGATATGATTATAATGCCATCTGCTGGTGGTCATGAGATCTCTTTGGAATTTCTCATTTTGGAATCCTGAACGAAAAAAGATGATTGATGATATAATTTTGCAGTTCCCAGCTTTTTTATATGTACACAAATATTGCACAACATTGAATAAAATCAATTTTACGGATTTTAGCGCTGCATATATTGTAACTGGGGATCCCCAAAACTTTGGGAATTAGTATAAATCGAATAGAACATAACAAACCTATTAAATAACTTTTATTAAGGAAATTTAACATTTGTTTTCTATTACCATGTTGATAGCGAGGAATATGTTAATTGTATTTGCATTTGAGTATGCCCATACATATTAATGGAAGTGGAGCTGTGTTTGGTCAGGCTTAGTTATTATGCATTGTACTCAGAGTGACGTAATCAACCGTTTATTAGTCAGTAAGGAGTCACTGAGATAGCACAGATTACATTCTCTTTAATGCTTTTATTAGCATGACTTGGTTGTATTTAGCAATGAATAGAGTGGAATTTAATAAAACAATTCAGTTTACTTCTAATTCAACACATCTGAATTATATGAAATTTTGCAGACATGTTAAGAATCAATGACAATACAATAATTTAATGGTCAGTGCTAATAGTGTAATAGTCCAACAGATGGTTAGTGGCTGCTGAAGTATTATGGACTTGAAACTAACTTAAAAAGTAGACATTACTTTGTTGTCCCCTGAGGACTAAGGTTAGGGTTGCCAACTTTTTAAGAAAAATCCTAATTAATCCTTTGAATAAAAAATATATTATTGGCAAAAAAACTATTTTTCAAATTTAAGTTTTTATTGTTTTAAATACATATTTTTTGTGCTTTTAGCACACATTAACAATTTTTGCTAATCGTTAAAAGTTTAAAAACTAGTTTTATAATATAAGTTTAAATTTAAATAGATAAATAATTCATTTTTTATTAAATTTATGGACGATATATTTCCCGCCACTTCCATCATCGAAAAATTCATTCAGTGAAAGCTGAGTTTGCGTGAACAGAAAGTAATTATTTTTTAAAAAATGTTTGTTATGTTATCGGTTTTCACACGCATTTATAAGTATATATATCCATTTTTCAGTAGTATTTTTCGCCGAAAATTCATTGTCATTAAAAGTAGAAATTTAGAAAATTTAGTTTAATTGGATCTCTTTAAGTATTATTGACTCGGAATATAAATCACCTGTCTTAATATTTAATCTGTCTTGTAATTTAACTTTTAAACCGTCCTCTAAAAAAGGAGGACGTTCTCAATTCGACTGTATTTTTTATGCGTGTTAAGATGAACTGATGCTCAGAACTTTTTATGGATGAACCGATTTCGTTGATTTTTTTTTAAATTTGAAAGCTGATGATTCTCATGTGGCCCAATTTGATCAAAATCTGACCAGCAGTTTTTGAGTTATTCTTAATAATGTGTATTTAGTTGACTTCTTCTCATTTTATTTCCTTATATTTAAGTCGGTTGTACTGAATTTTTAATTTTACCACTTGTGTAATTACCATTCCAAAATGTTTAAATTCAACTTCATTTCTCTACAATATATTAGGAAGTATTGAAAGACTAACTAAAAATCTTCAATCGAATCGTTTTTTTTCAAATAATTTATACTCATATCAATAAAAAATGAAAAATATTTGTTAATTGTATTGACCATTTCGGGTGACGACTTTCCAATTTTTTTTTAAATTTTATTCTTGATTCATAACCTATGAATCAAATATTACGTGATGATCGTTACCGATTGATACATGTCTATAGAGAAGATACTGTATTATCATTCTGCGTGGATTGGACTAAAAATGAATCATACGCTATAAGTCCCGAGGCTAAATTTTACATCAGGATGTTGAATCAGTCTTTCCGTGACCGATTTAAAAAATAAACTAAAATTTGACGCGATGAAATTCGTAAAATTATATTAATTTATTCAATTCGTAGTAGTAGTTTGCGTTAATAGGTATATGAAATCATTTTGTTATCTATAATCCGCTAAGGGTTCAGGGTTCCGCTTTAATAATGGGTTCTCAGTTCAAATAAGCTTATAGGATGCGGTTGTTGGCGGCATGGAATAGACTTTTTAACAATGGCAATAGACATTTTAGAAATATGGAAAAAATTATACAAATCACAGTCATTATAACTTAGATTCTTATAAATTTGATTGCAATTGGTTCAAACATTTTTAGAATTGAGGTAGGCGGCCTGTGCCCGCCCAACTGTGGGTCGTAGAAAGTTTAGTATATTATTATAATATCTTACAGTCTTGAACGGGTACGAAATCTACGCGATTTACATTGCAAGTCTAAAGTAAAGCGGTAATTTATATTGAAAATGCAAGGAAAAGGCAAATAAATAACTATAATAAAATAATCGTATAATTTTGTTATTAAATCTTTACAATAGTATATTTTATGTAATACGAGATTTACAGATACTTATTTAAACACTTTGTATTTATAAAGTTAATTAAATTAATTTATTTACTCTAACGCTCACTTCTACAGACTTCTATTGCGTGTGTTACATACAAAATTTTATGCAACGCCCATACCAAGCGATAAACGGCAATTTCTAAATTGGATCTTTTATAGGATAAGATAATGTTTTGAAAGGGAGAATGGAAAGCTACATGCTTTACCGTTTAAATTTTTGAAGTTTAAAAGCTTCTTGTATTTATTGATGTAAATAGTGTAAATCAATGTTCTAGGTTCCTGCTATAAAAGCCTAGAGCTTAGTGTGGAAACCACGTCATTGTTTACTTATGTAACTTCTTTTTGTTAAATAAATATATTTCAATTTCTAATTTTAAAAAAGAAAGAAATAGTTATACGTTTTTATACATGGTAGAGCCATGCTGCAGTTATATTAGAAGTATAGTTGTAGCACGAATGGGTCGGCTCGACCGGGGATTGACCACGCTCTCACAGAATACCAGCGTAAAATAGTAGCTTAATGCTGCTGTGTTTTGTATGGTGAGTGTAGAGAACCATAGACCCTTTTTACTGGAAACGAGGCATTCCATCTTAGTCGTCATGGGTGTAAAGCATCTGCATTTTGATTCGTAATCGAGGATAGATGTCTATGGACTACAGCAACCACTTACTATCAGGTGGACTGTGTGCTAGTTTGTCATCCTATCCTATATAAAAAATATATTTTTTGTTACAAACCATTGACTGTACACAACAATATACAATTTTAATGAAATATTTCTGATACTATTATAGAACTGCCTAAAGAAAATTATAAAAAATTGTTAAACAAACCTTTTTAAAGAAGTTAAAGTATAATATATACAGACTAATGAGAGCACAGTTCACCTGATGGTGTGTAAATACTAAATATCGTACTCCATAGACATATTTTTTCCTTAACTAAGAATGAAAAATTTTGTACAGTAGAATCCCGACTATCCGGAACAAATAAAACCGGGAGTATTCCGCATAATCGAAAATCCGGACAATCGATTTCAAGATCAAATCAAACAATATTTCAAATTTTAATCGATTTTATTATGTAATGTTTTTTACACAAGTCGTTTAGACGATAAGATATAAAAAATGCGAGCTATAGCGATAATGAAGTACATAATAGTATACATAATGATCTTTGATGTAATGAATCACATCGTTTCCTTGAAGCCTAGTCCCTGATGCGCTTCAGTTGAACAACTGCATGGGATGTGTATCCGATTCGTCCTGTCTTTCAACCCACTTGAAAGCAACATCCAGAGCTTCAAAAGCTTCTGCGTGAGATGGTACTTGATATACATTAAGTTTAAGTCTCTTAATCTTCTCTCTCGTTATTATTCAAATCGTCAATGATTTGTTGATCAGTTAACCTTTTGAGCGGCAAAGTCGCCTATACTTGACCAGCACCTGCGGGCCCTAAGCGTCAACGACGTCTATAGTTGACAACAAAAACCCTGCCCACAAAAATATGAAATATAGATAAAAAAAGCCACAGTAGCCTAATGGCAGGGCGCGGACCGCGATCTCAAAAAGGTCGTGAGTTCGAATCCGCCATTCGACTACTGGCGTGAACCATTCGTAACACAAGCAATTTAAGCTTACCACGAGTGGTTAAGGGGAAATTAGTAATGTTTATACATTGTTAATATTCTTTAAAAAATAAAATAAAAATAAATAATAGATATTGGAAAATTATTACTGGTATTATAATTTTACACTCCTCAAAAAAGAATAACCCAGCAACATATGAGTATAAAAAACAAGTCTCCTGGAGCCACAAGTACTAAGAAACATTGATCTAAAAAAAATATGGATTTTTATCTAAGCAAATATTATGTTCAGCAGTGGACTTGTGAAGGGCTGTAATGATGATGATGAAATACTACGTCCAGCACGCCAAAGTCGTCTATTTTTGACCGCTAGTGTTGTAATACGTTAGGCACGGATTTATTAAAAACTATTCAAAATTAAACACAAACATGTTATTTTTTAATATTGTTATTGATATTTGATTAAAACAAAAGGTAAGAAATATAAAAATATCATCAGCTACATAAATAAAAGAAAATTTCATCAAATCAACTTCGCATAATAAATCTAATATCTCAACTCTGGCGCATCCTTAGCGCGTCATCGATTATCAGTTCATTGGGCGCCGTCGCCGTGGTCAAGGATAGACGACACCCTGATGACGTCATAAACGAATTACGGAAAAAGTAGTGCAGTGCAACATGAACGATTCCTCAGAACTTACTCGCATTTTGGAAAGCGTCGATGATGATGAATTTTTTTATTTTAAAATATAAAATTACGAATAATAAATGTAAATTTTTTTTCTTAAGGTATGTAGAACAATTTTATATTTTGTGTTGTGCGATTTTATTTCTCAATCTAGGGTATTGACTGAAACCTCTATTATATTTGCTGATGAAATTTCCATTCTTATTTCGCATACAAAAGACCACAATTTAAATAATAAATTAAATCGAGTATTGAACCAGGTTACAAATTGGTACACATCAACACATCACAACCTGGAGATTAATTTTAATAAAACCAAAATTATGCAATTCTGACCAGTTCAAAAATCACCACTAAATATCGCTTTTACTTATAATAGTATAACTATAGGAACTGTTGAAAACTTTAACTTGTTAGACCTGGAAATCGACTGCCATATAAACTGGAAAGCCCATATAACTAAAGTAAAAAATAGTCTATCAAAATTCACTTACGTATTACGACAAATAAAGCAAACCACAGATGTCCCCAGCGCTCTGTCAGCATATTACGCATACACTTCTTCGTGGCTGTCATACGGGGTCATGTGGGGAAATAATAAAGATGCACAGCAGTTATTTATAATGCAAAAAAAGTTATAAGAATCTTGGCAAACATAAAAATTCCAGAAAGTTGTAAGACCCCACTTCAAAAAGTTTAAAATTTTGAATTTGACGTGACTCGACGTCGTCGACGACTAATTATATTTCGGAAACATGCAAATTTGTAAAAGAACCACCCAGAACTATTTACCAAATTAAGTGAAACAAATTACAAATACTCAATTAGACCAAATAAAAATAGGCTACTATTGCCGAAATCTACTCTTGCTTTGCATAGCTCTAGTCCCTACTGTATGGCAGTTAAAATTTTTAATAAACTTCTAAATGACATAAAAAATTTAACGAGTTCTACATTATTTTTATCCAAATTAAAGTTATATTTAATTGAAAAATGTTTCTATAATTTAAATGAACATTTTGATACAAATATTATTTAATTTGTGTGGACAACTTCGGCCTGTGTCTATCTAATTTAATTTAATTTTTTATTCAATTATTATTTTTTACTTTATTTTATTTTTATAATAATAATAATAATATTGAGGATTGGATCAAAAATCAAATAGACACATCACAGATTAAAGCCATGCAATTCCAACACATCAAGATAGACACTTTCCATAAAGTAATTAAAAAACTGCATAATTGGAAAACACCTGGATCAGATAATATACATAACTATTGGTATAAAAAGTTTACAACTATCCACCCGATTCTGTTTAATTTTGTTAATAAATTCATACAAAGTATCCACTTGGCTTTGTCCCGTGGTAATAACCATTAATCCAGTTTTGTTAAAAACAAACTGAGAAAACGTAGAAAATATAAATAATTATAATAATAATAATTTTTTACTTGACATTGTGATTATTAATTTAATTAAATTTACAGAATTTTAGAATAATATAATTTAATAATGTAATTTATTAATGAAATCTAATATTGTAGTTTAAAAATAATATTTAATATTTTTATAATTGCTACGCCCAAACCGTGTTCAAATAATGCGGACTATTTCTTTTTAAAACATCACATCTATTGTTACCATTTGATTGCAATAAAGAAAATTCAAATGCAAATTGAAATTGCAAAATGCAAATTGTAATGCGTTTTTGGAGTGGCGCTCAAAAGGTTAATATTTGGAATCCAGGGTCTCCACTATCGTAGTTCAGCCACTCCTTGATATTCTCTTCATCGTACCCTTCATCAACGCTAACAATTTCCATTGCTTCCGTTATTTCTTTAAAATCGTCGTGCAGTATAATTGAAGAATTAGACTGAGTTAATTTCAATAATTTATTCCAAGCCCTTTTTAATGTTTGCGATTCCACAGAGTCCCACGCATTTACCAGCATTTAACAACAATCTTTAAAATTAATTTCCTTAAATTCTTTGATATCCTTTCTATTTAACTTTTGTCTGTTGACAAAAGACGATGCAGTAGCTACTTTCTGTATAAACGCTTTAAAGTTTCTATGATACTTTGGTCCATAGATTGCAATATTGAGTACGTTAGGAGGCAAAAACTTAACTGTAAACTTCCTATTTTCTGGACTTAATGTTTCAGCGGAAGGGAGCTTTGGCGCATTATCTAACAACAACAATACATCGCCCTGTTTTCCCACGTCCTTTTGAAATTTCTTCACCTCAAGGATAAATGTTTCTCATACCAAATAAGAAAAATATCAGTGTTCATCCACGCTTTTTGTTGGTTAGCGTAAGTTAAGGGAATTTTAACATATTTGAAACAGCGCTGATTTTTTAATTTACCAATAAGTGGCGACAATCGATGTGTTCCTTTATCATTCGTGCAAACCATGACTGTAACTCTATCCTTACTTTGTGCCGCGGAGCTGCATTTTCATGACGCGATGCTAATGATTTGCTTGTTAAAGCTTTCCAATTAAGACCTGTTTCGTCCGCATTGTACACAAAATCTAAATCGTATTCTTTTCCATTTAGAAATTCTTTTAATTCGTCTACAAAAAAATCGCTGTGCTGCTTAACTTTGTCTTTAAGAGACAACACTGCTCTTTTTCGTTTGGACATTTTAGATATCCGATGCAAAACGTAAACGAAAATAAAAGACACCCTAACGGTTTAACGCCATCAAAGAAATGAAACAATAACAAACACTATTGCGCAAATAAATGAGAGCGGGAGTACACGTCGGAGACGGGAATAAACTCGTAAATGTCTCATTGCGCCGTTAAAACATTTTTAAATCGGCAATTAAAGCCGTGACGAATGAGTCCGGATAAAAGGATGTTCGGATAATTGCTGTCCGGATAATCGGGATTCTACTGTAGTGGCGGTGTGAGAATATCTGCTACGCCATATCGTCCCGAGGGTGTCGTAGGAGGCAGTACAGGGAAAATGCATCACGAGATGGGCAGCAGCATCTTACTGAACAACTCAAATATTTAAAAAAAAACTGCAGTTGCCAACCGGTATGCTAAGCGTGGCAACTATGGCAAAATCCCCCCAGGCAAAGCCTTTTTACCAGTAAAAAGTCCTCCCTCCCTCCTTCCTTTCCCTCCTTCGTGGGCCGTGGTCTTCGGGGCTCAAGCCCCCCCATTTGCACTGGAACTCCATATGCAGCATGCTTCTACCACATATGAAATCTTGATCATTGCAGCGTCAAAGGTGCGACCCCTGGTATTGTAACCGCCATATATCCCACAGAAATAAGTAAACTCTTACGTTTCAGATTTGTCAGAAGAAAATCGTGGTCTCCTGTCGTCGAGTCAAGCGTCCTCGGGCACCGACTTCCAGTCCGCGGAGACCCTCACCGAGTCCATAACAGTACCAAAGACCGGTTACGACTTTTTGGACAACTGGTAATAATATTGAAACGGGTGTTTTCCAAAGTGCTCATGTTAATTTTTTACAGTATTTTTTTTAAATTAAAGTATTTAACTATGAGCTCAATCTGCGATCAATGATTGAAAGTTGTATAAGAAAGTTTGAATAGAACAGAAACAGTATCTCAATACCCAATACTCCATGAGATATTTACATAGACATTAGATACATATATGTTTAGATTAATATATACATCATATAGATGTATATATTAAGTAACGTAACATATGAAATTTGGCTCCTTAAGTGTGTGCGTGTGAGAGAGAAAGAGAGAGAGAGAGGGAGACAGCAAAATTCAAAGCTATGTCACTTTAAACTGTCAATTTCTTGTCGAATAATACTGTGAAAGGGAGCTAGAGAGCTGCAGCGCTAGTTAAAAGTTTTATATAAAAGAATAGTGATGTCGGTACACTTGTCAATATCGGTATCGATAAAAACCAAAAGCAATTATACTATATGAATTGAAAATTATTTTCAGATCGAAAAATAGACACTGTAGTATCGCTTAGTTTTATTTTTTATTGACACTGGATTTTGTATTAGATGACAGTATTTATTGGCAGTTTATATATTTTATATAGGTACTTCTTGCTTGGTGGTTGAACTCAAAAGTACCTATGACAGATTCCTTTACAACTTTCTATTGATATTCGTCAGTTTAAGTGAGAAATTTTAGCTTTGAATGTTAATCCCCTTTTATTAAGTATTTCTTTTACTCTTAGCTCTGTTAGTTAGTTAGGTAAAAAGTACTCATAGAAAGTTAGATGACCTCATATTTCACTTAAATTCGTGTTCAAATACTCAGTTAACTCATTTGTTTGTTTCACTAAAGTTGATACTGCATTGGAAGAATTGTGACAAACATTTGTCATTTGTGTCTTTCTTTTAAATCCTGTTTTATTTTGACAGTCTTTTGTTCAAATGCTCAAACGTTACGCAATTTTGAGATGTCGTTAAGTTTCGTGCTATCTCGATTACTTTATGTCAAAGTGACTGTGACAACACGAGACTTAACGACATCTTAAAATTAAATAGCGTTTGAGTATTTGGCCATGTATCTCGTAATCTAATCTAATCGTAATGCCATCCATGTCTGATTAGTTTATTGACAAATCTTCGAATTATGCATGATGTTGCTACGATTAAGTATTCTTTTTGTACGAAAAGCACTGATTAAATATTAATTTAACACCGAGCAAATAAATATTAAGTATGTGATGTTATGTATCTCATTAAATTAATCTCTTAGATCAGTAGTTCTCAATTAAGGTATATTTTTTCGTGCGTACCAATTCGAGAAAGAGCCCAATCTTGCGTACCTCTTATAGCTGAAATGACAGCTGGCCTAGCAGACGTTTGTCTGTTGTTTTCGGTAGGTGTCGCGTTACGTTTCATTTCTAATGTATTCCAGTATTTTTACAGTGTAAATATAAAACTTATTAATAACTTGACCACAGCGCTCGCTACCTATCTGGTTCTGATTTTCTGATTTTAAAGAGTTATTAATATACAGCGCCACCTATCAAATGAGCCTATGAACGACTGCAACACCATGGAAATCGCAGATGCGTTATCGGTTTAAAAAAAAAGGATTAGGTTCTTTTCTTGAATTATTTCAATTGCCTATTTAATAAAGATTTCTTGATTGCCCTTTCCATTACCTTTGTCAAGAGCGTAATCGTTCAGGCAACCTCACGTACCCCTGGTGGGTATGCGTACCACTGTTTGGTAAACACTGTCTTAGGTATTTAACTTATTTTAAGACTTATTTTGTAAATCGCTTTTTAACCTTTTTGTGATGTTAAATAGATAATTGACTTATGCCGAATTTCTATATTTAAAAACACTTCCTTATCTTTTAAGAACCATTTTGCAGTAAATGAACTGAATGTAGCCCCTTTTTTTTTAAAACTAAGTACTAGTTCCAACTATTCATGAACCGTTTAATTTTTTCATTTTAAGTCATTCTTAGTTGCTGAGTTTGCAATTTAGATTGTTTATACATGCATTTTGTATGTTTAAATCGTGAAGGGGAACGAAACGTTTTTGAATATAGGAATCAGGCATTTGTGGCGCTTGTTGTGGATCTCAATATAAAAAAAAAAATAGTGCCCAAATACTCTAACGCTGAGTTTTAGTATTTGGCTATTAAAGGAGTATATAAAGCACATTTTCTATCGGTGTTTTCAGATAATAAGAATGTATTTATAAAATATGGAATACGACTCAATTATCTCCTTACCTTTATGTTAATATTGTGTGTTATATTATATATATGACCACTCCAAAACTGATTTTCTCCTGTATCGTGGAGGCAATTTGCATGCATAAATTTCACAAGGACAAATATACAGACCATGAACAATTTGTGGGCCATACAAATACTTGTTCCGTGCGGGATTCAAACCCGCGGCCCTCAGTGCCGCAACTCATTTCTAAGCTTTTGTGTTACCGAGCCGTCGGAGATACTCTTTCGATAAGAAAAATGAATAAAATCGTTTAACTACTTTTCTAGTCTACTACTAGATCATTTTGAATGGTCTAAGGTTAACTAATGTCATAGATATTACATGATATGAATAAAAATACAGTGAATTGAACATTTTCTTTAAAATTTAGATTGTTGATAGGTTGGGAGTGGTCATAAACTAAACTTTCTGAATTAAAATATTAATTTATATATACATATTGATAATTGATTTTTTTTTTGATAGCAGATAGCCAGGTATATAAACGGCGCTACAATGTTTTAAGTATGAAAATATTGTCGAAACGGGTGTTCGTTCACGATAGGTTAATAAAATGAATTTATCTATTTTATTAACCTATCGGTAACCAACTAAATGCTAGTGTTATATATTGAAAGTAGTAACATTTATGAAAAGAAATGTCATTGACTACCATTTTTGTGTTGTAAAATTTGGATAGAGAGGCTAAGAGATCATTCGAATAATAGATATTTTTGGAATGAAAAATTTAATTTAATAAAGGTACTGGCGACGTCCACGTAATTTTTTTTGTTTTTTATAGGATAATCGTGACAAACGAATAAACAGTCCACCTGATGGTAAGTGGTTGCCGCGGCCCATAGACATCTACATCAATCCTCGATCAAGAATCAAAATGCAGATGCGTTGTCACCCCTGAGGACAAATGGCTCTTTTCCAATAAAAAGGGTCTCTGGTTCTCTGTATTCATCATACGAAACACAGCAGTATTAAGCTGCTATTTTACGCTGGTATTCTTTGAGAGCGTAGTCCTTACCCGTTCGAGCCGACCCATTCGTGCTGCACATGTCCTACTAATATAGCTTCAGCATGGCTCTACCACGTAAAAAAATTAACTATTATTAAGGTGGAAAATAGAATTCTGGAGAAAATAAAATGCTTGAAGTGAAACATATTGCAAAAAATTGTGTTTAAATTAAATAGAACATTGGAAGAGTTTATTCATTTCAGAGTTTCTACCACTAATATTATTTGTTTATTTTAAAATTGAAAGTAACAACGTATAATGCTGTGCATTCTCTACCAGTTAATACTAGATGTTACATGTGAATGTTGAAAAATATCTTAAACATCTAAACATAAGTAAGTATACAGATTTAATATATCGTTAAGTTCTTCACAATCCACTATAGGTATTAAGCAATGACTACCTATATTTACTGCTAGATCTATAATTCAGATTAAAAACAATTCACATTTGTGGATTGTGCGAGCACGGCCCTGGTTCAAGTTCGCGGTTTACGAAACAAAGAATTAGTCTTCTCGTCCGCTTGAAGATGAGTAAAAAAGTTACAGATAATTGAACTCATTGCGCAATTCATTAACGCCCTAGAACCTATCTTGCAGTTCGTAATAGTTTGTAATTTATACGTGATAGAGCCACTCTGCAGCTATATTATGGTTGTAGCACGAATGGGTCGGCTTAACCGGAGAGGGACCACGCTCTCACAGAATACCAGCGTAAAATAGCAGCTTAATGTTGCTGTGTTTCGTATGGTGAGTGTAGAGAACCGGAGAACGTTTTTGCTCGAATCGAGGCATTCCATCTTAGTCCTTAAGGATGACAACGCATTTGCATTTTGATTCTTAATCGAGGTTAAATGTAGATTTCTATGGGCCACAGCATCCCCTTACCATCAGGTGGACTGTGTGCTCGTCTGTCACCATATTCTATAAAAAAACAGAAGTGTTTGGTCTTGAGCCACCTTCATGACTCGCATACATAATACACGCATGGTCATATTTTATCTGTATCTTTCTTAACACACAATCTAGTCTTATCCATGACAGTATTTTGTGTTTATAACGCTATATTTATGAATAAAAAGCAATTCGTAATTATTATTTTTTGTTTAGGTAATTTATCGGAATTTAAAGGCCGATTTTTAAATCATCGCAGAAAAATTATTCATATTATAAAATTCATTCATTCCTTAATTATATCCCTTTAAAAGTCCACTGCTGAACAAAGTCCTCCCCCAAGGAGTGCCACAGAGCATGGTCCTGAGCCACCTGCGTCCGTCGACTTCCTCCATGTCTTACCAGATCGTCACTCCATCTAGTTCGGGGACGCCCTACACTTCGCCTACCAGTACGAGGCTGCCACTCGAGAACTTTTCTTCCCCATCGGTTGTCTGTTCTTCGTGATATATTTCCGACTTAAAGCTACTTCAACTTACTAATCCGTTGCAACGTAAATTAGAAATTAAATATTACAGTTGGATGGAACAAAATCGTTCAATTTTTTCACTTTTCTATTCATTCAGGTTATAATTTATTTGATGGATAACTTTTATTCGTCGATTGAAAAATCCGACTTAAGTGTTAAAAATATAAGTGAAATTTAAATCATAAATATTATATCTGTTATTATTAATTAATATAGTCCAAGAAATATTATTTACACTGAATTCACTTATCCGACTTATCTTTGTGAATTACTCTTTTGTTCTATTGTTCTCCTCAATAAAACAAAAGAGTAATTCGACTTGGTAAGACACGTATCGTCCGTATACTGTGAAGAGGTATAGTCGTCGTTTCATAAATGTAACAATAGAGATGTACCAACGACTTGCGAAATATCAATAACTTGTTATCAGCTTACGCGCTCATTGACGGTATTCATACACATAGAGCCGTTGATAAGCCCCCCTTCGTAACGCAATCGACAATGTTACTATTTAACTTCAAAGAAAATTTTTACCATGTTCATGGCCAAGAAAATTTTGATTGAGTGGGTTAAAATTATTTTCTTTTATTTACTTTTTATTGTGCTTAAAATAAACATATATATTATTTCTATGTTATCCTTATTATAGAGGATAACTATCGGCATTTCGACATCGCTAGTTATGTCAGGCCAAATCAAATAAACGTGCATACATACTGAAAAAACATGAAGCAATCATAAACACATAACACTATTACTTTACCGAAATGTGAATAGGGATTGCGACTGACAAAATGTCACTGAATGTGTTCCAAAAAAAAATGTCTAAAAAAAGTTAATTGAAATAAAATTCAGAACTGAAAAATATGACGATATAGAATTACTATTTAAATCTCATATACATTTGGAGCCGAGATTCCCATATTTAGCTTTTTTCATGGGAGAACTAAGATGCATAGAAATAATTTATGTGTCATGAATTAGTGTATGAAACGGAAATATAAGCTATTTTGTGAATATCTGTATTATATATTCTTAATTCTATGTACTTATTACAGCATTATAAAAAAAATTAAATAATCATAAATAAATTTATGCTTTTTATGAGTAGCAGACTCCTAGTTTAAGAGTTATTTTAGTGCATCTGTGTATTTAAATTGTTTCATATATAACTCTTAAAATTGAACACTCGCTTTTCGATTATATAGTTACGTTTCCTAAGTTGACGTGTTTGATAGAAAAACACATGTATCTACTTTTTAAAATAGAGACCATAGTAAATAATTTTGTTATTATGTAATTACTGTGGATTTCTACAATATACATGATTCTGTTATTGAATTAACTTTTAAGTTAATCCCTTGTGTAAACGAATAATTAATTTCGTTCTTGAAGTTAAATTATTAAAATAATTTTGTGATAGACTGCACACGTATGTTGTATCCGATTTTATTTATACTCGTATTTATAAGAAATATTACCATAAGCGATTGTGATTTACTTGTCAATAAATTATTTACCGCGCTTTATTAGTTTTATTTCACCCACATAATCAGATAAAAGTAGTAAAATTATTATTATTATTCATTATTTTAAAAACCCAGAGAATTTCTTTGTTTACTTGGAAAAAGAGGGATTATAAATGTTCATTGTACGTACATCTTGTGACTACGCGTCTCAGATTTTTTTTATAGATGGGGCAAATGAGCGTCTCATCTGATGGTACGAATGTGCTCAGAGCTCTACAGAAAGAAATATTTGTAATTTACATTTGTCACTGATTGGCAGTACTAATAGTAAGTATTTTATCAGACCCGTTATCAGATGATGCTAAAAAACTTTATGTGTTAGTAGATAAGAGATTAAGTAATTAATAAGTTTGTTGGTTAGTATTTATCCTATTTAACGTCAGCGAAAAAGCTCTTTGTCTAAGAATTTTAAAAAAATCTGATGGTGACTAACGCCGCCTATGATCAACTGCAACACCAGGATAATTGCGGATGCGTTTGCCGGCCTTCAATGAAGAGTAGGCTCTTTTCTTTAAATTAAATTAAAGTTTCAATTAAATTTTTACAATAATTGAACGAAATCAGATGAAGATGTTGCAATGGATTTGGAACAATATTTTACCAATATCCCGATCTTGATTACAAAGTCACTCAATTGCTCCCATACTGGCGCCAAGTCATTACTCAAACAAAATGTAAATGTATACAAAATAGAATTTGCATTTCACAAAATATTATTAGGCGGTATTGTAAAATATTTTTAAAACTATTGAAATTAAGAAAACTGCAGATCTATGGGGGTTTTGCGTTTAAGTTATTACATCTATGATAGATGCGATCGCACCCCAACTTATTATTATTTTCTAGTATCTAATCAGCTAAGCTAGTATCGAATCAGGTGCGTTTCCCGCACCCGCGTTTAATGAAACAGTAAAGTTATACCTTTATTTAAATCTGGCAGTAGGTACATTGGAACCTACTAATTTTAAATCTATTTCTGTCCTGGCAACGCTCAGTAAAATTTTTGAAAAAATTATTCTAGATCGATTGCTATATAAGTTTTTTAATGTAAATAAATTGCTCCATAAAAATCAGTTTAATTTTATCAGGAGTATCTCGTCAACTGATGCCGGTGTAAAGCTTATCAAACATATTTTATGTGCATGGGAGCATTCAGAACTTGCTTTGGGTATATTTTGTGATCTAGAGCTAGAGAAGCTACATCATTAATTACATTATTTACATCATTAGCTACACTTTTATGGGATAGGGTGACAAGCGAGCACACAGTCCACCTGATGGTAAGTGGTTGCTGTGGCCCATAGACATCTACATATATCCTCGATTACAAATCAAAATGCAGATAATTTGTCACCCGTGAAAACTAAGATGGAATGCCTTGTTTCTAGTAAAAATGATCTCCGGTACTCTACACTCACCATACGAAACACATCAGCATTAAGCTACTATTTTACGCTGGTATTCTGTGAGAGTTCCCCGGTCGAGCCGACCCATTCGTGCTACAACTATACTACTAGAATAACTGCTGCATGGCTCTAGCACGTATAAAAAATCTAAATAGTAGAATGCAAACTGTTGTTATTAATAGGAGCAGTTATTCCGGATCGGTAGTATCTATGGGTGTTCCTCAGGGCTCAATTCTTGGCCCCTTTCTGTTTTTAGTTTGTATTAATGACTTACCTTGGTCCTACCAAATGACCATGATATAGTTTTATTTGCTGTGATACTCCGTTGGTTTACCGACTTAAAAGGCAATTATTGAAATATGACGAAGTGAATAATGCTGTATCAAAAGTAGTACACTGGTTTAATGTCAATAATGATAAAACGAAATGTATTGAATTCACCACACTTAATGTAAAACAGGTGAATGGGGAGGAGCTGGGCCTTGTTGCATCCTCTGTTTTTCTCGAAATTACTGTTGACTCGAAGCTTCAATGGGGCCTTCATATATCTAAACTAGTTAGAAAACTTAGTTCTGCAGCATATGCTGTAAAAAAGATTAGATACCTTACATGCGTTGAAACAGTTAGATTAGTTTATTTTAGTTATTTCCATAGCATAATGTCATATAGACTTTTGCTATGGGTAATGCGACTGAAATTAAAACTATCATTGTTTTGCAGAAGAGAGTCATAAGAGCAATTTGTAACCTAGGTTCGAAAGAATTTCTTAGAGAAAATTTTAAAGAAGTAAATATATTAACTTTGGCTTCCCAATATATTTACGAAAATTTAATGTATGTATACGAAAACAAGAAGTTTTATTAAAAATAGTTAGCACCAGTTACTCGACTCCAAGGAGTCAGTAATTCCTTTATGGGGCAATGTTACCGCTTTTACAACAAAGTTCCAGAAAAAATCAAAGGGTATGAAATATTCAAGAAAAGTTTGTTTGGTAAGGTTTACTATTTCTACTAAAGAGTATCTGATTGATAATAACCCCTGGGAATCAGGTTGTCGCTACCATGCTGTTTACATAACAATTGTGTGGAATATTATATTGTAAATTGTGCTTTTTTTAATAAAGTCCCTCCGAGGTTCTTGCTGGTTCTTCCCAAGACAGGTTTTTTTTCGAACCAGAGGTAAAGGTAAAAAAGGATTTTCTTATTGAAAATCCGTATTACATATAATCTATATTGAATAAAAATTATTCTATTCTATTCTTGAGAGTCCCTAAGTCGTATCGTTCCGGAAAAATTACTGGTGGTAGTCGATTCTTCAAGGAATTTGTGCGAGGAAGAAAACTTCTAGTAAATTGTATAGTGGTGGACCGCCAATCATTCAGAAGGGGATTTAATATCTTACCACATTATATGTTGACTGGTAGAGAACGCCATTAAGGCGTCAGCTGATGCTGGACACGCTCGCAAGTACAAGCACAAACAGAAGCACCGCTGCAAAAAGAATATGGGTGTGGTTTGAAATTAAGTCGCCTGAATTAGGGGGTGGGGAGGTAGGTGTGGGGTTGTAGTCGCCCCCCACTTCCACCCCCTGCCGGACATGCTTAGTTTTTTTTATAAATTTTTAAATATCTCATTTTGAGGTTATGTTTTCGTAATGTTTTTGACTATAAATCTGATTTATGTGGGGAGAGAGTTGGGGGAGGGAAGCTTCACACCGCTCAACGTAGCGTAGTTGAGGGAAGCCAGGTCGACGGAGCCCCGCTTCGCGTTGCTCCTACTTCTAAGTGGTTTATAACAAAATTACCACGAAGGGTCCGCTATCCCCTTCTAACCTAACCTCTCCGAGTCGAGGTGGCCTAAGTGCCGAGCTCGCTTCGCTCGCTCTTACACTCAATAAAACACCAAATTATTAACTTTTATAATTATTTTAAATTATAAACCTAATTTATAGCTACAATCATTTGTAAAAAAGGATCCAGAGGGGTAGCAAAGTTATTGGAAAACAGGTGGAGGCAAATAAAAACGTTAAGACCGATTTACACTTCGACAAGTACAGTAGCGAGTTAACTTGCGAACCTGACAAGTTCAGTTTGAACCTCGTTTGAACGGCAATAAGCGAGTTAAGTAGCAAGTTAATGATAAAGTTGAACGGGATAGTCGACCGAGCTATTTTTCGGCGAGTTAAGTGCGAAGTGCTGCCCTTCCGCACGTCTCCCGCCACCCGCAACTAAACTCGCCGTTCGTGTAAACGAGTGAGTTTAGTTCAGTGCATAAGTTGACAGGACGCAATGTTTGTGCGCCAAAACGTACATTAGTACTTTTATAATTAAACTCGACCCAAAGTTTGTACGATACTGTTTATTGAATATTTATACGATTTATATTGAGTTTTAATAATGGATGGAAGATATCACAAATTTATATTATAAATTTGTACAGGAGTATTTAGAAAACGAATCTTTATAAAATAGTAGAAGATCAAATTGTAAAATTAAATCTGCTCGAGTCAGCACTCATGAAAATTCTTAAAAACTTCTTTAACAACAACCATTAATACTTCTTTGACTGGATCATTTAATTCTTGACGTAATCCTAGGACCATCTTAAACGAAAACCGGACAAATTCTGTAGACTTGAAACATCATACTCCAACGAACTTTATGAACTAATGTCCTTAACTCGCCACGAAGACATTGTTTGAACGCTACTGCCCACTTAACCGTTTACTGTCAACTGCCTTGTAACTAAACTTGGTACTGTACTTGTCGAAGTGTAAATCGGTCTTTAGGGAGCACATTCACGTAAACTCTGAAACAACGGGATGACGTAAAGTATATCTGTCATTGTCAAGATAATAGCCCGCCTAGCGATTCATTTGACGTATTGTGAGATGACTTTGACAGATACAACGTCAAAAACGTTAAAATTTAGTTAAATGTACGTTCCATTACACTTTTAGTTAGTGATTTACCAATATTTTTAAAAAAATAATTAAAAATACTTGGATACTTCTTCGAGCAAAAATTGTGGTAGTTGCAATTAAATACTTTTTCTTTGTTAATTATTTTAATCATTATAATCAAGACAACATGTTAAACGTTACCAATTATAATATCTTCTTCATGTCTTATTAAAAACATCTTCTTGCTACCTTTTTTCATTTTAAAAACATCATGGATCAAAGTCAGAATAAAAAGTAATATATATATTTATATATATATATATATATATATATATATATATATATATATATATATATATATATATTTATATTATGTATAACCATAAGCAATAGCTGCCAGTATTTTTCCCTGACTAATAACCTTCTTGAATCTACAACATCCTCCCCACACAGAAAAATATGAAAGTAGAGACGATATAATATAATTTAAAATACTTAAACATAACATGTAATCGAATTAAGTTAATTTTAAGTGTATTCACACATTCATTACAAATATAGATGAATTCAACCCTATTTTAATTAATTTTTAATGTTAATTAGAGAGCAGTATTTTATATAAACATTCCTAACTAATTGACTAAACGCATTTCGTCACCTTAGTCCAAGAATCTTCTTGGAATATTAATTACTCTACCATGTCTAGTACTAATACGAGATGTTTGAGGTAAATCAGATGATATTATGTCCGAATTCAAAGTCGCCTGGGGACTATAATCCTTAATGTTAGGGTTAGTCACTGTCTTACTTCTATTATTAGATGGGCTGGCCCTGTGCCATTCGTTTGTAACTGTTGTTATTTCCAGTGGATAAAGACTTTGTACAGCTCTTACCGATTCACCGGTAGCTGTCTGTACTTTTTCAAGGAAAGAAAACAATATTAAAATATATAACGTCTCTACAAATCCATCAAAAAAATTTTTTATAAAAGTTCAAAGTTCTGTCTCGTCGAAGTCCTTGCTCGTCGATACCGGCGCAGCTATCAGTATTATTAAAGATTCTGTTGTAGAAAAGATGCCTGAAATAAACAATAATACTATAGAAATTATTGGTATAGGAAATGACTCTGTTACATCCTTTGTTCACATCCCAATTAAATTTTGTTCCTTACCAACATAACTTCTACGTACTTCGGCGTTTGATTTGCCGTATAACGGAATCATCGGTAGCGACTTCCTTATCAAATTAAATTGCAAAATTAATTATGACAACACCTTAAAAGTAAATAAAGATGAAATAGAGCTTTGTTTCACTAAGCCAGTCTATACTATTGCACCTCGATGTGAAACTATCATAGAGTGTTCTGTAAGAAATCCGGACATTAAAGAAGGACTTGTTCTCGATCAGAACCCCGTAGACTCGCTCTTAATAGCTAACTGCATCGTAAAACTGAAATCAAAATTCAAGAATTAATATTTCTGTCGTAAATACTTCTGAAAGCGAATTAATCGTCGATTCCGATCTAAAACTAACGCTACAACCTTTGCAAAATAAATATAATTATCAAATATTTTATACTTTTTCAGACGGTTCTAGAAATAACGCCCTTACTCGCACCGATTAAACTCTAAATCTCTTAAGATTGTCACACCTAAATAGAGAAGAGAAAGAAGCACTATGCGATCTTTGCTGTACTTACTCCGATATTTTTCATTTGCCTGGCGACAAATTAAATAACACAAACGTCTTGCAACACGTAATTCCTACTTCATCTTCTATACCAATTAACACTAAGTCTTACCGCTTCCCTGATATTCATAAGCCAGAAGTAGAACGCCAAATAAATAAAATGCTTGACGACGGCATCATCAAACCTTCAACATCACCTTGGTCATCACCTATTTGGATAGTCCCAAAGAAGATCGATGCATCCGGGCAACGTAAGTGGCGCGTAGTCATAGATTACCGTCGTCTGAACGACATCACTATTGGAGATTCCTATCCAATACCCAACATAACAGAAATTCTTGATCAGTTAGGGAAATGTAAATACTTTAGCACTTTAGATTTTGCTTCCGGTTTCAACCAGATAAGAACGTCCGAAAAGGACGCCCCTAAAACTGCCTTCTCCGTGCCGCAAGGTCACTTTGAATTCACAAGGATGCTTTAACTAGCTTGGACTAAAAAACGCTCCTTCAACATTCTAAAGGTTGATGAACACTGCCCTAACTGGCTTACAAGGACTCCAGTGCTTTGTCTACCTAGATGATATCGTTATTTACTCATATGATCTTCAAACACACATAAATAATCTTTCTAACGTCTTTGACAGACTCCGACACTTCAATCTTAAGCTCCAACCAGATAAGTGCGAATTTCTCCGAAAGGTAATATCATATCTTAGTCATATCATTACCAACGAGGGGTAAAGCCAAATCCAGAGAAAACTAAAGCTGTTCAACAATTTCCCCAACCTCGATGTCCAAAAGATATCAAATCTTTCATGGGATTAGTGTCATAATATCGAAGATTTATACCAAACTTATCTAAAATTGCAAAGCCTCTTACAAACCTCCTGAAGAAAAATGTTCCTTTCGATTGGCAAAATCGAACACGAACGAACAACAACAAGCCTTCGAAACTCTAAAAAATTGTTTGACTACCGCTCCAAAATTAGCATACCCAGACTTTACAAAACCTTTCGTGTTGACTTGTGATGCATCAAATTTTGCTATTTCGGCCATATTATCGTAGGGTCCCATAGGAAATGAGACCTACGTCTTCAAGAACTTTAAATAAAGCCGAGTGTAACTACAGTATAACAGAAAAGGAATGCTTAGCAATTCTTTTCGGTACTAAAGTATTTAGGCCATATAAGTATGGTCATTTTAAAATCATTACCGACCACCGCCTGCTTAAGTGGTTATTTAACTGCAAAGACCCAGGGTCGAAACTAGTAAGGTGGAGGCTAAAATTAGAAGAGTTCGACTACGAGGTCGAATACAAAAAGGGCAAAATTAACAGTAACGCAGACGCATTGCCCCGTTTCCATATACTATCTCAGATCCACAACCTTTTACCTCCCACGAAGAACCTCAAACTACTCAAGATTCTGAACTTCCTTCAGACATTCTCGAAGAACTCATTGAACTGGGTGACTTGGATCTCAGCCCATCGGAACTGCTGAATCCCGAACACACTGATTCAATTCCATTAGACGCAAAATCCCCACAAAATTCCTGCAACGAATCAAATAAAGACTCTGAAAATAACTTGGCCCATTGCAGCGACGATTACTCTACATTCCTTAAAACTTTTTCAAAAAAGGATGAGACGTTTAATACCTATATAAAAGAATACAATGAGAGCCTTTTAAAAAGTAACTGCAAAACAATCCTAGTCCCCGTATCTATCGATTTTGACGAATCCAATCCCTACCTTGAAGATATTCTTTCCGGCTTAAGTGACACAAAGGTCTTAAACGAAGAACGAGAACTTCACTCATTTAAAAAGATAAAATCGAAAGGCAAAATTTATTATCTTCTCTTTACAAAAGTATATTATTTTGATGACTGCTCCTATCCCGAAATATTCAAAACCTTAAAAGCCGCAAGGGACGATATTATACTTTCAAGTAATATTGGTGAAATCGCAATTTCTGATTTTAAGAATCTGTTCGAACAACATTCGTTTGTCAAAATATACGGCATGCTTATGTATTTATACAACAACACAAATATAACCGTAAATAGAGCCGTGGTAGCTCAGTGGTTAACGCTCGCTGTAAATATAACAGAACGCGAGTAACCCGGGTTCGATCCCCGCCGGCACCAATGAAATTGTTAATTGCAATTTTAAGTGCTGATTTACCACGTGCTCGGCGGTGAAGGAAAACATCGTGAGGAAACCTGCATGTCTGAGGAATAAGATAAAAAAATATTTCGAAGACATGTGAAGTTCGTCAACACGCATTTGGGCAGCGCGGCGGACACTTCCTTGCCCTAAACCCTCTCAGAAATGAGGGGAGGCCTGAGCCCAGCAGTGGGACGTATATAGGCTGTAACTTTACAAATATAACAAAAATCATAACTCCATAATTTACCCTGTACCAACAGAGATATCGAAAATTCTAAAAGAAAATCATGATATACCAATAGCGGGTCACTTAGGATCAAATAAAATGTATAATAGAATTAAAGAACGTTATTATTGGAAAAACATGCGCGCAGATATAGAGAGATATATACAAAATTGCAAACTTTGCCAAATAAATAAACCGTTACGCAAAATTAACCGGTCTCCTATGCAAATCACAACCACTTCTACTCGCCCATTTGAGAAAATAAGTTTAGACATAGTAGGCCCCTTACCCGAAGCGGGTTTTCACAAACTCCGATTTATACTCACTCTCCAAGATGATCTAACCAAATTTTCTACAGCCTATCCAATTTCCAACGTCACTGCAAAAGAAACATGCGAAGCCTTAGTTCACTTTATTTCACAATTTGGAATCCCTATATCAATAATCACCGATCAAGGAACACATTTTACGGCTGACCTTTTCAAACGCACATGTGAATTTTTAAAAATAAGACAGATATGGTCTTCTCCATATCATCCCCAGACTCAAGGTGCTCTCGAAAGGAGCCATGCCACTTTGAAAGAGTATCTTAAGTCCTTCGTGAACGAAAACCAAACCGCAAAACCAAAAATGTTAGCTACAACAGTAACGTCTATACAACAACTCACTTCACTCTTCACGAACTTCTTTTTGGTCATAAGCCGTATATTTGCGATGCTATTTTTGAATCAAGAAGTGACGTTACCTATCCTGATTACATTAAAATGCTTCAGCATCGACTATAGATTTCTCGAGAGAAAGCTCAACAAAATATACAAATTTCAAAAGAAAGGTCTAAAACATACTACGACAGAAACTCTTGCACGGTCAAATACAAAATAGGAGATTACGTCTATATCAAAAATCATCTTCGTTTTCGTAAAGCCCTCTCCCCTATTTGGAAAGGGCCTTACAAATGTGTCAAGGTCCACAGTAATACCCTTACTCTCCTTACAGACGCCATGTTAAACACCACTTCGACGAAGTAAAACTCGCTCATGAGATAAGTTCTTAAATATCAAAATTAAATTCTTTTTAAGACATATATTTTAACATTTACAATTCATTTATACACTTTTATTTTACATTATATACACGTTATTATACAACTTAGACTTAGTAAGCTCCCCCCCGAACGGGTCCCGCCTTGTCGTGGCGGGGGGGGCTTAGTAGCCGTGGCTTGGTCTCCCACGGTGAACAAAGAGGAACCCACGTGGCTGGCCCGAGGTGAAGGGCCGGCCTGAGGTGGCCGCTCCGAGTGGGCTTGGGGAGCCCACTTCGGATGTGTGCTGGTGGACTGCAGCGAGTGGGGACTCGCGCACCCTCTACCGCTGCAGCCGAGGTGGAGTCGCGGAGGAAGAGGAGTGTTGGTATGGCGATGCGCCACTCGCCCTATCCTTCGCGACTCAAACGGGGCCGCACCGTTGATGCGGTGGTGGTGGGGCTGCGGGGGGAGAGGATTGTCGGTATTGCGAGGCGCCGCTCTCCCTACCCTCCGCAGCCGAATCTTGGTTGGCGGCGGAGCCATAGACCAGATCCGCCGATGGGGTCGGGAAGGCTAGTACTTCTAAGTGCTCGTTTTTCCTGGCCCCATGGCCTTTGTGCATCGGACGCGGGGGCGTCTGTTGCACAGACGTAGTTGGAGGCCGTGGAGGAAGGCGCGCCATGTGTTCTGGTGCGCCTTACCTGGGAAGGAGAACGGGGAGGAATTTTCCTCTCCCGAGGAGGTGCTGCCATGGGGCGGCAGGCGCTAGTAGGGCCGCGGATGTGTGCGAAAGCGTTCCCGTAGCCCTGCCAATATGCGACAAAGGTGGAACACCATGGGGTTTTAGTTGGTGCGAGTCCGACATAACCCGTCCTTGCCCCCGCGAGGCGGGTATGCGTAGGCATTTCCCCATGCAAAAAAAAAAAAAAAAAAAAGACTTAGTAAGCTTTTAATTATTATTTACAGAACCACCACCGTATTTTGTGCTACTATTATTGCAACCTTCAATGGTCAATATATTGAACGCATCGACAAGAGCCCTGGTATATTCTACGACCCTGTTGGTACATTGAGGATAATTAATGATCAATTTCACATCGTTATCCCAGTAGACGTACATCCAATCTGACACCATTTGGAAAACATTCATGAAGTATTTAAAATAATCCAATTCCAGTGTCGTGAGAGTGCCGACATAGAGTATACTCAGTGTGAAAATATGTTACAACCACTAGAAGCACTTTACAACGACATCTTAAGAGATTTCAATTCGATTTCCCACATTATTTTAAACGGTATGTCCAAGAGATCTGCCTGGTTCTCAGGTATTGGCACGGTATTTAAACATATTTTCGGTACACTGGATGAAGATGACGCTGAAAACTACAATAAAGCTATTCATGCTCTATTTAGTAACGAAAATAAATTAGCAGAATCTATCAAAAGGCATATTTTAGTGTCTAAATCCGCTATTTCTAATGGTAATAAATCCCTGGAGGAATTAAATGACAATCAAATAAAGTTAAATAACGTCATTGAACTTTTATCTTCTACTGTTAAAAATGAATCTGAAATGTTAAATATACTCAGTTTCCAAACGAAACTATCCAATGTTTTAAATACTTTGCTATCTAATTTACTTACAATGTCCTTCAAAGTTGAAGATTTATTAAACTCAATTTTATTTTTAAAAACCAACACCTTACATCCATCTATATTAAGCCCAACTCAAATCTTTTTTTTTTTTTTTTCTTTTTTGTGTGTTAATATAATATATATAAGAACTTACCTTTGCCAACTCCACTTGCTCAAGATAGAGCCAAACTCTTTTGCCATGATCATCCCTTCTGAAAAGTTTGTAACGCTAAGTAAAGATAAAACAAGTTATGTTTATCTACAAGACATAAATAATTGTAAAAGTATCCCGACAAATACCTACCTTTGTGATGTTATAGATGTAGCTACAGTATCCAATAATGTACCCTGTGAAATAGAAATTATAACGATAGCCTTGTCATCAATCCCAGATAACTGTCCATTTAAACTAATTTTTGGTGATCTGGATATATGGCATAAGTTAAAAAATAACAAATGGATTTTTGTTCAAACCAAACCCACTAAGTTATCAGTGGAGTGTAGTAATAATTTAACCGAATACACTCTATCCGGTACAGGCTTACTAACCATTTTTTTTTTTTTTTTTTTTTTGTTTTTTACACTGACATGAGAAATTACAGCTGAGAAAATGACATCACAAATCTTTCAACCGACAGCGCCTAGTCGAAACTCGAACGCTCGGTACCTTGCGCGTGTTTACTTGAACATTCTGGATATTTCTTTGCTAATTTAAATAAATAGGTGCTGCAAGATGCGATCGTAGCGGTATTGCAATTGGCGACACAAGCGAAGCTGCGGAGCGGAATAAAGTGAATTAGTGTGTTTAATTATTAGTGTTTTAAGTTTTAATTTGTGTAAAGTAAATTAAAGTGTTAATTTAGGTAATTTTATCGGCAATTTTTATTGTCACGAACCTCAAGCTCGTAACAATTGGTGTCAGAAGTGGGATAAAATCATGCCGATTTTGCCTAAGGAGGAAACGGAGGGTGTCCGTACCCGCAGTCAGCGCCAGCATGAGACGGACCAGCGGGGATTTGGTGGTGCAACGGCGCAGACGTCGGAGGGCCAACTGCCAGCCACGGAGGCTGCGGGCCCGTCATTAGCTCCTACATCTGCAGCACCTGACTTAGGTGCTCTGATGGCGATGCTACAGGAGCAGCTGCAGCGCGGACGAGAGGAACAGGCCCGCCGACAGGAGGAACAGGTCCGTCGTTTGGAAGAGCAGCTGCGAGGCGGACAGGAGGAACAGGCCCGCCGGCAGGAGGAACAGGCCCGTCGCTTAGAAGAGCAGCTCAAACGCGATAGGGAAGAGCAGATGCTTCTCATGAAGGACCTTCACGCTACCTTCGGGAAAGAGATAAGGGAGGTGAAGGATAAGGTTGCTCAACATGATAACCGCCTGTCGGAAGCTGAGACCCAAATCAACCAAGTTAAGAAAACGCTGGATGAACTAAAACTTGGAGATGGAGTTGCAGCCCCCGCAGTAGCTACTACACCTTCGCTACGTGGGTTCAAGGTACCACCGTTCGACGGGACTTCTTCCTGGTCGGCCTACAAAATCCAGTTCGAGACCGTCATGGAGGCAAACGGCTGGAATAAAAGCCAGGCCATGACTGCACTCACCTTAGGCCTGCGCGACCAAGCCTTAACTGTGTTGGAAGCTCTCGGTAAGAAAGTGACCTACGAGCAGCTCCTTGAGGCATTGGAGGCGAGATATGGTGACGCTCACCTGGAACACGTCTTTCGCGCGCAGCTTAAAGATCGCGTGCAACGCAGTAACGAAAACCTGCAGCAGTGGGCTCTAGAGGTGGAGAAGCTGGTGCGAAAAGCATACCAGTCTGTACCTGCGCTCATTGAAGGGAACCTGGTTCAGACATTCATCGACGGCATCCGCGACCTTGAAGTCAGAGCTGCTGTGAGACTCGGGCACCACGGCACGCTTAAGGACGCCTTGGCCCATGCACTGGAGGTGGAAGCCGTGCGGCAGGATCATCGTTCCCATCGCATCAGGGAGGTTGCAGCTGCTACAGTACGTGACCGCAACAAAGGATACAGCCCTAGGTGCTATGGCTGTGGGGAAAATGGCCATCTTCGATCCAGCTGCCCTAAGCGAACCCTAGAAAGGGAAATTGAACGATCTCAGGAGGGTAGTGCGGCCAACAGCACCGCCCAGCAGCAGCAGGGAAACGAGTAAAAGCCAGAACTGCGGGGCGGGTGCTGGCTGATGTCAAAAGAGCCCCAAGGATCTCGATCTCACAAACCCATGATGGGAACAGCCTAATCATAAAGGGCGAGATCAACGGAATGCCGTGTAAGCTGACCATAGACACTGGAGCCTCTCGTACGGTTGTTAGTTCCCAACTTATAAGTCAGTTCCTTGGGGACTCCGCATACAACCGAGAACGCATTAATTTGGTAACAGCCACCGGTCAGCGTATACCCGTCCGTGGAGAGAAGGAGATGGAGTTGAAGCTAGGCAACGTGATCTACCTGCATAATGTCATCGTGGCTGATATAATGGACGACTGCATCCTAGGCCTAGACTTTATGAGGAATAATTGTTGCGAGATCGACGTTAAGCAAGGTGTTTTGAAATGTGGACAGGAGGAACTTTTTATGGAAGGTGCGTTACCAGGGAACGTGTACAGCATCAAGAAGATTGTTCTTCCGCCGAGATCGGAAACGATTGTTCCGGTTAGTCTTCCTCGAAACGCTGGGCAAGCTCACCGTTGTGTACTTGTGGAAAGGGTAAACAATGACCTTCCATGGAAAGTAGCTCGAACCTTGGTCAGGACCACTGACATCTCAGAAGTACGTGTGCTGAACCTTTGCGACCGGGAACAGGTTATAGAAAAAGGCACACTGGTTGGTACTTGTGAGGAAGTGGATTGGTTACGTCGGTGCCAATATATATCGAGTGGGACCCCCAGCAAGGATGCAGAAACGAGAGTGACCACACTTTTGGAAGACTGTCGCAGTGTTCTCTCCCCGAACGAATTGGTCAAGGCGAAGAAGTTGTTACTCAAGTACGCCGATGTATTCTCATCAAACGATGCTGACATAGGAAAGACTGGCTTAGTTCAACACAAAATAAACACAGGAGAAGAGTTGCCTATCCGTCAGCGGCCAAGACGATTGCCGGTAGCACGTGAAAAGGAAGTGGAAACCATGATTGAGGGAATGGTGAGGGATGGTGTTATTGAACCTTCATCTAGTCCATGGTGTTCACCAGTGGTGCTGGTGAAGAAGAAGGATGGCAGCATGCGGTTTTGTGTTGACTACCGCCGTCTAAACGACGTTACTAAGAAGGACAGCTATCCTTTGCCGAGAATTGACGACACGCTGGACATGCTTACAGGAGTAAAGTGGTTTAGCACGCTGGACCTAAAAAGTGGCTACTGGCAAGTTGAAATTGACCCTAAGGACAAGGAGAAAACTGCGTTCTCGACGGGAAAGGGTCTGTGGCAATTTAAAGTAATGCCGTTTGGGTTGTGCAATGCTCCAGCAACGTTTGAAAGGCTGATGGAACTTGTACTTACCGGGCTAATTGGCGATGCCTGTCTGGTCTACCTGGATGACATCATCATCGTGGGCCGTACGTTTGAGGAACACCTTCAAAACCTGGAACGCGTGCTCATGAAGATTAAGAGTGCCAACCTCAAGTTGAGTCCGAAGAAATGTTCATTATTCAAACGGCAAGTCAACTTTTTGGGGTATGTAGTGTCGGAAGAAGGTATCCGCACGGATCCAGAGAAAATCGCAGCTGTAAAGGATTGGCCGGTTCCAAAAGACAAGACGCAGGTTAGAGCATTTTTGGGTTTGTGCTCCTATTACCGACGTTTTGTGAAGAACTTTGCAGATATAGCCAAACCTCTGCAAAAGCTAACCGAGGAGAAGCGACATTTCTGCTAGGATGAAAGTTGTAACATCGCATTCCAGGAGCTCAAGGACCGTCTGTGCAAAACACCTATTTTGGGATACCCTGATGCAAGCAAAGAATTTATAGTTGACACAGACGCAAGTGATATAGGACTTGGCGGTGTGTTGTCTCAACGTAATGGTGACCAAGAGGTCGTGATAGCGTACTTCAGCAAGTCGTTGTCAAAACCGGAAAGGAACTACTGTGTCACAAGACGCGAATTGCTAGCTGTGGTAAAGTCGTTGCAACGTTTTAGCAAATATCTTCTGGGACGAAAATTTCACTTACGAACTGACCATGCTGCACTAAAATGGCTATTGCAGTTTAAAAACCCAGAAGGACAAGTTGCGAGGTGGATTGAACTACTGCAGGAATACGACTTTGAGATCGAACATCGCAGCGGGAAATCTCATGGCAACGCAGATGCATTGTCAAGAAGACCTTGTCCTAAAGATTGCAAGCATTGTACTAGGCAAGAGAGTAAGGAAGTGGTATCCGTGAGGATGCTCAGGGCAGACCCCCTCAGCAACGAGTGGAAGGACAGCTTACTACATGCATAGCAGGAAGATCCGGACATCAAGCCGATTCTGGAATGGATAAAGGCCAGTGCTCCCAAGCCCATGTGGAGTGACGTCTCAGCGATGAGTTCGACCACTAAAAGCTATTGGGCCCAGTGGGACAGCTTGCTGCTTCAGGATGGAGTTCTGTGTCGTAAATGGGAAAACGTTCGGGGAGACAGCTGTCATTTGCAAATGGTTGTCCCTAAAGCTAAAGTACCGGATGTTCTACAGCTGTACCATAATGATTGTTCAGGAGGCCATCTGGGAGTTAAACGAACTCTACTGAAGATCCGAGAACGGTTTTACTGGGTCCACTGTCGAAACGATGTCGAGGATTGGTGTCGCAAATGTACAAGTTGTGCGGCTGTAAAGGGACCTCAGACTCGTAGTAGAGGTGCATTGAAGTTGTACAATGTTGGTGCACCATGGGAGAGAATAGCCATTGACGTGGCGGGACCGTTTCCGGAGAGTGAAAGCGGTAACAAGTATTTCATGGTTGTGATGGATTACTTCACTAAGTGGTCAGAAGTCTTCGCCATTCCAAATCAAGAAGCTTCTACAGTTGCTGATAAGCTAGTTCATGAAGTCTTCTGTCGTTTTGGTGTACCTTTAGAGATTCACAGCGATCAAGGAAGGAATTTCGAGTCTCAAATATTCCATGAAACTTGCCGAGTTATGGGTACTCATAAAACACGAACGACTTCTTATCACCCGCAATCTGATGGAATGGTAGAACGATTTAATCAGACATTGGAGAGGTACCTAGCAAAAGTTTTAGACAATCGGCAACGAGATTGGGACAAGCACATACAACCGTTTTTGTTGTCATATCGAAGTTCTGTTCACGAAAGTACAGCAGTGACACCAGCTTTCGCAAACTTTGGAAGAGAATTACGGCTGCCTGCAGACCTGATCACCGGGATACCACCTGATGCCCCACGCGGTATAACCGATTATGCAAATGACTTGCGGAACAAAATGAACGACATTTATGAGCACGTCAGACAATCGGGCCAGCAAATATCTGAGAAAATGAAAACCCGGTACGACCGCAAAATGAACAATAAAGGGTTCAACGAAGGTTCATTAGTGTGGTTGCACAATCCAGTCCGCAGCAAAGGGAAATCTCCTAAGCTTCAAGCTAAATGGGACGGCCCGTACCGGATTGTAACCAGGATCAACGATGTGACCTACCGGATACAGAAAGGCGGAAGAGGGACTCCTAAGATCGTCCATGTGGATCGCTTGGCGCGTTATTATGGGACCGATAATGCTCGGGACGAGCATGTCTTAGGAGGGGGCAGTGTTGCGTGAATAAGTCAACTAGCGCCATCTAGTGTCAGGAACGAGAGCGAGGGGAGCATTGAGAAAATGACATCACAAATCTTTCAACCGACAGCGTCTAGTCGAAACTCGAACGCTCGGTACCTTGCGCGTGTTTACTTGAACATTCTGGATATTTCTTTGCTAATTTAAATAAATAGGTACTGCAAGATGCGATCGTGGCAGTATTGGAATTGGCGACACAAGCGAAGCTTCGGAGCGGAATAAAGTGAATTAGTGTGTTTAATTATTAGTGTTTTAAGTTTTAATTTGTGTAAAGTAAATTAAAGTGTTAATTTAGGTAATTTTATCGGCAATTTTTATTGTCACGAACCTCAAGCTCGTAACAATATATATATATATATATATATATATATATATATATATATATATATATTTAACATTAAAAAGGGAGGAAAGAGTTTCGTGACATACAACTTCTTACTAGTTTAGGAATACAACTTAATACTTCCAATATTATCTTTTTGTGTATTGATGTACAAGTTAGCTATATTTTAATAGATAGTAATAAATAAAGTGGGTAGTAAGTAAGGTATTTCTTATCGTTACCGATAACGCTGATTAGCGGTCGGCATATGGACAGGGTCGGATTTAGAATTTATTCATTATATGTTGTTTTAGTTTGCTTTTAAAGATGTTAAAACTATTTAATGTTTTTATTTCTTGTGGTAGTTTATTATATATTTTAACTCCATCAAAAAGTATGTTCTACTTACCATAATTTGTTCGTACCATAGGTATGTAAATATTATTAGTGTTGCGAAGTACTTTCTTTCCTTTGCCTTTATTTGTTACAAATTTTAATTGTGTGTGTATTTTATTATCTAAAATTTTCTTTATTAGAATACAAGTATTATAGCAATACGTTTGATAAATATTCATAATTTTGGTTTCACTGTACAGTTTGTCTGTAGGTGTAAAGAAGTTATAATTAAATAATAGTTAATATTTTATTTTGGTTTATTTGTAGGTCCTTTAATGTTGTTCTGTAGGTGCACCCCCAAATTTCAACTAGATAATCCAGATGTGGTTTGACTAAAGCATTATAAATTGTTCGGCGAACACGGTAAGGAAGGCATCGAATACAACCGTAAAGTGAATCCAGTAGAGAAGATAGTTTCGATCTTATTTCGCCTATATGACCCTTCCAAGACAAGGTTTTATCTAGTACTAAGCCCAAATATTTCTCTTCGGCTGACTCGTGTATTGTAGAGTTGTCAATGGTGAGTGGGGAATAACTGCAAATGTTTTTATTTTTGGGTTTAAATATCATGTACGAGGTTTTTGATGTATTTATTGTAAGCAAATTGGATTGGAACCATTTATGTACTATATTTAGATCTACTTGGGCTTGTGCGATAACTTCTTCTATGGAACGTCCAAAGTAGAAAATACAGGTATCATTATATAAAGAAATTTCGCCATTTAATTTAAGATCAGTTATGTTATTTATATAAATCAGGAAAGGAAGTGGGCCCAATATAGAGCCTTGGGGAATACCGTACGTAATGGGTTGTGGGGAACTTTGATAGTGACCAATCTTTACAATTTGATATCTTTTATTTAGATAACTATCAAAAATCTTTAAGGCATGGCCGTTAATACCTATATGAGAAAGTTTCTTTAATAGTAGTGAGTGACTTATTGAATCAAACGCCTTTTTTATGTCAATAAAAATTCCAAGCCCTAAGTTTTTTTATCAATGTTTTTTTTATTTTGGTAATTAAATCTACCGTTGCGGCTAAGGTATTTGACCTAGGCCGGAAACCATACTGACAGTTTGAAATAAAGTTAATTGATGTTAGGTATTTATTTAAGCGGTTATATATTACTTTTTCAAAAATTTTGGAAACTACTGGTAAGACAGAGATAGGACGGTAGTTACAGGGGTCACTTTTTGTACCTGATTTGTATATAGGTGTGACTTTAGCTGTTTTAATTTCATCTGGAAATATTCCGCTTTCAAGACAATCATTTATACAAGAAGTAAGCCTTGTAAGAATTAAGTCCTTAATACACTTGACTACCTTTGTTGTAATGCCATCTATTCCTGAGATCGTATTAGGGTCTAGTTGGTCAATTATTTTAGCCACTACATATTCGTCAAATTTTTGAAAATTTGATAGTTCATTGATTGCATTTTTATGTTTGTTACTAAAATGCATGAATTATTTACCTCCGAAAAAGTCTGTGTCATCTCGTTAGACCGATCCGATATTTGCGAAAAATAAATTAAATTCTTCACAAATAAGATTTTCATCTATTATTTCTCCTAAACAAGTTTTTAGCTTTGGAGGAATATTATCCGTTTTTATTTTATTTTTTGTTAGGGTTTCAATAAGCCTCCACATTTTTTAGGGTTATTTTTACAGATATTAAATGAATTATAGTAGTACTCACTTTTTGTTTTAGTTATGAGTGTTTGTTACTTCATTTCTTGATTTTTGATGTAGCTTTATAAGCTTTTCTTTTTCATTATTCGAGCATTTTTTAAGTTTTTGCCAAAGTTTATTTCTAGAATGTATGCTATTAATAATTTTGATATTTATCCAATCATTTTGGGGTGGATTTTGTATTTTTATTTTACTGATTTTACTTCGTAGTTATAACTTTTTTTATTGATTCATTAAGATTGTAAAACTCCTTGCTATCATTTCTAGTGTCACAAAACTCTTCCTCACTATATTTGTACAAAAGATCATAATTAATAGCTTCATATTTTACTCGTTGTGGTGGAACTGGTTTAAATTTCTTTATTCCTACAAAAATTTGTTTATGGTCTGATATTGACGAATCATGTATAGCTAAGTGAAAGCTTCTGTCTCTTAGGTTTGAAATCAGATGATCTGAAATAGTATTTGTGGTTGCTGTTGTACGAGTAGCGTATTCTTTTTCCACTTTATTTAAAATAGTATAACCAGATTCGCATATTACATTCATAAATCTCTTCGTGTTTTTGTCAACCGTAAGTAAATCTAGATTGAAGTCACCGAACACAACAGCTCTCTTTCTGTGTAATAATTGTGATTCAAATCTTGTAGAATAATATTAGAGTCCCCAGGTTTATATACAAGTCCGACATCTATTTTAAGTTTTTTGAGTGTAATCCATAGGTAATTGTTATTGTGAGCATATTTATGCTCACTTAGGCTATGCTTTATATCGTTATGTATGAAAATGGAAACTCCACCTCCTCTGGTAGCTACTCTGTAGTTATAATAATGAGTATAGTTTGGAATTTGTATTCTGTTTGCTTCTTGTTCTGTTTTTATCCATGTTTCAGTTAGTAAAATTAAGTGTATTGGCGTAGCAATGGATTTAATAATGCATTCTTGTTCGTCGAGCTTACCAGGTCGAACAATGCTTCTAATGTTGGAGTAGAACTAATTCAGAGTAGTACGTAGTGTTTTGATATTATCATATGTGTCTATTATTTCGTATGTGCTATTTTGTTCATGTTTTTTATTATTAAGTATGGTAGATTGTAGACATTGTAGTGGGACTTTTAGTTTTTTGAAGATGAAACAATTTTTGCATATCCGTTGATGTATTTTATTATAAGGTTAGATTCGCCATTCTGTTGCCGTTTAAGTAGATTATTTTTAAGCTCCTTCATGTACAATTTTGCGAGGGGGTCTGGTCCGAAAATATTTTTATATTTTTGTTTGTTATTTTATATTTATTTCTCAGTATTTCTTTTGCGGTCGCTGATGAATCCAGGTAGACTTTCATCGAACGGTTATTATTAATTTTGTATTTTCCGATCCGTGATGTTTTTATTGGAGTAGAATAATAAGTCGTAGTCGTAGTATAATAAGTCTTATATCTGTAACACTTTGTATTTCTATTATAACTTATATAATTTCTAAGAGAGGAAAGTCTTTCAGAGATTTAATTTTAACGAAAATACAGAAAATCATACATCACGCTGATCAACCACAGCAACGCATAGAGTAGCCGTAAACTCACTCAAGGGTGAGTTTCCTCTTAACGGGGGAATTGTTATAGATCCCCTTGTACTAGGGATCCGCTGACACAAAGCACACAGGCAGCACTCTCTTAGTAGCTTCACTAATTTCCTTTTTTCAATACTAGCAATACCAGTCAGTCCGTCATACACTCTCATCCGAAACACTCGTCTCTCAAATTCAATTCTTATTTTGTGTCTTTCTATAATTAAATCCAGTTGTAATTTCTAAATAGTTTTTTAAAAGGTGCTTCAGATAGACCGCCTTGAGGTGACTTAATTACAAACCCAACCCAAGAATATAATCACTAGAGGCAGTGCCGGATTAAGCAAGCGCGGTGTTCGTAGCAAATTATATCGAGGGGCCCTTGATCTTCTATAGGTTCTTAGGTAAAAAACAATTCAATACTCAATAAGTTTATTTGGGATCTATAGGTATACAATTTTGTTGGTGTTTAATAGTACAGTAGTTTACTATAGGCCCTGTTAGACTCTGGCAAGTACAAAAAGCCATATGTGAGATTATCCTGGTAATTTAGAATAATTTTGATAATAAACCAACAATTTAAATCTTTCGATACTAACAAATAATTGTAATGATTTCTTAAATTTACGCGAACACTACACATTAAATAAAACTATTATTTACGGATTTTATCGCGTTTAATTACTTTAATTTATTTTTATTATTATCCCGACGTTTCGGGTGCTTTACAGCGCCCATGGTCACGGGGGGGACTGAGATGTTTGACGTCCCAATGTCATAGTTAGTCCGGCTACCTTCAGTTTTTTAATATTAATTTCACGCGGGTTTCCGCGTGAAGGAACATATAGCTGATGTGAAGCACCGACGCTCCGGGAAGTCTGCAGTCTGCGAACATGTTCAAGATCGTCCCCACCATTACATTAGATTTGATAAACCACAAATTCTCGCAAAAGAACACCGATTCCTACCAAGGATGATACGCGAAGCTATTGAAATTAAAAAACATCCAAATTTCAATAGAGAAGATGGTTGGGTGCTACCATCTGCTTGGGATCCTATAATTAACAAAATTAAACCCAAACCCAAGCATACCACTGCAAGACTTCATGATACTATAAGCTCGTTTTGCGTAAATCGGACCAAAAATTAATATTAAAAAACTGAAGGTAGCCGGACTAACTATGACATTGGGACGTCAAACATCTCAGTCCCCCCCCGTGACCATGGGCGCTGTAAAGCACCCGAAACGTCGGGATAATAATAAAAATAAATTAAAGTAATTAAACGCGATAAAATCCGTAAATAATAGTTTTATTTAAATAATTGTAAGTATTTTTTAAGTACGTATTTGAAATTTTATATTTATAACAACGTATATTATATTTTTAGGAATAGCTAATGTTATATTTTATTAATGGAGTACTTAAATTATGTATATATTTTATATTTATTTAACTGTTTCTTTTATTACCTTTTAAATTGCTACAAAGTAACTTTTCTCAATTTCATGTGGGCAAATTTAGAAATAATACTATTCGTATCGCAATTTCTCTAAGCAATAACAATCTGGGAAATAATTCAGTCGTTCTTGACTTATAGTGATCCCTAAATTAATTTTTTATACGGTGCGCGAAAATAATTAGAAATAGCGTGTCAACCTAAACTAGAGTTCCTTGCCTTTGTTCTACAAAAATTGGATGTCATGGACCAGGTGTCCCTGGAGCAGATACTGATGAACAGCTTCACTGAGGACGAGATCATCCAAGCGAAGAGGGTGTTAGCAGATTCAGCCGTGACCCAAATCCGTCTTATCGACCGAGGTCACCCAAGTTTCACGGTCATCAACTCGCTGACAGACGGTATCGCGTGACGGAGTCGCAATCATCGGTGAAATATGACTACTATTACGATTACCGCGTGTCGTATTTATATTCTGCTAATTCGTAATGTTGCAATTATGTTGCACAACATAGTGAATTCATTCTTCAGCTCTGTTGCGGCTCGTTCCGTATCTTCAAATTTGAAACGGAGCTCGGTGACTTCGTCTTTTAACAATCTGGTTATGTCTACGTGACCGAACGTCACGAGAGGTAGCTTGTTGAGATCATGCGCGACGAAAGTTGGCATGTCATCAGGTATCGATCGTCGATCGATCTCATTTAAGAGCCTAAAGATGTCTTGCAGGTCTTTCTTACCGCGTCCATCTTTAGGACGTGTGATAAGACGGATTTGGGTCACAGCTGAATTTGCTGACACCTTCTTCGCTAGGATGATCTCGTCCTCGGTGAAGCTGGTCATCAGTACCTGCTCCAGAGACACCTGGTCCATGATATCCAATTTTTGTTGAACAAAGGCCAGGAACTAATTAACTGCGACGTTATCGGAGCGTTTAGGTTGACACACCATTTGGAATTATTTTAGCGCAGTTGGTGTGCTTACCCTACGAAAATATTGTAGGTTCGGCATTAGAGCCGCCACATTATTATGAAGCGACTACACTGACCGGCAGTAGAAACGCGACTGTTACATATTGTTACGAGCTTGAGGTTCGTGACAATAAAAATTGCCGATAAAATTACCTAAATTAACACTTTAATTTACTTTACACAAATTAAAACTTAAAACACTAATAATTAAATACACTAATTCACTTTATTCCGCTTCGAAGCTTCGCTTGTCTCGCCAAATCCAATACTGCCCCGATCGCATCTTGCAGCGCCTATATATACAAATTAGCAATGAAGCATCCGGAATATTCAAGTAAATGCGCTGAAAGTGACGAGTGTTCGAGTGTAGATTTTCTAGAAACTTAGTTCTTCGGTTTGAGACTAGATGGCGCTGTTCGGTTGAAAGATTTGTGATGTCATTTTCTGCAAAGCTCCCCTCGCTCTCGTTCCTGATACTAGATGGCGCTAGTGTATGACGTTGACTTATTCATGCAACACTGCCCCCTCCTAAGGCATGCTCGTCCCGACCATTATCGGCCCCATAATATCGCGCCAGGCGATCCACATGGACGATCTTAGGAGTCCCTCTTGCGCCTTTCTGTAACGGCTCCGCAATGTCAAGGGCTGTCCTGTCCCATGGTGCACCAACATTGTACAATTTCGTTGCTCCTCTACTACGTGTCTGAGGTCCCCGCACGGTCGCACAACTTGTACATGTATGACACCAAGCCTCGACATCGTCACGATAATGGACCCAGTAAAACTGTTCTCGGACCTTCAGTAGAGTCCGCTTAACTCCCAGATGGACTCTTGAACGACCATTATGGCACAGCTGTAGAACATTCGGCACTTTAGCTTTAGGGACAACCATTTGCAAACGACAGCTGTCTCCTCGACCATTGTCCCATTTACGGCACAGGACTCCATCCTGAAGCAGTAAGCTGTCCCATTGGACCCAATAGCTTTTTGTGGTTGAACTCATCGCTGAGACGTCCCTCCGCTTAGGCTTGGTAGCACGGGTCTTCATCTATCCCAGAATCGGCTTGATGTCCGGATCTTCCTGCTATGCATGTTGTAGGCTGTCCTTCCAGCCGTTCCTGAGGTGGTCTGTCCTGAGCATCCTCACGGATAACACTTCCTTACTCTCTTGCCTACTACAATGGTTCTGAATCTGAATCTGAATCTTCAGGACAAGGTCTTCTTGACAATGCATCTGCGTTGCCGTGAGATTTCCCGCTGCAGTGTCTGATAGTAAAGTCGTATTCCTGCTGCTGCTGGGCGGTGCTGTTAACCGCACTTCCTTTCTGAGACCGTTCACCTTCCCTTCCTAGGGTGTGCTTAGGGCAGCTGGACCGAAGATGGTCCCTTTTCCCACAGCCATAGCATCTAGGGCTGTATCGTTTATTGTGGTCGCGAACTGCTGCAACCTCCCTAGCGTGAGGCGATGATCCTGTCGCCGCCAGGCAGTGCCGTTAGCTGCACTACCTCCTGATATCGTTCACTTTCCCTTTCTGCGGTTCGCTTAGGGCAGCTGGATCGAAGATGGCCCTTTTCCCCACAGCCATAGCACCTTGGGCTGTATCCTTTGTTGCGGTCGCGAACTGTAGCTGCTGCAACCTCTCTGACGCGATGGGAGCGAAGATCCTGCCGCACGGCTTCCACTTCCAGTGCATGGGCCAGGCGCCCTTCGTCTCGTGGTGCTCGAGCCTCACAGCAGCTCTGACTTCCAGGTCGCGGATGCCGTCGATGAATGTCTGCACCAGGTTCCCTTCAATGAGCGCAGGTACAGACCGGTATGCTTTTCGCGCCAGCTTCTCCACTTCTAGAGCCCACTGCTGCAGGTTTTCGTTGATGCGCTGCACACGATCTTTAAGCTGCGCACGAAAGACGTGTTCCAGGTGAGCGTCGCCATATCTCGCCTCCAATGCCTCAAAGAGTTGCTCATAAGTCACTTCCTCACCGAGAGCTTCCAGAACTGTTAAGGCCTGGTTGCGCAGGCCTAGTGTGAGAGCAGTCATGGCCTGACTTTTATTCCAGCCGTTCGCCTTCATAACAGCCTCGAACTGGATCTTGTAGGCTGACCAGGAAGAGGTACCGTCAAACGGCGGCACTTTGAATCCACGTAGCGAAGGTGTTGTAGCTACTACGGGAGCTGTTGTTCCATCCCCAAGTTTGAGGTCGTCCAGCGTCCAGCCATTACGTTGTCAACCCGATTGTTTACTTGGTCGATTCGGGTTTCAGCTTTCTCGATTCGGTTCTCAGCTTTCGCGATTTGGGTTTCAGCTTCCGACAGGCGGTTGTCATGCTGAGCAACCCTATCCTTCACCTCCTTTATCTCCTTCCCGAAGGTAGCGTGAAGGTCCTTCATGAGGAGCATCTGCTCTTCCAACCGACGGGCCTGTTCCTCTTGTCCGCCCCGCAGCTGCTCCTCCAAACGACGAACCTAGTCTTCCTGTCGGCGGGCCTGTTCCTCCTGTCCGCCCCGCAGCTGCTCTTTCAACTTACGGACCTGTTCCTCCTATCGGCGAGCCTGCTCCTCCTGTCGGCGAGCCTGCTCCTGCAGCATCACCATCACAGCACCTAAGTCAGGTGCTGCAGATGTAGGAGCTACCGACGGGCCTGCAGCCGGTGGCTGGCCCTCCGACGTCTGCGACGTTGCACCACCAAATCTTCGTTGGTCCGTCTCCTGCTGGCGTTTTTGTTTTTTTTATTTTTTTTCGTCTTTTTCCTCCTTGCGCCAAGATTGGTTGTGTTTTCTAAACTTAGTTCTTCGGTTTGATAGTGGTTATTTGTCTTGGGTTGATATTTACCAACAATATCAAAAACAACATTTATGTAGATACTTACTAGATGACGACGCTAGAATGTGTATAATAAAAGTACATCCTATACCTTTAAACGAGCAGTATATATATATATATTTTTTTTTTTCTTGTGTTCTTACTACTTTGGCTTCGTTTACTGGACTTGTTTGGGTGTGATTTGGATTTGGATTTGGACTTTTGTGATCTCTTTACGACGATCTTTGCTTTTCCCTGGACTAACGTGTTATTGTGTATTTGTACCATACCATGTCTGTGTACACCACACAGGAATATGCCAACGTGCACCTCATTTATGGGGAATGCCAATGTAATGCCATTGAAGCCGCTAGACGGTATCGCGAGAGATACCCTAATGCTGATCGCTATCCAGATCACAGAGTTTTTACCAACGTGCACCGTTTACTCTTCTCTGATGGCCGACTGCCAAACCAAATGGTGATGGCAGAATTTCATTACCTTACGAGGAAGTAGTCCTTCAAGCAGTTGATGAGGACCCAAGTTGTTCGGTACGTGGAATTGAGGCCAGCTCAGGTGTGCCCAAAAGTATAGCTCACTGAATATTACAAAAAAATGAGCTCCACCCTTATCATGTACAGCGAGTACAAACGTTATTACCTCGGGATTATGAACCTCGGGTTACGTTTTGCCAAACTATGATTCAAAAACACCGAGAAGACCCACAATTCTTAGAAAATTTTTTGTGGTCGGATGAATCAACCTTTAAAAAAGACGGCTGCATGAACCTTCACAATCTACACGAATGGCAGGTCGGAAATCCACGATTGATGAGACAAGATAGATCACAGTACTTTTTCAAAATAAACATGTGGACTGGAATTTTAAACGGAAAAGTCATAAGGCCTTTCGAGTTGCCAGAAGTTTTAAACGCTGGAATTTATTTAGATTTTTTACAAAATCATTTGCCCAATTTGCTGGAGGACGTGCCGCTTATTATTTTCAGAGATATGTGGTTCCAACAAGATGGTTGTCCAGCGCATTATAGCCGCTTAGTTCGAGAACTCCTTAACGAGGAATATCCGGACAGATGGATAGGGCGGGCTGGGCCGATCTCGTGGCCAGCCCGCTCACCCGATTAAAATCCTCTAGGTTTTTTTTTACTGGGGAACAGTGAAGCAAAAAGTATATTCCAAGCCGATTGAAAATGTAGAAGAGCTTAGACAGAGAATAGCGGAAGCAGTTGAATTTTGTAATAATGGAAGATTCGCCCGCCTGATTTCACGATCTTTTTTAAGAAGATGTAGGAATTGTATTGCAGCTCAAGGACGGCAATTTGAACATCTTTTGTAAAATAAGTAATAAATTTTATCATAAAAACGAAACTGACTGTCTTAATTTTATAACCATTATTTTATTAATTTAGTTTGTATTTGCGTCTGTGTCTCATAAGCGTCACTATCTGTCTCGCTCACACTTTATGGAATGTCTCTCTCTATCTCATTTAAACCACGCTGTGGTCATTAGGAACGCTTTGGTTGCACTAGAATCATTTTAATGTAAGTTCCAAAAAATTTTTAAAAACTGACTTTGTTTAACAAAAAATTATTTATGGCTGATCTAAGAAATAATGGAGTAAGTAGTATACCACGTTAGAATCCTTATTAAATGCGCTAACTTTTAAAGCTACTTGCTAAACTCGCGTAGTACAATTTTTTTCAAGGAAGGTCAGTTGAAGTAGTGCGAAAAACTAATTCTGAAAACTTGGTTCGGTATAAAATTACATTTTCTTTCAAGCTGGAGTGATCGGCACAGGGTTTAGGATTATAGGTTACAGAAACACTATTCAGGAAGACGTAAGAGAAAAAAAATTGGCAAAAAGTAAATATTTGTAGCAACAGGAATGAAAAAACTGTCTCATGATGTACATTTTATCGAAAAAAATTACTATAATTTCTGAAATTCATGACTTAGATTTTTTTTATATTTTTCTGGCAACTAGTATGGCCTCGCCTATCAGAAAGTTTCGGCTTGACGTCGACTTCTGGGACATTCTGTATACTAGCTTGCCTGGCAGACGTTGTTCTGCCTTTTTTGACGACCCATGTCCTATTAAAAATCCTTAACTTCGCAAAAAAATAATGTGGATCACTCATGGAAAAAAACTATCCTATCTCTCAAGTTGGATCAAACTGTCCATTGCGGACAAACAATGTGACACGTAATTTATATATATATATATATATATATAAACCGATCTAGCTAAGACTCATTTTAAGAAAATGGCCATGTTTCTAGGAAATGAAAAACTGCTACAACATCATTAGAATACGAAAGTAAGTTTGCCAGTGTCTAAAAGGTTATAACAGCTCAAATGGGATGTCGGGCAGTCCTGAAATCATGGAACGCCGGTTCGAGTTCAAATGTCTCCGGCCTGACTCTTTTTTCCTTTTTTTCAAGTTCCTTCTTTTCTGAGAAAATATATTATTTGGAGCTCTTTTTTTACTATATTTTTATAAATCACGGAAAATAATGACCGAGAAAATCGAAAATTTTTATTCATATTTCATCAGTATGTAATTTGTATCTAAATATATTTAAAAAAAAACACGATTTCCAAAAAAAAAAAAAAACTACGGAGCAAAGCTCGGTCATCCAGGTAAGTACTTATGTGTAATACAAGGAACATAGTATTTTCTGACTAGAGGCGTGATACGACTGTTCCCGACTTCTGTATTCGTTCAACACTCAATAGTGTTTTAGTGTTAGTTTTAGTTTAGCGGGTTTTAATGGTCTCTCCTACATAGGACAAACTAAAAGATAAATTAAAACCCGCGTTAAAGAACATATAGCTGATGTGGAGAATCGACGCTCCGGGAAGTCCGCAGTGAACACGTACAGGATTGCCCCCCGTCACTACATCAGATTTGATAGACCACAAATCCTCGCTAAAGAACACCGATTCCTTACAAGGATGATTCGCGAGGCTATTGAAATCAAAAAACATCCTAATTTTAATAGAGAAGATAGCTGGGTGCTACCATCTGCTTGGGATCCTATAATAAATAAAATTAAATCCCAACCCAAGCATACAACTGCAAGACTTCAAGATACCATAAGTTCATACTGTGTAGATCGGAACAAAAGTTAAATTTTAATCTATGGTAACCGCGGTTAACTATGACATCTGGACGTTGAACATCTCAGTCCCCGCCTGTGACCATGGGTGCTGTAAAGCTCTCGAAACATCGGGTATTTAAAAAATTAAATATAGGCGATAAATTCCGTAAAAACTAGTATTATTTCAATTTTGTTAATGTAATTTTAAATGGGAGGAGCTAAGTCTTGCCGATACGTTATTTTTTCTTGGATCACACTAGACGCGAAACTTCAACGGCCCATATGTATATCAAAACTAGCAAGCAGACTTACTTTTGGAGCATATGTTGTTAAATAGATTAGAAGACTTACTGGTGTTGAAATAGCTAGACTAGTTACTTCAGCTGTTTCCATAGCATAATGTCATATGGTATTTTGCTATGGAGACACGCTATTGACACTGAAATTATATTGGTTTTGCAGAAGATGGCCATAAGAGCATTTTATGATTTAAAAACCAAATAGTCGCTCAGGCAGAATTTAAGGAAATCAATATATCTAGTACCTTTGGCCTAATATAATACATGCTCAATACATTAACGAAAATGTAGTGTTTGTGCGCAAAATTAAAGAAGTTAAAAAAAGTTGTATTTATTCTGTAAATAGTAGGAACAGACAGAAGCTAGTACAAGTACCAGTAACTCGACTCCACCGAGTCAGTAAATCATTATGGATTTCAAAATCCTAGAAAATATTCAAAATTTGACCTCCTCAAAGTTCAAAAACTTTACTAAACAAAGTTTGTATAAAAGGGTTATTATAATATTAAGGAATTTATGGATGATAATAAATACTGGGAATGAGATATTCGCTTCTAAGCTATTTCAAATTTGTTTTGTGTTGCTAATTGTGTAACATAACATATCAACATGTAAGCTGTTATTTAAAAAACTAGATGCTTTTTCCCCAGTCAGTGGCTAATTAAACAAAAGTGTGACTTTCGACAACTATTATTTACAATCTTTATTGAATAAAAAATACTATTTTTCTGTTTACAGTACTTTTTTCAGTTATTACGTAATACTTCCTGCGTAATGAGTAAAAAAAGACGTTATTGTTTACAAAACATAAAATTCTATTAAAATTGTATTTGCGGGGTTTATTTCGACACTACTGTCAAAGTGCTCAAATTTTATTGCACAAAAAACTGTTTTGCTTCCATAAGTTTTTACTGTAGCGTTATTGAAAGTATACCTGATTGAAAACATAGGTTTTGTTTACAATAACACAAACGATGTCATTATTTAGGTACGTGGTCACAAGATGAAATCTTATTAAAACTGCGAAGGTCGTTTGGAGTATAAGTACAATCATAATTTTTTAACCTCTTACATACCTACTCGAGTTTAAGATTTTCGTCATAGAACTCAAAAACATTAAATAGTTTAAAGGTTTATGTTACTACGCAATTAAAGTAATCACAAACAAACGTTTAAGGAAGCATAGCGAGTAAACATAATTAAAAAAAACTTTTAAGTTTTGTAAGGTGGTAAGGATTCTGCACCTTAACCACGCTGCATTAACTTCCGCGTCGATATTGACGTCTGCCGTTATCATCGAAATGTCCTGCGTCAGCAACTTTAAATACCTCGGATTTAAATTTGCTGATGCAGGGCAGTGGCTGACCGTCGATGGAGACACTTAAGTTGGGTTGACAGTCTTGCTACGGCTGATAGGGAGGCCATTGTTCTCGAGAACCTGTCTCCATTGCTCGAGTGTGGCTTGTAGTTGAATCGCACATTTGTCGATGAGCACAGTGTCGTTCGCATACAGCATGCACCACGGGATTGAGGACTGGATGTTTTTGGTTAGATAGTCCATAGATTGATTAAATAGGAATGGGCTTAGTGCCGATCCCTGATACACTCCGACCTTAACTTGCAACGGTTCGCTTCCTGCCGGTCTTCTCACCTGTGTGCTTACGTATTATATCACGAACCAGGTAATTACAGAGTTCTGGTATTTGTTGTGCTCTCATAGCTTCCCAAACTAATTTACGTGGTATTCTGTCGAAGACCTTTTCAAGGTCTATGAACACCAGGTGGAGGTCCTCTCTGTTGGTTCGGTGTTTTTCCATCAGAATCCTTATGGATTAGGTTGCATCAGTCGCTGATCTTCCTGGCGTGAAACCGCACTGATTATTAGATATAAGCACCAGCTGACCAAGGCGGTTGCTGATTATTCGTTCCCATAGTTTCAGTGTATGGGAAGTAAGTTTGATACCCCTATAATTTTCGCAGTCACTGACATCTTTGTTCTTGTAGAAATATACCAGATAATATGACGTCAGGACTTTGGGATCTTCATGGAGGTGAAGATTCTATTAAAGAACTTCGTTAGCCACTGTACAGAAATAGGCCCCAGCAACTTGCATAGATCAGAGGGTATACTATCCGCCCCAACTGCTTTATGGTTTTTTATTGCCACAGTACATGAGCTGTTACCCGAGTCCAATATCTCGTGATTTCGACCCCTTCAACTTGGTCTCTTGGTAGGCAGCATATGTTAATTTTTCGCGCCTGTAGTACTTTCGCCGACTCTTGACTCCTTCCTGTTAGTGTGCCCAAATACCACGTGACTTATTTTACATTTTATTAAAATATGCAATTTTTTGTTCTAATCATATCCGTCGCTTCTGGGGTACGCCCTAACTGTATTCACTTTCTTTATAATACGTTTTTTCATGTTAACGAGGGGAAGAGTGCTTGACTGTAGTTTTACGGCCGGTTGTCACCTGACGCCATGTTGGGCCACCCTAAAGCTGCGTACTGCGTTGAAAGGATCTAACTTTATATCCGTTATGATTTAAAAAATTCAAAAAGTTGTAAAATTGCTCATTCTTGGTCAATATATTGTACTTATAATTATTTCCCTGAATAAGTCCAGTAAGATAATTTTATTACTAAACTCGTGCTCGTATCATAGTTGTATCCTAGTTACAGCCGTGATATAATTATATCCCTAGGGATATAATTATATCACGGCTGTAACCACGGTAACCGGTTTCCTGACCAAAATATATTCTGGGTCTACACCATATATTAAAACAGGGTACGTACGGTTCGATTTTAATCGTCAGGGGTGATGTAATAGTAGAAAACTATGTTTCTACTCTGCTGCCACAAAAATACTTCCACAATACCTACTAATAAAACTGCTACAGGCAAAAATTGCTCGCTATTCCTTCCACCCTTACACTCTCCCTCTTCCTCATTTTTCGTGTTTCGTTAAAATAAAAAAATTATAAAATAGTTAAATAGTGTATAATATAGACTCTTCTTTATTACAAAGAAGGCTACAGTCTGAGGACTATTATGGAATGTCTCAGTCTGCTGTCTATTGTTCTAATATTAAAAAAGTGGAAGAGTCATAACACGGTTATCAAATATCCATCAACAAATTTTACGAAAATAAAAAAAAAATCTTTGACTGATAGCGACTAGATGACGGCTTCGTATAGCGTAGCGTCTAAGCGTTTGGTCGCAGCTGTAAAGCTCAAATCATGCATAAGTTAGTATCGTCTACAAAAAATTGTTCCGAGTTTGGATGGATAGACTTGGGTAATTTATGTATTTTTTTAAATCTTTCTTATGTTTTCCAGTTTTGTTATTCGTCCAGTTTTGGAGATGGAAAAAGGTGAATACGAAAACACGATTTCAAATTATCACGTACGCACGCACGACAGTAAATCGTTAGGGTACAACGCGACAGCAATAGGTATTTAAAAAACCTGTTCAATGGATTACTAATAAGTACACCTATTCTATAATGTCTCGTCGTTCGCATTAAGCGTCGATGCTTAATTCGAACCAAAAAGGAACCTAACCATACATCCACGTTTGAAAAGTTCAAAACTATATTGTCTTTACATAAAATTAATAGGATTTACGAAATAAAAACTATTTAATACATCATCTTAACAACAGTGGAATTTCCCTGTCTCTTAATATCTCCAGAAAAGAAGTGACAAATGTTTATCGCCCGCAAGGTTAATTGCTGTGCGGTTTCAAGTTATGAGGTCGTAGTTATTAAAACGGCATTATTATGATAATTTGCTTTTCATATGTATGTGGATTTATGAGAAAATTATGGTATGATACAAGGAAAATATTTTTGTACTTAAGGTTAGTATAATAATATATAGTAAATAATTCTCAATTAAATATAATATAATATATTAATTAATTATCTTAAATCATGGAGCCAATAATAGATTTATATTTTCTATATTGTTTACTATGAAAACTGAAAAATATTTGCAGACACTACGCACAATTTTCACAACAAATATAAGTTATAATCTAAGGGAATCCATTGAGAAGAAAAGGATGAGTTATTAAAAAAAAATGGGTTGGCTCGATGGACCATGCTACTTCCATGTGATACATATAATTATTTCACTAGATTAGTCTAGTAAAAAAGTTAGGAACCGCTGTCATATAACTTATATTATAGTATGTAGCTATATCCCTAGGGATATAACTATATCACGGCTTTAACCATGTTACTGCGACATATATATATACAATCAATTTTAGCCTATGGTATAATTTTCTGGGGAAACGCCCTAAATATCGGCAGGGAATTTAAAATACAAAAAAGTGCGTTAGAGAGTGCGGGCATTATACTGTGGTGCGGAGTCTCTCAGTGATTCTTGTAGACCGCTATTTAAGAAACTGGGCATTTTGCCACTACCCTGTTTATTCAAAGAGGAGGAATTTAAAATACAAAAAAGTGCATTAGAGAGTGCGGGCATTATACTGTGGTGCGGAGTCTCTCAGTGATTCTTGTAGACCGCTATTTAAGAAACTGGGCATTTTGCCACTACCCTGTTTATTCAAAGAGGCTTTATTTGTACGGATTGTTGACGGTTGATTGACGGTTGTGTTATCTTTGAATTTTTGTTGTAAAGATATTGCACGCCATCATCATGGTAGAATGTAAGGTCTCATTAATAACTAATATCATAATATTATGTACTACATTTTTTATAGGATAAGAGTGACAAACGAGCACACAGCCCACCTGATGGTAAGCGGATGCTGTGGCCCATAGACATCTACATTTAACCTCGCTTAAGAATCAAAATGCAGATGCGTTGTCACATTTGAGAACTAAGATTGAATGCCTCGATTCTAGTAAAAAGGGTCTCCGGTTCTCTACACTCACCATACGAAACACAAAAGCATTAACCTGCTATTTTACGCTAGTATTCTTTGAGAACGTGGTCCTTTCCCGGTCGAGCCGACCCATTCATGCTACAACCACAATAGCTGCAGTATAGAATATATACAGTACTATATATACAGTATTCTTGAAATAAGATAAAATTTTTATTTAATTTCATAGCTATGAAGGTTTCCCAGCCTTTCTCATCACCACCGAGCACATAAATTCATTTCATTGCTCTCGACGGCTGATTTTTTATAGTATTAGGGTGACAAACGAGAACACTCTCCACCGGTGAGTGGATATTGTGGTTCATAGACATCTACATCTACCCTCGTGAATCAGAATGTAGAAGTGTTGTCACTCCTGAGGACTAAGATACAATGGCTTTGTAACGGCCCAATATTATTATTAAATTCAATATAAAGGCGCGTCAAAAATAGTCTTAAAAGATATATATTAAACAATAAAATTACATTAATGACCATAAAGTTAATATAAATACATTTCAGACATTAGACCAATAACATAGTAAATTAAAGGCAAAATATTGTCTTCCATAATAAATAAATTTATTAAAAACTTGAAAAAAATATTTAAAATAAGATAATTAATAGAAATACAAGTCGAAAATATTATAAAAATAAAGATAAATAACATTTATAAGATAATTAGAAAATTTGTTGAAAATTGTCTAAGTCGTGGAAGGAGTTCATGTATAAAAGAAAATTTTCCTAAGTTGTTGAAGAAGTTCGTGTATAAAAGAAATTTCCTAAGTTGTGGAAGGAGTTCACGTATAAAACAAAAGTTTCCTAAGTTATGGAAGGTGTTCATGTATAGATGTCTTGTATAGAGGAGCTGCCGGAGATACATACCTGCAGTTGTGCATATATATGTGGTGGTCGGGAACCCGACTGCCTGAAGTACTGTAGCACAATGACTAGTCCTATATTAGGGACTTATGATATTAAACTCACATGATACAAAAGCAATACTATAGAAGGTCTCCATGATGAATTTACATTACAATAGTAGGGTCGTGGGTTCGAACCCTATATATTAATGACTTATGAAAGTAAGGTCTATGATACAAAAGCAATACTATAGAAGGTCTCTATGATGAATTTGCATTACAATAGTAGGGTCGTGGGTTCGAACCCTATATATTAATGACTTATGAAAGTAAGGTCTATGATACAAAAGCAATACTATAAAAGGTCTCTATGATGAATTTGCATTACAATAGTAGGGTCGTGGGTTAGAAGCCTATATATTAATGACTTATGAAAGTAAGGTCTATGATACAAAAGCAATATTATAGAAGGTCTCCTTGATGCATAAGCATTGTATGGAGTGGTCGGGTGACCGACTGCTCCTAGTACTGTAGCAAAATGACTAGTCCTTATTAGGGAATTTAAAAAGGAATATTATGGTGGCGTGTGTGCTGTTTCACGAGCAATTGGTCCGAGGTAAACTTGGACTCGCTAACCGATGTGTCCTAGACATATCATCTTAGTGCTGGTGGTAAGCGGGTTTGTTGTAGCAGTACGGCTTTCCCGTGGACATCGCACACACATACCATTTGTAGGCGACGTCGTAGCGCATAGCGATGCGTTGTCTATCTTTCGGATTGGGATGAGTGTGTTTGGTAGCACTTTTAAGTGTAACAGGCATACTCAACTTCATGTCTTAGTACATTAGCGCTATGATACGTGGAGTTTTGTCCACTGGCGTCTTAGTAGCGTACTACTATGATACGTTGGTGATATTTTTTATACAACAACAATAAAAACTTTGTTACCAAAGTCGATAGGGATCATGTGGGTGTGTTGTGAGGGGGCGCCATCCGTATGATAGTTGCATTGATGCTTACTGCTACTTGCGGTATTGCGTCTTGTGATGGATCTGCGGCTGTGCTGCGCCTGATTCGACGCTCTCTTGTGGTTCTGGTCGATGGAGGTATGCAGGTGGTGATGTCTGCTGGGATGTATGGGGGACCTTGGGATGGTGTAAGCCTGACGATAGTCGTATTGATGCTTGTTGCGTTCTGCAGCGTTGCGTCTTTGCGATGGTTGTTTGGTGGGACGCTATTCTCAATGGCGCTCTCTGCGTCTTGGTTTGACTCACGCCTGAGTAGCTTTGCCCAAGTCGGGTCCCTTCATTACGGGGCTGCAGACTGTCTGCCCTCCACGATGTTTTATATAACAACATAATATTATATCTCTGTAACTTTCCCACCTTTGAATGATTGAAGGCAACTTGTTGGTGGGTGAGACAAACATGATCGAAAATGCCTTTACTCAACGTCAGTGACACAAACCCTTTCTGAAGGCGAATTATTACTCTTATCTTATAACTGCCTTTTGGCTATATCTGCCGTTGTATTGGTTGGTGGAGCATATGTGTCGACCTCATGCGGGTGGTAGCTGGCGGGAGGATCTGAGGAGACTCTCAAGGCTGCGGCCGAAAGCCGCACAACGTGGGACCCCATTCCCTTGAGGTGAGCGGTAGACTCATGACACGCTCTGCGGCTAGTAGCCGTGCTAATCATGCAATTGGTGGTGATGCCATACACTTACATCACGTCTGCGGGAGCGGCGGTCTGGCAGGTGGTGGCGCTCACGGAGGGTTTACGGCCAGTGTGCCTATTTGCCTAAACCGTGTGACGTACATTCACTGTGGCTAGATTCGTTCGTATTCTGTATGGCGTTTACACGCATTGACATGCGCGACTTCGGTCGGTGTTTGTGCTTACGCACTAACAAGGGGCCAAACCTCTTTTACTGGTTCGCCAGTTATTTTGCTGTGGACTACGGTCCAGTTCCAGAATTAGCGTTCCCTTCGGGGGGGAGTGCATCAAAATGGTTGGCGCTCACCGTGCACGGCGTGTGTGGAGCCGTGTGCCTCCTCTACATTTTTTAAATAAATGTAGGAGAGCGAAGCCCTCGTATCGGGTATTTTGTATAAATATATTTTGAGCATTTTCCGAGCGGGAAGGGATAAATAATATTAAATTAATAATGTAAACCTGATACAAGTGGAATTGGGACGTTTTATGTTCTTAACCGTTCTCGAGCCCTGTCTTCGTGAATGGGGTTCACTTAGCTTATAAGGCACTACCAACAGCTTTCAATTGCTCTAGCGAATATTCATTCTTCCAAAAGACACCTAAAAGAACTAAGTTACTAAACAAACACAACGTAAATAGGGGTCCTAACTAAGACGATCACGCCAAAATATTACAAACGGCCTATTATTAAACCTCTAGAAAGATCATTTAGAAAGATCAAAACATATTTTATTAATCCTGATCACATATTTATAATTTTTATTATAAAGGGGAATTAATTATATTTAATCTAATATATTTATCGTTGTGACAGAGGGGGGAAGCGTTACACCTTGTTTCCAGTAAAAAGGGTCTGCGGGTTCTTTACCCTCGCCACACGAATCACAGCAGTATTAAGCTGCTATTTAACGCTGGTATTCTCTGAGAGCGTGATCTTTTTTCGATAAAACTCGACCCTTTCGTGCTACAACTATAATATAGCATTGCTCTACCATGTATACGACCTTGAAGATTGTGAAATTTTGAATGAGTGATTTTCCCTACGCAGCATTATTTCTCACCGTGTGTTGGTAATATAAATATAAGTGGACATAATATTATCGCTTAGTTATCCTGGCTTTAATTTTTTTTATAGAAGAGGGGGCAAACGAGCATGCGGCTCACCTGATGTTTAGTGACTACCGCCGCCCATGATCAACCGCAACATCAGGGGAATTGCAGGTGCGTTGCCGGCCCTTTAGAAAGGAGTAATCTCTTTTCTTAAAGGCCCCCAGGTCGTATTGGTTCGGAAAAATCGCCGGTGGTAAACTATTTCACAGAGAGGTTGTACGCGGAAGAAAACTCCTTTTGAAACGTACAGTGGTGGACCGCCAAGCATCCAGATGGTGTGGATGGTATCGGGACGTTTGCCGCGTAGTGCGTTCACGAAATTTGGCGGCTGGGATTAATCCGAACAATTCCTCAGAGCACTCTCCATGGTAATTAAAATGGTGCTAAGAAAAAAAAGACCATAAGGTCTGGCAAAATGTGCATTATCTATTCTTGTTCGAAGAACGAAGCGATGGCCACTTGTTCTTTTTTTACCGGTTGATCTATATTTGTGCAGTAAATTCATACGTACTTTACAATTGCCAATATCTTCAAAATGCTAAAAATGTTGACAGATACACGTTTTTGAGTACACTAGCCGACCAAACTTGCATGCCCCACATGTTGCGCCTGTGTAACAATCAAAAAATTTCTCGAGACATACGCGCTTCCATCAGCGAATCTTGTAGATAGAAGATGCAGAACCTAAATCTTCTACATCTAAAAACTGGAAAAACGTGGGACATGTAGAATATGTCCAGCAAAGAAAAAAAGAACATCATACTTATGCAAGAAGTGCAGAAAATCAGGTTGCCTAGGTTGTCTTGAGAAAATTTGTGTCAATTGTTATCAGGCATAATTTAAATTTTTTGTATAGAACCAATACACTAAAATTTAGTTTGTAAATAATTATCTAACTCTTAATTAGAAAATAATGTTGATTTTGTTTTTCTTTTGAGTTTTGTTTTAATTTTATGATGATTGATCTCATGCCTACCAAAATACAGACCAAAATTTCATTATAAGTTCATGTGTATGATTAAAGTTAATTTTTCGTTTAATTTATTAAGCAGGTGTTTTATTTTAAAATAAAACAAACCTAATTTTATAAAACATGACCTATTTTATTACCACTATCCATAATATATATTATTTATGGCTTTATATATTGATACGTCATATTGACGTCACCTCTCCAGTACTGTGACTCATTGTACGTAACCAGACGAAGGTTAAACGATTTCATATGTACACAAACATCGTCGGTATTATATATATATATATAATACTCTACTGTTTAACCCTCGACGAAAAGTATGTCTGTGGCATCGTAGCTCCCAAGCGGATGAATCGATTTAGATAGTTTTTTTGTTAGAAATGTGACTTGATCGAATGTTCATAGCTAGATCTAATTTCGAATTAAAGAAAATCTTTTCAGCCGTTTGAAGATTATTGGCTCTTATGGTATCTTGGTTTTTCATATTTTTAATATATTTATCTTATGCAGTGGAAAACTCTGGAAATTAATACGCTTTGTGACGTTAAAATGGACGGATGACTAATTATTTCGAATCTTTGTATTAATGGACAACCTTAAAGTTACAGCTATAGTCATATATATTTAGATACGTCTCTCAGCTGGGCATAGGCGTTCTCTCATTTCTGAAAGAGTTTTAGGGCAAGGAAATATCCGCCGCGCTGTCCCAATGCGTGTGGGCGAATTTCACATACATATGTATATCTTCGAAATATTCTCTTTTTTTCTTATCTCTCAGACACGCAGGTTTCCTGCATTTTGTACGTGTTTTTTGTACGTGGTAGAGCCACGCTGCAGCCATATTATGGTTGTAGCACGAATGGGTTGGCTAAACCGGGGGAAAGATCACGCTCTCACAGAATACCAGCGTAAAATAGTAGCACAGCAGTATTAAACTGCTGTGTTTCGTATGGTGAGTGTAGAGATCCGGAGACCCCTTTTTAATGAAAACGAGACATTTCATCTTAGTCATCAGGCGTGACAACGCATCTGCATTTTGATTCTTAATCGAGGGTAAGTTTAAATGTCTATGGACCACAGCATCCACTTACCATCAGGTGGACTGTGTGCTCGTTTGTCACCTTATTCTACATAAAAAAAAAGATTTTTCCTTCACCACTGTGCACGTGGTAAATCAGCACTTAAAATTGCAATTAAAACTGGTGCCGGCGGGGATCGAACCCCGATTGCTGGTTGAAGAACCTTTAAAAGTACCAAAAATTTATTAAGTCATTCAAAGAACAGACATCACAGAGATAGTATATGTAAATAGCTGCTGACCTCCTGATTTATTTCCCTCTGTCACCTCATACGACACTTACTTGATGATACGGGGTAGTGGATATTGTTACACCACCACTACATGGTTAATACCTATGATACATACGTACGTAAACAGCATACGTAAATACCTGTAATAATTCCATTTATGTTCTTATGTCAATAAAATTCTAAGAAAACATAACACTTGTAACGCGCCTATTATTTATATATATTTCTATGTATATGTAGTATACATTCGTATTTTTTTTGTATTTATTTGTTGTTTATTTCTAATTATATTATATAAAATAAGGATATTTTTATAAATATTGTTTCTGCATCACCAAACCACACAATTTACTATTTTTTTGCGATCCTGTCGATCCAAAGGTTGTCTGGAAGAAATCGCTTTTAGCGATAAGATCGCCCATTGTGACACTATTTTTTTTTCTTCTTCTTTCGTTTATGTATTGATTTGGTGTACAATAAAGAATTATCTATCTATCTATATATCTATCTATCTCCTGTTGGCGAGCCTGTTCGTCCTTTCGTCGGGCCTGCTCCTGCAGCATCACCATCAGAGCACCTAAGTAAGGTGCTGCAGATGTAGTAGCTATTGACGGGCCTGCAGCCGGTGGCTGGCCCTCTGACGTCTGCGGTGTTGCACCTCCAAATTTTCTTTGGTCCTTCTCCTGCTGACGTTGACTTCGGGTACGGACACCCTCCGTTTCCTCCTTACGTAAAATCGGCATGATTTTATCCCACTTCTGACACCAATTGTTACGAGGTTCTTGACAATAAAAATTGCCGATTGAATTACCAAAATTTACACTTTTATTACCGAACACCAATTAAAACTTAAAAACACTAATAATTAATCACACTGATTCAATTTAAGAAAATGAAGAAGCTTCGCTTGTATCACCAAATTCAATATTGCCCCGATCGTGTATTGCAGAGCCTTTAAATACACCTTTTTCACCGAAACATCCAGAATATTCCAGTAAATACGCGCGCCGAAAGTTCGATTGTGGGGCTTCTAGAAAACTTAGTTCTTCAATTCGAAACTAGATGGCGCTGTTGGTTGAAAGATTAATCATGTCATTTTCTGGAAAGCTCTCCTCCCTCTGTTACCCGACACTAGATGGCGCTAGTGCCAGACGTCAAATTAGGCGCGCAACACTATTATAAGCATAATATTTTACTATTCAAGAGGCCTAACTTCTACGAACATGTCAATGCTAAATATGGGAGGCTATTTTAAAGCTTGATATTTCAAAAATTGGGTATAATCGATAAACTGGGTTAAAAATCCTCATATTTATTTATTAAGACCTATACAAATAGAGCAAATCGAAAAGTTTATCTCCTGTCTACATAAAGGAAAAGTATATAAATATATGTTTCTTTTATAAAAAATGGTACCCACAAAAATAATATACCTACCAGTCCGATTAGGTCAAAAATTAGAAGTTATTATACTCAGATATATTGAGATAGCCAAACAGAACAAAATTACAAAAGGTGTTTACATCTATAAAAGCAACGAAAATGTTTTTTTATACATTGTGCTTAAATGAAGAAAAAAAAAACTAGGTAATAAAATGGATAAACTGTAATTTTGCCGTGTTGTTTTTATCAGGCGCACTTTAATTAACTCGAGAGCCGTTAGGTAGGCTAGTTCGGGGAAGAACTAAGCTCGCACGGATTACCAGTGTAGAACAGCAACATAATACTGCTTTTTTTCGTAAGGTGCATTACCGGAGAAGATACTCTTTTCACTGGTAACAAAGCATTTATTCTTGATGCTCAGGGTAACGACGCATTTGCATTTTGATTCTTTATCCAAAATAGATGTGAGTGTGTACCACAGCATTCACTTACTATCTCTATCTGGACTGTGAGCTCGTGTAATAAAATTTAGGTGTTACTGGGAATAATATGCCAAATCATCTATGATGTACGGCCAACACACAACAAATTTTTGTAAAAACCCGTTTTTATTTGCCTTCTTCGAAAATTCTAGAATAGTTTAAAAAAAATTGTAATGGCAAATGAATGGCTGCTGCAGCCCGTGCATTGAAATGCCAAACTAACTTACTGTCCACCTGATGGTAAGTTGCTTACTTGCAATCAACTTCAAACAAAGGAGATTAAAGAAAAGTCGTGACCTCCGAGGGCTAAGATGAAATGACTTACAGTCTATAATTATATTTGCTCGACTCTCTATTCCCTTGAGACCAGAACAGCTCTGCTCTGCAAGGACTGCTATTTGGCGGTAGAAATAAGTGAGATTGTGGTACCTACTTCGACGGAGTCCTAAGACTAGAATTATTCTACTATTTATTTGTGGCGGCGCTGTCGTCGCGTCACAAGCAAAACACTTTGAAACCTGAATCGCGCTATCAAAGTTCCGAAGTAAAAACAGTACATATAGAATAGCTCCGAACTATTACACGGAGTATTGGCATTGGAGATAATAATGTGGCGGTGCTGTCGTCGCGCCACATACTTACTAACCGTGTCGTGGCGGTGTAAGAAGATTCACTAGCCCTTATCATACCGTTGGTGTCGTAAGAGGCGACAGAGGGAAACTGAAAAGGGAGGGCAGCATCTTCCTAATAACGACTAAAAATGAAAAAATACAGTTGCCAACCCGCTTGCCAAGCGTGGCAACTATGGTAAAATATGCCCCTCCATGAGGTAATCTTTGGAGGAGGCCTATGTTCAGCAGTGGACTTTAGACTGTAATCCTAACGGTAGTGAAGATCCTTTACTGTATAGATAAAATACAAAATTTTCCTCCTAAATTGAGAACGTTGTTCATTAAGAAGTGTTGTTCGTTAAGTATTAGGGTTTTCGCAAGTTCAAGGCGCGTTACAAGTGTTATGTTTTCTTAGAATTTTATTGACATAAGAACATAAATGGAATTATTACAGGTATTTACATATGCTGTTTACGTACGTATGTATCATAGGTATTAACCATGTAGTGGTGGTGTAACAATATCCACTACCCCGTATCATCAAGTAAGTGTCGTATGAGGTGACAGAGGGAAATAAATCAGGAGGTCAGCAGCTATTTATATATACTATCTCTGTGATGTCTGTTCTTTGAATGACTTAATAAATTTTTGGTACTTTTAAAGGTTCTTCAACCAGCAATCCGGGTTCGATCCCCGCCGGCACCAGTTTTAATTGCAATTTTAAGTGCTGATTTACCACGTGCACAGTGGTGAAGGAAAAAATCTTTTTTTATATAGAATAAGGTGACAAACGAGCACACAGTCCACCTGATGGTAAGGGATGCGTGGTATAGACATTTACACTTACCCTCGATTAAGAATCAAAACGCAGATGCGTTGTCACGCCTGATGACTAAGATGAAATGTCTCGTTTTCATTAAGAAGGGGTCTCCGGATCTCTACACTCACCATACGAAACACAGCAGTTTAATACTGCTGTGCTACTATTTTAAGCTGGTATTCTGTGAGAGCGTGGTCTTTCCCCGGTTTAGCCAACCCATTCGTGCTACAATCATAATATGGCTGCAGCGTGGCTCTACCACGTACAAAAAACACGTAAAAAATGCAGGAAACCTGCGTGTCTGAGAGATAAAAAAAAAAGAGAATATTTCGAAGTTATACATATGTATGTGAAATTCGCCCACACGCATTGGGACAGCGCGGCGGATATTTCCTTGCCCTAAAACTCTTTCAGAAATGAGAGAACGCCTATGCCCAGCTGAGAGACGTATCTAAATATATACGACTATAGCTGTAACTTTAAGGTTGTCCATTAATACAAAGATTCGAAATAATTAGTCATCTGTCCATTTTAATGTCACAAAGCGTATTAATTTCCAGAGTTTTCCACTGCATAAGATAAATATATTAAAAATATGAAAAAACCAAGATACCATAAGTGCCAATAATCTTCAAACGGCTGAAAAGATTTTCTTAAATTAGATCAAGCTATGAACATTCGATCAAGTCGCATTCTAACAAAAAAAAACTATCTAAATCGATTCATCCTTTGCTTGGGATGGGAGCTTGGGAGCTACGATGCCACAGACATACTTTTCGTCGAGGGTTAAACATTAGAGTATTATATATATAATACCGACGATGTTTGTGTACATATGAAATCGTTTAACCTTCGTCTGGTTACGTGCAATGAGTCACAGTACTGGAGAGGTGACGTCAATATGACGTATCAATATATAAAGCCATAAATAATATATATTATGGATAGTGGTAATAAAATAGGTCATGTTTTATAAAATTAGGTTTGTTTTATTTTAAAATAAAACACCTGCTTAATAAATTAAACGAAAAATTAACTTTAATCATACACATGAACTTATAATGAAATTTTGGTCTGTATTTTGGTAGGCATGAGATCAATCATCATAAAATTAAAACAAAACTCAAAAGAAAAACAAAATCAACATTATTTTCTAATTAAGAGTTAGATAATTATTTACAAACTAAATTTTAGTGTATTGGTTCTATACAAAAAATTTAAATTATGCCTGATAACAATTGACACAAATTTTCTCAAGACAATCTAGGCATGCTGATTTTCTGCACTTCTTGCATAAGTATGATATTCTTTTTTTCTTTGCTGGACATATTCTACATGTCCCACGTTTTTCCAGTTTTTAGATGTAGAAGATTTAGGTTCTGCATCTTCTACGAGTATCTACAAGATTCGCTGATGGAAGCGCGTATGTCTCGAGAAATTTTTTGATTATTACACAGGCGCAACATGTGGGGCTTGCAAGTTTGGTCGGCTAGTGTACTCAAAAACGTGTATCTGTCAACATTTTTAGCATTTTGAAGATATTGGCAATTGTAAAGTACGTATGAATTTACTGCACAAATATAGATCAACCGGTAAAAAAAGAACAAGTGGCCATCGCTTCGTTCTTCGAACAAGAATAGATAATGCACATTTTGCCAGACCTTATGGTCTTTTTTTTCTTAGCACCATTTTTCGTGTTATTATAAAACAATATTATTTCTGGTTTTTCACCTTCTTGATCGTTACACTTGTCATGGTGCATGGACGATACAAGAACAAATGCTCTGTTACGTTTGGGTATATAAGAAACCATAGTTATTGTCTTTGTCTTTTATTCTTGTTCATAGTACCCACATAAGTAAGAAACTTTTCCTCCAAAAGCTTTATTGCTTCAATTGCCTCCGGTTACATTTCGGTTGGATTTTTGCATAGGTTTCGTCAGGCGTATAACGCTCTGTGTAGGTTTCGAGTACTCCCTTTCTTCATGCGTCAATCCCTGTTCATCCGTATCTTTTCCACAGTATATACAAGCACTCTAGAAGTAATTGGTCAATGTGTCAGTCATGCACGTGAGCTTCACACCATATTTGCCCGGTTTCTTCGGCATATACATGAGGAATTTGCAACGACAAACGCCATCTGACAAGCATTTCTCAATACACATGTTAGAAACCAGGAGTATAGTATTTTTGGCAGTTCGAGATTCTTTTTTCTTCTCTGGTGTTGGAACATCGAAACGTAATGCTATGTACTAACACTACTAACTCTAGTACAGAAGAAAACCTTTTTGCGAAAAAATACATTGAAATATTTCCCTTTCTTTTCCATCTGTGGCAAACAAAGACGCAGTATCTTTTTATTGCTTTTGGAAATAGCAGTCAAAAGCAGGTATCCTATGAGTGCTCGTAATTCAATAAAATTGATGCCTTTCAGCAGGGGCCGATGTTCCTTCTTGTACTTATGCCTCATATATTGTAATTTTCTATTAGTGTGTTGAACAAATTAGCAAGTATATAATCAAAGTATGAAAATAAGTTTTAAGTCGTAATAAAATAAAAAATATTATTAAAAGTTGAACAACTATTTGTAAAATATCTTCAGAGAACAAAATATCCCAGAAGTCTTCTTCTTCAGTACAATCACGCGTCATATTTGACCCTTAAACTGTAATAATATTAAGGCTTGGAGTTCTAACACTGCTTCTGTGAGGATCTTTATACCTAGGCTGCACTAAAAGTATCGGGAATGGAATATTTCCACTGTTTCTGTCATATTAAAATCTTTTTAATTGAAAACTCCTTGGTTTTAAAAACCGAATACCATTTATTTATTTAAAAAAAGATTCTCGGTCTTGTCACAAGGTTTTGTTAAACTTTTTTAGTCGTTGAGAAAATGGAATTGACTCGAGAAAATTCAAGAGCGATGATTTATTATGACTTTCGAAGTGGTTAACACAAAAACAGTGTGTTGACCGGATGATTTCTGAATTTGGTGATAAAGCCCCATCCAAAACCACAATTTATCGCTGGTTTGCTGAATTTCAACGTGGACGTGTCAAGCTCAGTGATGATCCCCGTCAAGGTCGTCCAAAAACTGAAGTCACCCAAGAAAACGTTGATGCTGTGCGTAAGCTGATTGAGGAATATCGACATGTGACATACCGCGAAATTCAGGCAACTTTAGACATTGGCATGAGTCAAATAAAAATAATCTTGCGTAAACAATTAGTTGTAAAAAAGTTCTTTTCCCGATGTATACCGCATTCGCTCTGTGAAGACCAAAAGCGGCTCGCGTTACTTGGTGCGTCAGAGCTCTCGAAAGATTCCACGCAGGATCCTCAAATGCTCAAACATCGTATCAGGTGACAAATCCTAGATATACGCGTAAAACAAAAAACCAGTCATGAGTTTGGGTGTTCGAAAATGAGTTAAAGCCAACAAAAATTGTTCGTTCACGGTGTGTTGCAAAAAAAATTGGTGGCCACGTTTGTCTCCAAAACCGGCCATGTTACGACTATTCCTCTTGAGGGACAAAGAACGGTTAATGCAGAATGGTATGCTAGCATTTGTTTGCCACAGGTCGTTTCTAAACTCCGTAAAGAGAACTGCAACCGCCGCATCATCCTCCATCACGACAATGCGAGTTTTCACACCTATAATTATTAGACCATCCACCGTACAGCCCCGACCTAAGCCCTAATGATTTCTATACTTTCCCTAAAATAAAGAATAAATTGCGTGGAAAGAGATTTTCATCACCTGAAGAAGCTGTGGACGCCTACAAAACGGCCATTTTGGAGACCCCAACTTCCGAATGGAATGGTTGCTTCAATGATTGGTTCCATCGTATGGAAAAATGTGTCAAATTTCGCGGAGAATACTTCGAAAAGTAATAAATACATTTTTAAATAGAAATGATGTGTCACTTCCTTGATTCCCGAAATTTTTAGTGCCGCTCGTACCACTTGAACGGTTGTCATTATCCCACGTTTTTTCCTAATTAGAATGGTCTGCTACTTGCTATGTTGATGTTGTTGAATGATTGTCTTGAATCAGCGTTAGAGTCGCTATAATCTCGTTCTTCAACCTCAGACTTGGCAATCTCATTTGAAGTGTCATGGTCGTATTCTATGGCGTGATTTTGATCCAACTCTCGGTCACTGATACTACTGTCACTTTCATTTTGATTCATTTTGAATGAGGCTGATGACGACTGAGGCTCATAACTAAAACATAACATACAGGGCCTATATATCGAAAAGTCTACCACTTCTATTAGACTAAAGCTATAATTAAATTAATAATTTTTAATCAAAGTTTTTATAAGCCATACTATAGTTATAATACGAATAGGTCTGCTCGTCCGGGATAGTACCACATTCGCACAGAATACCATCGTAAACTAGCAGCTTAATGCTGCTGTGTTTCGTATGGTGAGTGTAGAGAACCGGAGATCCTTTTTTACTGGATACGGAGCATTCCATCTTAGTCCTCAGGGTGACAACGCATCTGTATTTTGGTTTTTAATCGAGGATGTAGATGTCTATGGGTCCATATACTATCAGGTGGGCTGTGTACTCGCTTGTAATCCGTAGACTTAACAAAAAACTAACGCACATTGTGAGTATGGCAAATATCTATAATATATTCCTATGAACATGCAACGCTCAAAGCATATTATTTATTATCAGTATTAATCTTCCTTGAGCGTCACGGAGGCATTGTTATTTAGAATATGTTGCACATACATTTTCGAAAGATGCATATCTATGTATAGTATACCCCAACCTTGATGTCATAAGATGTTGATCGTACAGACATGGTGTTTCGGTTAACCCATCCAAATGTAAAGCAATAGTTATAGGTAGTAGCAGGATGTCAGCTAAGATTAATAACGATAACCTTTATCTCGTATTTTCAATGGACGTTGCTGCGAACTTGTAAATCTGTCAAAAATCTTGGATTACATATAGACCACAACTGAATCTGGGTAGTTCAAGTTGCTGAAATAAGCCGTAAATTACTTCCACCTTACGTTCTATTTGTCGTCTCAAAACTTTCTGCATTTAAAAACTAAATTTCTACTTATCCAGACATTGATATTGCCCATTATTGATTATGCGGGTGTGCTTGTTACCCAGATCTATATCAACATCTTCTCGAGAAGTTGTAGCGTCTTTTTAACAATTGCATTAGGTTGATTTTCGGCTTACGTAAGTGTATGATCATGTTTCCCAGTATCGATCTAAACCTAAATGGCTTTCTATTCGTCAGAGACGTAGCTCCCTAATTTTGTAAGTACTTTATTAAATTTTAAATGACCCCAATTCTCCTTCTTATCTTAAGGATAAATTTCAGTATCTGTATTATATTCACAATAGAGTTCTTTTATCCCAAAATCGTCTTAAAATTCTATTCCACTACATAAGAATATTCTCAATATTGCCAAAATTTCTCAAATCATTTAGGATTGACTTGTAGAGACTGCCATGAGGCATTAAGTCCGCCCTTTATATCCCTTATTATAAGGTGTATAATAAAGTTAAATAAATTAATTAAAATAAAAGGAAAGTTAAATATCCTACTAATATTACAAATGTGGAAGTTTGTTTGAATGTTTGCATGTTTATAGCTCAATCACGAAAAAATTACTGAGTAGAGCGGGGCTGCGGGTATGCTATGGTATGGGTGAGCTAGGTATTATAAAGCTCAATAAAGTTCTCAAAAATATTTCATATTTTTGTAGAATAAGGGTTACAAACGAGCAAATAGTCCACAAGTTGAAACTATGGCTTATAGGCTTCTTACATTTATTCTCGATTGAGGATCAAAATGCAGATGCGTTGTCACCCTTGACGACTAAAATGGAATGCAATAAACTCGAATCCAGTAAAAAGAGTCTCTGGTTTTCAATACTCACACAAAACATAGCAGTATGAAACTGCTATTTTACGCTGATGTTTTGTGAGAGCACGGTCCGATCCCGGTCACTGGTGTTTTGTGAGAGTACGGGCGACCCATTCGTGCTACTGTATACATGTAGCTGATTAAGAATTATAACTAGTCAAAGTTTCTTAATTTTGTCACTCACTGACTGACCGATCATCAAAACTCTAAGGCACTTCTAGTAGACAAAGAAACTTCAAATTTAGAACACAATTAGTATTTAGTGTATAAATTAATGAAAAACTAAAATATTTTTCAGTTTCGATCCAGTTTTCAAGATCCACCAACTGCATAAATAACTTTGTAATCCTATATAAGTATATGGAATTACAAAGTTACATTTGCATCGAATGAATCAGTGTATATTGTAACGCTTCCCCCCTCTCTCATATAATAAATATATTAGATATAATTAATTTACCCCTTTTCGATAAAAATTACATATGTGACCAGGATTAATAAATTATGTTTTGATCTTTCTAAATGATCTTTCTAAAGGTTTAATAATAGGCCGTTTGTAATATTTTGGCGTGATCGTCTTAGTTAGGACCCTTATTTACGTTGTGTTTGTTTAGTAACTTAATTCTTTTAGGTGTCCTTTGGAAAAATGAATATTCACTAGAGCAATTGAAAGCTGTTGGTAGTGCCTTATAAGCTAAGTGAACCCCGTTCACGAAGACAGGGCTCGAGAAAGGTTAAGAACGTAAAACGTCTTTATTCCACTTGTATCAGGTTGACATTATTACATTTACATTACATTTATTTAAAAAAATGTAGGGGAGGTACACGGCCCCACACACGCCGTGCACGGTGAGCGCCAACCATTTTGATGCACTCCCCCCGAAGGGAACGCTAATTCGGGAACTGGACCGTAGTCCACAGCAAAATAACTGGCGAACCAGTAAAAGAGGTTTGGCCCCTTGTTAGTGCGTAAGTACCAACATCGACCGAAGTCGCGCATGTCAATGCGTGTAAACGCCATACAGAATACGAAGGTCGGCGTAACCTCATGAGTCTACCGCTCACCTCAAGGGAATGGGGTCCCACGTTGTGCGGCTTTCGGCCGCAGCCTTGAGAGTCTCCTCAGATCCTCCCGCCAGCTACCACCCGCATGAGGTCGTCACATATGCTCCACCAACCAATACAACGGCAGATACAGCCAAAAGGCAGTTATAAGATAAGAGTAATAATTCGCCATCAGAAAGGTTTTGTGTCACTGACGTTGAGTAAATGCATTTTCGATCATGTTTGTCTCACCCACCAACAAGTTGCCTTCAATCATTCAAAGGTGGGAAAGTTACAGAGATATAATATTACTTTGTTATATAAAACATCGTGGAGGGCAGACAGTCTGCAGCCCCGCAATGAAGGGACCCGACTTGGGCAAAGCTACTTAGGTGTGAGTCAAACCAAGACGCAGAGAGCTCCATTGAAAATAGCGTCCCACCAAACAACCATCGCAGAGACGCAATGCTGCAGAACGCAACAAGCATCAATACGACTATCGTCGGGCTTACACCATCCCAAGGTCCCCCATACATCCCAGCAGAGATCACCACCCGCATACCTCCATCGACCAGAACCACAAGAGAGCGTCGAATCAGGCGCAGCACACCTGCAGATCCATCACAAGACGCAATACCGCAAGTAGCAGTAAGCATCAATGCAACTATCATACGGATGGCGGCCCCTCACAACACACCCACATGATCCCTATCGACTTTGGTAACAAAGTTGGCATTGTTGTTATATAAAAAATATCACCAACGTATCATAGTAGCACGCCACTAAGACGCAAATGAACAAAACTCAACGTATCATAGCGCTAATGTACTAAGACATGAAGTTGAGTATGCCTGTTACGCTTAAAAGTGCTACCAAACACACTCATCATCCCAATCCGATAGATAGACGACACATCGCTATGCGCAACGACGTCGTCCACAAACGGTATGGGTGTGCGATGTCCACGAGAAAGCCGTATTGCTACAACAAACCCGCTTACCACCGGCACTAAGATGTTAATTGTATACCTCCATCGACCAGAACCACAAGAATGCGTCGAATCAGGCGCAGCACACCCGCAGATCCATCACAAGACGCAATACCGCAAGTAGCAGTAAGCATCAACGCAACTATCATACGGGTGGCGCCCCCCTCACAACACACCCACATGACCCCTATCGATTTTGGTAACAAAGTTTGTATTGTTGTTATATAAAAATATCACCAACGTATCATAGTAGCACGCTACTAAGACGCCAGTGAACAAAACTCCACTTATCATAGCGCTAATGCACTAAGACATGAAGTTGAGTATGCCTGTTACACTTAAAAGTGCTACCAAACACACTCATCATCCCAATCCGAAAGATAGACGACACATCGCTATGCGCAACGACGTCGCCCACAAACGGTATGGGTGTGCGATGTCCACGGGAAAGCCGTATTGCTACAACAAACCCGCTTACCACCGGCACTAAGATGTTAATTGTATACCTCCATCGACCAGAACCACAAGAATGCGTCGAATCAGGCGCAGCACACCCGCAGATCCATCACAAGACGCAATACCGCAAGTAGCAGTAAGCATCAATGCAACTATCATACGGGTGGCGCCCCCTCACAACACACCCACATGACTCCTATCGATTTTGGCAACAAAGTTTTTATTGTTGTTATATAAAAAATATCACCAACTTATCATAGTAGCACACTACTAAGACGCCAGTGGACAAAACTCCACGTATCATAGCGCTAATGCACTAAGACATGAAGTTGAGTATGACTGTTACACTTAAAAGTGCTACCAAACACACCCATCATCCCAATCCGAATGATAGACGACACATCGCTATGCGCAACGACGTCGCCCACAAACGGTATGGGTGTGCGATGTCCACGGGAAAGCCGTATTGCTACAACAAACCCGCTTACCACCGGCACTAAGATGTTAATTGTATACCTACATCGACCAGAACCACAAGAATGCGTCGAATCAGGCGCAGCACACCCGCAGATCCATCACAAGACGCAATACCGCAAGTAGCAGTAAGCATCAATGCAACTATCATACGGGTGGCGCCCCCTCACAACACACCCACATGATCCCTATCGATTTTGGCAACAAAGTTTTTCATTGTTGTTATATAAAAAATATCACCAACGTATCATAGTAGCACGCTACTAAGACGCCAGTGGACAAAACTCCACGTATCATAGCGCTAATGCACTAAGACATGAAGTTGAGTATGCCTGTTACACTTAAAAGTGCTACCAAACACACTCATCATCCCAATCCGAAAGATAGACGACGCATCGCTATGCGCAACGACGTCGCCCACAAACGGTATGGGTGTGCGATGTCCACGGGAAAGCCGTATTGCTACAACAAACCCGCTTACCACCAGCACTAAGATATTAATTGTATACCTCCATCGAAGAACACAAGTCAGGGGTGTAGCAGTAGCTCAATGTACTATCATACGGTGCCCCCTCACCGACTCCTATCGATTTTGGCCAATTGCTCGTGAAGCAGCACACACGCCACCATAATATTCCTTTTCAAGTCCCTAATAAGGACTAGTCATTTTGCAACAGTACTAGGAGCAGTCGGTCACCCGACCACCCCACACAATGCTTATGTATCAAGGAGACCTCCTATAATATTGCTTTTGTATCATAGACCTTACTTTCATAAGTCATGCATATATAGGATTCGAACCCACAACCCTACTATTGTAATGCATATTAATCATAGAGGCCTTCTATAGTATTGCTTTTGTATCATAGACCTTACTTTCATAAGTCATTCATATATAGAATTCGAACCCACGACCCCTTTACTATTGTAATGCATATTAATCATAGAGACCTTCTATAGTATTGCTTTTGGATCATAGACCTTACTTTCATAAGTCATTAATATATAGGGTTCGAACCCACGAACCTACTATTGTAATGCAAATTCATCATGGAGACCTTCTATAGTATTGCTTTTGTATCATTTAGTTTAATATCATAAGTCCCTAATATAGGACTAGTCATTGTGCTACAGTACTTCAGGCAGTCGGGCTCCCGACCACCCCATATATATGTACAACTGCAGGTATGTACCTCCGGCAGCTTCCTCCATACAAGACGTCTATACGTGAACACCTTCCATAACTTAAGGAAAATTTTCTTTAATACATGAAGTCCTTCAACAACTTAAGAAATTTCCTCTATACGTGAACTCCTTCCACAACTTAGAAAAATTTTCTTTTATATACGAACACCTCCCATGACTTAAACAATTTTTAACAAATTTTCTAATTATCTTATAAACGTTATTTAACTTAATTTTATAATATTTTTTGACTTGTATTTCTATTATTTATCTTATTTTAAATATTTTTTCAAGTTTTTAAATAAATTTATTTATTATATTAACTTTATGTTTATTAATTTAACTTAATTGCTTAATATATATCTTTTAAGACTATTTTTGACGCCCCTTTATATTGAATTTAATTATTAATAATAATATTGGGCCGTCACATTATGTATAATAATGTAGATAGGTACGTTGTTGGTATTCAAGAAGAAGAAGGTACCGGAAAGGAAAAAAGTAGTACTATCTACATAAAGAAAGGAGATGCCATCAAAAACATAACTTGTAAAAAAAACCAAGTCTCGCAACTCAGTTCTTCTACCATAAAAAGTTGTGAGATCCATGTAATACCAAGTTGGATAATTTATTCTGTCCCTACTTAAGGGTCCTTCTGTTTTAAGTTATTACGTAATTAGCTAACCTAACAACCATGACCATATCAATGTTAAAAATCTTTTATCTATACATATTATAATAAATCTGTAGAAAAGTCGTGTCTGTAATTCTAATATTTCCTGGAAAAAACAACTCCACGCGACTAAATAAAGGATACTGAAGCCAAATTACTGGTTTTTAGAATTTTTGTTTGTCTGTCTGTCTTTAATACACAGACAGATTCTGTGTATTAAAGATTCACCCAAAAATACTGGACGGACCTCCATGAAATTTTGTATGCAGGCAGTTAGTGACCCGGGGCTACTTATAGGCTACTTTTTATCCGATTGCGGAGCTTAAAAAAGTAGGGTTAAATATTTTACTTTTTTTAGAATTAATTCAATTAATTTCCTATTATGTATGATTCTGTTAGCTATAAGCGGAATAACGTAGTGTTTTTTAAACGAATACAATAGTTATTGTTAATTAAAGTTTAAATTTTGTTTTAACTGTTATGTAATAATTTGAAACTACGCAAACGATCTACATTGTACGTTTCCGAAACAGCGCCATCTGTCACAAAAAGTAAAAGTAGTATTATTTAGCCTTCAGTTATCAGTGACTTACTAATAAATAAAATAACATAAATAACTTACATTTATACGTTTAAATAATTATATTTATTAAATGATTTGAAACTTCTAAGATTTATTTTCAGTTTTTCATTGTTTCATTTTAATAGTAATAATTTAAATAGATAATAGTGAAATCTATGAAAATTCAAATGGTTTTTAGTTTAATTACTAAGTACCTGGATGATCGAGCTTTGCTCGGTTTTAATTAAAAAGTTTTATGCAACTAGTTTAATTAAAATTTTCATATTTTTAAAAAATACTAAAAAAAGGGCTCGAAATAATAGATTTTCTCACAAAAGAAGGAAACTTGAAAAACAAAAAGGAAAAAAGCTGGGACCAAACATGGAACGCGAACCAAGGCATTACGATTTCGCGACCGCTCGCTATCCACTTGAGCTATTACGATCATTAACAAATTGTCAAAATTTACCTTCTTATATTGTATCAGTTTTTCATTGCGTGAAAACACGGACAAAAATACATTTTATAAAAATAAATCCTACCTAGATCGATTTATTGCCCCCGAAACTCCCTGGACACAACATTTTATGAAAATCGTTGGAGCCGTTTCCGAGATTCCGATTATATATTATATATATACAAGAATTGCTCATGAACTGATTAACATTGGTTTGCCTGCGATTATTGCAAAATTCGCATTACACTTATAATTTATTTAAAGATATTTTTGTATGCGTCGTGGCCAGATCGTAGAATTGATTTTATAATGAATATTAGATCATTACATGAAATTGTGGCATTTTGTGAAATTTCAGTCAACAGACAGTGTATTGACCATATCGTCGATTAAATGGAAAAATGACATTTTTCAATTTTTTTGAAAATAAGATTATTACATAAAACGAGCCTACTATCAAGATTATTTTGTATGTAAAAACGACACTTTAAAAAGTTCACGCCAAGTTCACTAGATGTCGCAAGTGTCATTTCGATTCTCTGTGGTCATCCGCCATTTTTATTGTAGAAAAATGTTTCTCTGTCATTTGCCATCGGCCACGACACTGAATACACGTGCGTCTTTGAAGAAAAGTGACATTTCCCAAAAAAGTGTTTGGATAAGACTATAAAAGGTAAGAAATATTATAGAAAAATGTATTTCTTTGAGAAATTACCTTGTTTCTTTAAAATTTAACTATAACTGTGACAATATCTTTAATAGAAAAAGGACATTTTTTAAAATGTGACTACAATTTGTGAAATGGAGTTAATGAAACATGACATATTTGGACAAATGACATTTTTCTATATAGTTTCTGCACATTTAGTTGCATGAAGTTTATCAGAAAAATGTCAAAATTTTTAATATGACTGTGTATTTATGAAAAACATTTTTTGTATGGATTTTGTAAAGTAATGACGTTTATCTTGTAAAAATAAACGCATTTTATGAGATCTTAGCGTTAAAAGTTCAAAATTATTTATGTTTTAATTAATAATTATTATACTATTTATTGATTCTATTATTTGATATTTTTTATTTATTGCTTTTTAGGGTTTCGTAGCCGAATGGCAAAAAACGGAACCCCTATAATTTCGTCATGATGATGATGTCTGTCTGTCCGTATGTCACAGCCATACGACACTATAAGGATTACACAGTTGAACTTGGTAGGTAGATGTGTTCTGTAAACCTACACATGCGGCTGTCGGATAGGTTTTTAAAAATAATATGGAGGTTCTTAAAACCCTTAATGGGTGAGTCCGACCCGCACTTGGCCGGTTTTTTATTTATTGTTTGTGTCTGTTTTATTATTATAAGCAGAAATGGTATCAAAATGTAAATCATATTTTACAATTTAAATAATATTACATTGGCTTGATTAGTTTAATTCTTTGTTTTAGGATGAAGCGAGGTGAAAAAATAATAAAAATGATTATGTCCAACGGACTTTCTGAAGAGAATCTAGAGAAGATTGAAGAAGAGATATCTAATGTATCTGAAGTAGTTGTCCAGGGCCATTTCTCAGCTAGTGAGAATATAGAACCATTAATTATAGTATCCACATCTAAATTTTGTGAGATTATTGACGTTGACCCACTGCAAACTAATTTAAATTCCATACGCACTAGATTGTCTAATTTGAATAACAATGTCCAGACACCGAATCCTATTAGCAACAATTCTTTTTCGGATTCACAAATTACTCCATACCTGCCGAATGATCAATCTGGGCCAAGTAGGTTTATTGTGCGATCTCCCGTAAGTGATTCAGCATCAGAATAAAGTACTGACGTAAGCTATTAAGAAATTGTGGAAAAACGTATATATCGACATCAAAGTCACAAAAACAAATGCCAGAAATACAAATGAAACCAACATGTACTGAAAAATGTAAACTAAAATGTTATAACAAGTTTAGTGAGGAGAAGAGGCAACTTACTTTTATGAATTTTTTGAGAATGGGAGATTTAGATAAGCAGCGTCAATTTATCAATAAACATGCAACTGCAATTAAACCGAATTACAGATATATTCGCGAAGGAAGTACAAGAAAATATTATAACCATGCATTTAATTTTGAAGTTGACAGATAATTCAAGTTTGTAAAACTTTTTTAAAATACTCTGGGTATATCCGACAGACCAATAAGAACAGTAATTTCAATGCAAAACTCTATAGTTGGGGGTTTTCTGAAAGATGACAAAAGAGGGAAGCATGGTAAACACAATAAGATTGATACTGCAATTATTGATGGGATTAAAGAACATATCAATTCTATACCTAGAATTCAAAGTCATTACTGTCGAGCTAGTACGAGCCGGGAATACATTGAAGGAGGTCTCTCTATTGCACAATTACATAGAGACTATGCTACAAAATGTCATGTACAGAAAATGTTACTCATGTTGATTATCATATATGTATATTACAATATATTTACCCAAAGAGTTCAATATTTCATTTTGGTCTCCAAAAAATGATCAATGTGAGGATTGCGCAGCTTATAATAATGCAGAAGATAAAGAGCCGTTAAAAACCAAATACGATTATCATCTAGAAGAAAAAGATTTAGTAAGAAAAGAAAAAGAGTTGGATAAAGAAAATACCAAAGGAAAATGCATAACTGCTGTCTATGATTTGCAAGCCGTAATGCTGTGTCCAAGAGGTGATGTTTCCAATTTTTATTATATTTCAAAACTTAATGTTCTGAACTTTACTATTTACGAACTTGGATCCAAAGACGTAAACTGTTACGTTTGGCATGAAGGTGAAGGTGGGAGAGGAGTCAATGGAATAGGATCCTGCGTTTTAAATTATTTAAGAAGCCTACAAGAAAATATTAAGGATGATTTTGAAGCTATATCTTATAGCGACAACTGTTGTGGACAACAAAAAAATAAGTGTATGATTGCAATGTATATTTACGCAGTCACATATTTAGAAAATTTAATGGCTATTACCCACAAATTTCTAATAAAGGGCCACTCACAGAATGAGAGAGATTCCGCACATGATAGAGGTAATATTTTGAAATCTGCACCTATTTACGTCCCGGAACAATACATAACTTTGATTAGAACGGCTAGAAAAAAAAGGAAATTCATACAGAGTCCATGAACTAAATCATGAAAGTTTCTTTGACATTAAAAAACTCGCAGACGGTGTTGGATCAAATTAGTCAATCAATGAAGATAGAGAAAAGGTAAAAATGGGGGATATTAAAGTTATTAGAGTGGAAAAAATTCATAATGATCGGTTCTTTTATAAGAGTTCTTATAAAGAAGACAGCTTCAAAACTGTACTGGTCAAAACTAGAACTAGCAAGATAAAAAAAAATTGAGTTCAGAATTACAACTGTATTAACAAAATTACCTGTAATGAAACAGTAAGAAAGCAAGTATACTTACACTTATAGAAAAAATATAATACCTAGATTTTATAAAAACTTCTATGAAAATCTGTGACTTTCATAGAAGTTTTCATAGAAGTTTTTTTGATATTTTTCTATTTTACCTCTTATTGTAATTTTTCTAGAAGAGTTTTGATTTTTAGACCACTTTTAATTGAGAAGAGATGTTTTAATTTAATGTTTTAATTCTATATTCATTGGTAGTATTTTTTTTGTATTTTAATTGTATCTAAAAATCAAATAGTACCTCTATTTTATTTTTAGATACAACTTTTAATTAATAGAAGACTAATATTTTTGTTTTAAACAGTTTACTGAAACAAATATTTTATTTCTATTTACATATTTATTTTAGGTTTAAATAAAAAAATAGCGTTAATTTTAAGATAGGGGTTTGTTAAAGAATCTTATTTCATTACAAGTAATTTTAAGTGGATTTGCATCCTATAAAAATCTCAAATTGTAAAAGAAATTTACTTAATAAAACTATTTTTCCATTATGAAGTTATTTTTTTCGAAAATCCGTGCTTGTAATATTTATTTTTTTTATGTAGAAAAAAGACATTTCTTGCTAAAATTGATTCTATTTCAAAAATAAATAAATAATACAACACCTAAATCCCCATGTAAATACCTTTTAAATGATATAATGACACTTATATATAAATGTAACACTTTTAAAGAAAAAGTAATTTTAATGAAATTAAAAACTTCAAATGCTTGCTACTGCTACTGTAAAATTTGTAGTTTTTGAATTTTTTCTATTTAACCGACGATGATAAGGCTTGACCAAATCGATGAATAAACATTGTTTGAAGAAATTGAGAATTAAACCCAACATTGCTTTTACATAATATTCCAATTATATCGTAAAATAGTTTCACTGCTCACCGCTAGCGGCGCTTATAGCGCTTTTTTTAACAGAGACAGAATTTTTAACAGAATCGACATAGCTCTACGTCTCATTGCGAACATTTAAATAATATACCTATATAAATGTTCGCGGCTTTGAGGTAGCTAAAGGATCACCCCAGCCGTATATTAATCTACTATCGCTGATATTAGATGGTGCTTTCGTATGGTATTGTTGCGTGCCTAAGTTGACGTCTGGCACTAGCGCCATCTGTGTCGGGTAACAGAGCGAGGAGAGCTTTCCAGAAAATGACATCACTAATCTTTCAACCGACAGCGCCATCTAGTATCGAAATGAAGAACTAAGCTTTCTAGAAGCCCGACACTCGAACTTTCGGCGCCTGGTCGATTGGCGCGCGTGTTTACTTGAATATTCTGGATGTTTAGTTGATAATGTGTTTTAAAAGCGCTGCAAGATGCGATCGAGGCAGTATTAAATTTGGCGAGACAAGCGAAGCTTCGGAGCGAAATAAAGTGAATCAGTGTGGTTAATTATTAGTGTTTTAAGTTTTAATTAGTGTAAAGTGAATTAAAGTGTAAATTTTGGTAATTCAATCGACAGTTTTTATTGTTACGAACCTCAAGCTCGTAACAGAATTATTTCGAAACGAGAATTGACTTCGTAGATTTAATTGTATATTGAGGATAATTTTGACAAACGTTGACATAATTATACGATTCACCCCTATTTCTCACGGGTGATTCCTGGATATCGGTTGCAGTGCCACCTACCGGATATAAAATCTAAACCAACTTATAAATCTTAACCATACAAGGACCCACTTGAATACACACAAAAAATTTCATCAAAATCGGTGAGTTTTAGCGAGACTATCAGAAATTAATTGGTTTTTATATTTATGGATTACTTTAGTGTGCATGTATTATATATATATATATATATATATATATATATATATATATATATATATATATATATATATATATATATATAAACCTTCCTCTTAAATGATTCTGTCTATTGAAGGAAACCTCATCAAAATTCGTTGCGTAGTTCAAAAGATGTAAGCGTACAAACGGTGGAAAGCGACTTTGTTGTATACTATGGAGAGATGGTCAGTAATAATAGGCTATCATGAAATGATTGCGATATTTGAAGTGGTCCAGCACTTCATGATAATATGATCAATTCTACGATCTGGCCACATTTATATAACTTGAGAGTTTTCGATTTCATAGTTTTAATCTAAAAATAGCGTCATCTATTTTATATTTACTGCTATTGAACTCATAATAACTAACTGATAACATTAAATGTAATGCTACTGAATACCTATTCTTGCAGGATCAAAAACTTAAAATATCCAGCCATTATCGGGATGATTTACCGTAATTGACATTGATATTTTATATATAGATTGACTGTGTATACAAAACCGTGATTAAAAGAGAAACTTTTTAGTAGTTGGGTGTATATCGGTATAGCAATAATTTCACTAACTTCCTTTGGTATTAAGTTATCCAATGTAAGTTTTTGTCTCTATTTGATGGATTAGTAAAAATATAAGCAATTATTTTATAGTGCCAATCAATATTCAATAGGCCAATGATTATATCATTAACAAATATTGCAAATAAAGAGTCTGCCGTACTTTAATGGAAGACAACGAAGTTCGACATTATTTGGTCAAAATTAAATTACCTTTTATGAATAAATGCAAAGAGTAAAAAGTAAATAATGTAACTTTGAATTAAAGATAATTACCCTTATTATATATACCTCGGAAGTCATGACCGATATAAAAAGTGACTGGGGTTGCTAGACGTAAGATGCAATTCTAAAAAATCTACGTCTAATAATCTTTAAGAATTTAAAAGATATCACTTGACTAACTAACGTGACAACTAGGCGTCTCTACAAGGTGTCCAACTTTGTGGATTTTGGTATGGAGCAGTATAACCCACTTTCTCCTACTGTGTCTTAAACGACACATCCACAAAGAAAAATAAAAAATATGTGTGGGTAGTTTTTAATTTTTTCTTCTACGTCGATTGGTGCTTGAGAAACTGCTCTTTAAATGTGCATTAGTGGGTGCGTTTGGCAGAAAAAAGCGCTAGCAAGCGCTTACAAGCGCTAAAATAGTTTTCGGCCAGGACACGATTGCTACTTCAGTAGCGCTGACACAATCCGCCATTTTGCTTATTTAATTTGTTTGTTTTGAAGTAGAGTTTATAAGTTGTTTTGTGCAATATTAGTTTTAAGTAACATAATGACATGATAAACATATACATGTTATTAAAAATTCATGATTGGTAAGTTTTTAATATGAATACTTTACAAACATATATTTAAATTAGGTTAGATTCCCCGGTTAAAACTAACATCGTGTCCTGGAGGAAAATAGCTACTTACGATTTGACAGCGCTTACCGCTTACGATCGCCATTTTGCTTACAAGCGCTTGCTAGCGCTTTTTTCTGCCAAACGCACCCAGTGATTGTGAGCTACACTTCTTAATTATTGTGGAAAATAACTTGAAATATTCAGGATATTGCAATGGCTAATTCAAGGTAAGTGTATATATTTTTTATATAGCATATCACAAATGTATTTGCATATAAGTATATCATATTTGATCCCGTAGGTTACTCAATGTAAAACAATTGAAATAATTTTAGGTTATTTTATTTGTAATTTTTTCAAATCATTTTCATTTTCCGTAAAAGACACAGTAGGAAAATGAACCACTATTATTGAGGTCACTTGTCTTAATTACAGGAAGTTTAATTGATAGAATCAGGCGTTACTTTGCGGAAATCCATTATAATAAAAAATAAAAATATAAATTTCTTTGCAACTTTCCGCTAAACATATAAAATGATGTGTCTTACCTGGATTGAAGCGCACCTCCCGCCCTCCCTCAATTGCATACACTCGTCTAAACTATTCGTCGATGGTGTGTCTTGCCTGGAATAGTGGTATTGAGAGTAGTGGTGCTTGGTCTAGTGGTGACGGAGTTAGTGTATGCAATTGAGGGAGGGCGGGAGGTGCGCTTCAATCCAGGTAAGACACATCATTTTATATGTTTAGCGGAAAGTTGCAAAGAAATTTATATTTTTATTTTTTATTGCAGGAAGTTTGGAAAGCAACTTTCTCTTAATGAGATTATTGAGGAATTGGCGCAAAATGATGATGACATCCCAGAATCTATTACAATAATGCCACCGAAAAATTGTAATGCTGAGGTAACGGATGAAGACTCTGGAGATGAAGACTTGGTGTCACTTCAAAACTTGCCGGGATCTCAACTAAGGCCTGCTGCTGAGGTCCAGTATGGCAACAGCTGTGATGATTTGGAGAGTGATGATGATCTATCATTAGCCGAAGTAAACAAAAGGTGACGTCTAAATTTTGAAAATGAATGTGCTTCCACATCCCAAGCCTCGCTTCTTCAAGGACAAATAGATGATCCGGTTTCACCTGCTGTACCAGTACCTTCTACTTCAACAAATGCTCCAACTATGATCAACTTCAAAAATACTAAATATACTTGGAGTTCAACAGATATTCAGCCTACGCACAGTGATTGGCATAACCCACAGCGTCCTGACCAGTATGGTCAGGACGCTGTGGTGGTGGTGTGGTGCAATAAAAATCCCATTGATTACTTTGATTGCATGTTTGACGACGTGGTTTTGAATATTCTTGTGGAATTTACTAACTTATATGCTATAAAGAACAATAAAGAAGGTAACGTGACAGCAACGGAGATGAAATATTTTTTGGGATTACTGTTGTATAGTGGATACGTGGTTATTCCTAGACGAAGTATGTACTGGGAAAATGCTCCAGACTGCAGTGTACCATTTGTCTCATCAGCTATGGCAAGGAATAGGTTTAATTTTATAGTATCCCATTTACATTGTTTCAACAATTCGCAACTCAATGAGAGAGACAAATTTGCGATGTTAAAACCTCTCTTTGATGTGCTAAACTCGAATTTTTTGAAGCATGCTCCTTTACAAGAGTGTCACAGTATCGACGAAGCTATGGTCCCATATTACGGTGTGCATCCATGTAAACAGTTTATAAGAGGCAAACCCATTAGATGGGGTTATAAGTTCTGGGTTGGAGCAACGCGTCTGGGCTACGTTTTATGGTTTCAACCGTATCAAGGACAATAAGGATGCACCGATACAAAATACAAAAGTCTCGGTTTGGGTGCCAGTGTTGTATTGGAGTATGCTGATGAGCTTCGTAAGATAAATGCAGAAGCTCCATTCCATCTGTTCTTCGACAACTTTTTTACATCTGTCCCACTTATAGATGAACTTCGGACGCACGCGGTGAAAGCTACAGGCACCGTAAGAGAGAATAGAGTGTCAAAATTGCCCATTGCCCAATAACAATGAACTCAAAAAAACTAACCGTGGGACGTACAAATACAAATCTACAAGAGCTGAAGAAATTGACGTCTGTAAGTAGAATGATAATAGTATAATTACCGTGGATTCCAATGCTATAAAAGTATTACCCGTCAACAAAGTCAAAAGATTTTCTCAGCAACAAAAAAAATATGTGTAAGTGGATCAACCTGCAGTTGTGAAGGCATATAACGAAAATATGGGAGGTGTTGATCGTTCTGATCAAAATATTAGCCTTTACAGGACAAGTATTTGTGGTAAGAAATGGTATTTCCCACTTATCACTCATTGCCTTGATATAGCTACACATAATGCTTGGCAATTATACAAGGAAAATGGAGGAGTTTGGGATCATCTGAAATTTCGCAGAAATATTGCTGTAAGTCTCATTGAAAACAATAAGAAGATTGACGGTCACAAAGGTGGACGGCCATCACAATTCAATGGCCATTTAGTAAGGTATAGAGAAGACCGTTTGAGATGCGCCTTCTGTCACAAAAGTGCAAACTTTTATTGTGTCAAATGCAAAGCTACACTACACCCAAAAACATGCTTTGAAGCGTGCTTATCATACACCCTAGTTATTTTGTTTTATAGTTATTTTGTTCAATTTTAAGTTTAATTGTTTTATAAAAATAATTATAATAAAGTTATATTATATAAATGAAACAGTGAGATATCATTATTATAAATTTTTGCCTTTGCAAAATAACTCCCTTTTCTAATGATTGGTAGTAGTAGATTCTCCTACTGTGTCATTAACGACACACCATTTCCCGGCTTTCCCGGGATAGTGAGATTTTTTTAAACATCTTTTTGAGATTACTTGGAGCCTAATTGCATATCATATGAAATTTTATTTCAATGCTATGAAAAAAGTTTGCTCAGGAGTAAGTGGGTTAATGATGTTCTTCAACGGAAGCCCGCGCGAGCGAAGCCGCGGGTAAAAAGCTAGTGTTTTGAATATATAGATGGATTAAAAAGAATTAGACAACGCCGAGCTATAAGCAGCGAAACTGAGTCGCTCCGCGTCCTAAAAATCAAAGTTGTGGTAAAAAGTTTGAATTCAGTGCCGAGTTACACCTTAAAAGACGCGAAATAACGTGTACTTTATAAAAGTGTAATTAGTTTTAGCCCGACGAGTGTTTAAACCCAAAATCCTGGATTTTTCGGTGCACGGGTACAGAAGTTATAGGCGAAAAACCAAAAACACGTGTGACCCCCCATTTTAGCGCATCTAGTGAACAAACTAATAAACTGACTGTTGTGAAATTTAAAATTCTTTGAATCATAACTTTATTTTTGGTGATATTTTTGTGAACATTGTTCACTGACTCAATTCTGTGTTAAGTTGGTTTTGAGAGTAGCTATTTTTAGAATGACTGTATAAACATTGAATATTTAGATTATAACACATTGTGTAAACTTGCCAGCATCGCAAAGCGACCCCGTACCCTCCCGGCTTTGGCCGAGGAGGTCAAGGACTTGGATTTGTTTACAAATTAACAATCTGCGTAAACACTGCTATCAGCGAGGGAAAGAGCGTTTCCGCGGCCACTAAGAAGCTCATCAATCTGGCCATGGAGGAGATAAGACGTTCCACCCGCAACCTAAACACCGTTATTGCGTCAACAACCCCATCTGCACTAGGAGAAATAAAGGAGGAGTTGCTTTCATGCGTGAAAAAAGAAATGGCAGACTTCAAAAAGATGGTGACTGCCTCACAAGCGCGACCATCTTATGCCCAAGCAGCTGCTTCCACTTGTGGTGGCAGGACTCCTGCGATTAACAAGACCTCTCCACCCTCCATCCTCCCGGTGACCAAACCAGCTATTATAGTCAGCTCAACCGAACAGTCGAAGACACCGGAAGAAGTAATCAAGAAATTTAAAACCAGCTACAGTTACAGGGAGTCAACTTACGCACCAGCCCGCATCCAACGTGTCTCCAATAATAAGCTACGTATCGAATTTGACAATCAGCAACAACGCGACGACACACTCTCTCGGCTAGAGACATCTGATGAGGTCAAGGCCGAGCCTGTGCGAAGCCTCAGACCCATGGTTATCCTCAAGGGGATATCTAAAGACGTGCCAGTTGAGGACTTAGTGAAAATCAAACGCCACCAAAACACAGAACTTGCGGAGATTGCGAACGACAGCATCGATCTCAACGACACATATTTATCGCTCAGATTCAAGCGTAATAATAGGAATGAGAACTTATATAACGCAGTTTTCCTAGTAGGTCCAAAATTTTACAGAAAGATGATGATATGGGCCGCGTATGCATCGACCACCAGCGAATCCACCTGGAAAATTTTTCACCCTTTCTGCAATGTCATAAATGCCTACAGTTTGGACATATGAAGACAAGATGCACCTCACAAGAGAGCTTCTGCTCCCACTGCGCCAGCAATGAACACCAAATCAGTGACTGCCCCGTGAAAAATAATCCGAACACTGCAAAGTGCCACAACTGCCACTCACATAACACACAATTCAACGCCAAAGCAGATATCAAACACCCAGCCAATTCGGACTCCTGTCCAAGACTTCGTGCCATGAGGGACAGAATCGCCAACAGAGTAGACTACGGATCCGCTTAAAAAAATTAAAGCTTTTGTATAAGTATTATAAAGATTTAATATTATTTTATTTTATTTAATTTTCTTATTTTAATTTTAAAAAAATCTTTCAGTCTATTTCTAAGTTCTGAAAACAATATACGTATTTTCTTTGTTGTTTTAACTTATTTTGTATTTTTCCTATATAAGTTTAGATTATACAGTAAATTAAAAAAAACCCTTACTATTTCATTATTTTATTCTGTATGTTTTTTTTATATATTATTTCTTATTTTTAACTCGTCCGTGCTAATTTAATTCGATGTGATCTACTTTTTATTACTTCTTTGTAAGTACTATGTATAACATATTACTGCCATGTGTCAAACTAATTTGAAAACATTTTTTTATAACACTGTGTAAATATATCGTAAACTAATTACACTAAGAAGAAGTTAAATTACCTCAACCATGTATCCAATTGCAGTGTTGGTGGTGCCTTCTTCTTAGCATTATTAAATAACATTTTATTACTGCAGCTCCGTGGAATGGGTTAAATCATCGTTCTCATGTATCAAATAGCAAGAAGCACGATGCCCCTTTCCAATAGAGCATTAAATAATCTTAGGTTTGATTGCCACCTAGGATATTTGATTGGCAAATTGTAAAATTATCGTGTAAATATTTTCACTAAATTAAGTACGCTAAGAAGAGGTTAAATTATCTCAGCACAGTATCCAATAGCAGTGCTGCGGTGCCCGCTTCCGAATGTATTTCATCAATATTTATGTTTCGTAGGACTAAAGATTGTGTTAAATCATCGCGCTCATGTATCCATTAGCAAGAAGCGCGGTGCCCCTTTCTACAGTGTATTAAATAAACTTAAGATAAAGTTTTAACTTAAGTTTTGATGTAAAATGTAAGGAAACCACTTCGCAGTATCAAATAGCAGCTATGTGCTACTCCTTCCTTTGCGTTATAAAATTAATAATGTTGTGATTAAATTTGCACTCTTAAGCTTTTAAATTGTAATATGTGATATCAAATAAAATTATTAAAAAAAATATATAGATGGACTTGGCAATCGCACTAAGCAATCTAATTTAATATAATATGTATTACTTGTGAGATACAGTGTTTTCATGCGATGGCATGTAAACACAATGTATCTCACAAGTAGTAAACTCAGAATATGAGTGGCAGCAAGCGGCACAAGCAGCACACAACATTAACGACGTTGGAGCGAATATTACAAACGAACGCACCACCTGTTATTGGTTTTGCTCTCTAGAAATTTCAAACTGAAGATTGAACCCCGTGGTCGTCCGAAAACCTTGGTCGACAATGATGAATTAAAGGCGAAGCTGAAGGTACTCAATCTACGGCTAAATTACCAGCAGCTTTCGACGTTAGTATTAAAATAGTAATGGTCCATTTGTGTCAAATTGGCAAGATAAAAAAGAAAGCTTGACAAATGGGTGCCCCATGAACTCAATGACCACCAGGCGATGTACGCATCAAGAAGTGCTTCGCGCTGCTCAACAGGCACACAAAAGAAGAATTTTGAACCGCATTGTACCTGCAACGAAAAATGGATTCTGTTTGGCAATTGCAAGCGGTCAGCAAGTTGTTTGAATCCTGCAAATTAGTATACAGGCAACTGAACAGAAAGATCTCCAAATGCATGCGGCGGGCCTTACGCAACTTCAAAAAAACCCGTATTGAAGCAGAGATCGAACCAGGGCTTCAAAGTCTTTGCCAGAGATCTGTTTGCCAGAAAGAGGCAACTGTCAAAGCTGAATACCGAATGTGGCAGCATCATTTCCGGGACACCTGATATTTTAAGTGAGATTAAGAGATTCATCATTGGAGCCACATGCAAGTGTTAGTTCGACACTATTCCGATGATATCCCGGACGTCAGTCTGAGCGAGATTAGAATGGCTCTCTAGCACCTTAAAAACGGCAAGTCCCGGGGCGAGGATGGAATTACAGCAGAGCTTCTGAAAGCGGATGGAAAACCGATACTTAAAGTCCTTTGGCAGGTTTTTTATTCCGTTCTCCATGGTGGCACTACTCCGTAGGCGTGGAGCTGGACTTCATGCCTGGACTCGGCTGGGTAGCATTCCGGAGATTACGATAGACCTTTTCGTCAGACACACCTCAAAACTTCAATACCCGATTGTATAACCATTGCGTGTTGCCAGTGATGACCTATGGATCTGAGACATGGTTTCATTTCATTTCATTCACTGCTGGCCCTATTACAAAGCTCAAAGTTACGCAGCGAGCTATAGAGTACGTGCGTGCGTGTGCGTGCGTGCGTGCGTGCGTGCTTGCGTGCGTGCGTGCTGTGCGTGCGTTACAAAGCTTCTATTTTATTTATGTGTATATGTATGCTACAGTTATATTAGTAATATAGTTGTAGCCGACCGGAGAAGGACCACGCTCTCACAGAATACCAGTGTAAAATTGTAGCTTAATGCTGCTGTGTTTCGTATGGTGAGTATAGAGAACCGGAGACCCTTTTTACTGAAAACGAGGCGTTCCATCATAGTCCTTACGGGTGATAACGCATATCTGCAATTTGATTCGTAACTGAGGATAGATGTAGATGTCCTTGGGCCACAGCAACCACTTACCATCATAGTCATAGTCATAGTCATAGTCTTTATTGCAATCAAATGGTTACAATAGATGTTATATTTAAAAAAAAATCCGCATTTGAACCCAGTTTGGGCTTAGCAATTTTAAAAATATTAATTATTATTTTTAAACTACAATATTAGATTTCATTAATACATTACATTATTAGATTATATTATGTTAAAATTCTGTTAATTTAATTAAATTCATTTTCAAAATGTCAAGTAAAAAATAATAATTATTATTATAAATAAAAATAAAATTAAGTAAAAATAACAATTGAATAACAAAATTAAATTAAATTAGATAGGCACAGGCCGAATGTGTCAGGTGGAAGGTGTGCTCGTTTGTCACTGTATCCTATAAAAATATGAAAATTGTTCACTGTGAAGATAAAATACAAAATTTTCCTTTAAAATTTAGCATCCTGTTGATTCATTTAGTTAGTAAATTCAAAGCTCTTAAGATCATACGTTTTCTCGGAATTTTAACTGATATAAGAATGTGATTATAAATATTTCGAGATCACAGAGAGCACATTACGTATGCTATCTCTGTGATCTTGGAATAACTTTATAAATTTTCGGTACTTTTAGAGGTTTTACTGCTATGCAAAGAACCGTTGGGATGAATTTTTGTACGTTGATATTTAAATACATACATTTTTCAGATAAAAATATGAATTACACACACACACACACACACACACACACACACACACACACACACACACACACACGACACGCACACGCACACGCACACGCACACACGCACACGCACACGCACACGCGCGCGCGCGCGCTCGCACGCACGCACGCACGCACGCACGCACGCACGCACGCACGCACGCACGCACGCACGCACGCACGCACACACACACACACACACACACACATATATATATATATATATATTTACTTAGTTCATACGAATATTAATGAATATATACGTCTCTTAGTAATGTATATGATGTACATGGGTGGTTCATTTAACAATCATTGCCTTTAATACATCGCTCACGATACAACTTTTTAAAAGCACCAGATAAGTATCCAAAAAATAATTATTATATATATACTTCCACGGCAAAAGATTTGAGTACAGCAAAAGAAAGAATTGATGGATCCCAGTGTTCTATTTCTTCTATGCGTAAAGTACTCATAGAACTTGGGTACAAGTACACACAAGCTCCAGATGGTCGTAAACAATTGATGGAAAGGACTGACATCGTTTGCCCTCAGCTACAATTCCTAAGAAAACTCAATACCCTGAGAGATAGTGAAGACACTCGACCAAGAATTTATTTAAATTAGACTTGGATTAACCAAAATCACAGACCCAAACTAATTTGGCTTGACAAGAATGGACAAGGCGGCTTAAACACAAAAACGGGAAAGGGGGGCAGACTAATTGGTAAATATTCTTTCATATTTTATGTAAAAAATACGACTTAATAATAATTTAATACAAAATATGATATTCATTTCATTATATTGTTTCAGTTAGAACCAGATGGGTATTCTGTGCTGTGAAGTCTCAGAAAGAGGACGACCATTCAGAAATGAATGTCGAAGCCTTCACATACTGGTTTACAAAGCTGCTGCAGTCTTTAAAAACCATCAGTCATCATAATGGATAACGCAGCCTACTACTCCCAGCAAATAAATCGACATCAGCTAACAAAAACAGTGAAATTCAGGAGTGGCTCCGCCAACACAGGATTGAATTTAGTGATAGTGAGCCGAAACTATTACAAAGGGTATTTTAGATTTAATTATTTAAAGTTACAACACATTTGTTTTCTTAAGTATTTAGTTGAATATACAAACGTTATATTTACAGGTGCAACCGAACCGAGCAGAAAAAATGAACGAATTGGATCAGTTAACTTTGGAGTCAGGACACGAAGTGTTTCGATTACCATCTTACCATTACCAATATAACCCAATTGAGTTGGTATGGGCTCAAGCAAAAAATGAAGTTGCCACCAAAGACAGCACTTTTAAAATTGCAAACGTCGAAGTTTTACTGCATGAAGCAATTTCAAACGTTTCGCGAAAGAACTGGGAAAATTGTGTGAAGCATACAGAAAACTCCAAGAGGAAGACTTGAATAAATCTCATCTGGCAGAAAATATCGTAATTCACGTGGATGACGATGACTCTGACGATTCTGATGTAAAATTTTAATGTAAATAGTTTTAGATTTAATTTTAGATATAAGTAATTATCTTCATATTTATATTTGTTTTTAATATAACTTGTTACATTCCAAAAATTTGTACTTATAGTTTTTTTAGTAAATAGATACCTAATTAATAATTCATTTTAAATCATTATTATTCTTATTTTAATAAATACGTTGTTTTATCTATTTTTTTATTTTTTATCACTAACCCACATAATGACAAAACTGAATACAATATCCATAATGCTTATCGATAACAATAATGCGCATCACTATGCTCGCCCCTAAGACCCGTGAGTAAGGGAGAGAGAGAGAGAGCGAAATACTTCGATGATTTATAACCTAAACTGCACGGACAAAATAATTCTAGCATAGTATAGTGGGTACTTATCCGATGTTTTCGGGCAAGAGTTTCAAAAGACGTGATAACAGCCTGAACTGTAAAGGAGTTACCACAGAACTCGGTGAAGCGAACTTCTGCCGCTAAATAACAGCCTGTGCACACTACACACACGAAAAGTTATAATAAAACCAATAACTTGCTGGTTTGTCCAGGTTTTGATTTTCTAAGAACTTTCAGTGTCACCCTCTTAATCACAGAGTCCTATCTTCTTCTGATGTTAAGCAGCAGTGTATTCGTTCCTACATCTTCAGATCGTAGCCCAGTTGGCTTCGGTCTGAAGGTTATAAAGAGTCAGTATAAACAGAAACATCGGTAGCCCTCTTTGTTTGAATTAGCTTGCAAGTATCCATGAACTATAGTAGTCACTTACCAACCACTTGATGGTATAGTACTAGGTCTAGAGAAAGAGACTAGTATCACTGCGACCTGAAAAATTATTGTGATGGCTATAGTTCACTGCTTAGCCCTATGTCTTCAATGAATAGGAGTTGCTTAGCTGTGAGCAATTGTACTTCTTCTGGGCGGTGTACATAATTTCCTAGATGAATGTTACATTTGCGCATTAAGGGTCCGTAATCAGTTAGGATGTGCAGAGGCGTTTCTTCCGTTATGGAAAAAAATTTTACGATCAAAAGCCCGGATTAAGGATTAAAAATGTTTTATGCGTAGTGTGTCAGACCAGATCTTAAGTGATTTATTTGTGATAAAGAGTTTCAAGAGTCAATCGGACTACGCTTCTTGAGATTACACAAAATGGCTCAGGTCCAAATTGTGCACTCTTTGCACCCAAACCGTGCAATTAACCTAACCCGTACGAGTTTGTCGGTAAATGCATTGCCTACAATACCCGCGTGACCTGGAATCTTAAGACGACCCTCTTGTTATATCCCAGGACGTTTAAACGGTTCACGCAATCTCCAACTAGCTTCGAGTTCACTATGTTTGACCTCAGTTTTAGTAACGTACCGTAGTTATAGACGTAGTGTTTTTGAAAATTGATTTCCGCACACTGAAGTATGGCAAAAATTATTACCTGGAAGATAGAGGTGTATCTACCCAAATTCATATTAAGTTTGAATTTGGGGCGTTCCCCATAAATTCCAAAGCCTACGCCGAGGCCCATTTTTGAACCATCGGAATACCATATAAGGCTACCGACCTTACAGATGACCGGGCCATTCAGTCAACCTTCTCTGGACGGTAGTTTCACTATATAGACGGGAGAGAATGCCTTAGGCATAAGTCCTATATACCACTTGTATTGAAGTTTTTTTACATTTTATTAAAAGTGTGCGCGCATGATATCTGAGATCATAAATAAGACCAGTGTTTCCTTAATTGAGCCGAACATGGATCTCAATCTATAGGAAAGCAAGCTCAAATCACCCTGGGCGTTAATCCTATACAAAATAGCACTCACCTCCTTGTCTTTACATAAAGATTAAGGGGCTTTAGGCATAGAAGTGCATTAAGAGCCGCAGCAGGCGATGATCGCATAGCTCCAGTTGCCATTAATCAGGCAGTCCTTTGTAGACTATTTTGTCTGTCCGCAGTCGTCTTTTGGTGGGCTTTGTTACACCAGACAATAGAAGCGTAGGTGAGCATCGGCCTCACTATACTGCTGTATAGCCATAGGACCATACTGGGACGCAAGCCTCAGCTGTTCTCGACAAACGACTGCATGTACTTAAAGCATTTTTTGCCTTATGGCATACATATATGCTAAGGTGAGAGTCGCACGTTAGTTTTTGGTCGATTGTTGCCGCCCAAGTAATTAACTGCAGTGGGATGTTACTTCTTTACCATTGAGTTTTGGTGTGACTAATTTATACAATCGTCTCTTTTTGGTAAATGCTATAATAACAGTTTTATCAGCATTAACTGATAAGCTATTATCCTTACACCAGTTATTTATAGTGTTTAGGGCTCTTTGTATGATTAACGATAAAGTACTTAGGCAAAGGTCCATCCCAATGATCACAAGGTCATCAGCATAATAGTGTGTAATAGTCCCTCGTCTAAACCGAAGAGTCCAAAGAAGGGGTTGCAAAATATCTCCTTGTGGGCAGTCTCTTGTAGTTGCAACCTCAATCGAAGTTTGAAACAGTGCTGTTTTTGCCTTACTTTTTGAGAGCATGGACTTTACCCACCACAGCAGTGATGTGGGGCTACTGTCGAAGGCGCCCTCAATATCTAGAAAGGCATAAAGAGCTATTTCTTTATCCTCCAGTGCTTTTTCGACCTTGTCAATAACACTGATCAGGGCTGTTTCCGTAGATTTGCTTCTGCGGTAAGCATGCTAGTAGTAATGTATGGGCCTCGTAGCTAGACCTACATGTTATGTATCTATTTATAACCTTTTACAATGTCTTAAGAAGAAAGGAAGATAGGATCTTAGGTATAAAGGACTTTGGTAGTAAAGCGTAGTCCTTTCTACCAGCCTTAGGTATAAACAAAACTTTAACAATTGTTCATCGTTCTGGAATATATCTCCATGCAAAACTTACTCTGAAGATTTCCACCAGATAAGAAAGAAGTATACTTCCTAGGACCCTTCAGTAGTTGGATAGGAATTATTATCTATCCTCCCCGTTATTATTATAACATAACTTTAACCTAAATTACAGTAATAATTATAATATAACTTTAGTACTAATAGAATTTTTATCTTAATAATAAAAATAGCCATTTCTCAGCTTTCAGATCTTATGACATCCTTTTATTCCCTCCACTTGCTCCGTTCAAATGCTGTTGCTTTTGACAGTTCATCCTTTCACTTTTTTAGCCGCCTCGCTTTACTTTTTTTCAGTGTTTTTGTTTCTACCCTACAGTCTTTATATATTATTATTTTAGTGATGTTTCTAAATTCTATAAAAGAAATATATAATAAAAACTTTCAGATTAAAGAGCCATGTAAATCCGCATGTTGCGGTTCAATGGCCATCAAATATCATCATTCATTCCTCACGTTGCAAAAATTTAAATTTTTGAGAAAAATACGTGATGCCTGCCCGAATCACTTATTTAGTATGTACAACTTGGTACAACATAATTTAAGTGGGCAAATTTTTGCATGTGGAGCTTTGAGGTCATATTTTGATGGAGATTAGGGGCAAGGTATAAGAAATACGACATTTCATATATAAAATAATAGCCGACAATATTTTTGTTAGTGAAATAATTTTTACTAACAGTCGCAAAACGCTTTGCTGCAATACACTTCTTACATCCTTATAGACTACATTAGCGCCTAAAACTCACCCAGCGAAGCCGTTCAGATTATTGTCAATAAAACACGTGAGCAAGCTATCACTTTACAATCAAGGTTTGACGTTTCTGGGATTTGTTAACTGTCATTGATTGCTTCTTTTAATGGAAATCGTAATTTTTAAAAATTAAACGTTAGGTTGCTTGATAAAAAAGGAATAGCGTGTAAGAGCGCAATGTATCCATTGGCTTCTCTTGATAAAATCTTGAAAAAAGCATCCGCAAACCGTGTAGGAGCGTTATAAGGGTATCTTCTGCTCCATATCTTCTTGTAGGTGTCGTAACACAGGAAAACTCTATCACGGGGGGTGCTCTGAGGAATTGTTCGGATTAATCCCAGCCGCCAAATTTCATGAACGCATTACGCGGCAAACCTCCCGATACCATCCACACCATCTAGATGCTTGGCGGTTCACCACTGTACGTTTCACTAGGAGTTTTCTTTACGACCTCTCTGTGGAATATTTTACCACCGGCGATTTTTCCGGACCGATACGACCTGGGGACCTTCAAGAAAAGAGCTTACTCCTTTGTAAACTGTTACTCCTTTGTATGTCCTTTGTTTGGGCCGGCAACGCACCTGCAATTTCCCTGGTGTTGCGGTTAGTCATGGGCTGCGGTAGTCACTTAACAGGTCAGGTGATTTGTCCCGTATTCTATAAAAAAAACTGAAATGAGATGTGCAGCAACATCTTTCTGGTAACAACTCAAAATAATAAAAAACTGAGGTTGCCATTCCCCATGCCAAGCGTGGCAACTATGGAAATCCTTACGGGACCTAATGGATACATTAATACCTTATGGGACAATCTTTGGGAGGTCTATGTACAGCAGTGGACTTTTATTGGCTGCAGTGGATGAATGTACGCAAGGCTTCTAAATGCGAGTCATCGGGTTACAGATTTTATAGTTGTATTTACCACCTTTAGTCCTATTTTTTTTTTTGAAATTTTATTTCTGTTGCATGAATAAGTCAACTAGCGCCATCTAGTGTCAGGAACGAGAGCGAGGGGAGCATTGAGAAAATGACATCACAAATCACTCAACCGACAGCGCCTAGTCGAAACTCGAACGCTCGGTACCTTGCGCGTGTTTACTTGAACATTCTGGATATTTCTTTGCTAATTTAAATAAGTAGGCGCTGCAAGATGCGATCGGGGCAGAGTTGAACTCGGCGACACAAGCGAAGCTTCGGAGCGGAATTAGGTGAATTAGTGTGTTTAATTATTAGTGTTTTTAGTTTTAATTTGTGTAAAGTAAATTAAAGTGTTAATTTAGGTAATTTTATCGGCAATTTTTATTGTCACGAACCTCAAGCTCGTAACATTTCTAAGGATGAAATCCAACCAAACCTTAAAGATCAACTTACATAGAGGTGGTATAGCGGGAAAAGCTAAATATTTATTATTTTAGTTATATACATACTTTTTATACCAGTTATATTCTATGTTGTATATAATTATTTTACATATTTATTTCAACTTTCATGCATAAAGTTGTACGTAATATGGCGGATTTAATGCCATGCTCATTCTCTTATAATCTTATGTAATATGTATATGAAAATAAGTGTTGTGTTAGTTCAAATTTGCAACGATTTCTTCATATGCTTACGGAATAGATTTTTAAAATAAATCTTCTTCGGAGCTCTATTTCTATATTTTCTATATTTCCATCTTTTACAATTTTTTGGGTATTTTACTTTTGTATTCTCTAGTTAACTTTCTTACTACACTTACTTCATTCTATCTCTGTATCAACCCAAGGTATACCACGTGTGAATATAAAGTTCAAAATAAATAAATAATTAATAAAAGCAGTTCAGATCTGCGGGGAGCGAATGCATTCCAATGCGTGGCACACCAAAGTCCCGCTTGGAGTCCGCGGTGGAAGAGCAATCGGTCACCAGCGTGAGAACAAAAGCAGCCACCTTTTGTTTTATACATATATACGAGACATTGCAACGTACATTGCAAGATCATGTTCATGGTAATTCAAGCACCATTTCGTCGTCAATGAATGAGTACTTTTTACACAGTGAGTTAATGTTAAAAAGTATATATTCATACGAAAATCGTATAAATAAAAAAAACCTACTCGCCCTAAAAATTTTAAATATTACAAAGTTCATTTCTGTCATTATGTTTTAATTTATTTATGGTTAACGATTATATATTATATACGAGTGGCAGCCTCGTACCGGTAAGACGGTACCTGGTAAGACATGCAGGAAGTCGATGGATGCAGGTGGCTCAGGACCGTGCTTTGTGGCATACCTTGGGGGAGGCCTATGTTCAGCAGTGGACTTGTGAAGAGCTGTAATGATGATGATGATAACGATTATATCATTACAATATACGCGGCTTTAGGGTGCCCCAAGGGTTACTCCAGCCGCATCTTAATAATCAAAAGTAATAACTTTTTATCATACGCTAATCGAAAAAAAATCATACGATAATCGAGCGATTAATAAAAAATTTATCGCTCGATTATCGTATTAATAGACACTTCATATTTTTATTACTTTGCCCAATAAGTAACGGGCTTTATTCATATATCATTATTCATATAGTCCGAGCATTATGAATAATGCGCACTTATTCACTTGGTCCATAACATTATATATATATATATATATATATATATATATATATATATATATATATATATATATATATATATATATATATATATGTCATATAACTACAATATGTTAAAACTCTAATTGCAAAAAATCCCCCTCTCAGAATGTTTACCACACTGTGACCGAATCAAGGCTGTTGTGTTTAAAGATTAAAATAGATATTTTTATTATTCTATATTAGTATGACTTTGTGGCGTGTAAATGGAAACGTTATCGTCATCATCATTGTCATCAACCGATAAGATACAACTAGACATGGTTAGTGGCTTCGGGGATTTGCCTTAATCACCAAGCTCGTCAGCTGGAGCTATGATCATAGCGCTAGAGATCTCGCACTTGTGGCACTGCTTTCCGCCATCACTCTGAGTATTAACGACTGGCACTATTTTTTTAAATTTATTTCAGGCAGAACCCATATGAGTTGTTTAATAGATTAAAATTATTACTAGGGTTAAAAAATAACATCAAAACACTATAAAACAACAGAAAAGCTCAAGAAATTGTGGGATAGATCTACGCAATAATATACACTGTTATGCCGCTTTGTGGACGCGCATGTGGAAGTGGCAAATTCCACTGATGAACGAATTATGACGCGACATCATTTGTTGGACGTTCCACAGATTAGTGTGCAAAGCGATGCGTTTACAATGTTTTACAATGTAAAGCGACGCATTTACAATGCTATACTGCGTTTTTTCATTGTATAGCATTGTAAATGCGTCGCATTTACTATGCTATACAATGCGAGGCGACGCATTCACAATGCTATACAATGCAAAGTGACGCATTTACAATGGTATACAATGAGAAGGACGTACAATGCTTACAAAAGGCCACACATTTACAATGCTATACTATGCGAAGCGACGCGTTTACAATACATGCACAGCGACGCATTTTTGTTGGTGTTAAATCATTGGATAAAACCAACTGGAATTTAATTTATATGTTTTAAAATAAACAATTTAGTTTGTCATTAAGGAATAATCAATTTGCAGAATCTTGTCATATAGAGAATTGTATGCATAATGTACATTCATTAAAGGAACCAGCTTAGGATATTACATTGCTTACATGACATTCGTAATGAAGATGTTATTGAAAATTATTGTGGAATATTTGAAAATTAATTATATTTTAACAACCTCACTTCGTTTGCGACTTTTATAAAATTAATTTAGTAAATACAGAGTTTGTTTGAAGTAAAACTAATTTTATCACGAAGTTTTTAAATAATCAAAAATAAAATATATTTATTTTAGCCGTAAGTCATACGTAGTCTTGGTTACAATTTTTTTAATACTACGTTAGTAACCGTAAATTATTTCACTTTCTATTGTAACTTAGTTTTACTTTTTACTATATCTTAATTACGGATTAGAAAGCTGAAGTAGCAATTTGCCGGCCATATAGCTCGAAGAACTGCCAATCGATCAGGATGGAGGCTTCTCGAGTAGTAGCGTCGTACCGTTATAATCAAGTGTAGAGCGGCCACCACCAGATAGAGCGTTGGACTGGTAAGAGATGCAAGAATTCGACAGTTGTTAGCAAAAAAAATATTTACTTCTTCTGTAGCACGAACGGGTCGGCTTAATCGGAGTAGGACTGTACTTTCACGAAATAGTATATAATATAATAGCAGCGTAAAATAACAGCTCAATGCTGCTGTGTTTTGTATGTTAGGTGTAGAAAATCTAGTAGAGACTAACCGGGCGGCAGGAAACAAGCTTCAAGACGCCGATAGTTTAGGTAATTTCTTTTTACAATGAAAATAATGGAAATTTAAAAAAAAAATAAAAAAACATAGGCCCTGCTTTATAGTTAGTTCAGTTAGTATGCAAAGTTTCATGATCTAATTTAGTATTTTATGAATGAAAGCGGTTTAATGTTCAGGTAACTTTGGATTTTTTTTAATCGAGAAAATTTTACGGAATCGTGTTTTCGTCTAACATAGTACTTAACATTAATCCTCAACTTTACCATATATTTATTTCAAAATTAATGCTGCAATATTTTCGGTATAACAGAGGATCTTGCTAAGCCATTTGAGGTAGTATTTTTAATATTTCCCCTTAAATTGCCTACAAATAACTGACTGTTTAATAATAACCTACGTGATGGTATTGATCAGAATAATTTATTGTGGAATAAGGGTGACAATAGCGCACACAGTCCATCTGATGATAAGCGGATGCTGTGGCGTATAAACATCTATATCTATCCTCAATTACGATTCAAAACCCAGATACGTTGTCATCCCTGAAAACTAAGATGGAATGCCTTGTATACAGTAAATAGGGTCTCCGGTTCCTTACACTTACAAAACGAAACACAGCAGTATTAAGCTTCTACTTTACGCTGGTATTCTGTGAGAGCGCTGTCCTTCCAATTCGAGTCGGCCCATTCGTGCTACTACTATAACAGCATTATGGCTCTACCACCTCCTCATGAATATCTGCAAAACCAGAGGAATTTCAGATGCGTTACGACTTACGATCCTTTAAGAAAGGAAAAAGCTCTTCTAAATCGGCCCAAAATAACCGCTGGCGACAGTAAATTTCACAATTTAGACGTGCGTGGTAGAAAATTTCAAACAATTATAAGGAAATAATAATAAAAACCGATAAATCATCCATCCAATTTTATACGTGGTAGAGCCATGCTACAGTTATATTAGTAGTATAGTTGTAGCACGAATGGTTCGGCTCGACCGGAGAAGGACCACGCTCTCAGAGAATACCAGCGTAAAATAGTAGCTTAATGCTGCTGTGTTTCGTATGATGAGTGTAGAGAACCGGAGGCCCTTTTTACTGGAACGAGGCATTCTATCTTAGTCCTCACGGGTGAGACATCACATCTTGATTTGTAATTGAGGATAGAGGTAGATGTCTATGGGCCGCAGTAATCACTTACCATCAGTAGGGCTGTGTGCTAGTTTGTCACCCTATCCTATAAGAAAAAAAATATTGCTGTGTTTCGTATAGTGAATGTAGAGAACTGGATACCCTTTTTATTAAAAATGATAAACTTCGCATTCTATTTTAGCCCTCAACGATTAAAACGCATTTGCATGTTGATTCTTAATAAAATGATAGATGTACGAGTAGATGTCTACGGGTCACTGTATCTTCTCACCACAAGGTGGACTGTGTGCTCATTTATCACCCTTTTCTAATATAAAAAGCTAGTTTTGACTCTTTTTTTATTATCTTTCCTCATTTGGAAGTTGTTAGACATAATCAACTATTTGACGTTTTACATTGTTAACAACGTATCAACGTTTAGTAGTGTTAAACGCCATAAAAATCCGTATATAAATAAGTTTTTCTGGGTTAAAGTGCTGTGGTTGGGTGCGACCTCATGAGACCGCTAGCAATTTGACGGAATATGGCCGCGGTCTCATGAGACCGCTGGAGGGTTGAGAGGTTAAAATATTTAGTATAGAAAATTATACCAAAAAGATGATTATTTGACTATAAAAACCATCGATATAGTCATAGACTTAGGATAGAGTATATTCTAAGTCTATGGATATCGTCTAGATTGACGATGGAGTGATTAGGGCGAGATAAAACTCAAAATACACCAGTGTGCGTGTAATGTGCATATGTGGGTGACAAATAGTGCTGTACCATGCATTGTTTGCCTCAACTTCAATTATCGATATCGCTAGCAATATATTCGTGTCTTCTGATTTGACGCAGATGATGTAAGTGAATATTTTACCCAACTACAACGACTCCAAAAGGATGATTACAAATTTAAAGAAGGCCTTGTATGCATGTATCTTCATCTGTACCCTAATCGTAAATCTAAACTACTCATCTTATATTAGCAAATTAGATATGTTTAAGAACATTGTGCCATTTAGTGGATTTTAAGATTCACGAAGTCACATAAAAACTGACAAGGTGATTTATGCGGACATATAATGAAATATTGAAGTAAAACTAATGCTAAAAACTTGAATTATTATTATATAGTCATAATCCCCGTGGTATTGTTTACGCTGACTGCGTTTTCACGCTGAATGGCTATACTAATTAAATAAATATTGAAATATCGTGTCTGAGTATTCATTAAAAGGTTTAATTCAGAATATTCTCGACATTTCAAAATTAAATGTTATAAAATGTTAACTTTGTTAGTATTTATTACCAAGTTAAATTTTTTTTTTTATAAAACTGAAGTATCCAACGAAATTACAGTCCGCCTGTGATAAGTGACTACTACAGCCAATGGAAACTTGCAGCTAACAAAAAAATAAAGAAGGTCGTTGTCATCTCTATGGACTGAGGTGTAATACCCAATAGATTTTATTTATACTGGTACTAGGAAAGAGAGTGACACACACCCAGACGACCTCCCAGACAAAAATGGGGTTCTCCACTTAGTTCATACATAAACTTCAAAATTTGTTAATAGTAATTCGCTGAAAGAAACTGTGCTTAAAAATTTATGCATGTAATGATGTCTATATAAATAAAAGGTAAATAAATAAAACCAAACTGCGATTGGAAACGTGCACTAAAAAGGTATTAAACAAGATGCCGATGTCAATTTTTTAGAATCCTTCAAAGAGAACTTATTTACATAAAAACATACACGCTCACACCTGTCACCCAGAGGGGTAGGCAGAGACTACAGACTTCCATTTACCACGACATACCTCTCTCGCCTCCTCCACATCCATATTCCTACGCATAAATGCTCGTCGGTTAAGTGTACTCTTAATTTGGCCTATTTTTAATATATCGCCAATTTGGTTGAAAAACTTTCGCCTAGGATGTCCCTTTCCGACTCTTCCATTCATTTCTGCAACATATATTTGCTTTGTCAGTTTTTCTTCATTCATTCTTTCTACATGACCAAACCACCGAAGCATTCCCTTCTTAATCCTGTGCACCGCATCATCTTGCAAACCACACTCTTCTTTTATCACACAGTTTCTCACCCTGTCACTCAGATTCAGCCCTAACATACTCCTTAGCGACCGCATTTCTACTGCATTTATTCTGCTCTCGTACTTCTTCTGCCAAACCTAACTTTCACTACCATACGTTAAAGTAGGGACTAACACAGCGTTGTGAATTTCCATACGTGCCTTTATTGACACATTCTGTCTTTTCACAATAGAGTTAGGGCCCCATTTACTCTATTTCCTGCGTTCACTCGTCTTTCTACATCCTTATCATATCTCCCATCTTTGCTAAATACGCATCCCAAATATAAAAACTCATCTACTTGCTCGATCAACTCCCCTTGTATTCTTATTTTACATATCGTTTTACTTTCTTCTCTTTCAAAACCATAACTTTCGTCTTACTTGCATTCATTTTCATACTCCTTTCTTTTAATGATCTGTAATTAATGTAACCATCACTTGCAACTCGGCCGCCGACCATGCAAATATAACTTGATCATCAGCGTACAAAAGGCATTTGACGGTTAACTCACCCATTCTTAACCCGCATTCTTCTACTTTCGAATTTTCCAAACAACTACCGAACGTCTAATAAGTTGAACAGCTACGGGGAAGCTACACAGCCCTGTCTGACACCTTTATGGATGCCAATCCATTCCTAGTAAGCCGCGTTGATCCTAACACAAGCACTCGAGTCCCTATACAGAGACTTTAATGCCTGTATCAACACAGCACTCAACCTAAATGAGTTGAGCATTTGCCATAACATATCCCTGTCCACTCTGTCATAAGCCTTTTCCAAGTTCATGAACGCACAAAAAACTTTTGGTTTTTCGCCAAAAACTTCTCCGCGATCATGCGCATGGAAAAGACTTGATCTGTACACCCCACTCCCTTTCTAAATCCCGCTTGCACATCCCAAATTTTTCCATTAGTTTCTTTCATGACCATTTCAATTAGTACCTTTGCGTACAATTTTCTCAAAATTCTAAGAACGCTGATACCACGGTATTTTTATAGTCCTACTGCTACCCTTTTCCCTTAATATTGGGACTATCACGGCTTTGCACCAGTCTCCCGGTACCCGCTTTAGTTTCTAACATAAATTAAACAAGGTGGCCTGCCACCCCTTCCTCTTCAGCCCTTAGCATTTCGACTGAAACTCTATCATATTCGGCTGCCTTACCTATTTTCATGCTTTTCATTGCTTTCAGAATTTCTACTTAGCCATTCTCGTATCGTATGGCATTCAATATAGGCTATTTTGAATGTCCCCTGGTAATTCTTACGAGTTTCCAGAACATTTTAATATTTACCTGGAAGTTATCCGATATTCTTCTATTATTCTTATCCGTTCTTTCTTACTTTTTCCTTTCAACTAATTCTTTTAATCTCTTATTTAGACGTTTAAACTTTGCCTTTTTTCTTTCAACCTCATCATCCATACCGCCAGAATTGCCAACTTTGGTTGCTAGTAAATCTACCCATGCTCTTTTTTTGCTTTAACTTCCATACGTACCTCATCATCCCACCATAACGTATTGTGGCATGCCCGCTCGGTCTCGTCAACACCGGACCAGTACGCGGTATATATGCCATGTGTAGTGACATCCTTTCCGTTCCGCTTCGTCTCATTTACACATCACACATCTATTCCTCTACCGTACATCATATCGCATATTTCATCCATCTTATCATTCATCATCTTATCATCACATCATTTCCACATACATTCAGCGTAGCTAGACGGGCCTCCGCAATCCTCTTTTCGCCCCTCCGGGAGACAGAACGTGACGGGTGATGAACCTCGTCGCCAAGAACAAATTTATTGTAAAAATGTTGTGAGCTCTACTCAAAGCTATTTTGAAATTTTGCTTCTAATAATAAAATAAGTTTCATTATGTAATTTTTTAATAAGTGTTTATGGATGGATATGTTGTAGTTTTCCCCTTAATGCCTCTATGTTACTGTTGCAGCCTATTAAAATCCACTGCTGAACATAGGCCTGCCCCATAGATTACCTTACAGGGGGGATATCTGCCATAGTTGCCACGCTTAGCAAGCGGGTAGGCAGCCGCAGTTTATTTTTATTTTTTGTCTTTATTAAGAAGCCGCTGCTGCCAATCTCCAGATTTGTTTCCCTTTGACGTCTCTTACGACGCCCTCGGGATGGTGTGAGGTAGTGGATATTCTTACGCTGCCACCACAAGGTGCGGCAAACCTCTATGGTACTGGCACTAACTGGCTACAAGTTTGTTTAATAAAAGGCCCATTCAAAAACTACATATACGTTAAGGTTTTATTTTGCTGTACAAAAGTTTAGATTTTATTATAATTTTGAGATAAGATACTACTTACTTACTTACTTATTTATCTTCACGCACAATCCCTAACGGGATAGCCAGAGAGAACAGATCGCCAAGTATCACGATCCTTACATACCTCTTTCGCTAAGATACTACCTAATACTATATGGAGACTACTATGCATGAATGTTTAGGCTATGGCAGAATACCAGGGTCTGTGGGTCTCCTACATTCACTGGGACATAGACCATTTTGTCTCCAACTAGCATAATAAGATTTGTTTATGTTGATGAATTTGTAATTCTTTGAGACAAACAAAGACTTTTATTATTATTATTATTATTACTATGAAAAAAAACTTTATTCAAAGAACTTGCTGGATATAGACTTTTGGGATCCCATTCTTCTCTGTTTATTATTTCAACAATTTTGTCAAAAATCAATATTTTGTGAAAATCTGCCACAGCATCCACTTACCACCAGATAGACTATGTGCTCGTTGTTACTCTACTTCTACTAAAAAAATATTTTTTTTCGTCAAAACGATATTTAGGGTTGGCTATAAACATCCAGTTTATAGCCAACCCAAATAGGAGGCTTGTTAAGGTTAACCCTGAACACATTACACTGTTTTTAGATGTCTAAAATGTAAATAAAAATTGCTTATAACAAAACGCAAATATGTCAATTTGGTTTAGTATTATGAAGTAGACGTTCGGTAGATTATTTAATTTTGATTTCAATTTAGGAAGTTTGTCAGGGTTACGCTTGAACCTATTACACTGTTTTTTGATTTCAGAAAACAAAATTAGAACAATTCACATTACATTCATCTCTCATCTCAATCTTTCCTTTACTACTATTAAAGCAGAGTTTAGGGCAACCTTACTTTATAGATAAGATTGTTTTTTTTTTTTTGATAAGAAGCACGTAAATTTTTCTTTTAACAAATTGGATATTGATTTTATAACCCGCGTTGCACCATCTACCAAGGACTCTAAAAAACCTAAACCAATTATAATACGATTTATACCGAGGTATAATAAAGATGACTTTCTGTGTAAGACAAAGAAACTTAAAAGCTTAAAAGCGTGTGATCTTGGTTTTTCTGGTACTCAATCTTTGATATTTTCCAACGACCACTTTACCAGTTTAAATAAATCTTTATGGCGCCAGGTGACAAGTAAGGCTAAGAGTAATAACTGTAGATTTGTATGGGCTAAAACCTGTAGTATTATGGTTAGACAATCTGAACCTAGTCCTATTTTACATATATATATATATAATATGGCGGATTTATTCAACATAAAATAGGAATTATTATATTGAATACAGTGATTAATTGTTATTTTAACTACATTATGGCTTATGATATATGTTGATTGCATCATCATGTTCATCATCATGTTGGTAGTTTTACAATTTGTTTTAAATGTTATATATGACAAACTTATTTTTATTTTTATAGTTGTTATCTTTTTCGATTTAAACGTAATGTATGGTAAGCTTATTTTCATTGTGCACGAGACCTTGACACATTAGGTAATAGTTTTAATTTTATATTATTTAATTTATACAATTACTACACCATTTAAATATATTTTTGTTAATACACTTCTTTCTAAACTATGTACGACACACACACACACACACACACATATATATATATATATATATATATATATATATATTTATTTACATCCATAGATTACTATAATACACAATAGAATGGCTATCAACCTTATTTTTTACGAGATTCAGCGTCGGTGGGAGCACATATACAAGCAATAACGTCGTATTATCACTACTACAAACCAGATTTGCTGTATTGATAGACAGATTTTAATACATATTTATTTGTATATAGCGTGCAATTTGGCAATTTCTAAATAATTTGCATGGGAAATTTGGAAACGATTGTAACGTCAAAACACATCACCTGTTGACATTGGGGTGCGTTTGGCAGAAAAAAGCGCTAGCAAGCGCTTGTAAGCAAAATGGCGATCGTAAGCGGTAAGCGCTGTCAAATCGTAAGTAGCTATTTTCTTCCAGGACACGATGTTAGTTTTAACCGGGGAATCTAACCTAATTTAAATATATGTTTGTAAAGTATTCATATTAAAAACTTACCAATCATGAGTTTTTAATAGCATGTATATGTTTATTCATGTCATTATATTACTTAAAACTAATATTGCACAAAACAACTTATAAACTCTACATCAAAACAAACAAATTAAATAAGCAAAATGGCGGATTGTGTCAGCGCTACTGAAGTTGCAATCGTGTCCTGGCCGAAAACTATTTTAGCGCTTATAAGCGCTTGCTAGCGCTTTTTTCTGCCAAACGCACCCATTTATACGTGTGAATTGGCGTGTTAGTGACATTTTAGTGGCTACACGGGCTCCGCCCACTCCCCCGTTCTATTATTTATATACAATATGTAACGTAATTAACGCACACCCTCAGACACCCCAATTAGTATATTATGTTATAATCATAATACATACACTGAATTTTTAGTTAAACATTTTTATGCACTGATTATTTATCAAATTAGTTATACTAATTCCGGAAGAATGTTGTGGTCACAGTACAAATCCACGAACGCAAAGACTTTAGCGTGCTTGAAATAAAGTTCATTTTTCTTTATTTTTATTGAATGACAGAATTAGTAATAATACAAATAAAACTGCACTCTTAGTCTTATTGCCTTAAGCTACGGTCCATTTCAGTTTATTTTTGACTGTAATTTACGTAGTTTTAATTATTTTTGGGATAAAAAATTACCTATATTAAAAATGATAGGAATCGATTCAGTAAACGATTCTGAACAAACTACTTTCTCAAAGTGCGTTAATTATGTTACATGTTGTATAATAGTATTCTATGTTTACATCGGTATAAAAATCGGTTCTAATTTAAAAATTTACTATCAAAACGTACGGGGTCCACGTACTAAGACTGACTTGCTTTTCAGAAAGGTCTTATGTCATGAGTATGATACAATCTGTTTCATAATGATTTCTTATATTTACGCGAACACTACACATAATTAAAACTACTTTTATCGTAGCTACACAGTCAGAGGTGATACAATGGGTGGAGGAGTTCTCATTGCAATGAGACGTAAGCTAAAGGTCACTAACGTTGAATGCATCCCGTCAATAGATTCAGCTGCTGACGTGATTCGTGTTTCTATTTCATTTGAACGACATACACTATGCAACATATACTGTTGTTATTTTTCATAATGTCGAATTCATAAAGATGTGTTGTCAAACTTTTATGAACATATCTCTGATGAAGTTCTCTCTTACTCTGATGACTACCTTATTATATTAGGAGATTTTAACATACCTAACGCTTTCTGGTCGAATAATAGTAATGCTGATGTGACCTTACATGGAAATTTTTGTATTGTCACTTACCATCAGGTGGACTGTTTGCTCGTTTGTCACCCTATACTACAAAAGACAAAAAAAAAACAAATCGATTGTCTCGCACTTACCGTCTTAACAGTATTGCTCAATCGAAAATGGTATACGATTTTAGGGTAATCTAATAACACAAATGAGAAAATAATTTTAAGAAACCTAATGACTCGTATATTTACGCGAACACTACACATTAAACGAAACTAATTTTACGGATTTTAACGCGTTTAATTTAGACTTTTTAATTTCCGACGTTTCGAGTGCCTTACAGCAACCATGTTCACTTCGGTGTGGGGGGGGGGGACTGAGGTGTTTGACGTCTCGATGTCATAGTTAGCCCGGCCACCTTCATTTTTAGAATATAAATGTTTGGTCCGATCTACGCAAAATGAGCTTACAGTATCTTGAAATCTTGCAGTGGTAAACCTTTTCATTTATCATATCTCTATAGTGTTTGAGTATCCTGCAATTGTTACTGTCACAATCTATACAAATCCACTGCTGAATATAGGCCTCCCCCATAGGTTGCGACATAAGGAGGATATTTGCCATATTTGCCACGCTTGGCAAGCGGGTTGGCAACCGCAGTTTTTTATTTTTAGTCTTTATTAGGAAGACGCTGCTGCTGCCCATCTCCTGATTTGTTACCTCTGTCTCCTCTTACGACACCCTCGGGATGATATGGGGTAGTGGGTATTCTTACACAGCCACTACACGGTTTCCCTTACTACGGAGATTCCTGCAAAATATATTAAAAATTTCGGGCCCGATAAAATCTTCTCCGGTCTTTCAATTGAATATTTAAGTAGAAAAGACGTTCTAAGACCTAGTTAAAAAAATTATATTTGTTAATATTGCATCTCTTTTATATAATGAAATGTTTGTTCTGTAAAAATAAAGCGAGATTTCGTTATCGGTGCTCGGATATAAGCTAACGTGTTAGTTACATAAAGTATCTTGAAATATTTGTGTTTTTTCGCGGTTATGCGAGTTTTGAGAATGTGAAAGTGAGGTGTGATTTATTTACTTTAGTCTAAATAAAACGTGTACAGTTTTTAAGGACTTAACAATCTATTTTGTGTAAGTTATGATTTTCCTTCAATCATCTTTTATATATAATATCTTAATATATATAAACTCCGTGTCACGTTGTTTGTCCGCGATGGACTTCTAAACTACTTAACCGATTTTAATCAAATTTGCACATCGTGTGCAGTTAGGCCCAACTTGAGAGATAGGATAGTTTTTTTTCCCATTAGCGACCCACAATTTTTTTTGCTAATTACCCATGAGCGACCCAAAATTTATTTTTTTGCGAATTTGAGGATTTTTACAATGGGTCGTCGAAAAGGGCAAAGTTGTTGGCAAGTAGTCCATAAAAATTCACTTCTGAACATATGCCTCCTTCAAAGATTGCCTCATGATAGGGATATTTGCCATAGTTACCACATTTGACAAGCGGGTTGGCAACACCAATTTTTTATGCAGCTGTTATCAGGATGATGCTGCCGCCTGGTTCAGTTATCCTGTGTCACCTTTTACCACACCCACTGGATAAAATGGTACAGTGAATATATTTACACCGCCACTACATGGTAAAATTTTTGGAATTAATGAAATAAATAAACTATTTTTTATTTATTTAAATTCAAATTCAAATTCATTTATTTGCCAGAATGTATGTGTACAATAAAGTATGATCTTAAATTATGTATAATGTCCCATTTACATTCTACCACTTTATATGGTGTCCAAATATTTTATAAAATGGCAAAAAAAAAATTTAAAAAGTTAGTTGAAAATTAATATACATACAAAAAAATATAAAAACAAGTGGGAATTCAATTAAAATGTCACATTGTGTAATGATTGTTCTTAATTGTTAATGTCCATACTTTCAGTTTTTTTTTTTGGAATTAATTAATTATTAGATATATATCAATATTACTGACTTCGGATTTATTTTCCACAAAAAGACAAATTCATTTAGGTTGTAAAAACATTTTTCTTTTAACCATTGTATCAACTTTTTTTTAAAAATGGTTAAAGGTAACTCTTTAAAGTCGTTGGGTATTTTGTTATACACCTTTATAGCATTTACGCAAGAGTTCCTTTCACACAATTTGAGCCTGCATTGAGGTAAGTATAATTTATGTTTATTTCTAGGAGCTACATTTCGTTCAGTTACATCTATATGCCTGTCAAAGTGTTCAGGATGTTGTTTTACAAATATGCATATTTCTTTTATGTACAGTGTAATGTCAAGATCTCGTACTTTTTAAACAAGGGCTTACAGCTATCCGTATACCCTGCTCCATAGATTGCACGCACACATTTTTTTGTACTCTAAATACTTTTATTACATCTACTGAATTGCCCCACAATAAAAGACCATATGATAGTACCGACGAAACATATCCGTGATATGCACATAGAGCAGCATCAGTTGATACCGTGACTCGTAATCTTTTTATTGCGTAGACAAATCTGTCGAGTTTGTCACAAAAGTAATCGACATGTGTTTTCCAGTCGCAATTTTGATCCAACATTATACCCAGAAATTTAGTGCTTGCTACTTGTTCGATGATCTTATCATTATATTTAATATTAATATTCAATAGTTTTCTCTGATATGTCTGAAATTGGATCATTTTAGTTTTTTCCATATTAATTTGTAAATTATTACAATAAAGCCAGTTTATTATGTTTTCGATTGCTTTATTTATCTCTATTTCGTATGTATCTGCATTTTCGCATTTCACGATAAGGGTTGTGTCATCAGCAAACAAGATTGTGTTATGGCGAGTGATACTAGGGAGATCATTAATATACATGAGGAATAAGAATGGTCCCAATACACTGCCTTGGGCACACCAAAGTCATTTATCTGATTGTCGCTTCTGTATAACACTTCTTTGTCTTTATTGACTTTAGATATTTCCACACATTGTTGTCTCTCACATAAATAGTTTATCAACCAGTCGTTAGCTTTACCTCTTATCCCACATTTTTCTAATTTGTGTAAGAGCAATTTATGGTCCACAAAATCAAACGCCTTGCTCATGGCCAGGAAGATTGCCGCAACTGGAAGGTCATCATTTATAGCCTGGGTGACTATTTTAATCAAATTAAAACATGCTAACGAGGATGTACTATTCTGTTTAAATCCAAATTGCTGCTCTTTAAGTAAACGATGACTTGTCGTAAATTCTTGAAGCCTTCTCAGCATAATCTTCTCGAATATTTTTGACAATATGGGTATTCGCGTCACTGGCCTATAATTATTCATTTCGTATTTTTTGCCTTTCTTAAAAAGTGGCTTAGCGATTGATTTTTTCAATATATTTGGGAAGGTACCTTCTTCAAAAGACATATTAATTAAATAACATAGCGGTTGACATATGTAAGGTGTGGATAATTTAATTGCAGTTGTTATTGTTTTGTTTATTTCGTCAACATTATATTTAAAATTATTGTTATTTGTCAAGTTTATATAAAAGTGATTAAATATGTCACTTATTTTCTTTGGGTCGTCATATATTCCATTATTTTTTATTATTCTGTCAATTTGTGTTTTCATATTTTGGTCGTCAATATTTTCATTAATAACCGCCCATGTGGCTTTAAATTTATTTTTATTATTGTCAACATATTTCTTACTTTGTATCTGTCTCGATTTATATATACACTTTTTAAGTATGGAACTATATGATTTATATTTTTTATTGAGTATTTTTCCGTTTGTTTTATTATATTGTTGACTAAGGCAGAGATCTTTATCTTTTCATTATACAGGATTTTCTAATGCCCTTCGTCAACCATTTATGGTTCCCCTTTTTAGTTGCCCTTTTTATTGTATGTATTGGGAAGCAAAGATCAAAAAATAGTTTAAATAAATCATAAAATTCAACAAACGCCTCTTGTAAGTTATTTTTTTCGCATACAGTTGAAAAAGTAAGAGACGATATGCAGCTACAGAACTTGTCCATGTTTTCTTTACTATAATCTCTGACATCCTCATACCAACTACATATTTCATACAATTTAGTCGTTTTGAGCGAAAGTGTTTGTCCCGTTTCGTGATCAGATAAGGCCAGGTGATGTACCTCGGCTTTAACTTGCTTGATGTTGCTTGCTAATTAATCTAGACATGACAATTGTCTTGTTGGTGTTTTAATGTGCAACTCAATGTTAAAAAAATTTAAATATACTTTGTAACTCCTCACAACTCTTATTTGGTTTTAAGATGTTCAAGTTTCAGTCACCGCAAAGAATAATTTTTTTATGCTTTTTAGTAAGTCTTGCTAGTAACTGTTTTAGCTTTTCAAGAAATATTTGTGGATTGCTATTAGGAGTTCTATATAAACAGATAATCGTAATCTTATTTACTTCTACGCCACAACATTCAAAATTAAATTTATATGTCAAATCATTAATATTAGTCACGTTTTTATATTTCAAATTTTTATTTAACATTATACATACCCCTCCTCGTTTACTGTCACGTGAATACGATGCAACTAGTTTGTAACCAGGTATTTTAAAAAGCATTTCTGTACCTTTTTTTAAGGAAAGTTTCTGTCAAACACACCATATCTATCTTTGAACCTTTTTGTGACAACTCTCGGATTGCAAATGTTAGTTCCTCAGTTTTATTTATAGCGCCTGCAATGTTCTGGTGAAATATTCTAAAATTTAATTCCAATTTAGGGTCGAAAACATTTCTTTGTTTCTAAAGGCAACTGTGTGTCATGTTGTCCATTTAAACACTGTATTGATTTTTTAAAATAATAGGGTATTGTTCCCTTCTTATAAGTTTCGGTATTTACCTTTTGCTTTTTGTTCAAAGAGGCAGTCGCAGAGTTCAATTCCTGGCAATTATCACCTGAATGTACATTTTTAGATGACTTAAAGTAGAAATGAATTGTGCCCTTCTTTGGAATAGTTTTGCATTCTGTTTTAGCCTTTTCATTAATTATAACATATTTTTGGCACATAAAAAAATATTTTTATAATAGTTTGAGTCAATCTTAAAATTAATTTTTTTACATACCTCTAATAAGTAATAATATTTATTATACGAATAGTCACATTCTGTATCAATAAATGAGCAATTTTTAAAGTTGTTACATATAATTTTTGAATTGTTATTTAACATATTTTAATTTAAATATCTGTTCTGTAAAATATTAAATACCAATATTTTAGTTTTTTGAAGGTATTTCAGCATTGTTACTAATTCTATTATTATTTTGTTAGGGTTAGTATCATTTTCTCCTATACATATAATTAGATAATTATCTTCCGAATCGTTCAGTTTATAAACAGGTTTAAGAATTTCCTCCGTAGTTGCATAGGGTTTTGTAGTTGAAAAGATCTGGTAATTTTTGTACTGAGTATTATTTCTTGATTGTATAAGTAGTGTAGCCAACCCTGTGAATTGTTGTCCTCCGAATATAATTAATTGGGATTTTGGCTTGTTTTCAATGGGTTAAGCAAATTGCTGGTTACTGTTTACTTTGTTTTCTTTATGCAGATTTAATAAAGCGCCATCTGTTGTGTATTGATCGCACTTTTTAAAATTAAGTTTGTGCACTTGTGATGACAGGTTACTTATGGTATTGCAAGTAGCTAATTCAGTTGTGTTTCCTTCACAAGTTTTTGTCTCAAGATCAGTGAAAGTCATATCCAGTTTCTTTCTCTCAATAATATTAAGATTTTTAACCTTACAGCTTTGTTTTTTTTTATAGTTGAACTTTTTTTGTACTAATTGGTGTTTCGCTACAATTTTTTTTTTAATTTTTTTATGGTATTTTGTTGTTCAGCTGTTTGTTTCTTCAAAGTGATATTTTCCATGGTTAAGTTATCTATTTCGTTGTTAGCCGCATTTAATTGCATTCTCAATTGTTTAATTTCCTCGTTGAGTCTTTCAAATTCTTCGTAACTTAGACCGGTTGACAATTGTGGTAGGCTTTTCGAAAGATATTCGGAATTTGTTGACTCAAATGAAGAACTTGGCGAATTTATTATTGTTTTATTTTTTCTTAAAGTAATATTTTCAAAATCCATGTCTGGTTTTTTATCTTTTTAAAAGTTCTATAAATAAGATGGTTCTAAAAAAAGTTCTAATAAATATACAAAATAAGACACAAAAATTTCACATGAATGGGATTCGAACTCGCGTTCAACAGATTCACACCACGTCAGGAACATTAAACATTAATGGCTATTCGTGCTGCAAACAATTGGTCGAATATAAGGATCTTATTCAGCTTGTGTGAAATTTAAACCCAAAAAATTCGTTATGGTGTCACATTGATAAAAAATTTGACACTAATTTTCACAACACTTTATATTTAGCACTAAGTAAGTCGTAGTTACACGTTTTCTTATGATTACTGCGCTGACACTATAGTATTTTTCACTTATAAAGTTTTATTGATTATAATAAACGTAGTTCACTGACTGGATGTTATTGAAATTTTATTGAGAGTTTTATGTAATTATTTGTGAGATTTATCACTGCATAACACTTTCACTTATACTTTATAAATTCAGCAACAATATTTATAACTTAATAGTTTTAAAAACAGCGATATTCATTTTTAAAGATTTTTTGAAAACAGATCCGATGTTACCGTGACAGCTAGCGCCACCTCTAACAGAATTAATAGAATAGAATAAAATATTTTTAAGTGACTTCAAAAAAGGAGGATGTACTCAATTCAATTGTATTTTGTTATGTGTGTATTGTATTATGTTTTTATATCTTCAGAACTTTTCTAATAATTTGAAAGCTGTTACTTTTCATGTGAATTTATATGAATTTGATCAAGATCTCACCAGTAGTTTTTGAGTTTTCTCTAATAATGCGTATTTAATTGTCTTTGAGTACATTAATGATATTCGAAATTTTATTCATATTGAAGTTGGTTGTACAATTTTTTGAATTTTACCACTTGTTATTCTATATACGTTACAAGTACGAGGGTGACACTGAAAGTTCTTAGAAAAACAATAACTGAACAAACTTGTTACTTGTTAGTTTTATTATATCTTTTCAAAATAGTGTCCATTTACATCAATACATCGCAGCATCCGATGGAACCTTTGAGAAAAGCACTTTGCCCACTCGTCCTTAGGGGTCTCTTCGAATGGCATTTTGAAACGCACCCACTGCTTCCTCGTCGTACTTAAAACTTTTCCTGGAAGTTTTTCTTTTATTTTCAGAAATAAATAAAAATCGCAATGTCACGCAATGGGCGGGTGACCCAGTAATTCCACGTCTGACGTCGCCAAATAGTCGATTATTTGATTGGAGGTGTGCGGACGAGGCGTTGTCGTGGTGAAAGAGGATCCTACTGTGAGGTCGTTTCTCCTGAACTTTTTCAAGACAAGTGGCAAACAATTGTTAGTGTACCACTCTGCAGTAACTGTTTTTCGTTCCTCTAAAACAATTGTCGTGTAATGACCTGCCCTTCCAAAGAACGAGGCCACCATCTTTTTTCCCACGCTTCGACCTCTCTTCACTTTAGGTCGCAACTCCTCGGAAGGAAACACCCAGATAGCAGACTGTCTCTTAGTTTCAGGATCATAACAATATCCAGCTTTCGTTACCCGTAAGTATGTCGAACACAGCATTTGAGTCACCTCCGTTAAATCTTTGGGGTTTGCTATAGACATTCGGCACTTGATTTTGATAATGTTTTTAGTCTAGGATGCTTGTTAGGGTTAAGCTTGAACCTTTTTCGTTTCGTTTTTAGATGTTGGAAATGCGTTTTGAATTAATTATGATAAAAACAAATTTCGATAAAAATTGTGTAATAACGAAACGCAAATATGTCAATTTGTTCTCGTATTATGGAGTAGATGTCCGGTACTTGATTTTTTAATTTTTTTTTCAATTTAGGAGGATTGTCAGGGTTAAGCTCGAACCATTTACACTGTTTTTGGATTTCGAAAATGCCTTTCGAATTAATTACGATAAAAATAAATTTCACTATAAATTGCAATAACGAAACGCAAATATGTCAATTTGTATTTTTAACACAGATACACTCATAAAAAAGTCAATCACTCGGACCCAGACAATCCATTTGTGGTTGGAGACGGGACTTATATATAACAAATTGAGTCGCAGTGGAGAGCAGTGAAGAGGTTTTCAGAAAACTACTATACTTTCACTAACCTAAAACTATATTTTTTGTAACAATTCACATTACATTATTTCATTTACCATTATTATAGCAGAGTTTAGGACAACCAGACTTTATAGATAAGATTGGTCGAATCGGTTCTAAAACCGAATTACGAGTAGCACACCCTGACTCCACGTAGTCTTGTCTGCCCTACCCCTAGTGTTTTATAAAGCCGTAGGCACGGAGGGAGAGCAGCCCCTGCCCGTTGTGGCAAATCGCAGGCACCTATGTGAGCCGTAGCGAGCATGGGTGCCTGTGATTTGCTACGCAAGGGTGAAGGAGCTGCGTTTCCCGCAGTGCCGAAGCCGTTGCAGAAGTAACTTTGCGTCAAAATTCCTGTATAAAAAGTGAGGTTATGATTTTACAAAAAAATATGACTCATAAACTACATATATCCGCAGCGGGGGGAGTAACTTGTCATATTCTTTATGGGTTTATTTTACAAAACAAAATTATTGCTCATAAACTATACATTTCCGCAACGAAGGAAGGGTAGGGGGGCTTCCCATGACCCGCTCACCTCCCCCTTTCCCTCCCAACACCGTACGCAAGTACCGAACGTCTATAGTTTACACAATCTTTGAACCATTTCACGACACCAATCAACACGACCGAGTGTTTGGGATCTGTCAAATTATGAGATATCCACCGGGTACAAAGCTTCCTGACCGCTAAATGTTCATGGAGGATTTTGTGCACTTGACTCATACTGATGCCTAAGCTTGTCCGAATGAGCTGCTAAGTCACTCTTTTGTCAGTTTTATCATACGCCGCACAACACTAATGTTATCTTCAGTCATCGCCGTAGAAAGACTCACGCAGATCATCGGTGAGATTATTGCAACCACGTTTAAACTCATTAAACCAGTTGTAAACAGTGGCACGAAATGGGGCTTTATCGTGAAAGGCCAATCGAACTCTATCTAAACTTTCTTGTTGACTTAAATGACATCGAGTATCATAAAAAATCACTGTACGAAAATTTTCTCGCGTTAAATTCATGTTGACGTGACAAAGTCAATTTTCGATTTGCCGCCAAATCGTAAACACATGACAAATTAATAAAATACATACACAATAAATTGGGAAAGAGTTCGATTTTCAAGAGTTTTATTTTTTATAAAATTGAACTTATTTTTTTATAATATCGTTTGCAAGTGGCACAGATTATCCCCTTGAAAATCGCTTAGGGCAATTTTTATTATTTATTTATAAGGGGGTAATCTAAGACAAGAGGCCAGTTCTAAAAACTTTCATTGTCGACTTCGTGATACTTATTAAAAGCTATTTATGGTTTAACCACTGGTTCGGAAATTACCTCTGTCCTGTGATGAAGCACTTTCATTTACAAATTACAATAATTACCATGTTGTACAATTATTTAAAAAAAAAAACATTTAGAAACAGTATGGTAGCGATCACCTCATTTCCAGGTATAATTAGTCAGTTTTATGACTTTCAATAAGAATACGTGTCATGTTAAAAATACGTGCTGATGGTTAACTGACAATTCATCTAATTCTTCAACCCGCACGCTATGACTGGCTGCAACAGAAAAGGCAAAAAGTTGGACGAAAATTAGAGAAATATTTTTTCTTTGGTAATGGATTCGTACCGTTGTAATTTTGCCAGTGTCTAGTTTAGTGAGAAATTATCCTTTAAAATAATTATTTTCAAAACTTCTTCACAATATGTTGCTGCGTTATTGTGAAGTATTTGGGAGATTTAACGGTAACTTGTGCTAGCAGAGAGTGGATAACGACGGTAACTCAAGGATTATCTTGAGGTTCATATCACCATCGGAGCACTTGTTTCGTCATTTCCACTAATAGTTCATACAGAATCAAATCATACAAACTCCAAAGAGAATATTTCATACAAACAATAATAATACCCCAAATCACCCCACTTTTACGATCAAAATCCACTTCAAACCATTTTTTAAACAATAATACAGGAGCAGCAATGCCGGTTAAGTTCTCGCTGATACTCTAGAAATATTTCTTTAAAGAAAATTTTGGTTTTTCTTGCAGAAGAAATAGAACAAGTAAACTTCTTTGACATTGTCATTGTTACTTATTAATATGAGAGAGGGTAAACGAGCATGCCGCTCACCTGATGGTAAGTGACTACCGTCGCCCATGAACAACTGCAACACCCGGAGAATTGCAGATGCTTTGCCGGCCTTTAAAAAAAGTAGGGTCTTTTATTGAAGGTCTCTAGTTAGTTTTTTTGTCGTTGTCCTGAACGAGTTCCCGCCTTGTCGTGGCGAAGGGGCTTAGTAGCCGTGGCTTGGTCACCCGCGGTGTGAAGGGTTGGCCCGAGATGGCCACTCTAAGTGGGCTTTGTGAGCTCACTTCAAATGTATGCTGGTAGGCTGCGGCGGGAGGGGTGTCCTCTCCTCCTCCCGCTACAGAAGAGGAACGTTGGTATGGCGATGCGCCACTCTCCCTATCCTCCGTGACTCAAAGGGGGTCGCACCGTTGATGTGGCGGTGGTGGGGTTGCGGGTGAAGAGGAGTGTCAGTATTGCGAAGCGCCGCATTCCCTACCCTCCGCAGCCGAATCTTGGTTGGCGGCGGAGCCATAGACCAGAGCCGCCGCTGGGTTCAGGAAGGCTAGTGCTTCTAAGTGTTCGTTTTTCCTGGCCCCATGGCCTTCGTGCATCGGTATAGTTGGAGGCCGTGGAGGAAGGCGCACCATGTGTTCTGGTGCGCCTTACTTGAGAAGGTGAAAGGGGAGGAATAGTTCTCATCCCAGAAGGCGCCACTACGGGGCCGGCGCTGGTGGGGCCGCGGATGTATACGAAAGCGTTCCCGTGGCCCTGGCAGTATGGGACGAAGGTGGAACACCATGAGGTTTTAGTCGGTGCAAGTCCGACATAACCCGAACTTGCCTCCGCGAGGCGGGTATGCATAGGCATTTCGCCATGTTAAAAAAGGCTCTTTGTGGGAAAAGTCGCTGGTGGTAGTCAATTCCACAAGGAAGTTGTGCGAGAAGGAAAACTTCTTGTAAATTGTACTTTGTATTACATTATAATATACATTGTAATTGCACAGTAGTGGGCTGCGAATCATTCATAATTTTTAAGTAATAATTCCATAACAGCTTAGGTGTTACGACATCTTGAAACGTTATAAAATGATTGATTATATTATATATCATGAAGGTCTGTCATGGAGCATAATCATTCATGTAAAGCATGCCTTGCTGCATTACCGTCTAGGGTCTTCTTTTTCATACATCTTACATTTTTGATCAAGTATAATTACCATCGTTCCTTACCGGATCTTCTTGCCAATTATTCTTGGTACTTTTATAGTTTAACCATAAACAAGTGGTAAAATTAAAATTTCTTTTTACTACCGATTTCCGAACAACATCAATGTAGTTGATGTCAATTAAATACGCATTATTAAGGATAACTCAAGAAATAATAGTCAGATCTTGATCAAATTTATGGAAACACATAAGTAGCACCAAATTTCAAATGAAAAAAAAAGTTATTAAAATCGATTCACCCATAAAAAAGTTTTTAGGTAACTGACATAAAAATTGAGTACCTCCTTCTTTTTGAAGTGGGTTAAAAGGATATCATTTAAAAAATATTATCGAGTGAGCGACGTAAGTGGAAACTTAGGGAAATACCAAAATAACTCATGGCCTCTATGATGTCGTGTAGCCATAGTTAATTTAACGATTTTTTTTTGTACATACATTTAGAAAAAATGTAGTTTCTGTCTGTTATATCAATGTTAATAGCTTCGATTGAGCTCAGAGGGTTGTTTGCGTGCTATTAAAGTAAGTTTGACTGTCTCGTTGATGTAGTGGTTAAGGGTTAAGTTAAGGGTGGTAAGTGGTTGCCGCAGCCCATTGACATCTACATCTATCCTCGATTACAAATAAAAATGCAGATGCGTTGTCACCCGTGAGGACTAAGATGGAATGCCTCGGTTCTAGTAAAAAGGGTAACCGGTTCTCTACACTCACCATTAGAAACACAGCAGCATTAAGCTACTATTTCACGTTGGTATTCTGTGAGAGCGTGGTCCTTCCCCGGTCAAGCCGACTCATTCGTGCTACAACTATACTACTAATATAACTGCAACATGGCTCTATCACGTATAATACCACGGTTGTAGAATTATGACTGCTGATCATGAGGCCCTGGGTTTGAATCCCGGTTTCTAGACGGAAAAAATCAATTATTGAGTTTTTCCATCTACAAATTTTCAGTAGCTGCCAGGAGTTAGGATGTTGGCGGTGTCTCACCCCGTGCCTCGGAAAGCATGTAAAGTCGTTGGACCTGCGCCTGATCTCTCTCCGGTCGTGTCGGTTTACCGGGTTTATGTGGGTGAGGGAATAGAGAGTGCACCTGTTCTTGCGCATACACTTGGGCACTATAATCCTGTCCTGTGCCGATGGCTAGCCTCCGTTGAGGCAGACCGCCGTGACCGAAATTCGGTCTGGAGAACATTATTACAGTTTAGTAGATCAATAACCTATATGTTAAGGCTGATTTTCGGAATGTCAGAAGTAATTGTGACGTAATTTCACGAACAGATATAGAGCAACACCAGGAGTGATTTAGGTAATATTTTATATATAAAATGCTCTTTGATTGCTTTGATTATTTTGAATCTAAATAACGCCACTTTAATGGACCCTTTGGTATAATTTAAGTTAATTTGGCATTTCCTCTTAGTGTGTGTTGTAGTGTGTGTGTATGTGTGTGTAGAACTGACAACGCATCTGTAGCTGTTTGAAGTTGGCCGCAGGTGTATATAGACTTCAGTAGATACTTACCATCAGGTCGACTGTTAGTTATTTTGGCTCTTCTGTTTTGTAAAAAAAGGGATCTCTAGTTCTCGTCATTCAGCATACGAAACACAGCAGCATAATACTGCTATTTCAAACTGATATTTTGAGGGAGCGTGTTCTTTCCTCGGTAGAGCCTACCCATTCCTACTGTGTGGATGTTGTGGTCCATAGAAATCTACATTTATCCTCGATTAAGAATCAAAACGCAGATGCGTTGTCACCCGTGAGGATTAAAGTGGAATGCCTCGTTTCTAGTAAAAAAGGGTCTCCGGATTCACCATACGAAACACAGCAGTATTAAGCTGCTATTTTACGCTGGTATTCTGTGAGAGCATGGTCCTACCCCGGTCTAGCCGACCCATTCCTGCTACAACGATAATTTAGCTGCAGCGTGGCTCTACCACATATAAAACCTTTTTTTTTTCTAATGGGACGCAATAAAGTTTTTAAAATAAATAAATAAAATAAAACATGGGTTTTAATTTAATATAAACTGGTTACGAGACATTCCGTCTGTCTTCAGTGGTGATACTCGTAATACCTCCCCCCCCACACACACACACGCACGCACGCACGCACGCATGCACGCACAGCACACACACACACACACACACGCACACACACACACACACACACACACACACACACACACACACACACACACACACACACACACACACACACACACACACACACACACACACACACACACACACACACACACGCACACGCATACGCATACGCATACGCACACGCACACGCGCACGCGCACGCACGCACGCACGCATGCACGCACGCAAATTTAATGCCATTTTCTCTACTTTGGAAAGATATCGCAGTTGAAACTGCGTTGCCAAATAAACATATTCTGCTCCCATAAAGTATTGGTTTATTATCCCTACTAATCCATGTCATAAAGTGTAAACCTTTTTTTTTATTTTTGAAAATTTAGTCCTTTTTATGGGAAATCTTTCAGAGTTGTCGCCTTGTAACCATAGAAAAAAAAAACAACAATTTATTTATTAAAAAGTGTAATAAGGCAGCATACATCTCAAGATAGATTTTTTAGGTTAGAAATTCAAAAATAATCAATGTTACTCGGTTTTATTCAATACCAATAATATATTCATGATTACAAAATAATAATAAATAATGCGGAGGGAAACTACTATTCTAAGTAGGTACATTTCGATGAGGTTATAATAGTGGTTGGGCGGCGGGCCTAAAGGTTCCCGAGTTCGATTCCCAGGTTGAGCCTTGACCCTATTGTGCGAGATGTTATACTAGGTGGACTGTATACGCGTTGGCTTCTTATGCCTCAACAAGATGGCGGATGTGGCACGCGGCACCTTGGACAACGCACTCGCTCTTCCAAAAGCTATTGCTTGCCTAGGTTAGGAGGGAGTTCTACTTGAGCACATTAGGAGAAACAAAATGGGGCGGGTTAACTAATAAACAAAATGCTCAAATAGGAACAAAAATTACGGGAAACACACTTACTGGGGTGTGATTCTGATGCGGCAGACGACGCTTCGGTTGCGGTGATGCGACGTGAGGTCGGTTCTTCTGGGGCGCCCCAGAGATGCGATACAGGCCAGTGGTGCAAAGGAAGAGAGCGGTGCGTGACGATATCTCACACTATGTGAGGCGGTTACTTCTGGAGCACGACTGCTCCAGGTGATACGGTTCAGACTAGCGGCGTGTGGCAAGAGGACGCTCGAGGGCAGCGCGCGAGCCTTTATTGCCTCGGCTTTTCCCACCAAGCACCTCGGTCGGGCGCACTTCTCATTGGTCGAAAGAATCGCGTCACCTTCTAGACTCCCCCCCTTTCCCCTTTCAGTGTGTACGTGTTGCCCATTCTTTGACCTAATATAAGGGATATTAGGTCAAAGAATGGGTAAACGCTTGGCAATATACCCTAGAATAAAATTAAAAATTGCAAATTGCTTTTGTGCTTTATATATAAGAGGGCTGGTTCTTTTATCCCTCAAAGGCTAAGTGTAGCCATTCAGTGAGGAAACGCAGCCAGCGTTCTTGGCACGATACCACGGGGATCAAGCCTTTATGATAATTTATATTCTATATTACAGTATTTTTATATGTATGTAATGAATATTAATTGTAAATATTATTACATAAATCGTATGAAAAATTAAACATAAATAAATGTACAAATCGTCGGCAACACGTAAATTATTCTACCGAAATAGTAACTTTAGTGGTTTATCTCAAAAAATCTAAGAAATTATCATCGTAATGATTTCTTATATTTACGCGAACATTGCACATGATTAAAACTACTTTTACGGATTTTATCGCGTTTATTTTTTACTTTTTATTTTTAATTCCCGACGTTTCGGGCGCTTTCCAGCACCCATGGTCACGGGGGACTGAGATGACTGACGTCCCGATGTCATTGTTAAACCCGGAGTACCTTCAGCTTTTTTAATTATTGTTTATGGTCCGATCTATGCAAAATGAACTGATTATGTCTTGAGTTCTTGCAGTGGTATGCTTGGGTTTAGTTTTAATTTTATTGATTATAGGATCCCAAGCAGGTGGTAGTACCCAGCCTCCTTCTCTATTGAAATTAGGATGTTTTTTAATTTCAATAGCCTCACGTATCATCCTTGGTAGGAATCGGTGTTCTTTCGCGAGGATTTGTGGTCTATCAAATCCATTACATCAGATTTGATAGACCACAAATCCCAACTAAACCCAAGCATACCACTGCAAGAACTCAAGACATAGTCAGTTCATTTTGCATAGATCGGACCATAAACAATAATTAAAAAAGCTGAAGGTACTCCGGGTTTAACAATGACATCGGGACGTCAGTCATCTCAGTACCCCGTGACCATGGGTGCTGGAAAGCGCCCGAAACGTCGGGAATTAAAAATAAAAAGTAAAAATAAACGCGATAAAATCCGTAAAAGTAGTTTTAATCATGTGCAATGTTCGCGTAAATATAAGAAATCATTACGATGATAATTTCTTAGATTTTTTTGAGATAAACCACTAAAGTTACTATTTCGGTAGAATAATTTACGTGTTGCCGACGATTTGTACATTTATTTATGTTTAATTTTTCATACGATTTATGTAATAATATTTACAATTAATATTCATTACATACATATAAAAATACTGTAATATAGAATATAAATTAGGAATCGTCTAACGGAGTTATGAAGATTAACAGTTTGTTTAGGAACTCCACCGCACGTGGACCCCACGGACCGATAGTCTCTACACCAAATGGCACAAATATCAAAATATGTATCTTTTTTTAAACTGGTGTTTTTCTTGTTTTGATGAACCTTCTACCTTTGTAACAATTATGGGTACTTATAAACTATTTAGTATATAAGTTATAGAATGTAGGTATCTATCTTAACAAGTAAATGGTACTCAAACGCAAGTGTCTTTTTAAATACAGTAAACTAATTATTTTTATAAGTAGTAAAATAATATCTTTATTTATGTAAAACGTAAAGATTAAACTACGTCATAACTACGTTCACGCTTGCGCGCACAAAAGTGTGGAATTTTAAGTTTTATTATTGAAGTAATAATTGACAACGCTACCCATAGCCAAAGTTTTGCTCATTTTTCATAAAAGAGACAAAATTGTATGTCTTAATTTTACCCACTCAAACTCGTTTTAGAAAAACAAAACTTAGAGAGAAGGATAGGACACTATTTTTCATTTAATATTGTTACGCGCTCAAGTCGACGATACACTAGCGCCATCTAGTGTCAGGAACGAGAGCGAGGGGAGCATTGAGAAAATGACATCACAAATCACTCAACCGACAGCGCCTAGTCGAAACTCGAACGCTCGGTACCTTGCGCGTGTTTACTTGAACATTCTGGATATTTCTTTGCTAAATAAGTAGGCGCTGCAAGATGCGATCGAAGTAGCAGACACAAGCGAAGCTTCAGAGCGGAATTAAGTGAATTAGTGTGTTTAAATTATTAGTGTTTTTAGTTTTAATTTGTGTAAAGTAAATTAAAGTGTTAATTTAGGTAATTTTATCGGCAATTTTTATTGTCACGAACCTCAAGCTCGTAACAATTAGTGTCAGAAGTGGGATCAAATCATGCCGATTTTACCTAAGGAGGAAACGGAGGGTGTTCGTACCCGCAGTCAACGCCAGCATGAGACGGACCAGAGAAGATTTGGTGGTGCAACGCCGCAGACGTCGGAGGGCCAGCCGCCGGCAACGGAGGCCGGTTCGTCAGTAGCTCCTGCATCTGCAGCACCTGATTTAGGCGCCCTGATGGTGATGCTGCAGGAACAGGTCCGTCGGTTGGAAGAGCAGCTGCGGGGCGGACAGGCAGAACAGGCCCGCCGACAGGAGGAACAGATGCTTCTCATGAAGGACCTTCACACTACCTTCGGGAAAGAGATAAGGGAGGTGAAGGATAAGGTTGCTCAACATGAAAACCGCCTGTCGGAAGCTGAAACCCGAATTGACCAAGTGAACAATCGGGTTGACAACGTAATGGCTGACATGAGGAAATCACTTGACGAACTCAAACTTGGGGAGGGAACTACAGCTCCCGTAGTAGCTACTACACCTTCGCTACGTGGGTTCAAGGTGCCACCATTCGACGGGACTTCTTCCTGGTCAGCCTACAAAATCCAGTTCGAGGCTGTTATGAAGGCGAACGGCTGGAATAAAAGTCAGGCCATGACTGCTCTCACACTAGGCCTGCGCGACCAGGCCTTAACAGCTCTGGAAGCTCTCGGTGAGGAAGTGACTTATGAGCAACTCCTTGAGGCATTGGAGGCGAGATATGGCGACGCTCACCTGGAACATGTCTTTCGTGCGCAGCTTAAAGATCGCGTGCAGCGCATCAACGAAAACCTGCAGCAGTGGTCTCTAGAGGTGGAGAAGCTGGTACGGAAAGCATACCGGTCTGTACCTGCGCTCATTGAAGGGAACCTGGTGCAGACATTCATCGACGGCATCCGCGACCTGGAAGTCAGAGCTGCTGTGAGGCTCGGGCACCACGAGACGCTTAAGAACGCCTTGGCCCATGCACTGGAAGTGGAACCCGTGCGGCAGGATCATCGTTCCCATCGCGTCAGGGAGGTTGTGGCAGCTACAGTTCGCGACCGCAACAAAGGATACAGCCCTAGGTGCTATGGCTGTGGGGAAAAAAGGCCATCTTCGAATCACCTGCCCTAAGCGAACCGTGGAAAGGAGAGTTGATCGATCTCGAGAGGGTAGTGCAGCTAACGACACTGCCTGGCGGCGACAGGATCATCGTTCACCTCACGCTAGGGAGGTTACAGCAGTTACGGTTCGCGACCACAATAAAAGATACAGCCCTAGGTGCTATGGCTGTGGGGAAAGGGGCCATCTTCGGTCCAGCTGCCCTGAGCACACCCTACGAAGGGAAGGTGAACGGTCTCAGAAAGGAAGTGCGGCTAACAGCACCGCCCAGCAGCAGCAGGAATACGACTTTACTATCAGACACTGCAGCGGGAAATCTCACGGCAACGCAGATGCATTGTCAAGAAGACCTTGTCCTGAAGATTGCAACCATTGTAGTAGGCAAGAGAGTAAGGAGGTGGTATCCGTGAGGATGCTCAGGACAGACCACCTCAGCAACGGGTGTAAGGACAACGTACGACATGCACAGCAGGAAGATCCGGACATCAAGCCGATTCTGGGATGGATGAAGGCCCGTGCTACCAAGCCTAAGTGGAGGGACGTCTCAGCGATGAGTTCAACCACGAAAAGCTATTGGGCCCAATGGGACAGCTTGCTGATTCAGGATGGATTCCTGTGCCGTAAATGGGACAATGGTCGAAGAGACAGCTGTCGTTTGCAAATGGTTGTCCCTAAAGCTAAAGTGCCGAATGTTCTACAGTTGTGCCATAATGGTCGTTCAAGAGTCCATCTGGGAGTTAAACGAACTCTACTGAAGGTCCGAGAACAGTTTTACTGGGTCCATTATCGTGACGATGTCGAGGATTGGTGTCGTACATGTACAAGTTGTGCGGCCGTGCGGGGACCTCGGACACGTAGTAGCGGAGCACCGAAATTGTACAGTGTTGGTGCACCACGGGATAGGACAGCCCTTGACATTGCGGAGCCGTTACAGAAAGGCGCAAGAGGGACTCCTAAGATCGTCCATGTGAATCGCTTGGCGCGTTATTATGGGGCCGATAATGCTCGGGACGAGCATATCTTAGGAGGGGGCAGTGTTACGCGCTCAAGTCGACGATACACTAGCGCCATCTAGTGTCAGGAACGAGAGCGAGGGGAGCATTGAGAAAATGACATCACAAATCACTCAACCGACAGCGCCTAGTCGAAACTCGAACGCTCGGTACCTTGCGCGTGTTTACTTGAACATTCTGGATATTTCTTTGCTAATTTAAATAAGTAGGCGCTGCAAGATGCGATCGAAGTTGAGTTGAACTCGGCGACACAAGCGAAGCTTCAGAGCGGAATTAAGTGAATTAGTGTGTTTAAATTATTAGTGTTTTTAGTTTTAATTTGTGTAAAGTAAATTAAAGTGTTAATTTAGGTAATTTTATCGGCAATTTTTATTGTCACGAACCTCAAGCTCGTAACAATATGGTTTATCGAATCCGTAAAAATAGTTCAAAATACTCACACAATGAAATTTTGAAGTGCAGGCAACATATCATCGACCACCATTTGCACAATTCTGACGTTCACAGAAATTTCACAACTTTTTTGCCTGAACCAAGAGTAATGGTAGCATGCAACAAAAATCGTACCATAAAATAAAGTCTTTAGCTAAAATAGCCTACTAATGAAATCCAAATGATCGGTTTAGGTAAAGTAAGGGTAGGTAGGTCAAATTAGAGCATTTTACGGTCCACGACTTTAGCACGGCCAGTTAGAATTGAGGTAAAATATTTGACAGATCTCATGGTGGGGAAGTTAAATTGTTTGGAATACGTAAAAGATATTTTCCTTTTCTGAAATTTTAGTCACATTATATACATCACTCAGATTAGAAATGGATAAACTAAACTACGGATTTCCTAATAGTATAAAAATAGAAAAGATAATATATAAAAAATGAGCAAAAAGTTGAAAAGCAAGCCTCAGCAGAGACATTGTTTTGTGTATTTCCATAGATTATAATTTTATTTAAAACGCAACTTCTCAATCGTAATGATATTTTGTTACATATAACTTCACCAGATCTTTCTGATTGCCTCGATTCACTGGCGCTGCGTAGGGATGTTGCATCCCTTTGCGTTTTCTATCGTATCTACCATGGGGAGTATTCTGAGGAATTGTTACGCACATCGCGTCAAAATTCCCGATATCTACCATCCACGCCATCTGGATGCTTGACGGTCCACTACTCTACGTTTTACTAGAAGTTTTCTTCCCCGTACAACTTCTCTGTGGAATTGTTTACCACCGGCGACTATTCCGGACAGATACGACATTGCCAAGAAAAGAGCTTACTCTTTTCTAAAAGGCAGGCAACGCACCTGCAACTCCCCTGGTGTTGCAGTTGTTCATGGGCGGCGGTAGTCACTTACCACCAGGTGAGCCGCATGCTCGTTTGCCCCCCTCTTCTATAAAAAAATCCTCAGTCCCAACTAGTGACATCTGGTGAGCGCAAAATTATTAGCCCTCTTGCACCTGGTTTTACAGTTGTTCATGGGTGTCGGTCGACTCTTTTTGTCACGTAAGCCGCATGCTCCTTTGCCTTCTCATGTTCAAAAAAAAAAACACTTTACTTCTATTAAACAGGTGACGTGTAAATCACCGTATGCATATTCAGGTACGTACCTAGGTAAATGAACGTGTCAAAGGCTTGAAACTGTGTCGTTTATCCCATTTATGGTAATAACGTGTCCATTGCAAATAGATGACTTATGTGTTACGAATATTCTCAGTAACGGATGGCCGTGAGTATTTATTAAAACACCTGTGTTTAAAAACGGTTATTTTTGATGATGTAACAGTAATTGATATGGCAGGCTGCTATAATGCTGAGTCAGATGCTTTTTCGTGTATCGTGCAATCATATCTCACCTAAATAATGTTGACTCGGATCACTTTTCTTTGCTGTTTTTAAAATATAGTAATTTGTTTTTTTTTCACTGTGTTTGCACGAGTAGTTCAGTTGTTTTACCCGTTTAGCTGTCGTTTAAATTTTCCAAAAAAATTTGCAATTAGATGTATCAGCACATATGAAGACATTTGTTAACATAAATACACGTACACATAAGTACACACGACACAATATATCCCTTTTCCATCAAATTAATCTCAGTAAAATAGATAATAGGGAGTTTTGGTGGGTATTTAATCAGCGACAGATAATCGATAAACCAGAAGCAACACCTGTTTTATCTTTGACACGATTAACGATGTTTTCATTATTTATATAGATTGTATTCGCGTTGAATACGACGAAAAAAGGGTTCATATGAAGATATAAACTAACAAGCTATTTTTGATGTAATTTGTAAAGTTCATTGTTTAACATTATCTTTTTATTAAAAAATACTTACATTTAATTTGATTATTTGATGAACAACTTAAATCTAACCTAAAGATTATACACAATACTAAACAAAACTAAAATAAAGAAAAACTAAAACTAAAATTTTTAATTATCATACAGTCCTGCTCCCCGTGGTATAATGCCAAGAACGCTGGCTGCGTTTCCTTGCTGAATGTCTATACTTAGCCTTTGAGCGGGAAAGGAACCAGCCCTCTTAGCACCAGCAGCGGTGATTAGTCACGGACATAATTCCTTTAGGAACTTCACCGCACGTGGATACCATGGATCGATAGTCTCTACACCAAATGGCACAAATATGTCATCTCTCAAAGACTCATATTTGCTCCACTTACTTAATTCAGCTCTGATGCCGCCCCGGGCTCTAAACGAGGTACCCGTAAGATGAGAGACCGCCAAAGTGTCTATATAAGTAGCATCACACACACTAGGGCTTTACCCCTTCAGTTGGCCGTAGTGGATCACTTTGCTGAACACCGACAGCAGAATCAATAATATGATTTCAGTAGACCAAGTTCGAATTTTGACTGTAACATTGTCAAACGTAATAATACATTGCCAAATGTGATACATTTCGGGGGTATTGTTAGCTACTTCTTTCAGCAGGGTTAGAGTTAACTCTATCGCTAGAGTTAAAAGCATTAAGTGAGTGCGGAACTTCCCCGTAGCAACGTGACTTTGTGATTTCAACTATTTTCAATTTTAAATTCTACAATACGCCGTACCGTACCAGGTAATGCTGGGCGAAGCAAAATCTATCCAATGTTAACAAACTAGAGTGCATCGTCGAAGGATTGGTTCAGCAGTTCGACTCGATCAGGCCACAGGGCGTCAGTTCGAAATCCGCTCGACTGGACCAGAAAATGGTGGGGCCAATTGCCCGATTCTAATCCGGCTCGAAGGAGCAGAAAAATGGTGGCGCGCTAATGACCAGAAATGTTTTTGGCGATTGGGGTCTCGGGTTCGATTTCCGGGTATTATATTATATACTGTATGTGCGGGTTCTTACAACCAAAACAAGATGGCTGACGTAGCACGTGGCAGCCTTGGACGATGCACTCGCTATTATAAAATTTACTGTCTTGCCAGTGTCTCGAAGGAGTTTCTACTTGGATCGCTAAAGAAGAAAAATGTGACAAGGAAATAAAACGGCTCAAGTCAAATTAAAAGGAAGCACTTACCGGGGTGGGGTTCCTTGCGGCCTCGTGTTGCGGTTTTGTGGCCGATTGCTACAGAGGTGCAAAACAACTAGCTGTTCTCTTCGACTACGATGCAAGAATCGCTGAGCGGCGGCGGCGGTGCACGTCCATATATGAGTCGGCCATTTTTCCCACTTCCATCTCGGCGGGGCGCGCTTCTCATTGCAATCAAAATCGTGACACATAATTTAGCTACCCCGCTTTCAGTGCATGGTATGGAATGCGTAGTAGGACGGAAAGAATATATAATATAAATATACGTGGTAGAGCCATGCTGCAGTTATATTAGTAGTATAGTTGTAGCTCTCACAGAATACCAGCGTGAAATAGTAGCTTAATGCTGCTGTGTTTCATATGGTGAGTGTAGAGAACCGGAGACCCCTTTTACTGGAAACGAGGCATTCCATCTTAGTCCCCACGGGTGACAACGCATCTGCATTTTGATTTGTAATCAAGGATAGATGTAGATGTCTATGGGCCGCAGCAACCACTTACCATCAGGAGGACTGTGTGCTCGTTTGTCACCTTATCCTATAAAAAAAGACAGACACTGGCAAACAATAACCAACCGAACAAAATGTGAGAGTACCCGATTCTTTTTTATAAATTATATATGAGTGAAGTATAATAATGAAAAAGCTGAAGGTGACCATGGGTGCTGGAAAGCACCCGAAACGTTGGGAATTAAAAATCATTTAAAATTAAATGCGATAAAATCCTTAAAAGTAGTTTCAATCAATGTGTCGTGTTCGCGTAAATATAAGAAATCATTATGTTTATATTTGTATCCAGAATTAGTCTCTCTCTCTCTATTAAAGATAAATTTCTATTAAAAATAAAACAACATAAACATTGCCATAGATGCCGCCGACTGGAGCTGAAAAGCAGAAAAATATTGCAATAAGTTGAAAAACGAAAACCCCCAAAACTATAAAGAAATACAAAAGGAGGCCAAAGAAAGATCTGCACGTTACTATGAAAAAAAGAGTACCTATTACTAGATATGTACCTACTATTTTATTTAAGAAGATAAAGCGTGAATTACTTATAAAAACTTTTTGAGATAGAGATTTTTCTAATTTTTGTGATTTCACGAAACACTACTGATGTCATTGTGTAGTTTATTTTGTAGGTTTATAACATACTGTAATGAATGTTATTTAGTATTTTTTTTTTGTTTTTGCTAGAAGAGTTTTTGTGAAACTCTGTCAAAGACATAAAATATTTTTGTTACTTTACTTATTTTGTAGTATTATTTTCCTTATATTTATTTTGGTAAACTTGGCCAGATTTCATGGTTGTGTAGTAATTGGTTGCGCGGAAAATAAACGGGAACTCTCACATTTTGTTCGGTTAGTTATTGTTTGCCAGTATCCCCTTCCCTCCTATCCACGCATTCCATTTCACACGCACTGAAAGGGGGAGGAATCTAGAATGTGGCGCCATATTTTCGGCCAATAAGAAACGCGCCCCGCCGAGATAGAGCTGGTAGATATGGCCAACCAATAAAAAGGGCCACCTCTGCCGCTACTTCTTCATCCTGCATCGTAGTCGAAGAACATTGCTACTTGTGATTGCACCTCTGTGGCAGTAGCGCCACAGAAAACCGCTAGTAATAACCACCTCGCATAGTGTGAGTTGTCGTCGCGCAGCGCTCTCTTCTCTAAAACGATTCTATATTAGGTTAACTCCAAGATCAACAAACAGAGTAGAGAATAGGTCTACTAATTCCAGGACAGTAATTAAAGATGTATTGAATCCAGTCAATAATACAGATAAAGTAACTATCCAATTCTTAAAAGAACACACTATTGCTGATCGCGTATTCTATGGCTACTTCTATAACGAAAAACTACACCTAGCATTCTCTAGAGTTTACACGACGGTATTTAATGACAGAAACCCCAAGCTTTTTAAAGGTAATTCACGTGTTACCCTTGTGAAAAACAAGACAGAACAACAAGAAACAATTAAGAAATATTATGAAAGAAACACTTGTGTTTCATGCTATCCAGGAAATAAATAATCAAATCCATAGAAACTACCATTGGCTTCACATGTTACCCACAATCCAGGCATTCATAAATCAATTTAGTATCTGTTTACAAGCTAAATATGAAAGAAACCCTCATAGACCCTCATTAACCTTAGCGGAAACGCCTACAAAACCTATGCAACAATTATATTTATGAATCTGTATTCGGCAGGCGGTGCCACCTTCCTCACTATAATAGACAATTTCTCAAAGTCCGCCCAAGCAGTACCATTGAACGTCACTATTAGTGTACATATAGCTAAAGCTTTATTTCAGGTGTTCTCAGTTTTAAAAATTCCTTATAAAATTACAACGGATTTCAGGCAGTAAAGGGGAACGGCAGATTTAGTACCGCATACTTTCTTCGTTGTTTTGTTATAGAATTATTACCAGATATTAAGGCAATTAAGCCATTAATTTTCATGTAAGTTTTATATTTTTAGAACTTGGGATTAGTTAATAATATCAATAAAAACATTTTAATAAATAAACGTAATATAAGCATAAACTAAACGCAATGAGGGCTATCGCGTTTGAATTCGCCGCTAGAGGCGCTACCGCTAGTGTAGAGGGTATGTTCCGAAATACAACGCAGTGTACTGTCCAATGCAAATGACGTCATGAATCGACGCTATACTGGTGATTCGTTCCAAAACATTGGACAATATATGACGTCATACTTTTGCGCCATTTAGAAAAGTGTTGGCGATTATTTTGTCATTTTGTGATCCAAAAATCATTATATCCTCCTAATGGTTATACCAGCAATTATTCTATAATTTTTGTATTTGAATAATTAAAAACAAATTCTGGCATGCTTCATTCAGCGCACACACAATTAAAAATTGTTTTATTGTGGCCGGATATCCGACGCAATATGGCGGCGGCACGCCAGTACAATATAGTGTCTATTGATGACGTCATTAGCATTTAACAATGTACTGGGTTGTATTTCGGAACATACCCAGAGTGGGACATAGATAAATAAATATGTAGCAAGCTAAAATTAAGTCCCGCCATTTTTCCACTAAAACTTTGTATTTATAGTTGCAGAAACAAACATGATTGGGCGGGACGCAATCAGAAGTTATTGCTGTAACTGCATTGTAGGTTTAAGAGCAGTGGGATGCTACTCACATGTTATGAGTATTATTTGGTACCTAAGCCATGCTTGCCATGAAGGTATTACCCGGCCCGCCCCCTTGTTAGATGAAATTTTATTAAGAATTCATTAATTATAAGTACAAATAAATGAACTTAAAAAACAAAATATTTTTTATTTACCTATACTCAAAACCCCATCAGAACTTTATCATTTTCAAATGTTGCAGTCCGCTGCTGAATATAGGTATCTCCCTAATTCACAACGCTGAGTAGATACCGATCCTCATCTCAATCTACCTACTTAATGGTAGAACCATGCTGTAGCCATAATATAGTTGTAGCACGAATAACTGCTCGACCGGGGAAGAACGACGAAACAAGTGGTTTGATGTTGATATAATCTCCCAAAAACTGTGACGCAAAAAGTGACGCATCAGCATATTGTGATGAAAAAATTATACAAAAACGAAGATTACGAAAAAATGATAGGCTCAGAATGTCTAGAACCCAAAGCCGTAAAGCCAATTTAATTAAAAAAATTGTAACAATAGTTCATAATATTATATATTAGTCTATGGTCTATGTTCTTAGATAATCTTAAAAATAAAAACTGGTAATAACTTTTATCTCCCAAGTTCTAAAAATCAAAGAATTTAAAAGGGGTTTGTCTATCATACTATCTAAAACCAAAAATATCCTAAAACACGAAATTTTACTAGCGGTACGAAACTCCCATATAAGCCTGCCATTCCCCTTTGACAATGAGGTTATAAACGAGATGTGCTCTTCACATGGTATTAACATTCACTTCACGACTCTATACAATCCAAATTTGAACTTACCCGTAGAACGTTTTCATTTGACTATAGGAGCGATTATCATAATCCAACGAATGACAAACAAAGATGATCCCATACAATTAATTATGAAATTTTCAGTAATTGCTTACAATAACTCAATCCATCGGTAACAGAATATACTCCACACGAGTTACTATTTGAACGTTCAACTTCTAGAAATCCACTAGAGTTACATTATCCCAAGCTTTTATGTTATCAAGCACAAAATGCATGCAGAAGCCGTTCAGGAATGTGTGTTGTGCACATGGCCAAAAACAAGGAACAGGTAATAGCGAAGCAAAACCAGGCAGCAGAAGAAATAACATTCAAGGTAGGTGAAACAGTTTATAAGCAGGTGGCCAAAACAGCGAGAAACGACAAAATAAACAGGCATTTAAGAAATACATAGAAAAGTCTATTAGAGTTAAACATATAGGACATAATATTTTTTGACATTTTATATTAGAAATCCCATCCATCCAACCTACATTATATGATTATATATATATATATATATTCCTTGCCAAACAACCTAAAACTAACCATTATACCCAAATCCAAATTCCTCGCACTTAGAAGCGATGTGTAAGCTAAAATGGAAGAAGATTGCAAGAAGCTGTCAAAAGACACCTGGCTTTGTAAAACATTGGATACTAAAGTCATAAAGAAATCTGAAGATTGCATCATCTCATTCATCAATCATAAAGATGGTACACTCGGGCACGCATGAATCTGAAGTGAGAAAAATTTCAGAAGATTAAAGAAAATAGGTGGTTGGTAGTATCAACGGGACCAGAAATTATAAAAACCCAATGCGGACAGAAAACAGAATATAGGAAACCACGGGACTGTCGAGTTAAATAAGAAAGACTGTCAAATAAGAACACACACTAGGAGCATCTCTATGAATGAAGTCATCCCTCTACTCAAGGAGAACCGGATACACTAGGAAGAATTCCAGTACGAGATACATCTGGAAGACACCTCACTAGATAGTATCCTTGAACTTATGAACAAGGTTGAAGACATTCAAGAAAAAGAAACCTGGAACTGGTCTTATATGATGGCAATTCCCAGCTGGTCTACAGTACTTCTATTGCAATCTAGAAGATATACAATTGGAATAAGCGTCCAAGTAAAGAAAGTCGCAAGGACGTTCCTGGAAGCTGCAGAACCAGCTTCCAACTTAAGGAGGGAAGAGTTAACTCGTCGTAACCCTAGAATCGGGCTGACATAGCAGTTACACAGAACAATGGGCAAATGTGGAATGCTTGCGCTGGGTAAAGAATCGACGTGGAGATTATGGAACTGTCGCTCAGTCTGACACCATCCACGCATAACTTAACTTCTTTTTGTAATTTTACATTTTATTTAAATTTATTATGTTATGGGGGATAAGTCGCTCGCGTCCGTAGGCTTTGACCACTTATTCCTAGGCCCACCCTACACGTGTCCTCCGGGTGGTGCTAAATGAGCGACAAGCCGATACCACAGACTCGGTAGCGGCTCCACGCCGTGGTAGCGGCGTAAAATATACTACCCCTTATTTCGCACCATGAGCAACCATATAAAAGAAATGGCCCCGAGTTCCCGGCGCCCCTTTAATGGGGCAGGGGTGCGAAGAATCTCCGGGAGGAAAACCGGCGACGAGGTTCGCCACCCGTCACGTTATGTTTCCCGGAGGAGCGAAAAGTGGATTGCAGAGGCCCGTCTGGCTACGTTGAATGTATGTGGGGCAATTAATGATAAAATGGATGAAGTATGCGATATAATGTATGATAGAGGAATAGATGTGTTATGTGTAAATGAGACGAAAAGGAAGGGGAAGGATATCACTACACATGGCATGTATACCGCATACTGGTCTGGTGTAGACGAGATCGAGCGGGCATGCCAGGGAGTAGGTATCATCCTTTCAGAAAGAATGGGTCAATGTGTGAAAGAGTATGAATGTGTAAGCCCAAGACTGCTATGGATACGAATGATACTAGGCTTAAAGTTGTTTGTGTTAGGGGTCTACGCCCCAGACATGTCTAAGCCCACTTATATCCGAGAGCAGTTTTGGGAAATGGTAAGGATGGTGTTAATGAAGTGTAAGGGAAATGAAAATATTATTATGCTAGGAGATTTTAATGGAAGAGTTGGGGTGAGGAGGCTTGGTTATGAAAGGATATTGGGAATGTTTGGTGATGAAAGTATAAATGAGAATGGTGAAAGTCTCCTCACCGTATGTATGGAAAAGAATCTTTTTGTGACGAACACTTGCTTTCGCCACAAGAGAATTCACATGTATACTTGGAAAAGAGGTGACGATAGAAACATGATAGATTTCATAATTGTGGATGAAAGATTGAGGGGTGCAGTGGTAGATACAAGGGTTTACCGGAGTTCTAATGTAGGAACGAATCGTTATTTGGTTTTATGCCGAATTAATGGTCTATACAGGCGTTGGCGCCATCGATCATCTGTGTCTACCACTGCGTTACAGCGTATTAGAACAGAAAGGTTACAAGACGAAGGTGAGAAAAATAAGTTCAAATGTAGACTGAAAGTAATATAAGTGGTTTAGATGAATTATGTATGAAGGAGTTAGACTTGGAGAATGTATGACAAAACGTAAGGAAAGGTTCAATGGATGCAGCTACCGAAATATGTGGTGTTAGTAAGAGAAAGAATGAAAGGAAAAATAATACGTTATGGTGGGATGATGAGATACGTATGGAAGTTGAAGCAAAGAAGAGAGCATGGCTAGATTTACTAGCAACAAAGGCTGGTAATTCTAGCGGTACGAATGATGATATTGAAAGAAAAAAGGCAGTCTTTAGACATCTTAATAAGAGAGTAAAAGAAGTAGTTGAAAGAAAAAAGCAAAAAAGAACGGATAAGAATGATAGAAGAATATCGGATAATTTCTAGGCAAATATTAAAATGTTCTGGAAACTTGTAAAAACTGCCAGCTTTTTACAAGTTTCCAATACCCTATGGCACCCCTGGGGGACATTCAAAACAGCCTTTGATGAATGCTGTAAGACACGAGAATGGCTATATTCTGAATGATGAAGTTTTGAGTTTAAAGAGATGGAAGGAATATTTTGAAAGCGTGTTTATGAGTGAGGAGACAACGTGTGTACTAAGTGAAGTAGAAACTCCGAAAGAAGAGGAAAGAGGTAGCGAGATAAGTATAGATGAAATAATGAAAGCAATGAAAAGCATGAAAGCAGGTAAGGCTGCAGGATATGATAGAGTTTCACTCGAAATGCTAAGGGCTGGAGAGGAAGTCGTGGTAGCCCTGCTGCACACCTTGTTTAATTTATGCTGGGAACTGAAGCGGGTACCGGTAGACTGGTGCAAAGCCGTGATAGTCCCAGTATATAAAGGAAAAGGGTCGCAGCAGAACTGTAAAAACTACCGTGGCATCAGCCTTCTTAGCATTGTGGGAAAACTGTATGCTAAGGTACTGATTGAAATGGTCATGAAAGAAACTGATGGAAAAATTTGGGATGTGCAAGCGGGATTTAGAAAGGGAATGGGATGTATAGATCAAGTCTATTCCATGCGCATGATCGCGGAGAAGTTTTTGGCCAAAGACCAAAAGGTTTTTTGTGCGGTCATGGGCTTGAAAAAGGCCTATGGCAGAGTGGATAGGGATGTGCTATGGCAAACACTGAACTCATTTGGGTTGAGCGCTGGCTTGATACAGGCATTGGAGTCTCTTTATAGGGACTTTAGTGCTTGTGTTAGGATCAACGGGGTCTACTCGGACTGGTTTGACATCCATAAAGGTGTCATACAGGGCTGTGTGGCTTCCCCGTGACTGTTCAACCTATTTATGGACAGTTGTTTGCAAAATTTGAAAGTTGAAGAATGCGGATTAAGAATGGGTGAGTTAACCGTCAAATGCCTTTTGTACGCCGATAATCAAGTTATCCTTGCGTTTTGCCGAGTTGCAAATGATGGTTATATTAATGAACAGATCATTAAAAGAAAGGGGTATGAAAGTGAACGCAAGTAAGACGAAGGTTATGGTTTTTGAAAGAGAAGAAAGTAAAACGATTTGTGAAATAAGAATAGAAGGGGAGTTGATCGAGCAAGTAGATGAGTTTGTATATTTGGTCTGCGTATTTAGCAGGGATGGGAAATATGATAAGGATATAGAACGACGAGTGAATGCGGGAAAAAGAGTAAATGGGGCCCTGCACTCTATTGTGAAGAGTCAAAATGTGCCAAAAAAGGCACGTATGGCAATTCACAATGCTGTGTTGGTCCCTACTTTAACGTATGGTAGTGAAAGTAGGGTGTGGCAGAAGAAGCACGAGATTAGAATCAACGCAGTAGAAATGCGGTCGTTAAGGAGTATATTAGGGCTGAATCTGAACGACAGGGTAAGAAATTGTGTAATAAGAGAAGAGTGTGGTTTGCAAGATGATGTTGTGACCAGGATTAAGAAAGGAATGCTTCGGTGGTTTTGTCATGTGGAAAAAATGAATGAGGAAAGAGTGACAAAAAAATTTATGTTGCAGAAGTGATTGGCAGAGTCGGAAAGGGACGCACTAGGCGAAAATTTATCGACCAAATTGTCGATTAATTGAAAACGGGCCAAAATAGGAGTACCCTTAACCGACGAGCATGTATGCGTAGGTGTATGGATGTGAAGGAGGCGAGAGAGGTGTGTCAGGATCGTGCCAAATGGAAGACTGTAGTCTCTGCCTACCCCTCTGGGTGACAGGCTTGAGTGTTTTATGTTATTATTTTGTTATTATTTTTGTAACTTTTATGAAACTAAATTAATCATATTTAAAAAAAGTGTTTTATCGCCGCCATATCGCAACACTGTACTGAAGGTATTAAAAAGCGTATAAGTAACTGCGATCTCATAAAACATGGATAGAAAGACTTCACGACCCTCAAAGAACAATGCATGACTTACTGGGATCTCTCCTACACATAGCAACTAACTTTTATAAAAACTTGTACAGTGCCCCAGAATGCCAAGACCTAGATCAAACTGAAACGGAAAATTATGACAATGATGCAGAAATAAACCCACTGCATGAATTAGAAATTATAATGAGAATAAAAAGGTTAAGATTAGAAAAGAGTCCAGGATCGCACAGAATAACAAACGAGGCCTTAAAAGTAGTCGGTACCTACCTAATAAACCCTATGACACATCTATTTTATTTGATTCGGACCGCAAATATCATCTTGTTGTTCAAAAATGGTGATCCAATAAAATAGGCAATTATCGACTATTTAGCCTTTCTTCATTACTTTATAAATTATTTTCATCATTATTACCCGAAGAGGATCAGTAATACACTGGAAAAAAGTAAACCGATCGAGCAAGCTGGATTTCGCAAGAGCTACTCCACAATGGATCACATCCATTCATTCCAATTACCTTAATTTTTACCAATATTTAAAAAAAAATACGTGCAAGTCTTAAAATACCTATACGAGAAAATACCAGCAGAGTGACACTAGAGACCACAGAACCACATCAAAAGAGGTAAGTACGATAAGGCAATCTCCTATCGCCTCAAATTTTTATAGCAGTTTGGTAACAACAAGCAAGTAGAGAGGTAGGACTAGAAATTAACCTGAGAAAAACCAAACTCATAACAAATGCCACACAAATCACTATAGTACTAGTATGTCGTGAACTATATCTATTTAGGCAAACAAATTTCTTTTCGAAAACAATAATTCAGAAGTAAATAGGAGAATAATAAGGACATGGAAAACATTTTAGAGCCTAAAGGAAGTTCTAAAAAGTCAGATTCCAATGAAAGTCAAGAGCAAAGTCATAGACTCATGTCTTTTGCCATCATTAACCTACGCCTGCCAAAGTTGGAAGTTCACACGAAAAGTCAAGAATAAAATCATTTCCTGGAAGCGAAGCATGGAAAGAAGCATCACAAAAATCTAAAGTTAAAATGGAGGTGGGCAGGACACGTAGCGAGAATGAGCGACAAGCGATTGACAATTCGCCTGCATCTAGATAAGCAAACGTTATCACTCGAGTCGCAGGAAAAATCTGGACGTCAGAAGTTAAAGACCGAGACCACTGGCGTTCTATGGAAGAGGCCTTCACCCTCACTACTTGATGGGTTCATGCATGGTATCTTTAATTTAAACCTTTATTCTAATTTAAATCTATAATTTTATTTTCTTATTTTCACTTTCATTTCCTTCCTATTTTTTTAATTATATTAAAAACCAAGAATATAATGTATATAAAAACATGAATGAATTTTAACTAGTACATTTAATATTTAATTTAATTTAATTTAATTTAATTTAATTTATTTAATTTAATGTATAATTAAAAACAGAAATGAAAACAAATATGTAATAAAAGGGAAAAAATATACAACAATTCAATTTTAAGATAAAAACAAAAATTACAGTCCCTTTTCTAACGTATTATATATTGTTTTTATCAAAATATATTATCACAAGCAAATGTTATGTGCAATGCATGCAAATGGACCTTGTCACCTTCACGCTTCACGCTTCACAGATAAGTAATAAAGACAGAAGCTCAAAAACCCTAAGAATATATTTTCAAGAGTGGCTAAAATTGATAATATAAATGATTTTATAATTTTTAAATTCAAAGTTTATATAGACATTATAATTTTACAAGGTAATTTTAATCATCTCTTAGAAGTTGATGGTAAAAACTGTGTCGCCACGTCCATCAGGCTCTCCCTTATTTTTGTAGTTCGTTCAATTCCAACGCTAGCTAGAAACCTTCGACAACGGTCAACACTTCAGCCTATTTTGGCCGAAGTCGACGGTAGTTTGTGGCCTATAGTCACAACAGAACGTTTGTCATTATACCTACCAATCTAGAAAGCGACGATTGACAGACAGATATATATTTGTTTTTATTATGAGTTTTGACATTACACCCTATGGCAAGATGGATGTGAGATGATGTACCGGTATTTATCATTGACGTGGTGGTCATCTATTACGACGCCCACAGGACTAAATATTGTTACGAGCTTAGAGTTCGTGACAATAAAAACTGCCGATTGCATTACTAAAATTGACACTTTAATGATCGAACACCAATTAAAACTTAAAGCACACTAATTGTTAATCACACTTTAAACTTTAGTTTATTTATTTCGGTCCGAAGTTTTTGCTTGTATTGCCAATTCAATACTGTCCCGGTCGCGGTCAGCGAACATGACGAACGAACAGCTGTTTCCATTTACGGCACAGAACTCCATCCTGAACCAGCAATCTGTCCCATTGGGCCCAATAGTTTTTTGTGGTCGAACTCATCGCTTAGACGTCGCTCCACTTGGGCTTGGGAGCACTGGTCTTCATCCATCCAAAATCAGCTTGATGTCCGAATCTTCTTGCTGTGCATGTTGTAGGCTGTCCTTCCACTCGCTGCTGAGGTGGTCTATCCTGAGCATCCTCACAGATACCACTTCCTCACCCTCTTGCCTAGTACAATGCCTGCATTCTTGAGGACAAGGTCTTCTTGACAATGCATCTGCGTTGCCATGAGATTTCCCGGTACGGTGTTCGATCACAAAGTCGTATTTCTGCTGCTGCTGGGTGGTGCTGTTAACTGCACCACCCTCTAGAGATCGATCTCCTTACCTTTTTACAGTTCGCTTAGGGCAGCTGGATCGAAGATGGCCCCTTTCCCCAAAACCCTAGCAACTTGGGCTGTATCCTTTACTGCGGTCACGAACTGTAGCTGCTGCATCCTCTCTAGCGCGATGGGAACGATGATCCTGCCGCTGCTGGGCGGTGCCGTTAGCCGCACTACCCTTTCGAGATCGATCACCTTCCCTTTCTACAGTTCGCTTAGGGCAGATGGATCGAAGATAGCTCCTATCCACACAGCCGCAGCACCTAGGGTGGTATCCTTTATTGCGATCGCGAACTGTTACTGCTGCAACCTTTCTGACACGACGGGAACGACGATCCTGCCGCACAGCTTCACCTTCAGTGCATGGGCCAAGGCGTCCTTAAGCGTCTCGTGGTGTCTGAAACTCTCAGCAGCTCTCACTTCAAGGTCGCGAATGCCGTCGATGAATGTCTGCACCAGGTTCCCTTCAATGAGCGCAGGTACAGACCGGTATGCTTTTCAAACCAACTTCCCCCCCTCGAGGGCCCACTGCTGCAGGTTTTCGTTGATGCGTTGCACGCGATCTTGAGCTGCGCACGAAAGACGTGTTCTAGACGTCGTCATATCTCTCCAATGCCTCAAGGAGTTCCTCGTAAGTCACTTTCTTACCGAGAGCTTCCAAAACAGTTAATTAAAAATCTTTTATATTTTAAATGTATTTAAAATAGGTATAAAAGATTTTTAATATTGATATGGTCACAACAAGATGTTGTTATGTTAGCTAACAACGTAATGACTTAAGACAGAAGGACCCTTAAGTAGGGACTGAATAAATTAACCGACTTGGTATTACATGGATCTCACAACTTTTTACGATAGAAGAACTGAGTTGCGAGACTTGGTTTTTTTACAAGTCATGTTTTTGATGGCATAATTATTTCTGTCACTTTACCTTTCGTTTTTTTATTTCAAAGCAAAATCTTTTACACAATCGTCAATATCAAATGTATGTCTTTTTAACTTCCCGCTAAGAAAATTAAAATTTTCAAAAATAGGGAAGTTATTGGTTTCATCCGATTTTCGAAAATCGTGTTTTCATCAGATCTCGATGTTTTGAGATCCCAGGAAGCTATTCTGCCTAATTTCACGTGGATGTCCGTACTCTTATCACGATTTACTTTTCCTTTCGTATAAACTACGCCCTCCTAAAATCAAACCTAAATTAGTTCTGCGACGTAATTTTGGAGGAATGAAAACCAACTTTGCGAAGATGCTCATAATATTGACTGGTCAGTGATTGAGAGAGCATCATGCATTGACGATAAAGTGGAACTTTCAATTCCCTTCTCACTCAGCTATATGACGTACACGCGCTAATGCATCATGTTAAACTTAAACACTTACCTACTCCATGGCTATCTGATGATCTGAAAAGGCTAATTTTGAAGAAGAAGAAGGCATTGTCAAAGCTTAAGAGGAACAAAACAGAGGAAAACCTTAGAAAATACGCCAATATCCGGAATCGCTGCAACACATTATGTAGAGATACACAACGACGCCATATTCATTCATCAGTCGAGAATGGCGACTCATCTAGGGTGTGGAAGTTTCTTAAAATAGTTGGAGTTGGTAGAACCTCTTTTAATGCTTCATCTCCCAGTGTTGATGTTGGACTATTATATAAACATTTTTCTAATCCTCTTTTGATAGCGAACATAAACTGCAAACACTTCATTCTCTTTCTGTAAGTCTGACTCCTAATTATTCTCCGTTCGTTTTTAGTCAATTTAATGTATGTGATGTTAAGAAGGTCATATTATCCATCCCCTCAAATGCTGTCGGTAGCGACAGAATTAGCCGTAATATGATAGTTCCTCTCCTTGATGTTTTCACTCCCATTATCACTCATTTGCTTAATGTATGTGTATCTTCCTCCAAAGTCCCTCAAGCCTGGAAGAGTGCTGTGTTGTCACCTTTACTCTTTTCCATTTTCATTAATTCAATTACTCATAAAATTTCTTCTCTCTACTCAGATTTACACCCAGTCAACTCTTGAGAATTTGCCGAATGCAATCGCTACATTAAATAACGACTTAAGTATGATTCATGAGTGGAGTCAATGATATAGCCTAAATGTCAATCCTAAAAAGTCACAGGCTATCATTTTTGGTAGTCAGAGCTTTATCTCAAGAATTGACTGGTTCTCCATACCACCTGTTGTATTCGATTGGGTTGTAAACCCTTACTTTGACAATGTCAAAAATCTTGGTGTTTACCTTGATAGTTCTTTAAATTGGAAACGCCAACTGAATGAGGTAAGTAAGAAAACCTTTGTCGATCTTAGTTCACTGGTGCCTTGATCATTTCTTCCATTCCTACAAAATTATGATTTTCCTTCCGATTATCGACTATGCTGACGCAAGCTTCATAGACATAACTAAAGACCAGGTAACTAAGCTTGAGAGACTTCAAAATACTAGTATTCGGTTCATATATGGATTGCGCAAATTTAACCATATTTCCCAATTTCGCTCACGTCTCAAATGGTTACCTATCCGATTTCGGCGGAACATGCATATTCTTTCTATTCTGTACAGTGTCTTATTTCACCCTCCTTATCTAAAGGAGAAGTTTAGTTTTATTGGGCTTCCAGGAGAACCTCTACGCTCTTCAAGAAAACTTATTTTATGGGTATCAACTCACAATACATATTTCTTTAATAAATCTTTTACTGTCCAGTCTATTAAGCTCTGGAATGCCATACCTTTGCATATACGTGAAGCACCTATTGTAGTCTTTAAGCGACTTCTTAAAAAGCAATCGTTCGAACATCATTAGGATAAATTATGTGAATACGTAGTTTTTGTTTTTATTTGTTTATGTTATTGTTTGAGGAATATATTTGAGCATATATATATTTATATATATATATATATATATATATATATGTGTGTGTGTGTGTTGTGTGTGTTTATGTATATACGTATGTATATGTGTATCATTTTTTGTATGTGTTGCATGTATTGATATTATATTAGGTATATTTATATTGCACCATCTACCTAGTATTCACTGTTTTATTCTTCTACACCTTTGGTTGCGTGGAAGAGATCGCTATGTAGCGATAAGGCCGCCAAATTGTACATGTAATCTGCTCTTTGTTATGGTCTGTGTAAATTTATTTGTGGTGTAAAATAAAGTATTCATTCATTCATACATTCATTCATTCACACATTTGCGACACCAGTCCTCGACATCGTTTCGACAGTGGACCCAGTAAAACCGTTCTCGGATCTTTAGTAGAGTACGTTTAACTCCCAGATGGCCTCTTGAACAATCATTATGGTACAGCTGTAGAACGTCCGGTACTTTAGCTTTAGGGACAACCATTTGCAAATGACAGCTGTCTCACCGAAAATTTTCCCATTTACGGCACAGAACTCCACCCTGAAGCAGCAAGCTGTCCCATGGGGCCCAATAGCTTTTAGTGGTCGAACTCATCGCTGAGACGTCGCTCCACTTGGGCTTGGGAGCACTGGACTTCATCCATTCCAGAATCAGTCTGATGTCCGAATCTTTCTGCTGTGCATGTTGTAAGCTGTCCTTCCACTCGTTGCTGAGGTGATCTGTCCTGAGCATTCTCACGGATACCACTTTCTTACTCTCTTGCCTAGTAAAATGTTTGCAATCTTCAGGAAAAGGTCTTCTTGACAATGCATCTGCTTTGGCATGAGATTTCCCGCTGCGATGTTCGATCTTAAAGTCGTATTCTTGCAGTAGTTCAATCCACCTCGCAACTTGTCCAGTTGTGGTGAAATTTCCGCCCCAGAAGATATTTGCTAAAATGCTGCAACGACTTTACCATTGCCAGCAATTCGCGTCTTGTGACACAATAGTTCCTTTCCGGTTTTGACAAAGACTTGCTGAAGTACGCTATCACAACCTCTCGATCACCGTTCCATTGAGACAACACACCGCCGAGTCCTGTATCACTTGCGTCTCTGTCAACTATAAATTCCTTGCCTGCATCAGGTGGTACTCTAATATAGGTGTTTTGCAAAGACGGTCCTTGAGCTCCTGGAATGCGATATAGCAACTTTCGTCCCAGCAGAAATGTCGCTTTTCCTCGGTTAGCTTGTGCAGAGGCTTGGCTATATCTGCAGAATTCTTCACAAATCGCCGGTAGTAGGAGCACAAACCCAAAAATGCTCTAACCTGCGTCTTGTCTTTTGGAACCGGCCAATCCTTGACAGCGGCGATTTTCACTGGGTCCGTGCGGACACCTTCCTCCAATACTACATACCCCAAAAAGTTAATTTGCCGTTTGAATAGTGAACATTTCTTCGGACTCAACTTGAGTTTGGCACTCTGAATCTTCATGAGCACGCGTTCCAGGCTTTGAAGGTGTTCCCGCCTACGATGATGATATCAACCAAGTAGACCAGGCAGGCATCGCCAATTAGCCCGGTAAGTACAAGTTCCATCAACCTTTCAAACGTTGCTGGAGAATTGCACAACCCAAACGGCATTATTTTAAATTGACACAGACCCTTTCCCGTCGAGAACGCAGTTTTCTCCTTGTCCTTAGGGTCAATTTCAACTTGCCAGTAGCCACTTTTTAGATCCAGCGTGCTAAACCACTTTACTCCTGTAAGCATGTCCAGCGTGTCATCGATTCTTGGCAAGGGATAGCTGTCCTTCTTTGTAACGTCGTTTAGACGGCGTTAGTCAACACAGAACCGCATGCTGCCGTCCTTATTCTTTACCAGTACCACGGTTGAACACCATGGACTAGATGAAGGTTCAATAACACCATCCTTCACCATTCCCTCAATCATGGTTTCCACTTCCTTTTCACGTGCTACCGGCAATCTTCTTGGATGACGGATAGGCAATTCCTTTCCTGTGTTTATTTTGTGTTGAACTAAGCCAGTCTTTCCTATGTCAGCATCATTTGATGAGAATACATCGGCATACTTGAGTAACAACTTCTTCGCCTTGAACATTTCATTCGGGGAGAGAACGCTGCGACAGTCTTCCAAAAGTGTGGTCAATCTCGTTTGTGCATCCTTGCTGGAGGTCCCACTCGATAGATATTGGTACCGACGTAACCAATCCACTTCCTCACAAGTACCAACCAGTGTGCCTTTTTCTATAATCTGTTTCTGGTCATAAAGGTTCAGCACACGTACTCCTGAGATGTCAGTGGTTCTCACCAAGGTTCGAGCTACTTTCCATGGAAGGTCATTGTTTACCGTTTCCACAAGTACACAACGGTTAGCTTGCTCAGGGTTCCGAGGAAGACTAATCGGCACGATCGTTTCCGATCTCAGCGGAAGAACAATTTTATTAACGCTGTACATGTTCCCTGGTAACACACCTTCCATAAAAAGTTCCTCCTGTCCACATTTCAAAACACCTGGCTTAACGTCGATCTCAAAACAATTATTCCTCGTAAAGTCTAAGCCCAGGATGCAGTCGTCCATTATATCAACCACGATGATATTATGCAAGTAGATCATGTTGCCTAGCTTCAACTCCATCTCCTTCTCTCCACGGACGGGTATAAGCTGACCGGTGGCTGTTACCAAATTAATGCGTTCTCGGATGTATGATGTCCCCAAGGAACTGATTTATAAGTTGGGAACTAACAACCGTACGAGAGGCTCCAGTGTCTATGGTCAGTTTACACGGCATTCCGTTGACCTCGCCCTTGATGACTAGACTGTTCCCATCATGGGTTTGTGAGATTGAGATCCGTGGGGCTCTTTTAACATCAGCCAGCACCCGCCCCGCAGTTCTGGCTTTAACTCGTTTCCCTGCTGCTGCTGGGCGGTGCTGTTGGCAGCACTACCCTCCCGAGATTGTTCAGCTTCCCTTTCTACGGTTCGCTTAGGGCAGCTGGATCGAAGTCGTTAGGGCAGGATCGGATGGCCCCTTTTCCCACAGCCATAGCACCTAGGGCTGTATCCTTTATTGCGGCCGCGAACTTTAGCTGCCGTAACCTCCCCGACGCGATGGGAGCGAAGATCCTGCCGCACGGCTTTCATCTCCAGTGCATGAGTCAAGGCGTCCTTAAGCTTCTCGTGGTGCCTGAGTCTCAGAGCAGCTCTGACTTCAAAGTCGCGAATGCCGTCGTTGAATGTCTGAACCAGGTTCCCTTCAATAAGCACAGATGCAGACTGGTATGCTTTTTGAACCATCTTCTCCTCCTCAAGGGCCCACTGCTGCAGGTTTTCGTTGCTACGTTGCACGCTATCTTTAAGCTGCGCACTAAAGACGTGTTCCAGGTGAGCGTCGCCATATCTAGCTCGTAGGTCACTTTCTTACCGAGTGCTTCCAACAGAGTTAAGGCTTGGTCGCGCAGGACTAAGGTGAGTGCAGTCATGGCCTGGCTTTTATTCCAGCCGTTCGCCTCCATGACGGCCTCGAAGTGGATTTTGTAGGGAGACCAGGAAGAAGTCCCGTCGAATGGGCGGCAATTTTAATCCACGTAGCGAAGGTGTTGTAGCTACTACGGAAGCTGTAGTTCCATCCCCAACTTTAAGTTCATCCAGTGATTTCATCATGTCAGCCATCACGCTGTGCACATGGACGATTTGGGTTTCTGCTTCCTAGCAACCATATCCTTCACCTCCCTTATCTCTTTCCCAAAGGTAGCGTGAAGGTCCTTCATGAGGAGCGTCTTCTCTTCCGATCGACGAGCCTGTTCCGCCTGCTGCTCTTCCAACCAACGGGCCTGTTCTTCCTGTCCGCGCTGCAGCTGCTCTTCCAACCGAAGGATCTGCTCCTCCTGTCGGCAGGCCTGTTCCTCTGCGGCCTGTTCCTCCTGTCCGTCCCGCAGCTGCTCTTCCAATCAGCGGACCTGTTCCTCCTGCTGCTCTTTCAACCAACGGGCCTGTTCCTCCTGTCGCCGGACCTGTTCCTCCTGTCGGCGAGCCTGTTCCTGCAGCAGCATCATGAGAGCACCTAAGTCAGGTGCTGCAGGGGTAGGAGCTGCTGACGGAGTGCGGCGTTGCACCACCAAATCTCCTCTGGTCCGTCTTCAGCTGGCGTTGAATTCAGGTACGGACACCCTCCGATTCCTCCTTAGGTAAAATAGGCATGATTTTACCCCACTTCTGACACCAATCGTTACGAGCTTAGGGTTCGTGACAGTAAAAACTGCCGATTGAATTACCAAAATTAACACTTTAATTACCGAACACAAATTAAAACTTAAAAAATATTAATAATTAATCACACTAATCACTTCTTTTAGCTCCGAAGCTTCGCTTGATCGCCAAATTCAATTTTGCCCCGATCGCGGCTTGCAGCGGCTTTAAATACACCTTTTCCACCAAAACATCCAGAATATTCCAGAAAATACGGGCACCGACCGACCAGGCGCAGAAAGTTCTAGAGTGGACCCTTCTAGGAAGCTTAATTCTTCTGTTCGATACTAGATGGCGCTGTTGGTGGGAAGTTCAAGATTTTCTAGGAAGTCCTCCTCGCTCTGTTCCCCAACACTAGTTCCAGGTATCAGTCATCAATTTCGGCGCGCAACAATAGGTTTAGTGAATGGTTTGAGCAAGGAATAATTCCGCATAATTATCCGCTACTGCACACCTGTGTTGCATTCAGCCATCGTGGCAGCGGTATCGTAAGTATATCCTCTACAATTTATGATATCGAGCCTTAAGCCTTAAGTTGGCTTACTATCATGTCACTTATACCTTCCGCAGTTTTCCTTTTAGTTTCAATGAAATCTACACTCGTAAAATATTCCTCAACTCTTTTGAGGTTTGTCTGGGGTTCTGTCAAAAACCATGGAATGTTTGGTCTTTAGGACACGAGCAAAATTACTTGGCGAACTTTTTTCCAAAAATGTCTATCAACTTCTTTTGAATATCAGGTTACATATATGTAAGAGGGTGCTAAGAATCTCCGTGGAGGTTCTGTTGCCACTTACGACGACTCGATCTGTCAACATTTCACCCTGAGGACTGAGAAGAAGATCCTGGAGCTGGAAGAAGAGATAGACAAGTTGCGCTGGAATATTGTAGGATTCTCCGAGGTTCGAAGAGAGGGGGAGGACACGGTGATTCTCGAATCCGGCAACTTGTTCTATCACTGGGCGCCTGGCTATCACTATCAGGGCGACCATCTGTCCCAAGGAGGTGTTGGATTTATCGTCCACAAGTCTCTCGTTAACAAAGTTTTAAGGATTGGAAGTGTATCGACGAGCGTTGCGTACCTTATACTCAGAATCACCAAACGGTATTCGCTGAAGGTCATACAGGTTTACACGTCAACGTCAGAACATCCTGATGAGGAGGTGGAGGAAATGTATGAGGATATTTCTAGAGCCGCATCCTCCAAAACTCACTACTATACGTTATTAATGGGAGACTTCAACGCAAAATTTGTCACATGAAAGAATGGTGAGCTGAAGGTAAGGAAATTTGGGATAGGGCAACGGAACCCAAGGGGCCAGCAGCTGGCCGACTTCATAGAGAAAGAGGGACATTTTACGATGAACTCTTTCTTCCAGAAGCGGCCCCACAGAAAGTGAACCTGGTCGAGCCCCGACGGTTCGACAAAAAATGAGATTGACTTCATTATGACGACCAGACGCCAACTGTTTAGTGATCGCAAGGGTGAAAACCAGCATCGATAACCGAATGGTTAGAGGCACACTGAACCTAAACGTTAAGTTGGAGAGGTTGTAGAGGATATCCCGGACGTCAGTCTGAGCGAGATTAGAATGACTCTCCAGCACCTTAAAAACGACAGGGCCCCAGGCGAGGATGGAATTACAGCGGAGCTTCTGAAAGCGGGTGGAACACCGGTACTTGAAGTCCTTCAGAAGCTCTTCAATTCCATCCTCCATGGTGACACTACTCCAGAGGCGTGGAGCAGAAGTTGGTGGTGGTCTTCTTCTTTAAGAAAGGTGACAACGCTCTCTTGAAGAACTCAAACCGATTTCCCTTCTGAGCCGCGTCTACGTGCTATTTTTTGGAGTCATTGCGAGTCATATATATATATATATATACATATATATATATATATATATATATATATATATATATAGTTCCTTTCGTTTTTGAGAAAATCTATTTTTTCATGCCCTTTTTTTAGTATTTTTTTTTTTTTTTTTTTTTTTTTTTAAAAACACGAAAATTTAAATTAAACTAATTACACTCATGATTTTTTATTCAAATAACCATTCAGGTTTTTTCTATTATGTCGCTACGATCAAATAATATTATTCGTATGTCATCAGTATGTAATTTGTATCTAAATATAATTTCCAAAACACACGAATTAAAAAAAACCGAAGCGAAAAATACCGAGCAAAGCTCGGTCAACCGGGTACTATATATATATATATATATATATATATATATATATATATATATATATATATATATATATATATATATATATATATATATATATATATATATTTATGTGTGTCAATCGGGCGTATAGTCATAGTAAAAACAGAATAGTAGACTTTCTTAAAAAATGTACCGAACACCGCTAATATGTGTGCGTGCCCGGCACGTGACAGTACGGACTCGTACGCACAAGCCACAGCACGCACATAACGATACTTGCTAAGTCGGAAAGATCGGACGGAGTCGGGAAAGCTCACCGGCGCGCTTTGCAATCACCTTTGTTCGAGACTTTGTTGAATTTTAATAAAATTTTGCTAGCAGTTTTTTTCGTTTTATTTTTCTTTATGTAAAATAAATTAATATATACGTTTAAGTAAATTAGCTTTCTATTAATAGGTTACATTATTATATATTTATATATAGATACGTACCTCATAAGTACATTGATTATCATATCAAATTAATTTTAAACATTAAATCTGAGCTGACACCATACGCTCGGTGTTAATTTACTCGTATTTTAGTTATTTGGCATTTGTTGTAATGTAAGGCTGGAATTTTTTTTGACAAGCATTGATTCTTTGAGAGGAAATCAAAGAAATGATTAACAAATATGATGCATAGGTACGTATCCGTATGTATTATGTTTGTAAATATTATGACTACTTATAGAACTAAATGAGACTTAGCTGTTAAACATAAAGTCAGTGACAACATTTAAGTCTTACGCGGCTTGGGGAATCCTACTATTTTGTTTTTACTATGGTATAGTTTTGACGAACTGGTGATAGGTGAGTGAGTCAGTAGTATTTCGCTAATTTTTTATATATATACATCAAAAATCGCACTCTGTGATAAACATAGATAAAATGATTTTACTTTTTTATATCATGTGTTATTTCCGTCAGAATCGCTACACTCACTTTCATATGAATCGTTCTATCGTGTAGAGAAAGTGAAGATGTCAAGTGCTGGTAATATGTAGGTGTTAATGACCTTCACTATGTGCGTCTATATATTATGCAAATTATATCCACTTAAAACCACATAGCTTAGTGGTCTCGTAGAGGCTATTGAAGACGGTTTTTAGTTCAAATACTAACCAGGGCAAATATTTGATTAAAGTCATACATGGTAGGATTACGATAATATTATCTATTAACGTTATTCTCATTTTATCGCATATGAAACATAATTATGTAATTGAGACGTGGTTTTTTAACGGTGGCCGTATGGCGACGCTTAAAGCCACTCGCGAACTATGGGGAGCGCTATGCTCGAAGTTTCTCTGCGTGATAGACTCGACAGGACATTTACAGTCGCAGTAAAGGTTTCGCACATTAGACGCTGCAATCGGTCACTGGTGTATATTTTACGTCTGATGTCAACGAGATTGAACGTGTAGTGGTGGTGTAAGAATACCCTTCAGCAAGTTTCAGGTGTATAGTAAGAGGCGACAGAGGGAAACTGAAACAGGAGATAATCAAAGACTCCATTTCCTTCCCTATTTACTAAGATCTGAATAAAGGCGTTCATTCACCGCAGTTTATTTCACCAGAGGATGCCCGTGTAGAGGCGAAATACGGTTCGTATTATCGATGGTGATGTCTTTCCTAGGGTTGGGATTAGAGGTGACGGTGATGGTGCATGCATTTCAGTGACGGCGAGAGGTAATCTTTAAAATACGTAAGACACATCTAAGTACTAAGCTAATTAATTTTTAACATTTGTAATATTTGATGGTTTCAAACAATAGCAATTGCATGCCAATGGATTTTAGAACGACTCGTCACCTCAGAAAATATATTGCAAAGATCTCATCTAATTTACGGAAAGTCGATTGATGCCAGTGGCTTAAGAGATAAGTTTTGTGGCGGTTGTGAAAGATTACTGCATGATTGTTGAATGAACATGCTTTATGGGTTGTATTAATTTGTTTAAAAACCAGACTTAAACAGTCACTATTATGTTTCGGGTTTATAGAGTCAGTACAGCTACAGGCTGTGAGGCATCAGTTGTCTTCTTTGCTTAAAGTTTTCTGCAGGTGGTCATGGAATACAGTAACCACTTACCATCAGGTGAACTGTAGGCTTATTTGTCACCTTTGTTTTATTAAAAAAAAATATTATCGACTATTTGTTAAAAAGTAATTTTGTTTCTTTGATTAAATTAGCTTGACTCTTAAAATATTAGATATGTTTTTCAAGTAGAACGAAATTAATAATGGTTGTGTAGTATCGTTGTCTCTTTGATGGCAATTTTATGTTGAAACAGTCTTGTCATAGATGGTGGCTATTTATAACAGATAATATTATAACTGGTGACGGTATAACTGGTAACCGAAAAATGTCGTAACGCAGTTTTCCACGACACAAACATTTACACAGAAAAGCTGTGACGTCTTCAACTGCCTTTGAAGCAGTGAGTGGTAGATGCAGTGTTGCAGTCGGGCCGCGAAGCCCGATTTGGCAGTACGTGTTGACGGCGTTGTCGCAGTTATATAAAAAAAAGTTAAAGACATACGACTTCAGCTCACTTTCGCGCGCGCGCTTTTGAGAGTGACAATATTTTTTTTAAATTTTCAGTGATTTCTTTTTCTTCTATTGTGAAATGTGATTGTTTGTGGTTGGTGGTATTTTTTTTTAAATTTTGTGTGTTTCGACATTGCACATCGTTTATTGAGGTAGGTTATGATTACAGTATTATGTCATTATTAGTTTTCGCTAATAATATGCTTTCACTTGCCGGGTTCTTGCGGTGGGGATTTGGGTCAGTGGGCCGCTGGAAAGTGATTTTTTGACATACGGAGGCTGTGCACTGTGATCTACGTCCGACTTTATGAGCATTATTTTCAAAATATAGGTACATAAACATGGTTTACATAAACGCTTCATCAGTTGCTCATCCATAAAAAAATGTCCGCTATCTTAATTTGTGCACTGATCTGCGATATAATGAAATAATTTTAATTTAGTAATATTTTACTAATATTATTAGTGATAAAACTAATATATCTTTTACACACAATTATTCAGCTGTGTATTAATATGCATTTTACGAAACGTCTTTTAAATTCAAAAAATCTAAATGTAAGAAATGTCGAAAAAAGTTAAAAAAATTTATAACCAATTTTTAATACTTAATTTTTAAAAACACGATCCCAACACTAAATTCTTCTGTCCTATTAGTGCATTTTTATATATATCTCGTAATTTTCAAATGGATAAAACTTTTAACAAATATTACTAAGCCATGCAAATAAGGAATCCAACTTGAAACTTGCAGCGACGAAACCAAACTTGTAGCCTGTGCGCTGCTGAGCCGCCAAGTGGTCACGTCATCCTATCTGAGTATCGTTTGATTCCCCATGTTATTATTATTATGACTTTAGATTTTGAAATAACGTTTAAATTTCATTTATGTTAATTAGTGAAGACCCTGAGTGTCAAGCAGTTGTTTGTCAATTTAATTGATGGAATTGGTTCCAAGGTGTAAATTTAAAAATAAAATTAATATATTATAAAGATTTTAAATGACTTTTTCTATGATTATCGAATATCGATGTTCTTATTCATGAATTTAGCTTAATTGTAAAATAATAAAAAATAGTAAAAGAAAAAATTAATATTTATCGGAATTAAAAACATAAGTTACAAAAATATATAACATTTAAATAAAATAACTCATAGCAACATTTCATTTTATTTAATTTGCTTTTGGAGCTTAATAAAGAATTTTTTAAACTAGCTGGTACCGAGCGCGTTGCTGCTGCAGAAGACATAATTGTGAAAATATCGTTTTGATGATGATATATAACTTTCAAATAAATTTGTCCATATGATACGCGCGCCAACTATTGTAAGGTAATTGTACTATGTCTATAACCTTCGCGCAAATGCAAGCAATAAGTTGACAAAGTTGACCGTAATCTGATGAACGGTATGGCAGCGCATAAAATACGAACAAACATTTTTTTTAATATTAGATATGTAGGCAAACCTTTCAAAAGATACGTCATTATATAGAATAGGAAAACATTTTTAAAGTATCTTTAAAAAAAAATTCCCAAAAATTTTATGAATACTACTTTTATGAATACGCTTTATACATCATTATACTAATTTCTCCTTTAATTACCTTTAAAACTTAATAATATATTTTTGTATGGAGTAGCTTACGACTGACTGCCACGTTGGTATAATGTTCATAAGTGCGCCTTTGTAGCAGCTCGGTATGACCTGTATTCCGGCTATCTTCCCAGGCGGAGCTGGTCTTTTCCTTCGGGCTGTAGTGTACTGGCCCCGGTTGCGTCCCGAACGGAGGTCCTGAGTCCGCTTACGCTGATAGATATCACCGTGGGATTTCATTCCGGCTTAACCCTCTGTTGCCTCCATTCATGAGTTTTGATGATGCTTGTTGCAGCCAAAAAAAAAATTACTGCTGCAAAAATAGTTTTTATTTAATTAAAAAAAAAGTTTAACATTTTAAACACGAGTGTTTAAGCTGTGGCACGTTGACCTCAATATATGTCAAATATGTATGTAAATGTAGTTAAAAAAAAAAGAAAACTTTAATTCAATAATAGCTTTTTTAAAGAAATTAGGGTTGGGCTGCCACACATACCAGACGTGACTTAAAAACCCCGAATATTTGGTTAAAACCGCAGTTATTCCTCGCACTCCACTGGAAAATATTATTTACAACATAAATAAAAATTCGTTATTATTTTTTGAATCAATTATAGCCGCCATGTAGTGGCGGTGGAATAGAAACCATTACCACATATCATCCCGTGGATGTCGCAAGAGGTGACGGAGGGAAACTGCACGTGCACGAGGTAGTCAGGAGCACTTTCCTGATAACAAATAAAATAATATAAAGCTGCGGTTGCCAAGCCCTATGTGAGCAACTAGTTAAGGCCTAAGTTCAGCAGTGGAGTTTCATAGGTTTTAATGATAATTATAATGATGCAATTAAATGTAGCTTGTTTGCTATTTTTTTTATAAAATTAGGGTGAAAACGAACACACAGTCCACCTGATGGTAAGTGGGATGCTGTGGCCCATAGACATCTACATTTAATCTCGATTAAGAATCAAAATGCGGATGCGTTGTCACCCTTGAGGACTAAGATGGAATGCCTTGATTCCAGTACAACGGGTCTCCGGTTCTCTACACTAACCACACGAAACACAGCAGCATCAAGCCGCTATTTTACGTTGGTATTTTGTGAGAGCGTGGTACTTTCCCGGTCGGGCTGACTCTTTCGTGCTACAACCATAATATATCTGCAGCGTGGCTGTACCACGCATACAATGCTGTTTTTAATCTCTGACGCAAACACATTATATATTTAACGTACGTATCTGTATGTCCGATTTAGATTTAGTTTTTTTTTGTTTGAAAGGTGACTTGATCGATAGTGTTATCAGCTATGATTCAAGAAAATGTTTCTGAGGTTTTTAAAATTTTCGTATTAATATTACGTAATAATTTTAATATTTTACAATGATTTACAAAATTGACATAAACCACAGTAGAACACAACGTGTAATAATTACATAACGATGGCTTATTACTGGTAAGTTATACAATCTTATATTTGTGAGGCAATTTGAAAACAAAAGTAATTAAGACGCTCATTATATTGAATCAAATTAAACAAAAATGTAAATTAATGATCTAGCTAGACTGACTACCTATGAAACGTTTGGTTTCATAGGTCGTTAAACTATAAGTATTTATCTGCTAAGTGTACAAAAAAGTCATTATGTAAATCACAAATGGAACTTAACACCTAGTAAAATTTACAGACGTTGCAAAAATAATTAGTTTATAATAATAAGTATTACTATTAAATTATTATAAAGCTAATAAAAATATTAGGAAATGCAGGAGATGGATGCATGTGGCTGAGAAGTGCATTTTTTTGGATTTTATAGGGAGGCCTTTGTTAACCAACTTGTGATGAGCTGTAATGATGAAGACGATGACCGTTTTTTTATAGAAATATCGGTCATAAACGATGGCACACAGATCATATGATATTAAGTGTGCTCAAAAGTAAGGCCCATAGACACCTACCTTCATCATCTATTAATTGAATCAGAATACCGATGTGTTGCACTTCTCAGGAGATGAAATTCCTTGTCATCAGTATAAGGTCTCCGTTTGTCTACACTCATCACACGAAACACAGAAGCATTATGCCCTTAATGCACGTGGTCTTACACCGGTCGGACCGACCCGTTAGGGGTTATTATCAACCACGTATTACTTAATATTATAATATTCCTTTATATAGAGTTCTGTTTAGTAAAAAATTTAAATGTGGTAATAATAGATCTTGTATATTTTCTGGGACTATGTTGTAACAGCGTATACATTGCCCCAAACATGAATTATTGAATCTGTAGGGTCGAGTAATTGGTACCACTATAGCTTGTGATTGTTCTGGTGATTAAAGTGTTCAATTTTTAGGGTTCCGTAGTCAAATAGGAACCCTTATAGTTTCGCCATGTCTGTCTGTCCGTCTGTCCGTCCTCGCTTAATCTCTGTGATCGTTAGCACTAGAAAGCTGAAATTTGGTACCAATATGTGTATCAATCACGCCGACAAAGTGGTAAAATAAAAATTGGAAAAAAATGTTTTATTAGGGTAGCCCCCCTATATGTAAAGTGGGAAGTGATTTTTTTTTAATTTCAATCCTAACGTATGATATATTGTTGGAAAGGTATTTAATAAATGAATAGGGGTTTACTAAAATCATTTTTTGATAATGTCAATAATTTCGGAAATAATCGCTCCAAAAGTAAAAAAACAATGTGTGTCCCCCCCTCTAACTTTTGAACCACAAGTTTAGAAAATATGAAAAAAATCTGAAAAGTAGAACTTTATAAGGACTTTCTAGGAAAATCATTTTGAACTTGGATGGAAACACCCACCCACTACCGGGAGCAGTTGCAGGAGCGCGGAGCGCTGCTGGAGCGCGAACATAATGGATACCCACCTTTAAACTCATAAGTGGGAACACTTATTGTGACGGACGGGAAACTACGGAACCCTACACTGAGCGTGGCCCGACACGCTCTTGGCCGGTTTTATTATTAAAACCATTTTTTTTGTGAATCTATGTACACAAATATAAATTGAGGTCTTACCTTACCAGTATGCAACTAACTAGGTGTTTTCTTTCTCGCACGACTTTTTCGTGTCATCTTATTTACCACTGGCCATTTTTTGGACCGGTACGACTTGGAGACCTTCAAGAACCGAACTTTCTCCTTTTTAAAAGGCTGGTAACACAGCTGCGATTCCCCTGGTGTTGCAGTTGTTCAGCAGACGCGACACTTACCATCAGGTGAGACGCATGCTCGGTTGCCTTTATTTCTATTAAAAAAAAAAACTTTAGAGTTCGAGTTTTAAACACAGTTCAGATTTAAGTATAGTAGGGCCATGCTGCAGCTATATTGTACTTGTAGCACAAATGGGTCGGCTCGACAGGGGAAGGACCACGCTCTCACAGAATACCAGCGTATAAATAGCAGCTGAGTGCTGCTGTGTTTCGTATGGAGAACCTTTTTACTGGATACGAGGCGTTTCTTATTAGTCCTCAGGGGTGACAACCCATCTGCATTTTGAAGGGTAAATGTAGATATGTATGGGCCATAGCATCCACTTATTATCAGATAGACTGTATGTGTGTAACCATGACGTGTAGAAATTACGTGTTAAATCGTTAAAAAAACATCATTTTACATTAAATATTTTGGATTAATAATAAGTAAACGAATCCACTAATAAGGAAACGAATAAATAAATATAATCCTGGCATCATTATAACTAATGCAAGTTTAAATTACAAATGCAAATTTTTCAGAATAAAAATTTAATAATCTGTTATTTTTATGTAACGTTTTTATATTACTTTTTACAGAATTAGGTAGGTTAATTAAAGTTTATGCTCGGTACATTGATATATGTATGTTTTATTTATCGCAAACTTTAAAATTATAATAATACACAACTGAAAACTGACTACAAACTGAAGAAATCACTTTCAGTGATAAGACCGCCTATTGTACATACTTTAATTAGTTTTAACTATATTGATGTTTCTGTATTGTGGTGTACAAAAAAGAATAAATAAATAAATAAATAAATAAATATGGCTCATTATGTCTAATTTATGTATGATAAATTACTTAACAATTTAAGTACTGATTAAATACACGATAAATCTGTCTGGCCTACAAATAATTCCAGGTCTGGATGTTTGTCCTTGTGATATTTATGTATATAAACTGCTCCCTCGATACAGAGAAAGTCTTATGTCCCATTTACATTCAGACCTGTTGGGCAGGGAAACTGTAAACTGACACTGCCGCTGCCGCTGTCGCTGCCCGACGATCCCTCAAATGTCGGTTTTTCGTGCGGAAGTCAAAGGATGGGCCTCGCGAGCGGCAGTGAGTGTTCACATTCAGCTCCATCGCTCACTTCGCGCCAAGCGCCTGGATGAACGGACGTGCGTGCCGTCTTGTTATTAAATAAGTACGATCTACCAAAATGCCTTTCGAGTGGAATAATGAAAATACAATAAAGTTTTTACGAACTGCTGTAATCAGAAAAAACTATATGGGATTTCAACGATAAAAACCACAATTCATCATCTTCTACGAATACGAATTTCCTTTTTGAGATAACATAGTACCTATGTACATAATTAATTATAAATTCGTCAAATTTATTATATTAATATAAAATTTAGTTTAAATTAACTAATGAAAATTGACAGTTTATTTCTAAAAACCATTAGTAGGTAACTCATATCGATTATTTATTTATTAAATTGTAAAATAAGTTAAATGGTAATATTTGCATAATAGCCTGAGATTTTTAAATTATAATTTTATTGTAATTAAAATTATGAATTAATTTATACTGTAGTGTAATTATTAAAATAATAATAGCTTAACTAATCTCACATAATATTTAATATTATTTATGTAACAATAATGTAATAATTCAATTACATTATTGTTCATAAATTATATGAACAATTTACTGTATAAGAATTCAAATAGAGTGGATCTGTATAAGTATTTAATTGTACATAATATTTGAATTCAAAAAGAAATTTTGTACCTAACTTTTAAGCAATGCAATAATTTTAAAATGTAACATTGGGTTTGTGTAATTAGCTGTATTTCATATCTTTTTTGCATGCCAATTATGGCAAAACATGTCAGTTCCATATCATTGACCGTCTTATGTACCATGTTTTTAAGCAAATAAATTTTCTATCTATCTATCTATCTATCTTCTTTTGAACTTGATATCTTTTTAAATTAATAACATAAATTTGTATTGCAAGAAGACACAGCGCGGACGCTGTAATTATTTCGACGTCTGCCATAGTCGAAAGCCGAAAGCGATGTGAGTGGTAGGGCAGAGTGTGAATACACACTTCCCGCGATCCTGCTACGGCAGTATTTAGCGAAGTATTGCCGGCAGCGCGAGGAGCAGTGGCAGTGGCTGAATGTAAATGAGGCATTAGTGTGGAGGTAACGTTTTTTTATAGGATAGGGTGACAAACGAGCACACAGTCTACCTGATGATATTAAGTGGTTGCTGTGGTCCATAGACATCTACATCTATCCTCGATTACAAATCAAAATGCAAATGCTTTGTAACCCATGAGGACTAAGTATGCCTCGTTTCCAGTAAAAAGTGTCTCCAGTTCTCTTCGTTTGCCATACGAAACACAGCAGCGTTAAGCTACTATTTAACGCAGGTATTCTGTGAGAGAGCGACCCATTAGTGCTACAACTATGCTACTAATACAACTGCGGTGTGGCTCTACCACGTTTAAAAAGGTTTCTTAAAGAGAAAAAAAAAAGAATTAATATAACTTTTATAAAACAGTTAAAAAACCGTGAAGTGGCGGTGTTACAATATCCATTACCCTATATCGCCACGAAGTGATAGACTCAGAAATGAGGATATCCGCAGTGAAACCAGAGTGACCGACATAGCCCAACGGATTAGTAAGCTGAAGTGGCAATGGGCCGGCCATATAGCTCGAAGAACCGATAACCGATGGGGAAGAAAGGTTCTCGAGTGGCAGCCTCGTACCGGTAGGCGTAGTGTAGGACGACCCTCCACTAGATGGAGTGACGACCTGGTAAGACATGCAGGAAGTCGATGGATGCAGGTGGCTCAGGACCGTGCTTTGTGGCATTACTTGGGGGAGGCCTATGTTCAGCAGTGGACTTGTGAAGGGCTGTAATGATGATGATGATGATATCGCCACGTGGGTGTCGTAAGACGCGACAAAGGGAAGGCAAACTAGGAGATGGGCAGCAGAGTCTTTCTGATAACAACTTGAGTTTAAAAAAGAAACTGCTGGTACCGTCCCGCATGCCGAGCGTGACAACTATGTAAAATCTCCCCTAAGAGACAATCTTTGGGGGAGGCCTATGTTCAGCAGCGGACTTTTATGGACTGCAATGGATGGATGTACGAAAAGAGCCATTTACAAAATATCTCAGTATTACTTAACATGTATGTATTGAATTTTTTATAGAATTAATAAAAACGCGAAAATGAAAGGCTGTGGTTTCTAATGGGTCTGCCAAGTGTGGCAACTATGGTAATTAACTATAGTAACACATATTATATTATATATATATATATATATATATATATATATATATATATATATATATATATATATATATATATTGTTATTATAGCAGTATTGCAAATTTAAAATACTGCAATATTAACAAATTAATATTTATGTGTGTGTATGTATGTATATGTGATGTATATATATATATATATATGATATTTATATATGTTGTATGTATATGTATGTGGATGTATGTATGTATGTTTGTGTGTATATGTATGTATATATATATATAATATATTTAATGTTGTGTTTATATGTTTAAGTATGTGTTTATATTTATAGACCATAAATAAATTGGAGTAGATGTTTAAAGGTAAAACTTTGTAAAGTCAGCCGTGCACAAATCTCTGTTTTTTGTTAATATGTGTATATGGCTCTCACGATACAGGCCTACGTGCCTAGTGTGAGAACCGCTGCTAAATTATGTGTAGGTGCTAACTGTTAAATAAAGTATTTTCATTTTCATTTTCATATATATATATATATATATATATGTATATATATATAAAATAAATGCGTAACACAGGTCTTTATTATATTAGGTATAGGCAGTAGTGTATTATTAAACGACGAATAAATGATATTAAATAATTAATATGTTTACTATTTACTGAAAGTAATGATTACTATACACAAATTCGTACCTCCAACTCCTCCCCGAATATTGCCAACACCGATGGTTGTGCTTTCTCGCTAAAAACATATCTCTGGGCCAGAAACCAAAAACAACTAGCGCACTTGTCGTTTATAAGAGAGAGTGAAAGTCGTAGAGTATATAGTAATATTATATAGAGGCCAAGGTGATTGTAGGTATGAATTGTTTGTTTAACCTCTGGAATTCCTGATCCGATTCTGACTATTATAAAAATGGTATAAAGATACACTATTCCTGAGTGAAAATATACTTTCACTTATTGTGTTAAAACAAGTAAAATTAAATAAATCTACAGTCGATTTCAATACAAATAAAATGAGAACATCATAAATGTAGTCGAACTCAACTAAATATACATTATTAAGGATTACTCAAAAACTGCTGGTCAAATCTTGATCGAATTTATACGGGACAACAGCAAATGCATCAGCTTTCGAATAAAAGGATCATCAAAATCGGTTGACCTAGAAAAAAGTTCTAAGGTTTAATAAAGTAAGTCTTTCTTCTAGATAGATATAAAAAAGCTGTGTATGAGGTTCTATCTAAATTTGATGCAAGTTATTGTAATTGTTTATTTAGGTTAAATTTAATTTTCACATCTATGTATTTTTGTGTGAATGTATGTGTAAATTAGCTTGCTTTTCTCTGTATTTATTGGTGACATGGGACGTTTTTAATAGAACACTACATTTTAATTTTTAAATATTACGTACACAGACTCAGTAGTAATATGTGGATAACGGTGTTGATTGTCTGAATATTAAGCTTAAATATAGTATTGTGTTTAATAATAAGATTATATTGTACAATTGTTTGTTATCCCTAATAAAGAGAAAAAAAAAGTCGGTTAAAACCAATACGTATATTCCAGAAACGCAAGTTCTCCGTAACGATCCGTTTTATTACATTATAATCATCATCCAGACAGAATTTCTGTCACGGCTAGCCATCTGCGCTGGAAAGGATTATAGTGTCCAAGTGTATGCGCAAGCACAGGTGTACTCTCTATTCCCTCACTCTCATATTCCGATGGAATGGTAATTCCACACAACCGGAGAGAGATCAGACGCAGGATCAACGGCTTTACGTGCTTTCCAAAGCACGGGCGTGAAACACTGTCAACTTCCCAACTCTGAGAGAACTACTTGACAAAAACGCAATAAGTGTTTTTGGCCCGATCCAAGATTCAAACCCAGGATCTAGTAATCAGCAAACGCGTTTACGACCACTACACCAGTCGTTTATTATTACACACGAAATGCATGTAAAAACAGTTTTATTACAAACTATTAATTCAGCAACTTAGGATGACTTCAAATGACAAAAACTTTAAACGGTTCATAAATAGTTAAACTCGTACTTTGTTTTATAAAAAGGGGATTTCATGTACGTCATTCACTGCAAAATGGCTCGTAAAAGAAAACGAAACGTTTTTAAATGTAAAAATCCGGCATATAACATGAGCAGATTAGGTGTTTTATCGGCGTCCGCTGATTAAATGATTTTCAACGGTCAATAAAAAAATTAAGACAGTGTATTTCAAACAGTCCGACCAGCCCTTAAGTTTTATTGGGTGACGGTTGGACAGGGGCTTGATCACCCCCAGTGAACTACGAGTAACCCTCATGGCTGGTCAGAGGGGAGGACTAAGTGCCTCTGTAATTATACTAACTCTTTATACACTTCAGATCTCAGACTTCGAGACAGAGAAAGTGCACTGGCGATTTTCATACATTTTTTCATCTGAAGAGAGACCCTCATCTCCAACTGTGGTCTATTATTAAGCAATGATTTTAATGAATTCATAAATAATTATTAAAATAATCAGTGAGTGATAATTATAATAATTTTTAATTCCGCTTTATTGTGAAATATTTATCATACAAATGTATAGAAATACTAGTGATCCACCCGGCTTCACACGGGTGATTTCCGGGTCTGTACAACAGCACCACCTACCGGGTCCAATAATTATGAATCCAAACCATTCTCCGATCTCGGGGGCTACACTACAAATCACACACAAAAATCTCAATAAAATTGGTCCAGCCGCTGAAGAGGTTTTCAGTGATATACTCATGGATTGAAGTATTATACATAGCGATCCGCCCAGGTTTCGCACGGGTGATTTCTGGATCTCTACAACAGTGCCACCTACCGGGTCCAATTATGAATCCAAACTATTCTCGGATCAACTTAATCACACACACAAAATTACATCAAAATCGGTCCTGCCGTTTCGGAGGTGTTCAGACATATACACACGAATAGAGGAATTATATATATAGATACCTACCCCATTTAAAAAACAACAACAAACGTACATTAAAATATGCAACGAAACCGTGTCTTAAGAATTGTGGTCAAATCTTGGCCTACAAACGAAAAGATTACATTTAAATAATTTAATTATGTACATAGATTAAAAATAACATCTAATAAATACATAACGAAAACAAATTCGCTAGTTGCATAACGTCCAAGCAACGCGTCCAAGCTGTCGAATCTATCACAGTATAATCTATACTCAGATCCAGTGTGACAGTAAATTTTTTGTCAATCGGCCAACGATTCTAAAGACAGATAATAAATATTCTAACGGTTTAATTAAGTTGCTCTAATTAATTCCAAGGATTTGTTTTTTTTTAACTCACCTAATGAAGGTATTTTTAAACGTGGAATAACGTCTGATAGAAGAAACTAAAACGTTTGTATTTATTAATACCCGCGATTTCCAACAGATGGCACCACTATTTTTGTTCACTGTGCAAGTAAAGTAAGTTTAATAAGATTTAATGAAAATAACGTGGCCATTCAATTGTTTTTGGACCAAAAACCTTGTGGGTACAGAAGGTAACGTAATAACAACTTATTAACCAAGTACCACTCACACTTGCACGTAGTGCAACCTGATTAATTGTAAAGTAGGCTGTGGCGACCATGTACCACGAAAATGTAGATCGTACATAATTCAAGCTAGTGGTACTCTAGGCTGAAAATTTCCAAAAAGTACCTAGTGAATACAATCGGATCTTCTGTCTTATTCTTCTTTCTGACAAATTTTCTTCGAATTAAAAAATAATTATCTTCTCTAATAAATAATTAACTTTGAGTAAATAAATAATTATGCATCGGTTTCGTGGCTGTTTAGAATTATTAAATTATTTCTTCAACTTGCGTTCAATATTCCCGCAATATCCTGCTGACAACACTTGCCGTACGTAAATACAACGTCCATTACTATTAGTCGATATAAAACGTCTCGTCGGTCTACTGATCATTCGAATCCTGGGTCGGGTCAAAATCAGTTATTGGGTTTTTTCTGTCAAGAAATTGTCAAGAGCAGCTTGTAGTCAGGAAGTTGGTGGTGTTTGCCGTTGGTCCTGATCTCTCTCCGGTCGTGTCGGATTACCGTCGCATCGGGCTATGAGAGTGAGAGAATAGGGAGTGCACCTGTGCTAGCGCACATACTTGGGCATTATAATTTTACCCTGTGTAGATGGCTAGTCTCTAATGTGATTGGCAGACGCGACCGAAATTCGGCCTTGAGGAAATTAGTACGATACGATCAAGATACGTCAAGATGATCAAATATTGAGCCAAACTAATGTTACTTGGCGAATGCTGTGTGCGTGAAATTTGAATTGGTTTTGTGTTGCTACATTTTTAATGCAGAAAGGCAAAAGTCGTAAGGCTTAAAGGCTTACGATGCGTTTTGTAAGGATCATTAAATGTAAAATCTGTGAGTTCTGATTTATGGCGTCAATAATGATGTTTTCAGATGCAGTAGCATGATTCTATTGCTATATAAAACATTTTGAGTGTCTATCGCTAAATCCGAGTGCAATTTATGCATAATAATTGCAAAACTGTTGTTTGTAATAACGTATTCATTATGTTCTTTATATTTTTTTCGCAATTATTGCTATGTAATCTGACACACAGTCAGATTTTATTCTTTAAGTAAGTTCAAATAATTATATATCAAAACAACCCCATAATTGATTTTCGCCATACCCAGGATTCGTACTGACCAGTACTCGTAGACCATTGAGGAGTTTTATATCGACTAATCGTATCGTATCTTAAGAATAGTATTTATGTACAAGTGTTGTCAACAGGATACTGGGGAATATTGAACACATTTTAAAGAAATAATCTAATAGTTCTAAATAGCTTTAAGTAAATGTCAAAATTAGCTTTTAAAAAGCAATTGTCGAAAGTCAAAAGCTATGCCATCGCCTCAACAATTCCTTATTGTGTCTAATTATGTTTTCTGTGCTATATTATATAATAGTACGCGGCTTTAGGGTGGCTCAAGGGCCAATCCAGCCGCACTTGCTGATGCTGATATTACAAGATAGATGCAATGTTATTTAAATGAAATATTTATTATTATCAATATACACAAAACAAACAACATTCTAAATTCTAATTCTAATACTAAAAACCTTAAAAATATAATTTTTTTTTTATATATAGGATAGGGTGACAAACGAGCACACAGTCCACCTGATGGTAAGTGGTTGCTGTGGTCCATAGACATCTACATCTATCCTCGATTATGAATCAAAATGCAGATGCGTTGTCACCCGTGAGGACTAAGATGGAATGCCTCGTTTCCAGTAAAAACGATCTCCGGTTCTCTGCACTCACCATACGAAACACAGCAGCATTAAGCTACTATTTCACGCTGGTATTCTGTGAGAGCGTGGTACTTCCCCGGTCGAGCCGACCCATTCGTGCTACAACTATACTACTAATATAACTGCAGCATGGCTCTACCACGTAACGAAATTATAATAACTAAAATATATTATTAAAATGGAGGTCCTTTAGGCAAGGTTCCGAAGATACTGGCAGCGTTTCCCCGTTGAATAGCTAGACTAATTCTCTGTCCAAGGTAGCTGCCAGCTCTTCGGTCTCCTGTGACGTCGATTAACCTTTTTGCTATTTCCTTAAAAAGGCTTATAGCGCTAGGACCCCACGGACCAAGGGTCTCGACTCGACACCGAAAGGGACAAAAATATATTCGGAGTCTAGACCCCCGTATTTGCATACTTTAGCTTTTTCAGCCGCTTCACAAGCCGCACCAGCTCTGTTGTTGGTTACATGTAGATGGGAAGGGGCCAGTGTGTCTGAACAGGTTGCATCCCATACCAGCACCCGGTCCATCTTCCATGGAATCAAACTCATACCGTCCGGTCTCTTGCCATCGTCTTTTGCGATACCAGACGGCTCAAGTAGACTTGGCACGTTGACGGTGGCAAGAGACCGCCGCATGATATCGTTAAGTGCTGCATGTCTCGAGAAGCGACCTGCACTTTTTTGGCATGATAGCCCGTGATGTCCTAGCTTGTCGACGTCACTGCCACACGGACATTTATGAGGAGCGCAGACCGGAACCCCAAGCCGTAGACAGGTTGCGATTCGGAGCGTGTCAGGCTCAAGAAATGTTCCTGTATTTGACGAAGGGTACGCGTGAAGCCAGTAGCCGGCCTCATGCGTACCCACGGCCAAAAGCCTAGCACGTGCCGAACCTGTACTAAAGCTCAAAAGATTGTCATAAGTCAATTTGCAGTTTATGTCATCCCAGCTCCTCTGTGAATTTAGAGGAAATCGAAAATTTTGACCAGGGCATGTAATTAAGAAAGCGTTTCTAGCTTCTTCCAGGCCAGCAATCTCAAAGTTTGAAGGGGATACACAGTGCAACCCTTAAAATTTTACTTATGAGATTTGCTGAACTCTGGACAGAAGATAGGAAGGCTGGTAAAGAGACACTGGCAATTTTGCGAATCCCTATATCACCATAATGGATGGGTAGGGACTAGGGATGCTTGGGTCCAAGATTGCTCGTTCAGTTGTATATTAAGAATCGATTCTAAATTAATTTTGATTAAGTTGTCTACTTGTGTCAAGAGGTCTGGGTGATTCCAAAAGGAGCAGCATCGGAGCACATACGTAATTTTTGGAACGATAATACAGAATTATAAAAGGTAAAGTGCATAATGTGGACTAATTACAATGGTCAGCAGAATTTTGAAATTTAGGAATTGAATTATTAGTATATTCAGACATAGATTCATTAAAAATTGGAGAACCTAAAAGGTAAAGGTAATTACTGTTAACTATTTTTATATTTGGTGCCAAAATATAATTTTTTTTTGTTTTACGACATTTAAATTTAAGTTGCAGTTATTTATAAAAAGTTCGCATTTGCTAAAGTTAAGCTCCAAACCAATATCTTCCCGCTGGGTTTCTTGCTGGTTCTTCCCAGGACAGAGGTTTTTTTTGCGAATCAGTGGTAAATTAAAAAAGTGACTTTCAATAGGTATTGTTATAATCTACATTGAATAAAAAAAGTTTCTGTTTCTGTTTCTGTCGGTATACTATTTTTCAAATATCTAAGATATGTGTGGAAAGGAGTTGGAAAGTTGGCTACAAAAGTAGGCGTACTTGGAGTAATGGGGTGTATGTCTAAAGTTGAACTGTCTTAGCTAATATATATCCTGTGTGTTTTGTAGAGTGTATGTTGAGGCCTTTTAAAGATTTGAATGACTAGTTGCACTGTCTACATGTAAGGGTCGCGTTCGCCGTGCCATCACTAGATTGGGTCACGGACTGCATTCACAACAGTTAAATACAATCACAAAAAAAGAATAACTTAAAACAAATTAAAAAACGCAATAAATTAACTTAAAAATTACACTGAAAATATAAAAAAGTGAAAGTCAAAATATGACGGCTGCTTGTTTTGGTAACAAGACGCATGCGTCGTTACGTAGGTCCGTCACATGACGGGCCCGCAATTGGACGCTGCAGTGGAAGAGATCCAGGGACGTATGGCGTCGGTAGAACAAACGATGGCGGTCTTAGCAACCGTGTCTTGAAGTTATCACACGCGGACTAGAACTTTTCAAATACTGAACAGGCACTGTAGACCAGGGTCAAAGCCGTCAAAAATAATTAAAAACGAAAAAAAAATTAAAGTAGGATGAAACCTATTGGAACAGGAAGTGAATACCACTAAAATGATAGGAAAAATAAATTAATGGCGATCTGAGGTTGGGAAGGGGTAGGGGGGAGTTTTTTAAAGGGTAAAAATCGGTAAATCTCGATTTCCGGCAAAACTATAAGTCCTATCGAAAAAAGTTCAATCGCAACGTTATAGATAATAAAAAGATCTACAACTTTTGTATCTATAGTTTTTCTACATAACCTCAAAATTCACGTGAAAAAATCCAAAAAACCATATTTTTGATTTTTTATTTTTATCTTTTACAAAAAAAAATTGTTTTTTCATGATATTTGGTGAAAACTTACCTCTTTATGTCCCAAACACACTGGAATTTTGAAGATTTAAAATATTAATTTTTTTTTCACCCTATTTTGACTCGATATCGAAAAAGCACCCTAATTTTCAATCGAAAATTCTCACGTCAAAATATCTGATTTTTCAAAAAAAGTCGGTGGGCTTTTTTGTTCGTTGATATCTTTATTTTCTGATGGTGTAAAAAAAATATACATTACTATTGAAAAATTTTCAGAAAATGCAAAAAACGAAAAATACTAAAATTCGAATTTTTTTTTTAAATCTTTATGTACAATTTTGAGGTATTCATTAACAATTTTACTTTAATTACTCGAAAAACGTTAGGTTCCATGTTAGATTAAAAAACAAAAAATTTACAAACCAATTAAACATAAATATCGCAAAAAAACATAGTTGTTGTAAATATTAAAAATACGATTTAAAGGGGATTTTATTAAAAAAATGTGACTACTGCTATTTTTTTCAGTAATAAAAGTTTATTTATTACATTTTCATTACATTTATATATTAGAAAATCTCATTATATAGAAATATACACGTAAATCGTACTATTTATATAATTCTATTTATATAAATCTGTATTTTGAACTTTTAAACTAAAAAACGAAAGTGTTTTATGTTGTTTGATTGTGTATAATATTAGTTACATAATAAGAATTATTTTTATTAATAATGAGAGTGTGCGTAATCTGTAAAACTCGTAACCAAAGGGAAGTGGCAAGTAAGTGAATTTGCAGCAAATATTAAACAAATTAAAACTATTTGATATTATAAGTACTCAAAAATGTGTTACTAATCTTAATATCATATATATCAACATCTTTGGCTGTATATTACTTAGTTTTGATAAACAATAAAATTCAATAGGGTTGTCGAGTTTCTTGTTTATAATACTTATCGATATTATTTCCTACCCATATCTGTTAACAAACAAAGTCGCCAACAACAGACGATTATCAAATGTTTATTAATTAACAGGTTTTCAAGTGAACCTAGATTAAAATTATGGCTTAAAAGCATAAATATTGTGAATTGGCGTCAGAAACAAAATGATCATATTTGTTCCAAACATTTCACAGACGACTGTTTTATTAGACATGAGAACTGAACCACTTTGAAAAAGTGCAGTATACCGACAATATTTTCTGGTAGTACCAGTACCAGTAAGTATAAAAGTTTAGATTATTATTTCGAATGTTTTTTTTATTTCTTTTTTCCTCATTTTTCACGAAACTCAGGGCCGTAGGCAAGTGTCGAAAGGTCGCCTGTTGATGTCGAGCCACGTTGTATGTGTTTTAGTGGGCTGCGGCTAGAGGGAGATTCCTCTCCCTGTACCGCTGTAGTCGAGGTGGAATCGTAAGGGAAGAGGAGTGTTGGTATGGCGATTGGCAATGCGCCACTCGACTATCTTTCGCGACTTTGGTGAGGCTGCACCACTTCATGCTTCCAAGTGATAGTTTTCCCTGGCTCCATTTAAATATCGGGCTCGGGGAGTCCATAGTGCGAGTGGAGTTAAAGGACGCAAGGGTGGCTTGTTTCTGGTATGCGCCTTATCTGAGAATTTAAACGGGGGGAGAAGTCAGAAACTAAGGAGGGGCTGCCATTGGGCGGCATTATTTACACTTACGACAAATTATGTGGACCTCAAATCTTGGATTGCGCTTTACAACAGTTGTATTTTGGTTTAAGTTGGTTTACCCGTTTGAATGAATAAACTCTACAACCAACTACCAACTCTGGAGTAACAATAGCCAGTATTGGCTTCTCTACGTTTGTGTTACAAAACGCAAAATGAAGTTATCTTGGTGTAAGACCAAAAAGTAAAATTATTCGAGGGTTAGTTACTCTGGTTTAACATAGTATTTGGTCGAATCCATCCTTAATACACGGTTAAATAACCGTGTAATAATGTTATAGTATTCTTTAATATAATGTGCCTTAGTTCTTGAACAATGTCATCCGAAGAGCTCGTATCTCTAGAAATGTTTCCTCGGTTTAAGATCTTTGTAGAATATTTAGAGACGATACCAGGAGACCCGACGGTATGGGTTTGGTTGCATGAGAGGGAGAGATAAAGCTTTTGTGTGGGATACTACTTGCGAACACTTTGACAGCATCTCATCTCAAGGGTACCTCGTCTAAAGCAGAGGTGGCATTAGAGGCAACTGAACTAAGTAAATAGCCCAGAATATCTAGAAGATGAGTACACATTTGTGCAATTTGCTGTAGATACTATTGGTCCGTAAGGTGCACGTGCGGTGTAGTTCCTAAAAAACTGTATCTGCGACTGATCTTCGCTGCTGGTAATAAGAAGTTGTTTAGTTTGTTGTTTCCTCGCTTGAAGGCTAAGTATAGCCATTCAGAGAGGACAAGTAGCCAGCATTCTTGGGACGATACCACGGAAAGTAGAACTGTATGATAATTTCTGTTATTTTTTTAATATTGTTATTTTAATTTCGAAAATGACGTTGTAAATAACTGATAACTATGTAATTCAAAGCTTATATTTTTTAATATTAACTTGCTAGCTCGTACCCGGCGCATTGCTGCCGCAGAAAAAATAATTGTGGAAATTTCGTTAAAAATGTGAAACAATTATATTGTATAATTAGGAATGATAATACAATCATTGAAATAGAATGATATATAACTTTCTATAACTTTCAAATAAATAGTCAGTATAATACGTACGCCACCTAATGTCAGTTAATTGTACCATGCGTATAAACTTCGTATAAGTGCAACCAATAAGTTGCCAAAGTTTTACCGCAATCTAATGAACGGTATAGCATCGTAGAAAGTACGAAAAAACATAAATTTTTATATAGTAGAAAATATTTTACTGTCTATAGACATACCTGTAGTTGATTAGAATAGGCGTTATTATAGCAGCTGATTTGTTTTTTTTATAATACTGGAACTAAATTAACGGTTGACGATAAATTATTTTAGAAATTGTTTTTATTTTTATTTTGTGTAGTTTTTAATCTTAATAATTTTTAGTTGAATGGTCTAAGGGCTACGATGGCTATCCGAGTACAGAACCAGAGTACAAAACTAATCTAACTGTAGAGATATATAAGACAGGCTAACGTAACATCCCCGAAATACTTTACCGCTGCATTGGAAGACGTTTTCAAGCTACTGAACTGGAAAGGATACGGTATGAACGTCAATGTCGTGTACGTCACTCACCTTAGATTTTCCGACGATATAGTCCTTATGGCGGAATCGCTGGAGGACCTACGCACTATGTTCAATGACCAAAATAGTGTCTCCCAACGGATAGGTCTTAAGATGAACATGGATAAAACAAAAGTCATATGTAATGTCCATGTCACACCTGTGCTTTTTGGCTTTTGACGATTTTACAGCACATCTTCTCGTCAGTCAGTGTCAGTAATGATTTATGGATCTGACACGAGGTCTTTCACTGCTGGCCGTATGAGGAAGCTCGAAGTCGCTCAGCCAGCTATGAAAAGGGCTATGCTCATGGGGTTCAAACTATCCTCATAGGGAAATGAGGATATCTGCAGCAGAACCAGAGTGACCGACATCGCCCAATGAATTAGTAAGCTGAAGTGGCAATTGACCGGCCATATAGCTCGAAGAACCGAATACCGATGGGGAAAAAAGGTTCTCGAGTGGCGGCCTCACACCGGCAGGTGAAGTGTACGACGTTCCACCACTAGATGGAGTCAAAACCTGGTAAGACATACAGGAAGTTGATGGATGCAGGTGGTTCAGGACCGTGCTTTGTGGCATTTCTTGGAGGAGGCCTATGTTCAGCAGTGGACTTGTGAAGGGCTTTAATGATGATGAATGATAATGGCATTACATTAATATGATACATAAATATAATGGACGTTACGGGTAGAGTCCATCTATACATAGAGTCCATTCTATTTAGGTATAGGTAGGGTATACAATTTTATCGATATAATTTGGTACACTGTCTCATCCCTATTATTAGTTCCGTGGACGTGCACTTCTGCTGTCAGCGCCAAAATGGCGGAAATCGAATCACTTCATCATGTCAGGTTGTATAGCCAGTCCAGCGTACTTGTATATATAAAGGTCAGTGATCGACTTACATATTACTAGCGTAAGGACCGGGCTGACCGAACAACTAAAACGGACCAGTGCGCTGGCCCTAAAATTACAGTTTAGGGCCAACGCGAATCGGTCGACAGTGGTGCGCGCTCAGGACAGATTTGCCTGTCACAAATATGTCTAGTTGCGTGGTGAAAGAGTGCAAAAATTACGATACAAGGATTTTTAAAAACATGGTATCGTATCATCGGTAAATAACCTTATATTAATTTTGTTACAATGAAATTGTTATATAAACGCATTTTTAAAGTTTTATTTTCTAGTTAGTTTAGTTACGTTACCAAGATTAGGCCAGGGTTGGATTCAGATCCTCAAAAATATTGTTCATAGAAAAAATATGCTATTTAAAAAAAATTGTAATCACGTTTTAAGTATCATGTTTCTTTTTTCCCAAGTGTCGGGATTTTGGCGTCACGCGTCTACTTTATCTACGTTTCGTTTTATGACGTGTTTTATTTTACTTAGTATAAGTGTAACTCTGTGTAAGTTAAATTTTGAATATTGGTACCTAATATATTTTATATTCAATAAGGGTAAAACGAAAAGAGTACAAAAGTAACCATATTTGCTTAATTGAATCTAAAAATCTGATTCATAAAATATTTTGAAATTCTGTTTTCAAACCGATTACTTCTGGAGCATAGGAGTTTTTATTGTGGTAGACCCTCATTATAGTTGTATAAATGATGCAACATAAATGCATCGATCTATCACCGATTGACCAGAAAGGGAGCTAATTCTAATTTTATTAAAAAAACGCGGTACTCATGTACAATACAGAAAGTCTCGATATCGTAGAATTAACATTAAAAAGTAAAAGGACCCAATAATAATACAAGTAGACCCATAGGTAAAATTATGGTATTTTCGCTTAGTATTATTACGTTACTATGTACTACAAACTATGAAATAATGGTACAATACAATTAGGATGATTATACTACGAAATCCGACCCTGGTTACGTCGTATTTATATATGACGTTTGTATTATGACAGATGCGCTACTTTTTCTTGTATGAAAAAGTTACGAGAAAAATGTTTACATGGGCCTATCTTTCCGTTTGAAATCATTGCATTCAAGCCGCTAGATGAACAGCGCCGTTTAGTAAAAAGGTTAGGCTGTTAATACTCAAAAATTAGCCATCAGTTTTGTGTCAAAATACTGGAATGTCAATCATTTAATCAAGGGTGTTAAAATACTTCCTTACATTAATATCATTATCCTAAATAAATTGTGATGTACCTAAATATTACAATATAAATTGTGAATGAAGAATGTGAATGCTGTGTGTGGCCGATAGACATTTACATCAATCCTCGATAAAGAGTTAAAATACAGATGCGTTCTCGCCCTTGGTAATATATAAGTCAATGCCCTTGAGGAATAAGAAGGAATGCCTCGTTGCCATTTAAAAAAAGTTCTCCAATTCTCTACACTCACCATACGAAACATAGCAGAATTAAGTTGCTATTTTACGCTGATATTCTGAAAGCGTGGTCCTTCCCCGGCAGAGCCGACCCATTCGTGCTACAATTATAATGTATGTGCAGCAAGAATAAGGATTTTTTCTTTAGCTTACAATTATGAATACGTTGTACGATTAATTAAACAAAGATTTAACAGCTTGGCATCACCTCATTTTTTATTAGCATCAATGTATTCTTTTATAAATGGCTATTATATAACTGTAGCACGATTCTATCACATATTAATTCTCTCTGGTGTTGGTCTCTGGGTGAGTCCATAGATCTAACATTGTAAATAGCACAAAGAGCATTTTTCTGTATAATATACTATAAATTGTTGTTGTTGTTGTTTTAAAATTAAATTATATTATTAGATAATTGTCACTTTTTAATCCACACATACTCGTAAGACATGAACATTAAAAACTGTTCAGAAGTGCTCCTTGACATTCAACAAGCCTTCGACGAAATTCGGTATAAAGATCAAGATAATACGCGGTCATAACATTGTTATGAAAACATGTTGACAAAAAGGGTAATTTAAAAAAAAATATTATTTATTTAGTCCTTATTGCTTTCCCATAACGGAATGTGTCGGCGGACTTAATCCGTCTTATAAAAAAAAGCTTAAAATTGGACCGTTTTATTCAGAAATGATCCAACACAAAAAATAAATTTTCAAAATTGCTAAAAAGAGTGCTCCGGAGGGTCTTTTCAGTTTATTTCCAAGTGTGAACAAGACTTCTGAAAAGTAACAAGTAATCTCAAAATCTACATTCAATATGGTTTAAAATAATATACATCCATCCATTGCAGTCTATAAAAGTCCACTGCTGAACATAGGCATCCCCCATAAATTACTTAATAGGGGGATTTTGCCATAGTTGACATGCTTGGCAAGGGTTGGCAACCGTATTTTTTTATTATTTTGAGCTGTTATCAGGAAGATGCTGCTTCCCATCTCCCAATTTGTTTCCCTCTGTCGCCTCTTACGACACCCACGGGATGATATGGCGTAGTGGATATTCTTACACCTCAAATACACAATATGGTATAATGAGGCCGCCACAAGAAAAATGCATTTATCTTTCTAATCCGAATAACTTTAAGTTTTTATGGGTTGAATATGAACTCCAATTAGTCTCAGGCTTAAATTAGAGTCAGTTTCAAATAATAATAATATTATAATAATCTTTATTTTGGACCAAAATGTGTGTTAGTAACAATTGAATTATAAACTAGTGTTAGTAAACATTAAAGTATGGATAAATAAGAAGTTCCGTGGAAAATTTGCGAACTAAAGTATAAGGTATGGGGTTAGACAGTGATTATGTCACAAAATATTTCTCACAGTGTTGACTCCTTCCACTTGACCGCATTCAGCGAAGACCAGCCCGAATCGTCGAGGACCGAGTTCTTTCTGATCAGCTCGATGCAATGGCGCTGCGAAGAAATATTTCGTTCCTTAGCATTTCCATTGCATTTATCACAGGGAATTCTCCGAGGAATTAAAAACTTACATTACGACAAAATTCCCGATAACTTGGATTTGCCACCACAATTTGGATGCTTGGTGGTCCACCATTTACGATTTACTAGGAGTTTTCTTCTTCGCACGACTTCTTTGTGGAATCGTTTAAGAACCACCGGTGATTTTTCCCGACCGATACGACTTAGGCCGAGACGACCTTCAAGAAACGAGCTTAATCCTTTTTAAAGGCCACGAAGGAAGGAACACGCTCTCAAAGAATACCAGCGCAAAATTGCTATTTAAATCTACTGTGTTTCGTATAGTGAGTGTACAGCTCCGGAGACCCTTTTTTACTGGAAACGAAGCATTCCATCGTAGCCCACAGGGTTGACAACGCATTTGTATTTTGATTCTTAATCGAGGATAAATGTAGATGTCTATGGACCACAATATCCACTTACCGTCAGGTGGACTGTGTGCTCGTTTGTCATGCTTATTCTATTAAAAAAAACTGCATACTGCACGTTACTTACTGGCATAGGATAAGACACAATAAAAAGCATTTTTGCAAATTAAAAAATATTTCACAAAGCCGTTACATATTATATCACATTTGTGCAATAAAGCCATTAAAAAGTAAGAGTAACACGTAATATATTCTAATCAATTATAAATTACCAGTTACTTGAACCGGTTCGTTTTATGGAATTTTAAAATGGAGGTCACAAAAACGTGGGAGTTTGTGTTTATTTATATTGTACGCATGTATTTTCGTCTTAAGGTTTTATGGGGATTGTTAATTGATTAATATTATTTTAAACCGTGGTAGCTCAGATGGTTAGCACTCGCTATAAATTTACAGTACGCTAGAAAAACCTAGTTCGATCCCCGCCTAGAATGAAATTGTTAAATTTTAAGTGCTTATTTACCACTTACTCGGCGGTGAAGGAAAACATCGTGAGGAAACCTGTGGAGGAAATGTGAAGTTCGCATTAAGCATTGGGGCAGCGCGGCGGACATTTCCTTGCCCTAAAACTCTCTCAGAAATGAGCGGGAGGCCTGCGCCCAGGAGTGGGACGTATATAGGCTGTAACTTTAATTTTTAACTTTTAATAATATTTATAAATCTTGAGGTAATATCATCATCATCATCATCATTATAGCCCTTTACAAGTCCACTGCTGAACATAGGCCTCCCCCAAGGTGTGCCACAAAGCACGGTCCTGAGCCACCTGCATCCATCGACTTCCTACATGTCTTACCAGGTCGTTACTCCATCTAGTGGGGGGTCGCCCTACACTTCGTCTACCGGTATGAGGCTGCCACTCAAGAACATTTTTTACCCAATGGTTGTCGGTTCTTCGAGCTATATGGCCGGCCCATTGCCACTTCAGCTTACTAATCCGTTGGGCTATGTCGGTCACTCTGGTTCTACTGCGGATATCCTCATTTCTAAGTTTATCACGCGAAGAAACTCCGAGCATAGCCCTCTCCATAGCTCGCTGAGCGACTTTGAGCTTCCTCATACGGCCAGCAGTGAAGGACCACGTCTCAGTTCCATATGTCATCACTGGCAACACGCACTGGTTGTACAACACAGTTTTCAGGTTTTGAGTTATACCTGACGAGAAGATGTGTCGTAATTTCCCGAACGCTGCCCAGCCGAGTTGAATCCGTCGATTGACCTCTCGGTCGAAGTTGGACTTACCTAGCCGGACTATTTGTCCCAGGTAAACGTACTCGTCAGCAACTTCGAGCTTAGTGCTCCCAACAACTACCGGCATAGGTGTGACATGGACATTAAACATGATCTTTGTTTTGTCCATGTTCATCTTAAGACCTATCCGTTGGGAGGCACTATTGAGGTCATTGAGCATATTAAGGACTATTTCGTCAGCAAATCGAAGGTGAGTGATGTACTCGCCATTGATGTTAATACCGTATCCTTTCCAGTCCAGTAGCATGAAAACGTCTTCCAATGCAGCGGTGAAGAGTTTCGGGGAAATTACGTCACCCTGTCTTACACCTCTCTGCAGTTGGATAGGTTTCGTACTCTGGTTCTGTACTCGGATAGCCATCGTAGCCCTACTGTACAAACACTTCAACACTTCGATATACCGACAGTCAACTTGGCGCCGCTGAAGAGACTGTAGCACCGCCCAAATTTCGATGGAATCAAAGGCTTTCTCATAGTCCACATACGCCAGGCAAAGTGGCAGATTGTACTCTTCGGACTTCTGTACAATTTGCCGAAGGGTATGTATGTGGTCTATGGTACTAAAGCCTTTTCGGAAACCGGCTTGTTCGGGAGGCTGGAAGTCTTCAAGTCTGCGTGCAAGACGATTCTTAATACTCTCGAAAACAGCACGTAGACGCGGCTCAGAAGGGATATCGGTCTGTAGTTTTTGAAGAGGGCTTTGTCACCTTTCTTGAAGAACAAGACTACCGCACTTCTGCTCCACGCCTCCGGAGTAAGGCCACCATGGAGGACGGAATTAAAACGCCTCTGAAGGACTTCAAGCACCAGTTTTCCACCCGCTTTCAGAAGCTCCGCTGTAATTCCATCCTCGCCCGGGGACTTTCCGTTTTTAAGGTGCTGGAGAGCCATTCTAATCTCGCTCAGACTGACGTCCGGGATATCATCGGAATAGTGTCGGATAAGACCCGCTCTTGGATCGTTACTCACACTTGCGTGTGGCTCCAACGATGATGTGTACAGCTGCCCATAGAACCTCTCAATCTCTCTCAGAATCTCAGGTGCCTCGGAAACGATGCTGGTACACTCATCACTCAGTCTTCAGCTTTTACAGTTGGCTCTTACTGGCATACAGATCTCTGGCAAAGAATTTGGAGCCCTGGTTCCGCTCAATCGCTTCTTCAATACGAGCAGTATTAAATTTGCGTAAGTCTCGCCGCATGCAGATCTGTCTGTTTAATTGCCTGTATGCTGTCAAATCTGTTGACGATTGCCGCCTCATCTCCCGTCTAACAGCCATGAGATTAAGAGTGTGATCGGAGAGCTTTTGCGTTCTTGTGAGGTAATATGTATGCACAAAATACAGATTTACTTAAGTTGTTAAAATTGATCCCTGAAAGTCTTGAAACGCGGAACATAAAAGCACTATTTTGTTTCCTTGGCTTAATTGACCTCCTTAAGTTGACCAAATGATATTTGAATGGTTCAGTTGTGTGATAATATAATTATAATTGTATTATGTTGTTGTTGAGTTGATGTTGTTGAGTGCCAAGAGAAAGGCCATAGTAGTAAAAATATACGAAAATATTTATACGTCGTAGAACCACGCTGCAGCTATATTATAGTTGTAGCAGGGACCCATTCGGCTCGACCGGGGAAAGTACTCTCACAGAATACCAGCGTAAAGTAGCAGCTTAATACTGCTGCATTTCGTATTTTGAGCGTAGAGAAACGGCAATCCATTTTAATGGCAACGAGGCATTCCATCTTAGTCCTTAAATCTGCGTTTTGATTCTCAATCGAGGATACGTGTAGATGTCTATGGGCTACAGAACCGACTTACCATTGTGTGGATTGTGTGCCTGTTTGTCACCATTAATATAAAAAGTTAGCTTAGGAGTGATATTTCCCAGGCAGTATTCCAACCCGCAGTTAAGAGTCGGGCGTCGGAGAGCATATCAACCGCCCTTCACCGCCCATAATTTTCCTTCTTCTTTCACATAAGGTAATGTGTTCCCCGTTCGCCCTCACATGGACTGGAAAACTGCAGCTCTCCTCCCATGGAGAAAGCTTCTTCTTCAAGAAGAACAACCAAGTAAAGGCTACTGGCCGTGGGGCTGCAGTAGAATTAGAAAGCATTCCGCATCCTCACTATAGGCGAAGAGATTAAATGAAATACGTAAAAAATACGAATGAAGCTAGAACATCAGAATATGAAGACACTGAATGTGACACTATATTTTCAACAAACGTTGTCGTGTAACTTGTAAACCTGTAAATAATATATTAAGTAGAAATATTACGTTGAGAACATTCTTCATTGTCGAGGCTGCGTTAAAAGAATTTTCTTTACCAAATATACATATCTGAAATATATATAATTTATTACGAAGCTGTATGCGTTAGTTGGTATATCAGACTAAGTGAGCATACTTTGGATTAGGTCCAGCAATGAATTGCACTATGTTGTCTAAAAGGCCGGGAGCGCACCTGCAATTCCCCTGGTGTTGCAGTTGTACATAGGCGGCGGTAGTCACTTCAGGTGAACCGCATGCTCGTTTGCCTCCTCTCCAATCAATCTCAAGTCAATTTTACTTTTACTTAAAATAAAATTTATTCTTTTGAGTGGACTGAGGAAAAATCACAATTTCAGTGTCGCCTAAATAGTAAACTAAGAAATTCATTCCTTATTTTGCCATTTTTTTTGGTATGAAAATTTTTCTTCAGGTTTATATTCGACTACCCCTGATCCCTGCTGATAACCTATTTAATAAAAAAGAACCTTCAAATTGGGGTCTTTGTTAGTGAAAATGACGTACATACAAAAAAAACATACAGTCAAATTGTGAACATTCGCCTTTCTTTAAAGTCTGCTAGAAAGAAGCTGTATTTCTCTTGATGTAATGCACTGATTGTATGTTTCATTAAAAGTGATTCCAACTCGCGCGGCCTATTTAGATTACGTGTAATCATAAATTACAATCATTAGACTTACAATATTTAATCATCATTATCATCACCATTATCATAATTAAATTTTCATATCATACTTTAGTCATTTATGATACGTATAGAGCAATATGGCGTCATACCTTAGGCGTATACTATAGGCGCTAATCTGCCGCCTATAGTAACCCTAGACCAAACTTTTAGGAAATGCATTTCATTGCAGCCTGCTGTAAAAGTGTATATTTTGGAAATGTTTAACAGTACGCTGCGTGGCGCAATTACGCCAAGTCTGTTCACTGCGCCGGATGTGTTAACTAACTTCTTCAAAATGTATTGCCGCATAGCACAAGACCGGGAAATTCGTAAGGTGTTGAGATCCCGTATTTTATTTTAATATTATTTTTATAAAATGCAACTCCGTGAAATATGAAAGATGTCATCGTGTTCGCTAATCTATCTTTTCGACATTTTATTTTACTTACCGGCGACATGGTTATTTCTTAACTGATTGCTCTCGTCCTGACATCATGAATATAATTTATTCATCCTTATTTTATTACAAACAAAATTTTTAATTTACTAAAAATGTGAATGATATATATATAATTTTATTATTATATATAATAATGTTTATTTTAGATAAACATATTATATATATATATATATATATATATATATATATATATATATATATATATATATATATATATATATAAACTTGGGGGGTGGGGGTGTGTGTATTTTTTTTGGAAAGAGGAGAGGAGTGTTTTGTGTTTTTGGGGTTTTTTTTTGTTTTTTTTTTTTTTATTTTTTGTTTTGGAAAAAATTAATAAAAAATAATTAAAAGTGAAGTGTTGTGGTTTTGCTTAAAAAAAAAAAAAAAAAAAAAAAAAAATTTTTTTTTTATTTTTAAAAATGTTTTTTTTTTTTTTTTTTACTTGAATATATTTTCTTTTCTTTCTTTTTTTTTTTTTTTTTTTTGGGTGCTGCGTCCATTATATTAATCCCAACCCAAGCATACAAATGCAAGACTTCAAGATGCCATAAGTTCATACTGTATAGATCGGAACAAAAGTTAAATTTTAATCTATGGTAACCGCGGTTAACTATGATATATGGACGTTGAACATCTCAGTCCCGCCCGTGACCATGAGTGCTGTAAAGTGTTCGAAACGTCGGGTATTTAAAAAGTTAAATATACGCGATAAATTCCGTAAAAACTAGTATTATTTCAATGTGTAGTGTTCGCGTAAATATAAGAAATCATTATGTATGAAAATTTTATCTCAATCGGTTGAAGATAAATACTTTAAAATTAATTTGCAAGAGATGACCCAAACGAACATCGATTGCAAGTTAAATAAAAACTTTTAATAATAAAAAGAGACCTAAGGATTCTGAGGGTGGTAGACAACTACTTGAGCAGTCAAGGAAAAGTAGCCTAGTCCGTCAAGGAGTGAAGTAGGCTTAAACAGGCTGACGATAATGAATAATAGAGCCATGGTTGCAGTTATATTATGTTTGCAGCGCAAATGGGATCGGAGAGAGACCATGCTCTCACAGAATGTCAGTGTAAAATAACTTTTTTGTTTCGTATCATGAGTGTAGATAACCGGGGACTCTTTTTACTAAAAACGTGGTTTCCCCTCCTAGAGCATACTTAGGCATAGCGACCACGCTTTATTCATAATTGAGGGTAGATGTTGATATCTATTGGCAACAGATTCCACTTATCAAAAACTACTATGAAAAAAGTTACAGGTGAAAACCGGAGTCGTGGTAGCTCAGATGGTTAGCGCTCGCTGTGAAGTTACATTACGCGAGCAACCCGGGTTCGACCCCCCCCCCGGCACCAAAAATTGTTAAATGTAATTTTAAGTGCAGATTTACCACGTGCTCGGCAGTGAAGGAAAATATCGCGAGGAAACCTGCATGTCTAAGAAATAAAAAAAATATTTCGAAGACATGTGAAGTTCGCCAACACTTCCTTGCCTTGAAACCTTCTCAGAAATGAGGGGAGGCTTGTGCCCAACAGTGGGACGTATATAGACTGTAACTTTAACTTTAACTTTTATTAAAAATTGAGAAAGATTGACTTCAAAAAATTGATACTAGATTATGAACGCGATCAAGATAATTGTAGACAGTTACACGAAGTAAAAGAACGTCAAAATCTAGGTTTGTTTTTATTCCGTTACACAATGTTTTTAAATCGCACCGGATCTAGATTGTTTCAAAAGTGGAAATGACTCACAGTTCATTGTTGATCTGGTTTCATTATAATTCATTATATAACTTGCTGTTGGATTCATATATTTTTTATTTTATTCGCACTGCGGTTTAAGCGTTAACGGTTTAGTGAAATTATGTCATATTTCTTTTTTGACTCGTGACCAGTATTTTTTCGAAATAATTATTATCATACGGTATGTAACTAGCTGTGTTATAATGCATAATAATACAGTTAGTAAACGTAGTAATTAAAATATTATATACTTTTTGGCAGGAAGTCGATGGATGCAGGTGGCTCAGGACTGTATTTTGTGGCATTCCTTGTAACGATGAATGGTGATGTAAAGGTGTTCGATGCTATTTGCAGATTCAATACCAAAGATTAGAGGAAGGATATTAGAATCTCAGATTCAGCATACTATTAATAATAATATAAAAGAGAATGACAAACGTGAATCGCATAGGTGAATTTGACCCAACACAACACAACTTTTAAATTCGACACGTAGAACGTACTTACTCGTGGTATTTTACCGATGTTTGTGCTCAGACAAAACTCTGACGTTAGACTGGTGGTGGGAAAACAATAATAGCTGACCCTAAATCTAAGTAGGGGAATTCCTTTTTTACTTCGAAATCTGTCTGGGTAAGATATTATCATCTTATCTATTTCTAACCGTAAGCTGCACGGCATGCAGCGCTATGTTCCAGAAGTGTTTAGAGAACCTTAAGCTTAGTTTTCTTTATTTGAAGTTGCCTGCAGATGTCCATAGGCTACCACAGTTCTTTATCATCAGGCGGGTTAAATTTTGTTTGTTACATTTTGTTTTTTTGTTTAATTAATTCTGAATCTCAGTCATCGTCTCGTGTATCATAGAACATAGAGTGAGTAGATGCTATTCGTTTTTTTATAGAATAAAGGGGACAAAGATGCAATGAGTCCACCTTATGGTAACTGGATGCTGTGGTCCCTAGACAGCTACATTTATACTCAAAAAGGATTTAAAATGCTGATGCATTGTCACCATTTGAGGACTGAGACGAAATGCCTCGTTTCCAGTGAAAAACGTCTCCGGTTCTCTACACACATCAATCGAAACATAGCAGCATTAGGCTACCATTTAACGCTGATATTCGTTCCATCGTAGTCCTCACGGGTGGCAACGCATTTGTAATTCGATTCGTAATCGAGAATAGATGTGGATGTGTATGGGCCGCAGCAACCACTTACCATCAGGTGAATTGTGTGCCCTTCTCTTACAAAAAGAAGCTATTATATTCGGTCAGATTATCATTTATTTCCGGATATTATTATACGACGATTGAAAAATCATCCCTTCAAATTGATGTTTCTCATATAAAATCATAGCCGTTAAAAATATTTTAACGCTAAACTTGTCTACATATTTGACATGTCAGTGTTAATTTCCTAATAGATACCGTATTAAGTTATCATAAACTTTATTTCCTTAAAAATAAGAAATAAAATCGCTCGAAGGTGATTGTGTCATTCAATGAACTTAGCAGTGATTTGTGATTTGTTTTTGTATTGACCTATAATGTTAAAATATGTAGGTCAAGAAGAAAGAGTTACCTAGGAATGGTGGAATATTTTGCCGGTCAATGTTATTTAACCTAAAGGCTTATCTTCCCGTAGTCGGCAGGATTAGTACACAGTCCATTCGGTGGTAAGTGTATGTTGTGGCGCATAGACACCTAAATCTATCCTCGATTAAGAATCAAAATGTAATCACGTTATAATGCATGAGGACTGAGATACAATGCCTTGTAAATTCTGTTCTCTACACTCCTCACACAATATATAGCATTCCCTTTACGGCGGTATTCTATGAGTCGTAGTTACGTTGATCTGCCTAGGTTGAACCGACCCATTCGTATAAACTTTCTTGTTGGTTCGTCCCAGGATGAAGATATTTTGTAAAAAGCGACTTTCAAAAAGAATTATGTAAAATCTATATTAAATAAGAAAATATTCTATTTTGTAATGTTCCGTGATATTCTATTCTAATCATTTTTTTTCCATTCTATTCCGCTCTATTCTATTCTAGTCCAACATACACTAGAGCAGCTCGGCGAATCTATTGCTCCATAACCCTTTCAGAAATTTAACGGTATATACAGGCTGTACATTTAATATATACGAATTACAAGGTGATGAAAGACACGTAATCCCAGAGGAGGTTGGTAGTGTTCAAACAGCAGTGAGCTATACTGGCCAAGCTTAGTTGAAATACATGGGCTCATGACACGTTGGACTAGTTATACAGTTGGCACATTATTTTTTGCTACAAGTCTCACTTAAAAATAGGATGTTTACGTTGGAGCAATAGGAATGTACTGTGTTCCCTTTATCTCTTAATTAGTCAAATTTATTTTCATAGTAGATTGGGCGTACGGGCGAACGAGCATACGGTTCACATGATGGTGATTACCACAGCACATGAACAATTGCAACACCAGGGGAATTGCAGATGCGTTACGTTGTTTACAAAGGAATGGGCTCTTTTCTTAAAGGTCCCTAAGTCGTATCGATGGAAAATTTGATAGAAGGTAAGTAGCCAGTAGCCTGCAGTGACGGTGTAAGAGTTTCCACTATCCCATATCATCTCGTGGATGTCGTAGGAGATGACAGAGGAAAACAAACGAGCAGATGGGTAACAGCGTCTTTCTAATAATAACTAAAAATAAAAGACTACGGTTGCTTATCCAGCGTGGCAATTATGTCAAATATCCAATTCAACATCACTTGCATAACTTTTTTTTATTTTAATGGACATAATATTTTTTTCTGAATAGAAACTGTAAAATCGGTTGCTACTATTCTGATATTGAATATTCTCATTCTAAATTTAAAAATATAAAATTGAAGTGTCAGTTGGTAATGTCAAAACAACTTTTTATCGAGTTCAGGGGGTTATTTGTTTGCCATTAAGACGTAAATAACCATTTATAATAGTTTTGTCTGTCTGTTTATCTGCCTGGCTGTCTATCCTGATTAATCTACGGAGTGGCTGAACTGATTGTAATTAAATTTTATGAACAGATAGAAAGAAATGCCAAGAGTGATATAATGGAAATGGAATTTTTTCATACGTGGTAGAGCCATGTTGCAGGTATATTAGTAGCATAGTTCTAGCACGAATGGGTCGGCTCGACCGGGGAAGGACCACGCTAACAGCTCGCGTTCTTGGAAATTTACAGTGAGCTCCTGAGCTACCTCGATATGGCTCTGAAAGGATGAGCGGTAGTTAAACAATTTAAAGTTGTTAAAATAGTCGAAATTCGCGTAAAGAAGTGTATCCCACATAGTTGTACGCGTACCCCTAAGGGACGTAACTTTTCCTGATTATTCCCTACTCTTTTGATCAAGGTAAGGGTAAGGGAAATCTCCTGACTAAGGTAAAAAATTTGGATCTCTAGTCGAAAAATACCTTTAAGATAAATCAAGACTTAGGATCACATAAAGCAATATATTTCTATGCATAGATTTTTCAATGCTGAACGTAGTGAAGAGCACATTTTGTCCCATTGAACTTAAATAACCGATGTGATTTTCACTATTATTAAAATTGTTGCCAAGTTCATAATTGTTGAAAATTTGATTTGATATTTTACTAGCTGTCCCAGCTAGTTTGCTAGTACCTCCAACAGATTGGGCTGTTTCCAAAAAAAAAGTAAAATCACGTGGGTGTTCGATTGCAAAGTTGTGTCGAAATTTTAGGTGCTTTTGGTGGTTTAAGATTTTGAACAAACGAAAATGTACGTATGTAAATGTATTGTTTTGTTTATATTGATTAATTATTTCGGCTTTAAGAGCTTCACTAACTTGAGTTCTTTCTTGACGCAGCAAAAATTGATTGAGAACCGCTGGTGTAAATGTATTTCCTTAAAGTTTTGGTTTTATCAGATTTCTATTACCACCTTAATTAACACAAATACAGCGCTAAATCGGACTTGTGGAGTTATACTGCGAGCCGAACGAAACCCAACCTCCAGTCTTCAACAGACCAGTTCTTGCGACATGCAACAAACATGGGCTCACATGCTAGGGCTGTCAGAAATTTAATAATATTTGAAAAATCTAAATGTGCACGCCTAATGTTAAAAATTAAAATTAAAAGAGATAAAAACAATGACGATAATTTTTACAAGAAAAAAAAAAACAGAGAATCTGATCGACTTTCATTAATAACTTTTAAACGGTGTTGAGTTCAATAACAAACATCTATAGGAAACCTCCTTAGAATATATGATATCTTATTTAATACCATAAATCTCAATCTATAATTGTATATTGTAACATTAAGAATAATGTGGATTTGATGTCTAGCTAAAAGTATAAGCGTGCAATATAAGTATAGCTAAGTCGCCCCTGCAAGTAAGCCCCTTTTTCTCTGAGAGGGGTAGTTAGTTGCCTGCGCTGGTTCAATTCGCATGCTTTAATTTCACATTTGGACATGAGATTATCATTCACCACCAAGCAAGTATCAATACTTGAAATTTCAATTAATAATTTTATATTTAGACGAGCCCTTTACCCCTGAGCAACTAACTGTAGCTATAAATACGATAGACATAGCAATTAAGATATAATTACCAGCTTTGTCGTGAAATGTCAAGATCTGATAATCCATTACCATATTTCATTCCGTCGCTCCGGTAGTTATTTTCATGGTCTCTACCATTACCAATATATATATATATATATATATATATATATATATAATTTATGACAAGTATATACTAAACGCAAGCTATTTATGTTGGGAAGCAGTATAAACCGCGCTGGACGTCTTTTACTGCGGTTGCCAATCAGTTTGGCAAGCATAGCGATTACGTCAAATCCTTCCTATACTGGAAGATTTCAATGCTAGAAGGCTCCGTATCTAGCAGCGGCTGTCCTGGCAGCGGAATGTTAGCAGCTTTGAAGTGGCTTAATATAACTGAAAAACTGAACATCCCATCATAGTAGTAGTATAAGTAGGAGTCTTTTCGTTGTTTTTCGTTATCTGTTCATTCTAATATTAAGGCTAGAAAGATTTTCGTCAGTATATTTTAATTATTAATATTTCCCAATGTGGCAACCCTAATGTAACCCAGTACCGGTGGATTCTTGCGTTTTCGTTTAAGGAAGTAAGCTTTATGTTGATATCGAAACTATTCGAAATGCGGGGGCAATTATCAAGGAGCGGGAGTCGCTTACGTTCTTATTTGCTTGCTGATAGTATTTTAATTTTATCTCACAGCAATTCAACGGATTTGTATATTAAAAGTTTTGAAAAACCTTACAAAAACAATAGTCAAGAAATGTTACGTAAGGTCGTACAAATAAATATTAAAGACTTGCTCAGTTATTTTCTTATGCAACTTAAGGCACGATTACACGAACAATTTTTTAATCAATAATTGACCGGCAACAGTTTTCGGAGGTAGTAGAGCAATTAGTGAAGCAATCTGAAATTTCGGCGACTGTTTCGGCAGTACTGATTCTAGTTGCTTATATTCTGTATTGCTTAATGTCGCCGATATGAATTATTTATTTTTATTTTTTTATTTTATACGTTAGGTGGCAAACGAGCACACAGTCCACCTGATGGTAAGTGGTTGCTGTGGCCCATAGACATCTACATCTATCCTCGATTAGTTCGAGTGAGGACTAAGATAGAATGCCTCGTTTCCAGTAAAAAGGATCTCCGGTTCTCTACACTCACCATACGAAATACAGCAGCATTAAGCTACTATTTCACGTTGGTATTCTGTGAGAGCGTGGTCCTTCCCCGGTCGAGCCTACCCATTCGTGCTACAACTATACTTCTAATATAACTGCAGCATGGCTATACCACGTACAATTATCGTAATATACGAATTGCCGAATATTCGGTGCGTATGGAAATTTTTATAAATTTTCTATGTCACGCTTACGCGGAGGTGCCGGATAAAGCCGACCGGCGTAAAGTTTGAAAGTGAAATAAAAAGAAAAAGTAATTTAAATCACTTCGATACATTTCGGTGTAGTTTTCAAAAAAACATAATATCCAGTTCATTACATAATGCATATGTCTTTCACATCTTGCTTTGGATGCAAACGTAGAAACCCGTGCTTTTTATTTAGTTTTAATATCATGATAACAAAATCTTGCCGTGCAGTGGCATTGTAAGAATACCCACTAACCAATATCATCCCGTGGGTGTCGTAAGAGGTGATAGAGGGAAATTAATCAGGAAATTTGCAGCAGTGCCTTCCTAAAAACAAGCAAAAGTAAAAAAAACTACGGTTGCCAACCCGCTTGCCAAGCGTGGCAACTATGGCAGATATACTCCCTATGAGGTAATCTGTGGGGGATGCCTTTGTTCAGCAGTGGACTTTAATAGACTGTAACGGATAAGGAAATCACCGCATCCACTGCAAGAAAAACTGTGTCCATGACTAGTTACAGTGGTTCAACGGAATTGCCAGTGTATATTGCATATTTTATTAAGTTGCTCCACCGGCGTGGCGGTATCCTAGGCTATTACTGTATCACAGAGTAAAGGCTTTTGTTATTCCTAATAAAATAAATAAATAAATAAATAATAATTTTACGCTCATCAGATGTCGGTAGTTGGTGGAGACGAGAACTTGATTGTTACACAACGTCATTAAAATTGATAAATTGTGTTTTAAACAAATGTTTATAGGTTTCTAGAGTGTGAAAATACACAAAACAATGCATTGGTGTGCTCTATAATTTATTGCACTTTTTTAACTATTTTTTAATATTTTCACTTTTTGGAATATCCTTAGTTAAGTTTCTCCATTTCTAATCTAATTAATATAAAATATGACTAATATTTAAGAAAGAAATATTAACCTTTACAGTTTCGGAATAAATTATCTTTCCCCGCCATAACATCTGACAAATATTTCACCGAATTTCTAAGTGGTGCCGCCCTATTGGCACAAAATTTTGAAAAAGTCATTGCTACATGTTGGCTATGTTTGATGGCACGGTTTTAAATTGCAAAATGTGGTTGTGACGTCATAATTGAATAATAGGATTGAGCGATCAGGGTTGCCCGTGTAACTTCACCTTTAGAGCATGAAAGACTTACTTACTTACTTACTTATCTTCACGCACAATCCCTAACGGGGTAGCCAGAGAGAACAGATCGCCAAGTGTCACGATCCTTACATACCTCTTTCGTTTCTTTCAGGTTCATTAACTTCTTCATACATGCACGTCTAGGTATCCGAGTACTCTTGACCTTCCCCTCTTCGAGCAATTTGCTCACATGGTCTGAAAGACAATTCAATGATGTTTGAATTAAAGATTTCTTAAATTTACACGAACACTACACATTGAGTATATCTATATATACGGATTTTATATACGCGTATATACGCGTTATATATATTATATACGCGATATATACGCGTTTAATTAACTTATTTTATAATCCCCGACGTTACGGGTGCTCTTTTTTGCACCCATGGTCACAGGGGGGACCAAGACGTTTGACGTCCCGATGTCATAGTTAGCCTGGCTACCAGCAGTTTTTGAATATTATTATCTTATTTATTTTTATTTTTATTATTTTTGGTTGGATCTACGCAGAACGAGCTTACAGTACCTATCTTGTAGTATTGCAGTGGCATGTTCGGGTTTGGATTTAATTTTGTTAATTATAGGATCCCAAGCAGATGGCAGCACCTATCCAAATTCTCTATTGAAATTAGATTGTTTTTTAATTTCAATAGCCTCGCGTGTCATCGGTGTTCTTTTGCGAGGATTTGTGGTTTATCATATCTGATATAATGGTGGGGAAGATCTTGAACATTTTCACAGACTGCAGACTTCTCGGAGCGTCAGTGCTTCACGTCAGCTATATGTTCTTTCACGTGGGTCTTTATAGATCTTTTTGTTTGATATTTAAGAGAGACCACATTCACGATCTAACTTGTACACTCCTGCATCTTGAGGAATAATTATTTGCCTCTAACTCCATTGTGAATTGTATTTTAGAGTTTATGGAGTTAAGGTGGTCTAAAAATGCAGTACTGAAGATGGTAAAATTGTGAAAGTGTCGTCTACGTACCGTTTGTAGAATCTTGGATTTACAGGAGCAGCAAGAAGGGCTTTCTCCTCAAAGTTCTTCATGAATATGTCGGAGACTATGGGAGATATAGGTGAGCCCATTGCTACATCTACTTGCTTGTAGAACTCCCTGTTCCACAATAGATAGTCAGATGTGAAGCAGTGTTTGAGTAATACTGCATATTCTGCAGGGATGTTGTTCTCTTCTACCTTCCTAGTTACTATTACGGTGCAATCTTCAATAGGTAGGCATGTGAATACTGACTGAACATCAAAACTGATCATAGTTTCATTGTCAGCGAGATATAAGTCTTTTATCTCACTCACAAAATGATATGAATTCTTTGTGTGTGCTCTGGTATGCCCTCTCAGTGGTGACAGTTTTTCGCCAAGTGTTGTGCCAGCTTATAAGTTGGTGAATCGATCTGGCTCACTATAGGACGTAGTGGAGCGTTAGGTTTGTGTATTTTCGGTAACCCATACAACCTCGATGGTTTGGTACATGATGGTATTAGCAAATTCACTTCACAATTAAATTATTGTAGAAATTAAAAATAATTTAATTAAAAGCGATAAAATCTATATATATATATATATATATATATATATATATATATATATATATATATATATATATATATATATATATATATATATATAGGGGGGTGTGGGTGATTGTTTGAATCAAGATGTTCGAATTGTTCATTGCGCATTTAGTTTAAAATGCTCATTTATCACTTTTTGTGACAAGATTCAACGAACTGTAGTTCTTCATGGACGCAAAATTACCGTGGGAATTTTTTTGTTATGAAGGTGTAATTGGTTCGGAATTAAATATGGTAAGGTAATATATTCTTTCAGTTAGACCACTAGAAATAATAAAATTATAAAAGTTTTTTTTAAATAGAATAAAGGTGACAATCGAGCACACAGTCCACCTGATGGTAAGTGGATGCTGTGGCGCATAGACATCTACATTTAACCTCGGTTAAGATTCAAAATGCAGATGCGTTGTCACCCCTGAGGACTAAGATAGAATGCCTCGATTCCATTATATATGGGTCTCCGGTTCTTTATACTCACCATACGAAACACAGCTACAATAATCCACTATTTTACGCTGGTATTCTGTAAGAGCGTGGTACATCCTCGGTCGAGCCGACACGTTCATGCTACAACCATAATATAACTGCAACGTGGCTCTACCACGTAAAAACCTGTTCTACACTGTATTAAAATCTATCAAATTATTATCTAATTGGTACCAGATGTATTGGCTCAGCTCCAGCGTTCAAATTTCACATTAATCGAGCAAACCGAATTCGATCCGGCGCCAATGAAATTGTTAATTGCGATTTTATGTGCCAGCTTACCACTTGCTCAAGCGTGAACGAAATCATCGTGCATATGAGAAATAGTCAATATTTAGAAGACTCTTGAAATCCGTCAAAATGCATTAAGAAATAAAAGACTCATTCGTTCTAAAAAGCTGACAACGCTACTGCAATTACTCTGAATTTTTAGAAAATACATAAATACATACATAAACACTCACGCCTGTCACCCAGAGGGATAGGCAGAGACTACAGACTTCCATTTGGCACGATCCTGACACACCTCTCTCGCCTCCTTCACATCCATACACCTACGCATACATGCTCGTCGGTTAAGGGTACTCCTAGAAAATACTAGCTGGTAAAAAAAATAATTATGGAAACCATGTTAAATTTGGAAGAGTAATATTGTTTAATTAGGAATTATAATGATAATGATATTACATAACTTATATTATATAATTTTGTCGGTTTAATGAAGAAGAATGAAGTAGGTTTAATGAAGATGTCTATGGGCCACAGCATGTGTGCTACTTTGTCAGCATTACCCTATAAAAAAAACTCTTTAATGAATAACAAACATAAAACATAAAGTAAAAAAAGTAAAGTTACAGCATATATACGTCCCACTGCTGGGCACAGGCCTCCCCTCATTTCTGAGAGGGTTTAAGGGCAAGGGAGTGTCCGCCGCGCTGCCCCAATGCGTGTTGACGAACTTCACATGTTTACGAAATATTTTTTTATTATTCCTCAGACATGCAGGTTTCCTCACGATGTTTTCCTTCACCGCCGAGCACGTGGTAAATCTGCACTTAAAAATTCATTTAATAATTTCATTGGAGCCGGCGGGGATCGAACCCGAAAATAAAACATATAATGAAATAAATAATCATCGAAAGGAATCAAAAGGCTGTGTTATCTATTCACATTGCAGTTTTTTCCAGACTAACTGTATTCCGCGACTTCGTTCCCGTGGAAGTTCGCACCAGAATTGTTTCTAATTGTTTAGTAGCCTAATTTACTCCTTATAACATCAGCTATCTTCCAGTGAAAGTCCCGTCAAAATCGGTGCAGCCATTGTCGAGATTAGCCGGGACAAACAAACAGACAGACAAAAATTTTAAAAATTGTTTCTTTGTTATAAGCAGTTATATTGCACACTTTCATATGCATTTATTTAAAAGCTGTTATTTTAAAATTACAAGCGCATGCTTAAATTTTATTTATTTGTTTAAATAGCCACAAGAAGGAAATAAAAAAGATTGATAAAGAGATAGATCGTGAATTATGACGAATTGTTTTTATTTATTTGTAGCTCATGGACGCATTAAGGGTACACTAGTCGTTCATTGTTCCATACAAACGTAGTCCGGCGATTGCTCCACTATTCGATGGTGTACGTTCAAAATAAAAAATGATTTCAATATGTCTTATCATTATTTAGTCCTCTATGGAAACAAAAAGAAGTAAAAAAAGAATATATTTAAAAGTATTAAAATTAACACATCTTTGGGCGGAAAAAATACTATAAGAAAAACGAAAATTGCTAAACACCATACAGGGATAGATTAGGTGTTCAAAAGTGCAAAAAAATTTTTTTTTATTTTGAACAGATACATTCAATAGATTTTTCATGATATCCAGATTCTCACAAGTCTTTTTATAAAATTTAGTGCGCTCGTTTCGTTGTAAATCATCATGCCATTCGCTTTCGCACATGATGTCGGCTGAGATAGCATGCAATTTAATCCCGTCCACCACTTAGTTCGTGCCATCGACTAGGGCCACCCTAAGTGTACCGCTCACCACCTTATTAGACCTGATTGATGTATTCTAATGATGTGTGGAGGGGATATGCCGTGCAGTGGCTGTGTAAGAGAACTCTACGCCATGTCATCCCGTGGGTGCCGTCAGAGGCAACAGAAATAAACTGAAACAGGAGGTGGGCAGTATATAAAACGATAAAAGACTACGGTTGCCATCCCTCCGGTCTAACGTTGCTACTATGAAAAGTGTGTTGGGGGAGGGAGGTTTTAATTAAGGTTATGTTCAGCTTTGGACATTTAAATTTTACCTTAAAAATCTTACGGCTTCTAATAGATTCTAGTATTTCATCACTCCTACGCTAATCGTAAAATAAAATATCCAGAAATTTAAATTTTACCTTAAAAATCTTACGGCTTCTAATAGATTCTAGTATTTCATCACTCCTACGCTAATCGTAAAATAAAATATCCAGAAATTTAAATTTTACCTGAAAAATCTTACGGCTTCTAATAGATTCTAGTATTTCATCACTTCTACGCTAATCGTAAAATAAAATATCCAGACCTATGACGGGCAAACATGCCGGACGGCTGTCAAGCGCAAAACGAATCCTTCATACAAGGGGTGAGGCGCATGTCCGTCAGAAGATTCTAACAGGCTGATGAAGTATGAAGTCATCAACAGATGTATGTAGATCGTTACAAAGACAATATGATCGTGGATGATCTGACGAAGACAGTGGTGAGTTTAGTGCAAAAAAGTATCATCACAAAACATTTAGGACGTTCCTAAATAACTTTAAGGTTCATTCGCCTTTTCACTTAGGATATAAATATTTTTAACCGACTTCAAAAAGGGTGAGGTACTAATTTCGTGTTATCTCAGAACTTTTTTCTATGTGAACCTATTTTGATGATTCTTTTTTTATTTGAAATTTGATGCTTCTTATGTGTTCCCATATATAAAATATATCACCGACTGTTAATTAAAAGAAAAATAGGCATTTTATTTTCATTTACCTGTACTTATAATAAAATTAAAATAATCATCGTCTTTAAATTTCTCCCTTTGCTAGTATTAATTATCGATTCGCTTGAATTTTTTTATAGGAAAAGGGTCATAATCGAGCACACAGTCCACCTGATGGAAAGTGATTTCTGTGGCCCATAGACATCTACATCTATCCAAGTTTGCGAATCAAAATGCAGATGCGTTGTCACCCGTAAGGATTAAGATGGAGTGCCTCGCCACCAATAAAAAGGGTCTCTGGTTCTCTACACTCACCATACGAAACACAGCAGCATTAAGCTGCTATTTGACGCTGGTATTCTGTGAGAGCGTGGTCCTTCCCCGATCGAGCCGACCCATTCGTGCTACAACTATACAATTAATTGATATTATTTATTTCTTTCTTTCAATTGTCTCTAGTAATTAAAGCAACTGCTTCAGTATTAGGCTCTAAACTTATTTGGCTTTCTAACCGTTTAACATTATTAAAACTATTTAACTTCAATAGTTTTCATATTATTTAGACTCAGATAAATAAAGTGAAAAAAAAAATATATGTAAAATACGCAATTTACGCAAAATAAAAAAATACGCAAATTTTACGCAATTTGTTTCTTGGAAAACCGTACTTTTCAAGTGTCAGTTGACAGATCGAGGTCATTAACGTTCCTATTCTGAGTTAAATAGCATTGTGCGTCTTAGGACCAGACGCTATTAAGTGGAAATTAATTTAGCGATAATTGAAATATACCATCGTTCAAATAATTGATCATCTTTTGTCGGTACATGTGGTGCCGTGAGGTGACGATGTTAGAGAATACATCACCCAATTTTGTTCCGTGGCTCTTAACATTTTACAACGGAACTAAAGCAAACACTATTTCGACGAACCATCACAAACTATTCTGTCTAGAACAGTACAAGTGGTAAAATTATTTTTTTTTCATTATTTATAGGTGTTGTGTAATTTTTTGCTGGTTTTTACTAGGACAGGCGTACTTTTCTAGTCAGTGGGTAATTAAACATATGAACGACTTTCAAAAAGTATTGAATGAAACATGTCGTAAAATTAAAAATTTCATACAACCTACTTCAATATAAATAAAACGAGAACATCATCAATGTATTCGATGTCAATTAAATACGCATTATTAAAGATAACTCGTAAACTAATGGTCAGATCCTGACAAAATTATGGGATACATATATATATATATATATATATATATATATATATATATATATATGGGACTACACGAGAAGCACCAGCTTTAAGATAAAAAAGTACCATCAAAATCGGTTTACCAAGAAAAAAGTTATGAGATAACACACATAAAAACACACAGTCGAATTGAATACCTCCTCCTTTTTAAAGTCGGTAAAAAACTAGGTTACAATGCCGTATTTAGTTCGAAACTATTTTGACGCGAATCGTAGCGAAGAGAATCTTAATTTGCCGATATAGGCAGTGGACGCACCGATTAATTTGTGTCGCAATAAAAATAATTAACATCTAAAACAAAGAATTGAAAGGCTATTCACACAAGGTATCCATCATACCAATCGTTTGTTTTGTTAAATAATAAATAGTAATTTTTATTTTAAGCTTATGGCTGATTTATTTTAGAAATAATAATATAAATTAATATTTCTTGATCACGATGTTGCCAGCTATGCAGTTAGTATATATGTTTAAACCTCTTTATAAAATGATAAATATGCCAGAACCGTAATTGCCTAGGTTGATTAGCATAGATGTTAACATTTCAATATATGAGTGCAACTTTGTTGATGCTGTCTGCCATTGGTCTTTGTATTGTATAAGTCTTGTAATGTTGCATACATATAAAAAATAGTGATTTCCGTCAAGTGCGTTATCGGAATCAGTATTCGAATATATAGAAATAACTTTACTTTAGAAAACTCTACCATAAAAAACTTTAATTTAATTTAAACAAATTTTATTCGCAAATTGTACGTGGTTTTATTAGAAAAGCAAATTTGATCGAGGCGTATGAGCATTGTCTGCGTGTGCCAGTTAGGGGTAATGAAATCATATTATACAATTTGCAAATATTTTTTTTTAAAACTTAATGTAATTTATTTATGGTCGAGTTTTCGGAAGTTAAGCTATTCCAATACGTTTGAATGGTTACATGTTTTATATTAGAGCTGATATTTTTGAGATATTCCTTTCAACATTTATCTGAAAATTATCTTATAGTCCTAGTATAGCGCCAAGAATGCTGGCTGCGTTTCCTCGTCGGATATACTTATTTATTTTAATAGCATAATACTTAGCCTAATTATACTGTATTCAAACTGTGCTAATAGCCACTTAGCATAATACTTAGCATTAATATAATAATTATTTAATTTTAAACATTTATTATTAACAAGCTGTGCACAGTATTTGTTGCAATACCTTTTTTACCGACTTCAAAAGGAGGAGATATTCAATTCGACTGTACGTTTTTTGAATGTGGTTAGCCATAGAATACTATAATAAATACATAAAAGAACAGGGAGGTGGGCGGGGCCTGTGTAGCCACTAAAATGTCACTAACATGTCAATTCACACGTATAAATGTCAACACGAGATCTGTTTTGACGTAACAATCGTTTCCAAATTTCGCATGCAAATTATTTAGAAAATACCGAATTGCACACTACTTACATATAAATATGTATTAAAATTTAAACGATTTTTAATGATGATTTTAAACATTAATCAAAACTCTAAAATGTGTAAATTTACTCAGTCCCGGCGACGCCGAATCTCGTACAAAATAAGTTTGACAGCCATTCTATTGTGTATTATAGTATTCTATGGTGTTACCTCTATACTTTTGTATGGGTGAACCGATTTTAATTATTCTTTTTTCATGTAAAAGCTGGTGCTTCTCGTGTAGTTTCATGTAAATTTAATCAAGATCTGACCAGTAGTTTTGAGTTATCTTTTATAATGCGTATTTAATTGACTTCGTATGCATTCGATATTGATGATGTTCTCATTTTAATATTGAAGTCGATTGTACATTTTTTTTTAATTTTACTACTTGTTTCAAGAAAAAAAAGTTACCACGCACTATAGATTTTCTCATGTACCGTGTATTACGGTTGCATCGCAAATGGGTTGGATCGACCCGGCAAGGACCACGCTGTAACAAATTATCAATGTGAAATAGCATATTACGTAACCACTATATGAAAAACATCATCCATGTTGCAAGCATGTTTCAAGTGTGCTCGTTTGTCAACCATACCCAATAAAAAATCGTGGTAGAACCACGTCGCAATTGTTTTGTGACCACAGCACGAATGAGTCGACTGTACCAAGGAAATACCACGATCTTACAGTGTGTTTTTTATGGTGTTCTTTGTGTTTTACGTTTTTTCTGTGTTTTGTGTCGTGAGTGTACACAAACGTGATACTAGCATACCATCTTATTCGTCAGAGGTGACAACACATCTGCATTTTGATTCTTAATTCAGGATAGATGGAGGTGTCTATGGGCTATACTAGGTATGTAAGGGCATCCACTTACTTTGATAGAATGTATGCTTGTTAATCATCGTTAGTTATATAAAAATCTAAATGCCATTATCACTACACCTATGTATGGATACCTCCATCGCGATTTAGGGTTCGTTGTGTTTCGCTTGTGGCGCGACGACAGCGCCACCACAAAGGCTATAGATGCTTTGTCACCTCTGAGGTAACCTACCGTTACAACCTATTAAAGTTCCCTGCTGAACACAGGCCTCCCCCATACATTGTCTCTGCTGCCCATCTCCTGGTTTGTTTCTCTCTTAAGGCATTCTGCAGCTATATTACAGTTGCAGCGCGAATGGGTCAGCTAGACCGGGGTAGGACCACGCTCTCACAGAATACCATGGTAAAATAGCAGCTTAACGCTGCTGTGTTTCGTTTGGTGAATGTAGGGAACCGGAGACCCTTTTTACTGAAAACGAGACATTCCATCTTAGTCCTCAAGGGTGAAAACGCATTTGCAATCCACTTACCATCAGGTGGACTGTGTGCTCGTTTGTCACCCAATCCTATAACAAAAATACCCACGCGATAATATGTGGTAGTTGATATTCTTACACCATAACTAAACGGTAAACATCGCCATTACATGGTAATCTGAGGTCTAAGATGGAATGCCTCACAGCTACTAGTAACTACTCACTCTATATCACTCTAGCTATAGAGTGAATAGAAACATCTAGATATAGAGTGATATAGAGTGAGTAGAAACTTCTAGATATAGAGTGATATAGAGTGAGCAGAAACTTTTAGATATAGAGTGATATAGAGTGAGTAACACTTCTAGGCAGCAAACTAGTCCTACTACCTCGAGAAATATACGAGCTCAGTATAAAGACACGTGGTTTGTTTTAATTTTCACTGTGTTCCCTAGTTGTAAATAATGCAAATACAAGACTTCTCGAAGAGTGTCGCAATAAACAAGCCTGGCGTATTTTATAGGTAAAAATATTGCGTGGAGAGACCTAATACAGACTCGCTGTGAACAGAGGCAATTGGCGGCAAAGTTGACTTTGTACTTTGGTAATCTATGCCAAGTGAACTTAAGACTCAATGGGAATTGATTATTCCTTTTGTGAAATTAACTTTCGTGACTTATAGGCATTAAATAAAAAAAGAAAGCTATAACACAAATAAGTTGCTTGTCCGAAATATACAAATTTCTTTTAATCTGAAATCATATCCCTACGCTGAAAGGCGTATAGAAAATCTTCTAAACAAAACCCTAAAACTACCCACTACTCAATAACGTCCCTTGACAAGCGTAAAAGTCGATATAGGAAAAAAAAAACAAGGAGTAGGGCAGTGCCATCCCAATAATAACTAAAAATTTTGAAAGCTGCGGTTGCCATTCCGTCTCACCCACTCACAAATCACGAGATCTTTAAGAAATTTGGCATATATATATATATATATATATATATATATATATATCTTTCTCGACTTAGGCACGCACTAAGAAAAGATTTTGGAAAATTCAACCCTTGAGCGGGTACAGTATAAGAACAACTTATATAATATTATAAGAGTTAAAATAAATTTAAAGAACACACATTGATGACCGCAGTGCACACCAAATTATACACATGAAATTATTGTTTTGTCATCGATTCTAATAATCGTAAAATTTGTATGTTACTACTGATACGATATACTATGTGATCAGTACCTTTACGATACATATACCTATACTATTTTTATTGTGATATAATTTCACACTCCTTCATACACTTCACACTCCTTCCATTCCACATTATTGTTTAGATTTTAGGCTTAGTAATTTTAGCACACAATTTATTTCACGTGTATTTTTTTTCTCTCTGTTTGTTTGTTTTATATGTTTTACTTACCGTTGGGATTTATTTGTGATATTTGATATGGACCACTGCTCGAACCACTCGAGAGACGAAACGGACCATACTGAAAACAGCGGCTGTGGTTCGCCAGGCCAAATGCTGAGTGCGACCCCTTTTCGTCACGTTCGGTAACGTGTGTTCTATATTACTTAAAAAAAAAAAGCTTAGAAATAATACAACTTTGTACAACATGGCGTTGTGCCTATGTGGCGAAATAAACGTTTTCTTTCTTTACGTACGTGAAAACAGAATTATAAAATTCCATGACATACATACATTCAAACATACATAAACAGGTCAAGTTAATCAAAGCCTGGTAAAAGACTAGTCTTACATTGGTAATGAGATTCGAATCTTAAAACAGGACTTACAGGCAGATGATTTAATCGCTACGTCGCGTCGCAAGGAAAATTTGTTTCCACAAATACGTTCTTGCTTATTATTGTGACAATTCACCGTCCCATTGTTCTTTTTATTAAGATAATAACATTTAGACAAGACAAGAAGCAAAGATAATATATTAAGTGTTATTTCATATAATTTAGTTAAGCCGCAAAAGCGGAAGTGTATAGTTAAATTCTCGTTTGAACGTGATTTTTTTGTCAATAAACACATTTATAAACATGTTTTGTTATAAAAATAAGAGTGACACACGGACAGACAGTATACCTGATGGCATATGTATGCTGTGGCCCATATGCACCTTTGTTTTATAGAATAATGGAGACAGACGAGCATACAGTACACCTGATGGTAAGTGAATGTGGCCTATAGACATCTACATCTATCCTTGATTAAGAATCAAAATGCAGATGAGTCGTCATCCCTGAGGATTGAGATGGAATGCCTCGTTTTAAGTCAAAAGGGTCTCTGGTTCTTGACACTCACTACAAGAAAAACAGCATTAAGCTGCTGTTTTACGCGGGTTTTTTTTTTGTGAGAGCATGGTCCTTCCTATGTCAAGCATGGCTCTACCATGTGATAACTTCATCATTAATAAAAAATCGAAGTGCGTAAGCGTAGTCACCCCTGAGAATTGAAATAAAATGACTCGTTACGAGTTAAAAAGGGTATACAGATCTCATTATTTACTAAAACTAATCAAGTACTCTGAAGGCTATAGAGAGGCAGTTCTCGTATAATAACAGATAGTGAGGCAATTCATCTGTGACTTACGGAGTTAATAACAAATGTAGCCTTCTCTGTCTGAAGTTGTTTTAAGTAATCTAAGGCAGTGGTAGCCACGTACCATCAGCTAAATCAGTTCGATTATTATTTAGATGTTACAAAAACATTGCAAAATAGATTTTAATTATAACTTTATCAGGTATGCATTACGCCATTAAGCGTCGAATAAAATTGGCTGGTAGCATTGTCTCGGAGACGATATTTTTACTTTTCTCTTTTACGAGATAGTCCTTTTATAATAATAATAAAATCAAAAAAATACCAAAAGTAGCAAAGTGTATAAAAGTGCTCTGCAATGAAAGGACTCTGCATGTGTTGCAGAGAATCTATAACGCTGTTATTCTGTCAACACCCGTATATTTAACGAGCTATAGTATAACAGTACACGTACATCACTGGTTACATTACAGAGAGAAATTGATTTATTTAATTAGCCAGTACGAGTTATCATAGTGTTTACTATTAATAAATCAATAATTAATATTCTTGTAAGCAAAATATATTGGACAAAATATAAACAAAACAGATGAAAATAAAGATGGAAATAATAACAATGGAGCTGAGAGCTCAATTAGCTAAATTTCTTTCTGCCTAGGGTCCGTCTGGATTGATAACATCCTCTACGTCGACGATGTTGCTGCACTTCTGTGTCCGGAACGTAAATAATTGACTAATATAGATCACCGTTTTTGTTTTGTAGTTGGTTTCAGATGGGCTAAAGTAGCCAATTTTTTTATAGAATAAGGGTGACAAACGAGCGCACAGTCCACGTGATGGTAAGTGGATGGCGTGGCCCATAGACATCTACATTTATCCCATTGGGGTATTACTATACACTAATAATATAGTTTGATGATTTATCCTCGATTAAAAAACAAAATGCAGATGCGTTGTCACACCTGAGAACTAAGACGGAATGATTCGTTCCCGTAAAAGCGGTCCTCGGTTCTCTACACTCACTATACGAAACACATCAGCAATAAACTGCTATTTTATGCTGGTAGAGAGTGAGATTGTGATCCTTTTGCAGCTGCTGCATATAGCTCTACCACGTAAAAAACGCATCAGTGCGTAATAGTAGTCGACGCAGTCCTCAAAAACCACTACCAGTTGCGTTATAGTAAATGCCAAGTTAAGCCGATTAGCATTTTATTTACGTGTTGTAAATACTCTTTTCAAAATATGGCCTACTTTAGTTGTGCTAACGTAAGCCATTTTATGTGTTGCATGCAAACAAAAACATGCACGGTGGGCTTGTTTTTGTGACTAGTTATATGCGCGATTCTGTGTGCGTATTTATTTAATTTATAATCAACTAGCTGTTACCCGCGGCTTCACCCGCATGGTCACTGGGAAATTAACTATCCATTGCTTTTTGAATTGAAAGAAAACTGAGTTTTATAGATTTGTCAGAGATGCAGCCATTAAAAGGAAACTGAGCATAATTATCCGTCAGGGATGCAGACTTTTTAAAGAAACTGAGCTAAATTGATTCGACAGAGCTGCAGTTTTCCGAATTGAAAGGAAACTGAGCCAAATAAAAGATCCGTCAGAGATGCAGCCTTTAAAGTTGAAAGGAAACTAAGCTTAATAGGTCCGTCAGAGGTGCAGCCTTTGGAATTGAAAAGAAACTGAGCTAAATAGGAAATTTTGAATTGAAAGGCAAGATCTGCGGGAATTCTGATTAATTGATTGTGGGAATTTTGGAAAAAAAAAACTAACTGAACACTATTTTAAGACGATACTGTACACAATGTTATATGTTTTTCCATTCGAGGAAAGAATGTGGAGATTCTGGGCATTTGACACACGCGAACATGCCACATACAGCTGACCATGAGAGAAGCACGGTTTTTCTAAGTTGACCCCCGCGTTTGCCCTTGCGCTTTATTAATTATCATTGCAAAACTGAGCTTAATAAGGAACCTCAAGCTTTTGAATTGAAAAGGAAGATCTGTGGGAATTATAGTTATTGTATAATTTTCACCTTTTCCTACCCCTGTCAAAATTGTATCACCGATTATGTTCCGTCCAAGATGTGTCACACGCAGCCTTGTCCCGTTACATAACCGAGGAGCATCTAAATGTTGCATTAGCATGACTGTGACACCTAATTTTAATTGAAACTTATGTGAGGGCACACCTGACAACTCTAGAGAATTTAGAAACTCTACGGGATATGAAGTGCTCTGTTCTGTGTCCATATATGTGTCTACTAACAAATACTCTGTCATTTCTCCTGCTACTTCGCTTAATATATCTGAATTTATTTTGTTAACGCTCTCATTTTTCGTGCATGAATCGCCCTTTAACATAACCATTTGTCTTGATGCATGTTGTTCATTAAATCTGAATGAACGCTCGCAAATTAATTCGGAATGACTCTGTACTAAATTACAAAAATCTCTCGTCAATTTAATGTAGCCTCAGCATCCGTTTCCAACCGCCCATCGCCAATTTTTAATAGTGTGTCAGCATAGTTTCCAGCATTGACAAATGCACTCTCATATTCGTAGTTAAACTGAATTTTGTCACCTTGTTCCATAAAATAGTCGACTTGAGGCATGCTTTACTTTCATCTGCAGGTGTGCCCTTTTGAATGACAAGTAAAGTTTGGTGAAAGTCACCAGCCAGTAAAACCACCATTCCTCCCATTACATCGGTATTGCTGCGCAAATCCTGGAGCGTTCGATTTAGTGCTTCTACAGCTTTTTTATGCGACATTGTACTTTCGTCCCACACTAAAAGTTTGCATTGTCGTAGTATTATACCTCGTGCACTATTTTTGCTAAAGTTGCAGATCGGCGATTCTTCCTGGGCTAGATTTAGAGGGAGTTTTAAAACAGAATGTGCAGTGTAGCCCCCGCTTAGCAGCGTGGCGGCTATACCGGAGAGAGCTACGGCCACAGCAATGTTTTTATCTTTCCGTACTTGCGCTAATAATAAATTTAACAAAAATGTCTTCCCAGTTCCTCCAGGGGCATCTAAAAAGAAAAGTGCACAATTTCCAGATTCTATGTTCTAATACTTTGTCGAAAACTCGTTTTTGTTCGGGAAGCAAGCGGGTACAAATTCGGCTACTTGCTGGCATGGTATATCGTGTTTGTTCACGTATAATTTCATCACTTAGTTAATTTTCGGTTGTTTGCTGAGGGCTTATCATTCCAAAGTCGCTTAATTTTTTGCCTACCATTGCCATTACTTTATCTTCAAATTTTCCAAGTGCTTCATTATAAATGTATTGTATGTCATGTTCACGTGTGTCTGCTGTAACCTTCGCAAAATATCTTCCGCCATGTACTCTTTATATTTGTCCCACAATGCATGTGCATTAGATAGCCCGCAAGATGATATGAGAGTTGCATAAAGATCCCTAATTTTGGCTGGTGACTGGCACTGCACAGCTTCCTCCATGGTTTCATCCCAGTAATTATCGTTTTCTAAAAAGTAGATAAGTTTTAGGTTTGACAAAGTTGAAAGAAGGCTGTTAGTGTAGTTTTTAGCGGCGATGCAATTCTTTCTTGGAAATTTCTTTCGGTGAAATATACACGCTCTCCATTTTCTAAGTTCACAGCAAGGTGAGTAACTTTTGGGTGCCTTTCGTGTAAAGGGAAGCCAAGGAGACGCCACGCTGCCTCGTTACTGCTGACACAACGCTCTGCTTGAAAGGTCTGTACTTCATTAACGGGATTTGCCTCACTTTCACTCCTGAGATTAAATATTGCTTGGTCACTTCCTTTATTTATGTACTTACAGATATACTTCATTGCGCGAACAGAGCTACATGCTTCTACATTAATGTGGGTATTAAACAACTTACATAGAATGGGCGAATACGGGACAATCCAGCTGTTACCTAAGGTTTCGAACGCTTTAGAGCGAGATTTGATTGTAACTTTCCTGCCACCATCTTCGGGAGCTCTGCGTCTGTATAAAGGGTAGCCATTGTCATTGTGCACTGTTTCTTTTAATAGCTGTTTAGGGAATTTCTTTGTACATTTTCCTTCTTTCATACATGGCGATATTGAATTTCATGCTCGACATGGACCGTGAATCATATTTCGGACGATGGTATCATACAATTCTTTATCTTGCTCAGGATCCGGAATCTCAGCGCTTATTAAGTCGTCTATTTGGCTGGGCCGCAACTTCTCTTTAAGCCATATTAGAATGTGGGCATGCGGTAATCCTCTTTTTTGCCATTCAATTGAATACATGAAGCACTGCACCTCTCCGAAAATTTTCCCTTTGTTAATTACATACATTAATTTTTGTACTTTTAATCTAAATAGTCTAGCAACTAAATCGTGTCTGTCAGTACTTTTTTGGCCCGGCATTAGCTCCTCGGTCATTTCTTTCCATGTGGGATTGCAAGTAAAAGTAACAAAAAGATCAGGTCTTCCGTAAGTTCTTACATAGATGAATGCGTCTTGTGTGTACTCATGTAGGTAGCGGGGACTGTTAACGAATGATGAGGGCAGAATTACCATTTTACCTAAATCTCTGGGGTTTACATTGGCGTCGCTAGAAACTGCATCTTGTAAATAATTCTCAAAGCGCAGCTTTTTTTGATTTAAAGATATATAACGGATTTCTACCTTCACATACATATCTACCAAAAATTGATGAAATAATTGTCTACATCGGAGTAAGAGGTTAAAATCATTTTCTCGCAACATCATATGATACGTATAAAAATCCATACATGATACTTTTTTGTTCGGAGTAGGCTCCTTTGTGACGGAGTTAATGAGTGGAATTTGAAAATGATAACCCTCTTGTCCTTTGCAATAAATCAATGGGTATTGCAGAGCGTCATAAAACTTGTGTGTATCGGCTACCCGTTGTAACGTATCATCACGTGCTCGCAAGACAATGTCTCGTGAAGAAAACTGATCAACACTAATTACGGCTGCTATTTCGTTTATCAAAGGTGCATTGTAGCGCTTTTCATGCTCTCCTCGAGGGGTCCGATCTGCGTGAATGACGACTTTATAATCCTCTTCAGGTAGGTTTTCTAAAGCAGTTTTAAATGTTTTGACTAAAATGTTACGTTCATGCAAGAATCTTTGAATTTTGAACACTGTGTCTCTCTCAACTCCCTGGATAAATTGGCAGCGACGGTCTACCTCAATTTCTTCATCACCCATAAAATATACTTGTATAAATTTCTGTTCGTTTTCAGCTGGAAAAAGTGAACCTATTCTATCATAAATTTGCCCTTGCACCGAAAATCTTGCGAAAATCCCGGCATTATTATTTCCCGGTTCAACTCCGAAGGACGTCATGAAAGATGAGTTATATGGAAAAGCTCCGTGACTCATTAGCATCATATAAAAAGAGAGTTTTTAAAGGTTCTTCTGGTTTCCCAAGGGTAACGGAAGAGACACTTTGCCATTGGAACAGCACATGCCTGAGGTCTCATCTTTCCATTTTAAAGTGCTGCAAAATCGACATGCCTTGTCCATCAGTCCGATAAAAACTAACCTGTGATTTTTATAATCAATCAACAGATCATAATTGAATGCTGTGTCATTAAAAACCGATCAATGGTTTCTTTGAAAATTTTGTCGACGTTCGGTTTGGAGCTGTGCATTTGCATCTCTTCGCGCCTGTGTCTGTTCTGGTGTTTCAGATGCCCTTATAGTAGATTGACGTTCAGCTTGCTCAATGAGTCTGTGTTGAGTTTCACCAGGTGTTTCCGCGGCTCTTAAGGCGCCCTGACGTTCCGCTTGTTCGAATAGCCTTTGCTGGCTTTAAGCAGGTATTTTAGTAGCTCGTAAAGTAGTTTGACGCTCTGCCTGTTCAAGACGCCTTTGCTGACTTTGATCAGGTGTTTCAGTAGCTCTTAAAGTAGCTTGACGCTCTGCCTGTTCAAGACGCCTTCGCTGACTTTGAGAAGGTGTTTCGGAAGCTCTTAAAGCAGCCTGACGCTCTGTCTGTTCAAGACGACTTTGCTGACTTTGAGAAGGTGTCTCAGATGCTCTAAAAGCAGCCTGACGCTCTGCTTGTTCTTGCCTTCTCAGTTCAGCATCTTCTAAAGATTCTAGCGATCGATCTAATCTTTTCGCTTGTCTTTGAGAAGATACTCTTGAAAGGCTGGACTTACGTTTGCGAGGCATTATGAAGTAACAAAAAACCTATTTATAAAAAAACGTTAAAATAACTAAAAGGAATTAAATTTCTTTTTAAATATTTTTTTTAAAAGCAAATCCAAAATATCTAAAAGGAATAAATATTCCTTTTAAATATTTTTTAAAATCAAAACAACAAAACCAATTCAAGACACAACACGATTCCGAAAACGATAGCCAAAAAAAATCGAATCAACTTAAACCAAATCACAAAACAAATCGCAGAAAACCGAAATCGATAAGCAGTAGTCAATATAAATATAACCAACGAAAAAATAAGTAAGTGTAACCTAAAACAACGAAAACCAATTCGCGAATCTAAATAAACAAAATCCAAAATCAAAGCCAGAGTCTAAATATGTATAAAGGAATACCAACCAAATCAACAAAACCGATCCAAGAAAATACACAAATCCGAAAATGAAAGCCAATATAAATCCATTCAACCTTAACCAAATAACAAAGCAAATAACAAACAACCGAAATCGAAAGCGGGTAGTCGAATAAGCTACGAAATAGAAACAATTTAAGCGTATAGGTACCGTATGCACTATAAGTTGACGCGCGGCTCAACGGTGAGAGTTAAGTATATGTCAGGAAACATTTCGTTACCGCGTTTTAAAAACATAGTAACGTTAGTTAATAATAACTCTCAAAAATATTTTTCTTATAATTTTGCACAATTTTTCTTATTGTAATACCGATTCATTCATAACCACATATAAGAACTGTATTCATTTCCGTTCAATAAATATTACTAAGGCTTACTCTAAGAACTGTTTCTACCACAGTTAAGTAATAGTTAAGGGTGAAAGCGTGACAAGTGGTGATAGTATTTCTGATCCATACTACTTAATATCGTCTGCGAGGTTATCGCCTAATCTGTGAATTACAATGCACTAAAAAGTTTGAAGAAAATCAACTGGTGAATTTTATGTTTTTTATCGCTCTCCTTCCGGTCCTGCGTGGAAAAATACAGATCCATACACTTTTTATCTTAATTTTGGTAAAAAGACATAATAATCCAGATATTCTGACCCTGAATCACGGTGGCGCCACCTAGCTGAATTTAATTTTGCAACATATTCTATTTTCCCACGGGAATGATATGTTTTTCCGCTGAAAAAAGTAGCCTATGTCACTCTACAACCACTGAACTATCCTCATACAAAAAATCATGCCATGCCGACGCTCTGTTGCGACGTGAAAGAAGGACAAACACACTTTCGCATTTATAATATTAAGTATGGATATGGATTGATTGAATTCAATACATACATATACACATATATATATACACACTATATATATATATATATATATATATATATATATGTTTTGGTGGGACTGTCGTTAAATGGTATTTTGCTTATATGTATTAATCATTAGATACATATATACAAAAACAAAAACTTTTACATGCTATCTGTAGCAAAACATGTTGCTCGATTGTAAAATATTTGTTTATGTCGAGGCAATTACATGTTATGATTGGCGTTTTTTCCTTCACACCACCCTAGTCCTTATGTTCAATTTCTTTTAAATGATATATTTCGCAGAATTATATTTTAACAGAGAGATTCAAAAAAGTTAAAAGTATTGCAAGGTTTTAACAAGTCGTCTGATTTTGACTATATATATAGTTTTTTTTTTTTTTTTTTTTTTTTTTTATATATATATATATATATATATTTATCGCAATCGATTTGCCACAATTGCGTAGGTAACATAGACTGTATGACGCCAGCATAAAATAAAAATGGCGATAATATACAATCCAAAACGTGTGACCTAAAAATAATAACAGCATGATCAAATGCATCGTGTATTAGTATGGCATGAAATTTTTTTTATTGTACATTCTAAATATTATATATAAATTTTAAATGAAATAAAAATGATATAAAATATACAATATTCACTATAATAATTTAAAAAACTAAAACTAAAAAAAAATCATGCAGTTTACTCCTCGCGGTGTAGAGTGGTGCGTGGTTTCTACGGGCCTAGTCTCTTTTCTTGTATAGGATAAGGATGACAAACGGGCACACGGTCAACCTGGTGGTAAGTGGTTGCTGTGGCCCATAGACATCTACATCTATCCTCAATTATAAATCGAACTGTAAAAAATGATCTCTGGATCTCTACACTTACCATACGAACCACAGCAGTATAAAGCTGCTATTTATGCTGGTATTCTGTGAGAGCGTGGTCCTTCCTCAGTTGAGCCGACCATTTCGTGCTACAACCATAATATATAGCTGCAGCGTAGCTCTACCACGTATAAGAAAATTACTTGACAGGAAAACTAAATAACTGGTAGCTGCTGGCCTGACTCGGGATCAGCCTGATCAACCACCTCGTCTACGGTCACTAGAGATTTATATGTTAAATGTACAAATCTGTTTGTTAATGTGTGCAATAAATAGTATGAAAAAATAATTGAGTTTTTTTACTGTTGTTACAGATTGGAAGGGAGCGAGTAAAGGCCACTTCTGAAGTGATGTAAGTAACTTTATGAAATTAAGTTAGGGGTGATAAATTCCCATAAGTCTCAGGTGACAACGAGCATACAGTACACCTGGTGGTAAGTGAATACTGTTGACCATAGGCAACTGCATCTATTCTCGATTTAGAATGAAAATACAGATGCGTTATTAGTTCTGAGGATTGAAACAGAAACAATACATATTGAAAGTCACTTTTTTCCCTGGTTCGCAAAAAAAAAACCTCTGTCCTGGGAAGAACCAGCAAGAAACCCAGCGGGACTATTTTTTTTTTTAAGTAATTGCTTACAATCATGTATGTTACAATTACCAAACAAAGTTAGAAATAGCTTGGTAGCGATCACCCTTCGCAGGGGTTATTGTCGTCCATAAATTCCTTAATATTATAATAACCCCATTTTATACAAATTTAGATTAATAAAGATTTTGAACTTTGTGTATGTCAAATTTTGTACATTTGAATGAATGAATTACTAACTAGGTGGAGTCGAGTAACTGGTGTCTGTTCCTGTCATTTACAGAATTAATATCACTTCACAGTTTCATAAATTTATTGAGAGGCGGGAGTTAATATATTAACTTCCTTAAAATTTTGTCTGAGCGACTCTTTTGGTTTTAAATCATATAATTAATATAGAATGTGTTATTTTAGTAAAAACCAGTGAAAAGGGTCTGCAGTTTTAATCACGCATGATACGAAACATAAAGGTATTAAGCTGCTATTTTATGGTTGTGTATCTATACGGGCGTATTCCCTACCCGATCTGTCTGATCATGCTACAACCATACCCTGGAGGGTAGCTCTAACACGTGTGTTTGTCACGCACATCTATTAACAGTTATCATTATCACATTGTCTAGCAGTAGAAAGAAACGGATAGAAAACAGCCGCAAGAAACTAGGTGTTCTTGCAAAGGTGCGGCGGTACTTCACGCCAACGTCAGCGTCCATCAGTGCTGTACTGCTGGCATTTATAGACTGGTGCTGCAAAATGCTACAGCATTCTACGAAGTGGTAAGACGCTCAATGGTGACCTCGATTTGGTTGAAACCAGTTTTGTCGGACTCTAGCACAGGTTTAGAGCAGCTCCATCAAGGATACATTTCAGAAAGTGAACGCAAGAAATACATGATGTGATTCTACCTTCCCTATTCCAAATCGGACTTCTTAGCGTATCGACCACACCCTTTTTTGTTGACAATCCTCGCATAAGAACGAAACGATTCGCTTCGTCGCTGGTAATTCGTACAGAAAAGTAGTGGAATAGCTTATTTATGGAATAGTCTTTCTATCCACACTATGTGTCATCATCATACCATGTGTCCATACCATGTGTGTGCCTTCAATAGTCTAATTAAGAGTGAATATGTTTTTTCAAGCATATTTAGCTACATCATCATTAAATGAAACTAATTTTATGAATTTTATCGTCCTTAATATGAACTTTTTAATTCCCGCACCACGGAGTGGGGTGTTGCACCACTGCCTTAAAATAGTAAATATTCAAAAGGCTAATAAGAAGAAATAGAGAAATGCGCTTGATAATGTTTGTAACAAAGAATAAATTGAAATATCATAGTTCCGGGATGACACGTTAGAGGAAACGATTGAGGTGTTTTTATTAATTCTATTGCAAAGTCTATGCCGTTATCGTCGACAGATGAGTATTTCTCATTAAAGCATTTCTATCAAGATAATTTCTCGGAGGAACAAGTCGATTGATACGCTGAAGACCTTGGGCTCGAATCTCAGTCAATCAATATGGATAAAAAAGCAGAAAAGTGATAGCTCCGTGGCGCAATGGCTTAATACGTTGCAGCACTAACGGCCGCGGGTTCGAATCGCGTACGGATTAAGAAATATGGCTTACAAACAACTGTGTCTTGTCTAGATGCAATTTAAGTATGTTAACGGCATTTTACATATCTACGATATAATTGATCCAAATGGAAAAAAGTAAAAGTAAAGAAAAGGAAAAACGTAATGTTTATTTCGGCTCACCCTACCACACTTACCCGCCAGTTGGAAGCCATAAGATTTTTTGGACATTTTTTTATGGTACCCACGAGGAGAAAAAACGCGGATTTTCTACCGCTTTATTAATAAATAATCCTCTTTTTTAGCCAACTATAAAAACTTTCAATTCGAGTGTATTTTTTAATCGATTTTTTATTATGGTAAGTGGTTGCTGTGGCCCAAAGACATCTACATCTATCCACGATTACGAATCAAAATGCAGATGCGTTATCACCCGTGAGGACTAAGATGGAATGTCTTGTTTCCAATAAAAAAGGATCTTTGAAAACTGTTTCTTTGGAATAACTTTCAAACAGCTTTACCGATCGATTCCGGAAAATGATCAGCTTTTAACCTTAAAAACCACGTCGATCGCCACTGGTCCGGTCAAAATCGGTTGATTCATTCGTAAGATATCGTTAACGAAAAATTTTGAAAAAAATAGATTTTTTTAATTACTCCGGTATTTCATATTCAACGTCATAATTTGGCAAGTTCCAGGGATTGCCTACAGGTTCAACCAATTTTTTTTATTGGACTATCGAGAAATCCGTTCTTAGTGAGCGTCTACATTGCATTGCATACAATGAATAACTATACTAAATTTTAAGTCAATCGGGTGCATGTTTTTAGAGATATCCTTAGAGGTGTTTATCTCTAGCCTTTTTGTTTGAAGTTGGTTGGCTTATTCTATAAAAAAAAAAACGAAGTGTTGCACCGGGAGTGCCGGCAGAAGCGAAAACTTGAATATTGACTTTGTGCATTTTTGATATTTTGGAATGGTTAGGGAATAATTTTGCACGAATTGCTTTAATTATCAGTAGTACCCGGATGACCGAGCTTTGCTCGGTTTTTTTAAGTTACATTTATATACAAATTACATGAATAATAGTTTTTGATCTTATTGACATAATAGAAAAAACTGAACTGGTTATTTGAATAAAAAATCATGAGTGCAATTAGATTAATTAAAATTTTCGTATTTTTAAAAAATATCGAAATAAAAGGCTCGAATTAATAGATTTTCTCACAAAAGAAGGGAACTTGAAAAAAAAAAGGAAAAAAAGTCGGACTCAAGACGGGACGCGAACCACGGAACACCGATATCACGCCCGAACAACATCCCATCTGAGCTATTACGATCGTTAGTAACCTGTCAAAATTTACCTTCTTATATTGTAGCAGTTTTCTTATTGCCTGAAAACACGGACAAAGGGACATTTTCTAAAAATAAATCCTAGCTAGATCGATTTATTGCCCCCGAAACTCTCTGGACACTAAATTTTATGAAAATCGTTGGAGCCGTTTCCGAGATTCCGATTATATATATATATATATATATATATATATATATATATATATGTATATATATATACAAGAATTGCTCGTTTAAAGGTATAGGATAAGAGTACTATCATTTATGTAGTAAAATACAATATTTATTTATTGCGCTATCGTACACAACTAAACGACACAGCAGGCGCAGGCATACATTTTCTCCGCGCCGTAGAAAGAGAGGGGTATACATCCTCTTCTACGCCGCGCCGGCTGTCCCTCTCTCTCCATTCGTCTTACGAATTTTCGATCAGGGTTACGTGCCCTGACGCGAGTTTAACATTTTTTACCCATTACAAAAAAAGTGTACAACGCCGCTAAAGAAGTTTTCACTTCAAAAATTAAGATTTATAAATTTCACAAAAGTCGTCGACCGAAGAGTAATCTAAAGACCAGAGGTCAATATTTATCGATTAATGAGTGGCATGACAATATTTGATGATCGCTACCGTAATAATGAATACGACCGTGAACTATCCGCCTCGACGCAGATGTATGAAACTTATAATGTTCGACCGTTGGCATTGTAGTAAGATTCGGAATTGAAAAAATACCTAATTAATAAAAGTATTACCGTTAAAGCGTATTAAAGTCCACTGCTGAACATAGGCATCTCCCTCATTGATTGCCTCATAGGGGAGATATTTGCCATAGTTGCCACGTTTGACAAGCTGGTCGTAAACCGTAGTTTTTTATTTTTAGTCATTATTAACCTCTCAACCCCCTAGCGGTCTCATGAAGTCGCACCCACCCACAGCACTTCAACCAATAAAACTTATATATAGAGACTACTTTTATATGAAGAAGTTTGGCATTTATAATCAATATGAAATACACTATCCTCTAGTGCAATAAAAAAACTGTTATCCTATGAATGTTTATTTATAATCTACGTTCATTTCGTACGCCATTTGCGCGTGAAAGTTATTGCGTTGATTTTTGGATTTTTCTAGTGTTTTATTATAAAATTGTAATGGAAGTTTTTGTATGAATATAATTTATTTTTTACGTAAATAATTTGAAGTAATATATATTGAAATAATTTTGATTTTCACGCTGCCGACATTCGCTTGGTATGTTTTTTTTTTTGTTATCAAAATACAATAAAATCTTTTTGAAATTAAGTAAAACCTGACTTTTGTTTAGACCATAGGATAGAGAATTTTGTATAGATTTTATAACGCTGAGCTTCTTCATAGAAAAGTAGTCTCTAAATATAAGTTTTAATGGTTTTAAGTGCTGTGGGTGGGTGCGGTTGCATGCGACTGCTCGGGATTTGCCAGGCGCATGCGAAGGGTTAAGAAAACGTTTCTGCTATTTTACCGATTTGTTTCCCTCTGTCGCCTCTTACGACACCCGTGGGATGACATGGGTTAGTGGGTATTCTTACACCGCCACTACACGGTAAAAATGTTTTGGTACCAACAAAGTATAACAGTTTTGTTTTGATACTTTTAGTACCAGTTAAATATACGCGTTGTATTTTTTACGTGATAGAGCCACGGTTTAGTCATATTAAGTAATAGCACGTGTGGGTCGGATAAGCCGGGGTAGGACCATGCTATCACGGAATACGAAAGTGAAATAGCAGCTTATTAATGCTGCTGTGTTTCGTATGGCGAGTGAAGAGAATCGGAGACCATTTCTACTGGTAATGAGAGTGAGACATTCCTCGTTATTAAGGAATAATATGAGAGACGGCAAATGAGGATACGGCTCACCTGATGGTAAGTGACTACCGCCGCCCATGAATAACTGCAACACCACGGGAATTGCAGAAGCGTTTTTGGCCTTTTAGAAAAAGTTGGCTCTTTTCATGAAGGTTCCTAAGTCGTATGCTCATTTGATTTTGTTTTTTCCTATAAAGGAAATATAGTTTTGTAGTTTGAATAAATACAATTTGTGATCTAATAAGTAACAAAAAATATTCAGATTTGAACTGTAATGTAGCTCGTTGAATTTCGCGACATTTAATGGTAAAATAAAATACCACTCGAAGTTAAGATGGCGGAATGCGGAGCGCAATTAAACCGTCGTGTATTTTAACGAGATAATTTCAATCGTCTCATCCAATGACTCCATTCATGGCTGCGAGTTAAAAGTCAGCGGACACGAATATGAAAGAAAGTGGGTCAATAACAAACACAGGCGTTGTTAAAAACCTAACTCAGAGAATCGTTGTACGTGACAATCTATTATCAGATGACTTATCAAATTACATACTCGTGCTAACGATGATTCAGATTCAAGAGAATTCACCTACCAGATTGATCAACACCGATAAGATGGTTCAAAACGATATATTTTAGAGGGGTTGAAAGTTTTTAATCTATACATTCGGAGTATGGGTTTTGCTTTAGTTTATCGACGTATTTAAACACTATACTCATCTGGTTGGGATGCGTAAATATTATATATAAAACTGGTCTATAAGATAAAATATATGTTGAATAATATAATATCATACACAGAACAATAGTAAAATAAATGATTTTACTGTAGCTATAGTATGGTTGTAGCACGAATGTGTCGATTCAACCGAGGTAGGACCACGCTCTCACAATACCAGCGCAACGTTTAATAGCAGTTCGATGTTGTGTTTCGTATGGTTAGTGTAAAGAACTAGAGAACTTTTTACTGGATACGATGGAGCATTCCATCTTAGTCCTCAGAAGCGACAACGCATGTGTATTTTGAATTTTAATCGAGGATAAATGTAGGTGTCTATGGGAAACAGCATCCACTTACCATCAGGTGCATTGTGTGCTCGTTTGTCACCCTTATTCTATATAAAAAATCATATAATTAAACACCAAACCAGATGAGACCCTTAACTGGGGAGGCCAAACGGTCGAGAGTTAGGGCAAAAGGAGAGGACGCGGGCGGTAACGAGGATCATCGCCTTTATCCCTTGAGCCCGGAGCTGTGACAGACACATAATTCCAGTCGTATTAGATAACCCGCGAGGCTGACTTGGATTGAATCACAGGCCACCCACCCCACATGTCGGTTACCTCATGAGCCTAGTCTAGATATTTTGTATAATTTATTATTATTTTATCGTAAAAAATGCATATGACGTCTATACTGCTCTGGAATGCCTTGCCTGTTTATATCAAGAAAACTAATAACAAGAATTATTTTAAAAGACTAGTTCGAGAATTCTGTCGAAAGAATAATACCACCTGACTATCAGACTATTGTTTTTTTTTCTCTCTTTCACTTTATAAGTAATATTTTGTATAATGTATTTCAATATGTATTATGTTATTTTATATATTTATTATTTATCCCATATTATATATTAAGTAAGTATGTGTATATTTTACTAACTATATACCTATTCTATTCATTTGCAGTTTATTTTGTTTTATAATCTTATTACTTATTTATGAAGTGCTTGGTTACACCTGCCACAGTTTCTCAAGTCATCCAGGGTTGACTGGCAGAGAATGCCATAAGGCATTAAGTCCGCCCTTTATATGCCTTAGTATATAAGGTGCATAATAAAGATTAAATAAATAAATAAATGAGGTTGTTTAAAAAATGCTCTATTTCCAAATGAGTGCGCAATTCGTGCATCGCATTTGTGCAACAAGACTAACGCAACAAAGTACATTTTTTTTAAAACTTTTACTTTAAATTTCCATAAAAGTATCGTAATATTACTTAATTATAAGTACTTAATTAGTATTAAGGTCGTTTTCTATCAAATAATAATTACAATGAATGCTGTTTACGCCTTTGGTTCAAGTTATAAGATTTATTTTTTATTTTGTGCGAATGTTTGATTCAGTTATTGTTTGTATATAGCTTAAGGGTAGTAATAAAAGCTCCGACAAAAAAAATTAGAATTGCCCTTACTCAAAATATGAAATCTACTACCTTAAATACTAACTTTCCGACTACTTTTGCCCGAATAAAAATGACGAAACGACCGAATGAAATACTGAAATCTCCGAAAATTAAATCTTTAGTGCTATAATAACTTTCTACCAGCTTAAATTAGGTTTTGCTGAAAACTATGCTTTGTAATTTTTATCTGTACTTACCTACTATTAATATATAAATTACCTTCCATATTTCATAGACTGTGGTGCTATTTTAACTACAACGTTATACCTACTGAAAATACTATTCTGAGTGGTTATATAGAAACTTATAAAAAATATAAAATGTACTTGTAATAATATTACCTTTTACTTATCATGAATTATACTTACCAAAGGTATGCTTCGATATCAGTACTTACTTCAGCCCCCATAACATGACCATCGAAACACGATATGATAAAGCGGTTTATCGCTATGAACTGTCAAAATACAATGGAATTTCGAAAATTCAAAGCGATAAATCGCTTTATTATATCGTGTTTTAGTGGACATGCTACTAGGGCAGGCGTTAAAAATTCAGAACAGTCATATAGATAAATCTAAACCCAGGTAGATTTTGGTTTCCTACAATATATTATCCTGTTTTTTTTTTAATCGACAAATTCCCTTGTTTTTATAATGTTAGCGAGAAATGGGGATAAAAATAAAACAAAGAATATAAGAGCAGGTCTGGATTTAGTAGGACGACCCCGTTTCCTTTTTAATAAAAAAAAACTTTTTTTTTTTTTTGACAAAAAGTTTTGAGAGTTAAAAAAGGAAAGGAAAGCGTTTTGCGCACTGCGCTCGGAACATCCATCAAACAGCCGAACGCGACCCGACCCCGATCGCGCGGGACAAACAGTTGAGGTATTTTCATCATTATTGAGAGTTAAAAATATATTGGATAACCAACAATAGAAATTATTATAGTTCATGCAAGTGGTGAAAATATGATTATTTTGTCAAAACCTTTGTTGTCGGAACTTAGTAATCTTGTCGGAGGTTCATTCAGTATTTTATTCGGAAGTTTATTTTTGTTATTCGAAGATCTATTTTTTTTTAGGAGAAATGTAATTTGACCGTTCTCTCCTTTGTTTGTTAAATTTGTAATTTTTTTCGGTATGTATTGGGTTTTTTTGACGGTAATTTATTATAATGCTGGTTAATTAGAATAATAGTCGGCCACAGATCGCTGGAGATTAATTTGTTTTTCAGAACCATTATTATTTCCCATAGCTTAATAGTTGGCTGCAAGAGCTAACAGCGTAGCTTTTTTACTGAAGGACACCGTTCATCAAGCGGCTTGAATGATATTCAGTTGATGCAGCTATAAACAACATTGAAACTATCTTGTAATATCAGCTATAGTAGGTTAAGGTGCGGCTGGTAAAGCCGTATGTTTATATAATGTAACACACAGTGCATATTTAAGCATGAAATGTTGTATTAGAAGCGTCGGCTGAAATGCATGGGTTGAATATCACTCATACATTTCATTTACTTGGTAGAGCCACACTGCAGCTATATTATAGTTGTAATACGAATGGGGCGGCTCGATCGGGGCAGGACCACGCTCTCACAGAATACCAGCGTAAAATAGCAGCGTAATGCAGCTGTGTTTCGTATGGTGTAGAGAACCGGAGACACTTTTTACTAGAATCGAGGCGTTCCATCTTAGTCCTCAGGGGTGACAACGCATTTGCATTTTGATTCTTAATTGACGGTACATGAAGATATCTATGGGCCACAGCATCCACTTACGTTCAGGTTGACTGTGGAGTGGTTTCTGTGGCCCTTAGACATCTACACCTATTCTCGATTACGGATTAAAATGCAAATGCGTTGTCACCTGTGAGGGCTAACATGGGATGCCTCGATTTCAGTAAAAGGGTCTCCGGTTCTCTACACTCACCATACTTAACACAGCAGCAATTAGCTGCTATTTTACGCTGGTATTCTGTGAGAGCGTGGTCCTTCCCCGGTCGAGCCGACCCATTCATGCTACAACCATAATAGCTGCAGCGTGGCCCTACCACGTATGGAGATCTACGTAATAAAATAAGATGATGTTTCTTATCTAGTTTGAAGATCACCACTTGCTTTCCCTCAGTCGCGTGCACTACCCCGTCACCACTAATCTCAACATCACTTAATATTATAATGTTCTTTTGATCTTTTTTACTGATCTGTTTTATCTCGCGCATAAAATTATTACTAAAGTAAATGCATACATCAGAATTCTAGCTAGAACAAAAAGACTATTAAAGAGATTCATATACATACATATTGTTAAGGGGTGAAAACGCCACAGTATCCCGCGAAATTCATACTTTATTCTGTTTTTTTGCAATTTGCAGGTCAGTGTCAAGATGTACGTTAAAAAAATTATGATTCACGACCGTAACGATATTTACGGAATTATAATCATTATAATCATCAATACAACCCTCTAAGTTCGTATAACCCCATTGTACGGCAATTTCCAAAAAAAACTTATTCAAAGGGATTATATGAACTTATTATGTATTGGTGATTTTAATGATAATTATTATGTAAGCACGTACTTGTTACGGTCGCGAATCATATTTTCTCAAACATACAATCTCACACTGACCTACAAATTGCAAAAAACATAAGATAATTTGAATTTCACCCTTTAAATGGTCTTTCGAGGCCGATAAACTAATGTGAAGACCCATTCAGAGCTAGATTAAGCGCAGAGGTGGATTATACCAAAAATTTCCATAAATGGTGAAAAACGTAATATGTGTACCTGTGTGTTTACGTAGTACCTAGAACCATGCTGAAGCTACAGTATGGTTGCGGCACGAATGGGGTGGATTGGCTGGTGATGGTCGACGCTCTTACAGAAAACCAGCGTGAAATAGTAAATGCTGATGAGTTTCGTTTAATGCCTTGTTTAATGTCCATGTCACACCTATGCCGGTAGTTGTTGGGAGCACTATGCTCGAAGTTGTTGACGAGTACGTTTACCTGGGACAAATAGTCCGACTAGGTAAGTCCAACTTCGACCGAGAGGTCAATCGACGGATTCAACTCGGCTGGGCAGCGTTCGGGAAATTACGACACATCTTCTCGTCAGGTATACCTCAATCTCTGAAAACTAAAGTGTATAACCAGTGCGTGTTGCCAGTGATGACTTACGGATCTGAGACGTGGTCCTTCACCGCTGGCCGTATGAGGACGCTCAAGGTCGCTCAGCGAGCTATGGAGAGGGCTATGCTCGGAGTTTCTCTGCGTGATAGACTCAGAAATGAAGATATCCGCAGTAAAACCAGAGTGACCGACATAGCCCAACGGATTAGTAAGCTGAAGTGGCAATGGGCCGGACATATAGCTCGAAGAACCGATAACCGATGGGGAAGAAAGGTTCTCGAGTGGCAGCCTCGTACCGGTAGGCGTAGTGTAGGGCGACCCCCACTAGATGGAGTGACGACCTGGTAAGACATGCAGGAAGTCGATGGATGCAGGTGGCTCAGGACCGTGCTTTGTGGCATTACTTGGGGGGAGGCCTATGTTCAGCAGTGGACTTGTGAAGGGCTGTAATGATGATGATGATGATGATGAGTTTCGTATGGTGAGTGTCACATGTGAAACAAGCACACACTCCACCTGATAGTAAGTGGATGCTTGATCTATAGACATCTACATTTATGCTCGTCACCCCTGAGAACTAGAATGGCAAACCTATTTTCCAGTAGAAAGGGTCTCCTATGAAACACAGCAGCACTAAGCTGCTATTTCACGTTAGTATTCTGTGTATTTATTTAATTCCATTGAGCCGTAGAAAGAAATTAGTAATGCATTTAAGAGTTTATTCCTTAGGAATTTATAAACTTATATAGACATTGTTTTATAGGTGTTTGATTGTTTATGGAACGTCAGGTCAAAATATTATTACTTATACTTGCTAAATGCAGCCATTGGGTGCGTTTGGCAGAAAAATGCGCTAGCAAGCGCTTATAAGCGCTGAAATAGTTTTCGGCCAGGACACGATTGCTACTTCAGTAGCGCTGACACAATCCGCCATTTTGCTTATTTAATTTGTTTGTTTTGAAGTAGAGTTTATAAGTTGTTTTGTGCAATATTAGTTTTAAGTAATATAATGACATGAATAAACATATACATTTTATTAAAAATTCATGATTGGTAAGTTTTTAATATGAATACTTTACAAACATATATTTAAATTAGGTTAGGTTCCCCCGTTAAAACTAACATCGTGTCCTGGAGGAAAATAGCTACTTACGATTTGACAGCGCTTACCGCTTACGATCGCCATTTTGCTTACAAGCGCTTGCTAGCGCTTTTTTCTGCCAAACGCACCCATTGTCTCCTTTGTTGAACAGACATTTTTTTGGTTCGGTGAATACAGAACGTCAAGATGAATAAGATATAAGATATATAAGATGATTAAGAATAGATAAATGCTGAATGTATGGACGAAAGCCCGTGCCGTGATTACACTCGACGTGTTTGCTTGATCGAGCAAAACCGTATGTGAGTACGGATAGACCGTTTCTTGCTTCACTATTATCTGATTTTTAAATTTGATATCATCTACATCACTTATACAATCATTTTTGTATAAAGACGTCAAAACTCATGTGTATATAACCTTATGTTTTTAAATATGAACAACATACCGTTGATTGTTGATTGTTGACTTGATCAAGGAAGACGTCAAAACTCATGTGTATACAACCTTATGGTTTTCAATACAAACTTTAGATATAAATTACAAATGGATATTATATATTAACAATTAACATAATTAACGTAGGCTCGATAATCTACGTATTAACAAGTAATCTGTCTTCTATGGTTTGACAAGTTAATAGCTAAATCGAAGGCGTTGAAGTAAGTACTGACGATTAACGTCATATCTGAGTAATGACTGATCTGTTGGTAATTCGTATCAAATGCATATAGCACGGTCATTTGAAAAGTTAAAACATAGTATAGGATCTCAAATGCCAGGCATACATTTCACTGACACATTAATAAATAACATAATATATCGATACTAATATAAATCTTTACTCAACATCTTTAAGTTAAAACGTTCTGTATTCGTACATATATATAAAAACGATTAATAGTATAATTACATCAAAAGGGTGTCAGATACTCCATGAGAGCCATTCTTATGAGACAACCAACGTCGATATTTATTGTGATTACCAAGGGACGCAAACATTGTATATGTTAACCAACTAAAATATTTACCGAAAAAAGCCCCAAATTTTAATACAAGGTCCATTAGTCAAAGCAAACCACTTACTTGCTATTTGCTTTGAGGATATTGTACTCTCAACAGCAATATAATCAACGTCACCCGAATGTGATTGTTAATATATTAAAGGTGTTTATCGGTCTGTAATATCAAGATAACTGCCTTATATTATACGATAATACAATCAGCTCACCTATATACTAAATTAATAAAATCGTTGAAATATACCCCTTAAAATTAAGAGATTGTAAAATCAAATTATTTAAATGGTTGCAGCCACTAAGCTATACTGACACAGAAGATCTTCTCTCAGTGTGAATTAGTGGCTGTATGATATGCATATGATCTGTATTTTTCAGCCGCCGGTCTATGCGATAGTTGTAATTATATTTCTGTCATATTATTTCTTCCATATTACCTCTGTTCTTAAATATTATAAAACTTAATTTAAAATGTTTTCAGCTCAAATTACCTATCTAGAAAACTATTTTTATAAGATTTATAACAATAGTTTTCTTTTGTAATTGTAAATTCTGGATTTAAGGAAGCTCGAATCATCCAATGTATAGTATGTAAGCATCATGAAAGGGCGGAGCTGTCTGCCACAAATATATATATACATATATACTGCATATACAACATGTAACAAAAACCCTGTGGTTCCCGTTAAGTGTGTTATCAGAATCAGTATCCAAGCGTATAGAAATAATTCTTTTTCAAAAAAACACATTTAAAAAAATAATTTTAATGAAAAAAACTTAATTTGCAAATTGTATGTGGTTTTATTTCCTCTAACTCATACGAGTATCGGTAATTCGGGGTCTTTGACAATCCTCTTACTCCTCGGCCAATGCAGAGATAATAAAACCACATACAATTTGCAAATTAATTATTTTTTTATTAAAAATATTTTTTTAAATGTGATTTTTTTGGAAAAAAATTATTTCTATATGCTTGGATACTGATTCTGATACCGCAGTTAACGGGAACCACAGGGTTTTTATTACATGTTGTATATGTATATAACGCATCTGCATTTTGATTCTTAAATCGAGGATAAATGTAGATGTCCATAGATCAAGCATCACTTACCATCAGGTGAAGTATGTGCTTGTTTCACATGTGACACTCACCATACGAAACTCAGCAGCATTTACTATTTCACGTTGGTTTTCTGTAAGAGCGTCGACCTTCCCCGGTTATTCCACCCTATTCGTGCTGCAACCATACTGTAGCTTCAGTATAGCTCTAGATAACTACGTAAACACACAGGTACACATATTACGTTTTTTACCATTTACACACACTACATTTACTACATTTATAACATCCAATAATAAAGTATGTAAGCATCATGAAAGGGTGGAGCTGCCTGCTACAAGTATATATATATATATATATATATATATATATATATATATATATATATATATATATATATTGAATGCCATGAAAAACTATTTTTGAATTTTTTGTCTCTCTGACCGGGATAATCGTCGGAAAGTCGGAACCGATTGAAATGAAACTCCGTGAACAGATAGGGTACAGATAGATAATATATTTTACTAAGAAAAATTCAAAAATATCTAAAAAAAAGGAAATTGTTAAATTCTATAAACACCACATTAATAGATGTTTCCCAGACAAAGCCAGTGCGGGTCGCTTGTCTACAATACAGTAACTATGACCTTAGGAAATGACCGTACGAGAACATATTTCTAAGATACATATATATATATATATATATATATATATACATGTAATGTCCTCCAAACCGAATTTTGGTCACGGCGGCCAGCCTCAACGGAGACTGGCCATCTGCGCAGGAGAAGATTATGGTGCCCAAGTGTATGCGCAAGC